>CM024762.1:144672450-145272450 GCA_014218235.1 Colocasia esculenta | reverse complement strand
CTACATTTGCTCAATGACGACTCACATGGCACGATACAGGCGGCCAACAGCAACCGACAGATGGTGGATTGTTATTTCTAATTCAAATTTATCATTTTTAATTCAAAGCTATTATTTATGATTCTAAAATGATTATTAAAATATGTTCAAAAATTTTAAACCTCAAAAAATGTTTTAAATCTAATAATAATATTTATGAACCCATTTTTATTACTATAAAAGGTATAGCTAATATTTTTAAACGTTAGAAGTTACATTCTTTAGTATGAAGTTTTTATTTATGAATCTAAATTATTAGTAAAAGCTTAATCGATATGTTTAAATGCTTATAATCTTTAAAAGTCTAAAATTTATATTTCTAATTCTAAACTTTTGATCTTGAAGCCCACTGCCCATTGTCACTATCGGCTACTTTTGCCCATTCATCTTTGTCAATTTACACTACATCCAATGTGGGACCATGTATGTTGCTATGTCCCTGCCAGTCCATTAAATACGTCGCATGGTTGTCTCTTAAAACATGTAAAAGAAGTGAAAGAACTAAGAGAAATGCCTCTTAAGACCTAACATGATGTAATGCATTACTCATTACATGTTAAGGTCTCATTGATAATTAGATGAGGAGGGAGTGAGGATAGGCAAAACTTTTATAGGTTATCCATGTTTAGGCTTTTTATATATTTTTTATTATTTAATGAGAGATAATTTAAGGAAAATAACTTTTAATATGATGTAGTGTGATAGTGTGTATAAATTTATCACTTTTTTATCTGTAACTTGGCATCATTTATTTATGTATAAAAAAGAGGATACACACTTTTTATTTTAAAAAAATATAATATTTAATAAGTTATCTACGGAGAGCATTTTTATCCCCCCTCCGTGAGTGAGATATCTACCCCCACTTAACATCCATTTATCCAAGTTAACTTTTACCACCAACGTTAAACTAAATAGGTTATATTGGTTTGGTGAGGGATAAATGGGATATAAGTCTCCCTATACTGTTATCAACCCACCTTTAATGATTAAATGTATTAATGTTAACATATTATATGGTGGTGTTTCTCTGTTTGGACCTGAGCCAAATGGGCGTCCACTAAAAAGAGAAGGGAAGACGGTAGCCGGTGCGAACGAAGGCTTGTAAAATCAGAAGATGATCAGGGGGACTCGGTTGAAGAATCGTGGGGAACCCTCCGATGCCAAAGTCAGATAAGACTGTAGAGGCTTTAGAAGGAAGGTTCTCTGGCGTGTCTGTGTCGCGCGAGGGCGTGTGTGTGATCAGAGTTTTGTACCTTTGCATGGGGATTACCTGTGTCTTTTATAGACGAATGTTCTGTAGAAGGAAGACGTGCCAGCCTTTGATGACGCCGGTTGGTGCCCTTAGTGGGGAGTTATACGTTGAGGCGCCCTGCGGTTAATGCTCCCTTTGAACGTGGGGTGTGTGTCGAGCCATCGTCATGATTGTTGTGGCAGGCGAAGGGTCGCCTGGAGCCAACAGCCGTTCAGAGCGCAGCGTAGGGGCTGTCGGGCCTGCTCAGAGAGGCTGCCCGGTGTGTGGTATGCATGTTCCCTGTCTTGCCGCTAGGGACAGCTGTTCGGTGCTCGATATGGCCGTGCGGTGCCCGGTGCTCGGGCACCTTGCCTATTGCGGGCTCGAGCAGGAGCCACTTGGTCTACTTAGTAGGGAAACTCCTGTTCGAGCAGCCTGTGTGGTGTTCGGAAACTATCGATGGGACCCTTGGACGTTTAGCAGCTGAAGTGTGTTCGGCAGCCGGTTGGCTGACGTCGAGGACACGTGGCGCGGGGCCATAGCCATCTTGCCTTGTTGGGTCATGATGGGTCTACAGGCCTAAGAGGCTAGAAATAGCCTCTACACTTGCCCCCCACCCCTCTCAATTCTGCTCGGATGTGATCGTGAGCACTTGAGAGGGGAGATGCCTGCTCGGCTCGTCGGATGAGTCCCCCCCCCCCCCGAGGAGCATGTCGGGGCACTGGCCCTCTCGGGCCCTGCCGAGGGCCATGAGGAGAAGACCGCAGTGGGGGCGTCGAACGCTGCGGCGATGTGGTGGAAGTGCTGGCCCCTCTGCCTCCTGTCGGAGCTGTAGTGTAACGCCCCAGAAATTTAAAATATTAAGAAAATAGAAGTAATTTGGTTAAAATACCTTAGGGTTGTTATTAAATTGTGATAATTAGATGATAGACTTAATTAGGGGTAATGAACATTATCCTAGTGTCGTACCTCGAAATGCGTGCCTCCATAGGGCGATACCGAAAAACGACATCGAAATAAAAATCTGGGAACATCATAATTTCCAAAAAATATGGAGAAATTAAATATGTAATTATCTGACTTTTTTGACGTACGGATTTCAAGGTACAGTCGATGCGCCCATTTTTCGGGTGATTTTTCACCTAGCGTAAAATAAAATCTAAAATTAATTAAAAATCACCACAATTAGTAAAACTATCATATTAGTCTATGGTAAAAATTTCATGGCAATCAGATATGATTTGGATAGGTTTATTTAAAGAACAAGTGGCCAGTTGAATTATGGGGGAATTACGTAATGGGTTTTTATGGGAATTTTTCAATGGGTTACGTGGAAGCTTCTGGTGAGGCCAGCACCTAAGTTGGAGGTGGTAACACCTCAAGATTACCATGTGTAAACATGAGGTGGGTTGCATGGACTAGGTGTTGGGGTGAAAACCAACTTGGTTTTCACCATGACACCTCAAGGGGTGATGTGTCGGTGCATGAGAACTCTGTTGGCCCTATAAAACCCATCCCCAACCATCGTACACACCTCTTTTCCCTTTCTACTGGTGTGTACATTGTCTTTGAGACCACTTCATAGTTGTGCTATTGAGTTGAGTGCCAACTCTATCTGGAAGGACTTCCACGACAGTTCTGGTTTCATTCCCTCAGAAGGATTGTTGTGGAGTTTGTTCTACGTGCAAGTGTGCAATTGCCTTTCTTTTATTTCTGAGGATTTCTGAGTTAAGGATCTCACCCTCACTTCAATCAGGTAGGATTCTTCTCTTGATCTTTCTAAGTTCTCCTACTACTTCTCTTTGATCATCTGGTTAATGGCATGTAGAACTTTAAGCATGCTATTCTTCCAGTTTGAAAACTCAGACTATTGTGAAATCTGAGAAGTCATGTTATTGATCATGTTGTTTCAAAGTTTAGAAAATATGTCCATGATAGGAAATCAACATTACACCATGTTTTAGTTGATCCTCAAGTCACAAGTAGTCATATGATACTATCTTTGTGTAAGTTGACTGAATCTTGAGTGTTGATTTCATTGTTAGAGTGGACTGAACCATAACGGTTCTTGCTTCTTAGTGGTATGGACTCATTGAGATACCATAGAAGACTCAAATGAGTGTACTTGACCCATGATCAATGGGAAAACTAGAAAAGAATATGAGAAAAGTGCTTTCCATTTGACCCCCTTGAATTCAACTCCTTGTTTGTCATTCGAGGGATCTATGTTCCATAATCTTTCCTTCATCTTTCTATCATGTTCATTGAGTTATATATCTGAAATTATACATATTCAAGGTTCTAATCATGTTAGGAATATTAGAGAAACTTTTTAGAACCATTTGAGGTTGAATTGAATGGTTTTCTGAAGTTTTACACAGCCCCTGTCGACAGACGAAGGTCTGGCTGTCAACAGGAACCCCTAGTCAGCAACCAGAAATCCACACTGTGTGTTGCTGTCGACAGGCCTCTGGGTTGCTGTCGACAGGAACACACAGGACTGAAATTCCAATTCTGGAAATCAGTCCCTGTCGACAGCAGACTCATACCTGTCGACAGGTCTTGTCAGAGCCATGTTTCCAGCATCTTTTTGACTCCGTTCTTCGTTGTAAATCCTACCCAATTGTTCCAACTCTTGGTCTACCTTTATCATATAGATTTTACTACCAAAACACCTATTTAGATCAGTCATGTGAACTTCTTTGTTACCTTAAGTTATTTCTACAAGTTCCGAACAAAATTGTCCTCGTGAGATTGTTAATTCTGAAATCAGTGACGGAATCAAGTCCCTTGATTCTTTTGTGCAAACCTTGTGTAACTTTGAGTAAACCTTTGTATTCCTTGATTCATTACAAAGGTAAGAGTGTGGTGATGACAAATTGAGAGTCTTGCACTCAATCTAAGAATTATGCTTGGCAAATAAGGGCTGGTCCAGTCCTGGGAGGAGCATCTAAATTCGTTTAAGTGGCCGCGCGGACGATAAAGGATTAGTGGATATTTGGCATAGCATCATTAAGTGTTTGATTGGTCATCATATCATCTTATTGTGTGTTTATATGTGTTCAAATATGAACTTGAAAGTTACTATGAATCCTTGAATCTTGAGTTCAATGTTCAATAACTTTGCTATCTAGTGTCGTATAGCAATCTCAGTTTGGCATGTAAAAGCACGATTACATGTATAATTTCTTGTCACTTACTTTGTTTCTTGATCTCCTTGATCATAGAACTTGAATCCTACTGAGCTAGTTAGCTCACTGAATTCTACTTTTCAGGTAATCCAGATGGAACAAATGATTAAGGGGAAAGAGTGCTGAGTGAACCACGAATCTTCGAGGAGCTATCTATGTTACTTTTCAGTAGTGATGTGATTAGTAAATGTGATGTAATAAGTTTCTTTTGACTTATTCCTCATGGGAACTTAATGAGGAAACTTTTGTAATTAGACACTTTTGAGGCTATCTAAGGAAAGAATAGATATAGTGTCTTTTCCGTGTGATTTTCTGTCACTCCTGATAAATAGACTATTTTATTAGGACGTGACATGTAGCAGACGGCGTTCGTCGGAGAATGCCTTCGTGCCTGCGGCGGAGCAATCGGTCGATAGCAATGAGGCGACGTCCTCCCGAGGAGCACCTGTAAGCGAGGTCGGAGGCCACTTTGGCGAGCGTGGCTGCCGAACTGGTGGCCGGTGAGGTTGCGCCCTCTGCCGAGCGGGCCGCCGGGGCGGTTGGAGCGGACGCGGAGTTCGAAGAAGACTGCATAACTGGAAATACTACTGCAGTGCATGGAGGTGAGCTCGAACGACGATGCGGCCGACGAAGTGGGAGGAGTAGAGCCGACACAGCGAGGCCGAGCTCGCGCTGCTCTAAAGGCCTCCGAGCTGAAGCTTGGCGTAGCCAAAGCCGAGAAGAAGGTTGTCCCTGCGGTGCTTCATGAGGCAGAGGCTCGGGGCGTGGCGGCGTACAAGTCCGGTCCTGAATTCCAAACGGATCTGGAGCTCTGCAGAGCGGCTTGCTACGAGATCAGCGATCGGTGAGGGCGGCATCACACGACGGTGGAGTATGCTCAGGAGGCCTTTGACGCCGCTCTGCGGGAGTGTCGCCAGAGGACTCGGGACCCTCACCTGGACGGGGTCCGCTATGCGAGCTTCCGGGCTGGGCGCATGCCTCACGATGTCGAGGACGTCGGACCCTCCGACTGAGCTCTTTAACTTGTGTTGTCCTTTTTCTATCTCTTTTCTAGTCACGTTTTGTTCGAATCGAGATTTGTCGGTGTCTAGAGGCTCGTGGGTACCGCGTAGGTTTTGCGAGTTAAGGAGCTCGTTGACCCGGGGTTGTACCAAACACCTCTGTCTTAGGACGGGTACCGCGCTAGTCTTCCAAGCTGAAGAGCTCTTGACCAGAGGTGCTACCGTTCGTCCTTTGCATAAACTGATAGAATAGAAAAGAGTGAAGTAGGACTCTGAAACGAGAGGCTTTTATAAATAATAAGCCTTTAGATTTACATGTCAAGTTCTCTATAAGGCCCCGACGTGGAATATCGGAACGGAATTACAGTTATTAAATAGTATAGAGTGAGAAAATAACTAACAAACCATTGCACAATTGGAATAATATCAAATAACCTCCAATTTCATTAATAATCCATCAAACACCATGACCTAACTATTACATCAACTGATCAGAGCCATAACTAGGGCCCAGAGTACTTTATTCAAATCCAACTAATACATAAGGACTAACTGACTCACTAACTCATAACTATACTAACTAACTATTAAGCAAATAGTTGCTGAAAGGGTCATTCTTGGACGTCGTCCTCGTTCCCATCCTCGTGAGTATGGTCGCCTCCATCAGACTCACCTGAACACATAAAATAACAATGCAGGATGAGCGAATAACGCCCAGTAGGACTTAATATCTCATGAGAACAAGCATGGTTTAAATAATTAATGTCTTAATTTGCAGGGTAACTAAAGAGCATAGTTGTGTAGAGCAAGTAATGATAGCAAGAGAATGATAACGCTGGTACAGGGTAAATAGCACAACATGTAAAGTAAAGAACTGGGCATGTAACGAACTAACATGTAACGATAGCACTTGAATAGATTGCACTTTGATTGTCATAGTTTAATTGTGATAGTATTAAATGGCACTGGATGCATGTCGTACACATCCTGATCATGTTACCCTCGTGAGAAAATAGCACTCTTCGGGAGCTCTCCCCAGGACCAAATCGGATCCTATTGCACTGGCATATAGCACTTGTTTGTTATTATAGACAATCAATTGTATGGCCAAATAGAG
The DNA here is from genome assembly GCA_014218235.1 of Colocasia esculenta. Lineage (NCBI taxonomy): Eukaryota > Viridiplantae > Streptophyta > Magnoliopsida > Alismatales > Araceae > Colocasia > Colocasia esculenta. Next base: position 145,265,868 of record CM024762.1, on the reverse strand, counting down.
TACTAAGAAGAGATGAGAGTAATAGACAAATAGATGAGAGTACAGAGTGAAAGTGAACAGATGAGAGTAACGAGAAAGTAGATGAGATAGGGGTATAATCATAAAACGTCGTTAAGCCACGATAGTAACAGTTGCACGGCACCAGGTCAGGTACCGACAGTCTGGTAGAAATCACATCTGCCCACTAGCCGTGCCATGAGCACGGGCCAGGTGGTCTGGCGTGAACTCAAGGTAAGAAGTAAACACTAAGGTTGTTTGGATCGTACTGATCCTTAGGGGTGTAACGGGTTTTAAGGATACAACCAGCTCGTCGACTAAGGACGTGCGCCAAAGCCAAGAAGATTTACGGAGGCCTTGACAAGGAGTTCCTGGTCCAGTCAGAAGTCTTCTCGATGGAGAGGTGGTCCATGCCAAGAGATTGTGTAGAAAACTAAGGTCCGTCGTGCCTCAAGTGCTCGAAGGCCGAGGGAAGCGGTAACGGTATACGAATCACGCGATTAAAATGAAGACAAGTGAAATTATGTAAATAGGGAATTTAGTAATTTATTTCACTAAATTACCAGATACATTATTGCGTAATTTATTAGGGTTTAATGGCAAACATGATTGTTAAGTGTGTGCAAATGTAAGAAATTAAGAGAGCAAGTATGGTTGTGCATATAGCTTTTAGATTAAATTCATGTAATAATAATGTTCATTAATAATTAACTGATTGTAATTATTCATGACAGTACTTAATTTGGGATTAACAAAGCTTAATAGACATGTATAGCAGGGTTAAAAAGGTAAAAATCAGGTTCTGGTCGCTCTGTTGTTGTTGCGACGTAGGGTGGTGTCGCGTTCAGGTCGCTATAAGAACGGTCGACGCGATGGTGATCAAGTAGCGACGGCTTAGTCCAGCGCGTTAAGGTCGCGACGCACGGATAGGCCGCGACAAGCTGAACTGGCTGTTGTGGTGACCCGAGGGTCAGGTCGCGACCAGTCGACCCGTCGCGTTCAGAACGCGACGGACCTCTGTGTCGCGACCCCTTCTGAGATCGCGACGGATCGGGCCGTCGCGACTCCAGAAGATGGCCTGAGCCCATAAAAGGGTTTTTGCCCTTTTTCCAGGTAGGGTTCCTCCCTTCAAACTCGATACAGGGCTACTCTAAAATACTTAACAAATCACAGGAAGCCTCAAAAATCATGAAACAAGTTTTAAACGAAAGAGGACATGGAGATCTATCACTGGTTACGATTAATTAGAAAATAGTCATGTATAGAGCATGGTTTGACTATGTTACTTTTCGTTAACCTAAACATGCACAGTCCAAGTTCAATGAATTTATTCGCCATAGATACAAGATAAAAACTAGGGCAAATAGGGGCGTTTGAAAGGTAGTATCATGTAGTATTTGAGAGAATAAATTCAGGGCACGAGATCAAGTACATGCAAGGATTTATCGTAAATAAGAGGGTTCGGGTGCATGGATATGACATGGTTTGCAACAATTAATTTGCTCTCATGGATGAACGAAAAGCGCAAAACGAGATGGCTTTTGAAGATGATCATGCAGGCTACCTAGGGTTAATTTTACATGATTTAAGCTTGAGAGATTGCCTACCTTTTTGTGTTGACAAGAAACTAGGGTTGATGACGAAATAGGAAGATGAAAATCCAAGCTTCAAGCCCTTCTCCACCAAGCTCCTACGTCCAAATCGCCTCCTCTCCGTCCTCCAGAGTTCCCACTGTGGTCTAGGGTTTGGTGGGGACGAAATTTGGGTGTTTTGTTGGGTAATAGAGTCCTAACCCTTCTAAGAGTCCTTCCTTCCACTAAATTCTGAATTTATCATATTTATCTCCCACTTTCTCTCATTTATCTCCTATTTAGGGTTGGGAAGAGATCAAAATTAGTGGGTAGGGGGTTAGGGTAAGTGTAGAACTCTTTTTAGGATAGATTTAAGCTATTAATTAATTACTTCACCCCTTTTATTAATTACTTTTATTTTTAATGTGAATTTCACTAATTTATCTCCCATCCTATGATGGGCTCCTCTCAATTGGCCCAACACTCCATGTTAGGACCATTAATACAACCTATTTCTAATTTAGCTTAATTGTATTGTTTTAATTTTCTTTTATTCCATTTATTCTCTCTTTATTCTAATTAAATGTATTTAACTCATTTATTAAATTAAATTTTTTATTTTATTTAGATTTAAAATTCAAGGTTACTACATCATCCCCCTCTTAAAAAGAATTTAGTCCCCAAATTCATATGATCGTAAGAGGAAGAGAGACTTACTGAATAATTCTGGGTAATTCATCCGCATGGCTCCGCATGGTCGCTTCGGTTTTCCACATGGCTTCTTCAACTTCGTGATTCCTCCACAATACCTTCACTACGGGTATGGATCGATTCCGAAGTTGTTGAATCTTCTTGTCCAGAATTTTTAACGGCTTCTCTTCATAAGTCATATCTTTGTTCAAAATAATATCATCATAGTTGATTACGTGTGATAGGTCATGCACGTACTTCCTCAGCATTGACACATGGAAGACATTGTGCACGGTCGATAACTTGAGAGGTAGTGCCAAACGATACGCTACCTCGTCAACTCTGTCCAATACCTCAAATAGACCTATGAATCTTGGTCTTAGCTTGCCTTTCATCCCAAACCTTTGAAATCCTCTTATTGAGGATACCTTCATCATCACATGATCTCCAGTTTGAAACTCTAAATCCCTTCTTCTCTTGTCTGCATAACTTTTCTGCCTGGACTGGGCTATCTTAATCATGTCTCTGATAATCTGTATATCCCTGCTAGTGTTTTGCACAATGTCTGGTCCCAGCCATTGCTGTTCACCTACTTCATTCCAACACACTGGCGATCTGCAGCTTCTTCCGTACAGCGCTTCAAATGGTGTCATCTTAATTCTCGCCTGATAACTGTTGTTGTAGGCAAATTCAATCAAGGATAGTTGTTCATTCCAATACCCTTCAAAATCTATAGTGCAGGCACGTAGCATGTCTTCCACTATCTGGTTTGTCCTTTCTGTCTGTCCATTCGTCTGTGGGTGGAAGGCAGTACTGAAATTGAGTTTAGTGCCCAATGCAGTCTGAAGTCTCTTCCAGAATCTAGAAGTGAACTTAGGGTCACGATTTGAGACAATGGACACAGAACTCCATGTAATCTCACAATTTCCTTCACATATAAAGCTGTAAGTACATCCACACTCCACGTACTCTTAATTGCAAGAAAATGTGCGGACTTAGTCAATCGGTCCACAATAACCCAGATAGCATCAAGTCCACCACGAGTTCGGGGTAAACCCATGATGAAATCCATGCCAATACTTTCCCACTTCCATTCGGGTATGCCCAGGGGTCTAGGTACTGTAGACACTCGAATTTAGCTCCGCCGCGAGCAAATGTCATATTGCGCCATAACGCCAAATGGCCTTCTTTTTTTTGCCTTGCAAGAGTAGTTTCCTAATATTTCTGGATCTAACCCATTCTTCTTTTCGGGTGCTTCCCCATCGCTTTAAGGTGGTTCGGTCGCGGATTTGGTTCGCAAAGGCCCATGAGCAACTTCATTGAAAGGCGTCCGGACTGGTGGACGCGATTCAGGAACCTTGTTGCGACGGCTCCAAGGGGCGCGATCTTGTCACGTCGGCCATGCAGGACGCAATCATGCTTTTGGCATGAAGGTATCGTGCATGGTGGACACGTTTATGTTTAATTGAAATGGCGTCTAATTAATTGGAAGTGGTTCATAGTAAAAAGGGTTACGCCCCCCAAAGTCGTCGCACTGTTGTGCAATCATGACAAATCCCTGAATCACGTCCTTATCAGTCGACGCGATTCAGAAGGTCAAATCCAAAATATCGTGTCAGCAGACATCGCGTGTATGAGTCAGTTGCCCAGAACCACGCATATTGTAATCGCGTCCGGGTGGCCCGCCGCGATTCAAGTCGCGGTGCCCTGGTCCGACGCGATTCTAAAGCGTAGCTGGGGCTACGCCATCATGCGTCTTTCACATCGGTTTAACTTTCTTAATCGCGGCCTGCCGCTCGAACGCGATTCAATTTATAATCGCGGCTTCCTGTTTGGACACGATTCAAGAATCTGTTGCCTATAAATTGGACCCGAGGGTCATTTGTTCAGGGGGGGTTCCAAAAAGCGGCGAAGCCGTGCCGGATCCTCGCCTCGACTCCGAGCCATCCCTCGCCGATCCATTCTTCTTCCTCGGAGTTCGGCGCCATCGTCTCCTTCCATTCCATGCACGAGGCGGGAGCATCTTCCTCCACATCCTCCATCAACTCTGGCAACGGCCCGTCATGCCGCATCAACACTTTGGGAAGCACCCCCTCCCCTCTATCTCTTTTATTTGTGTTTCTATTCCCTCCGGGCCCCACGTGGCTCTTTACATTTTCACCTCCTCTGGGCCCCACGTGGCCCTCATTTAATCTTTTTACACACATGCATACACACACACACACACACACCTACTTTAGGGGTTTAAAACCACCATCCGGTGAGTCCTCCCCATTTTACTCATTTCATTTATTTGTTCGGGACTCGGTACTACACGCCTCATTTGGCTAATCCCTATTTTTATTTGTCTTTTTTGCAAGGGTAATCAAATGGAAAATGCCCTCTACCATGGTTGGCTGTGTTCGTAGAGGAAGATAGGACCTACCTCCCCCGCGCAATCTCCCCGCTAAACAGGTACGCTCGCGATCACTCCTTCCATCCCGCACCCCTCGCTGTGCGTCTCCATTTGGCACTCTCGCGTGCCTAGCGATCACGTTTCTTTTTCTTTATTTTACGCTTTTCACTCTCCATATCCACACACCACACATTTCACACACTTTTCGTAATCCTTTTTATTTTTATTTTTATCACCCAGCCCTCTTTGTGGACTGTTCTTCGTCCCCCCTAAAAAAGGGAACGAAAAACACATCTACAAGTACACCCGTAGGACGACGATGTTCAGCTTTTACTTGTTGGCATGTGAGGTAGTGCGCGGCATGCTCAGCCACCTCACGCTTCATGTTTGGCCACTAAAATGACATTTTCATGTCATGGTACATCTTGGTTGCGCTTGGGTGGATGGTGTACTTGGTCTTGTGGGCTTTATCCATTAGCTTTCTTTTCAGCTCCTCATTGTCAGGCACGCATGTCCTGGCTTAGAATAATATTCTTCCATCTTCAGCGATGGAGAAATCCGGCTTGTCAGCTATGGTCTCCCTGACTCTGACTAGGAATGGATCATTTGCCTGCTGCTCTCTGATCTCGACAAGGATGTCGGGTTGAGCTCTAAGATTAGCCAGTAACATCTTATCACTTCTTTTCTCAATATTCAGATCCAGACTGGCGAATTGATCAAGTAATTGCATCTCGCCCATGACTAAATAAGATAACGAAGCTACTGGCTTCCTACTGAGTGCATCAGCTACTGCATTACTTTTGCCTGAGTGATATTGGATATTGAAATCAAAGTCCTTCAGATACTCTAGCCATCTCTGTTGTCGCATATTAAGCTCATTCTGGAAAAATAAATACTTCAAACTCTTGTGGTCGGAGTAGACAATGAATTGCTCTCCATACAGGTAATGCCTCCAGATCTTTAGCATAAAAACCACTGCGGCTAGTTCTAAATCATGGATAGGATAATTAACTTCATGTGGCTTCAACTGCCTTGAAAAATAAGCTATGACCTTCTCATTCTGCATTAATACGCAGCCTAGACCGATTCCAGATGCATCAGCGTAGACTGAAAATCCTGCGCCCTTGACTGGTAACGCGAGGACAGGTGCAGAAGTCAACAATTGCTTGAGTGTCTGGAAGCTCTTCTCGCACTCCTTGCTCCAGAAGTATGGGTTCACTTTCTGCGTAAGATGCGTAAGAGGTACATCTATCTTGGAAAAGTCTTTTATGAACCGTCTGTAGTATCCAACCAGTCCAAGAAAGCTTCTTATCTCGGTGACATTGGTCGGTCTTTCCCAGTTGAGTACAGCTTCAACCTTGGAGGATCGACAGCGATACCATCCTTGGATATAATGTGGCCTAGAAATGACACCCCCTCAAGCTAGAATTCACACTTGCTCAATTTGCGTAGAGCTTGTTGTCCCGCAAGATCTGTAGAGCGATCCTCAGATGCTTCTCATGCTCTTCCTTGGTCTTGGAATATATGACAATATCATCAATAAACACCACGACGAACTTGTTGAGTTATGGCCGATAGATGCTATTCATTAATTGCATAAAAGCTGCAGGAGCATTAGTTAGTCCAAAAGACATGACTACAAATTCATAATGATCATACCTGCTCCTGAAAGCTATCTTGTAAATATCTGCATCTTTAATCCTCGTCTGATGATATCCCGATCTAAGGTCAATCTTAGAGAAACACTTAGCTCCTGATATCTGATTAAATAATTCATCAACACGAGGCAGAGGGTACTTGTTCTTGATGGTGAGATGATTCAACTGCCTGTAGTCGATGCATAACCTCATGGATCCATCCTTCTTCTTGACAAATAACACCGGTGCTTCCCAAGGAGAAGTGCTTGGTCTCATAAATCCCTTTTCCAATAATTCCGTCAATTGCTCCTTTAACTCTTTCAATTTAGTGGGGGACATCCTGTAGGGTTGGCGTGAAACCGATGCGGCTCAAGGTATGAGGTCAATTGAGAAATTGACATCTCTTTCAGGTGGTATGCCTGGCAGCTCATCGGGAAGCACGTCGAGGTATTCTTGCACTATATAGATGTCTGATAACTTAACTGCTTTCTTTTCAACTACAATTGCGGCAAGAAATGCCACACAATCCTTTTCTTATCATGTTCTGTGCTTTGATGGTAGAGACGAGAGATAAGTGCCTCTTGTGTCTACGTCCCGTGAAAGTCAGTTTAGGGAATTCACTAAAAGTTATCTTTCCTCTTCTATAATCAACAATGGCCCCATAAGTAGATAGCCAATCGGCCCCCAATATGACATCGTAGCCCTCCATGGGCATACAGATCAGGTCTGCTCTAAGATTGAGTTCACCAATCTTAACATCAGCTAATGGAAAGTATTTGTTTAATTGAGCTTTTTCTCCCAATGGTGTAGTGACAAGCAATTCAAATTCCATGGATGTGGGTTTTTCATTTAATGTTTCAGCAAATACTTGTGACAAAAACGAATGTGTTGTGCCAGTATCAAACAAAACAAATGCTGATTGAGAAAATACTGGTAGAGTACCTTCAACGACTCCACCTTCCTCGGTAGTTTCCACCTCTTGTAGGGCCTGCAGTCGGCCGGGCTTTCTCTGTCCCGCAGGACGCTTTTAATTCTCTTTCAGCAGAGGGCAGTCGAGAATACAGTGCTTTCGACTACCACAACGAAGGCGAGCGCCTACCTTCCTCCAACACTCCTCTGTAGTGTGACCTAGCTTGTCACAGTACTTGCATCTGGGCTTGCTGTTCGAAGCAGTAGGGTGTGGGAACTTTAGGCTTCCACTCCTGGCTTGGCCTGTCAGTGATACTTAACGGCCTTTTCTTGCCGTTAGTGGGCTTGCTCGGTGCTCCAGATGTCTGCTCCTTCTTTACCATTCTACCTTTGATGCGCTCGGTGAGTTCGGTCGCATCCTCCAGACATTGTGCTTTCTTGACCATCTCCGGATAAGTCTGAATATCAAACGGTGCCAGTTGTGTGATATAAGAGGGTCTGAGACCATTGAGGAATCTCTTCGTCTTCATCCTCTCAGTGCTTACCAGATGATTGGCATATCGTGCCAGCCTGGAGAACTGAGCTTCATACTCAGCAACAGTAAGGCTCCTCTGCTTCAGTGCTGCGAACTCAACGGCTTTCCTTTCTTGGACCCGTTCAGAAAAGTACTTGGAGTTGAAGTGCTCCTTGAACTCATTCCATGTGAATTGTGCATCTGCCCTTGTAGCTTCAATGGACTCCCACCATGCACGGGTGTCCCTCTCCAGCTGAAATGTCGCCAACAGTAGTTTATCACCATCCGCGCATTGCATAACGCGGAAGATACGCTCAATCTCCTTGAGCCAATTTTCTGCCTCATCGGGATCAGTAAACCCACTAAATCGAGGCGGATTCAGATTGCGAAAATTCTGATACAAGTCTCTAGCACCACGGTTATTATTGACTCCAGCAGCCTGAAGTAATACCTGTATGAGCTGCTGTGTAATGCCCCGACGCAGAATATCGGAGCGGGATTACAGTTATTAAATAGTACAGAGTGAGAAAATAGATACAAACCATTGCACAAATGGTATAATATCAACCAAACTTCATTACAGTCACTAATATTTCATCACTTTATGGACTAACTATTACATCAACATATCAGAGCCAAAACTAGGGCCCAGAGTACTTTATTGAAAAACCAAACTAATACATCATAACTATCTGACTCATTCTAAACTAACTATCTACTAAAGTAGTGGTTGCTGAAAATGGTCACTCTTGAGCATCCTCCTAAGTCCCATCCTCGTGAGTGTGATCATCGTCAAACTCACCTGAAACACATTAAATAAATACGTAGGATGAGCGAATAACGCCCAGTAGGACTTAATATCTCATGAACACAAGCATGGTTTAAATAATTAATGTCTTAATGGTAGGTTAACTAAATAGCATAGTCACGTAGAGCAAGTAACAAGAACAATAGCATCTGGAACGGGGAAAATAGCACATTGAGAACGATAATAGAATGGTCATGTAACGATATAACATGTAAATTGCACAACGGTGCACTAGTAACGATAACAATTGCACTAGTATAGATAGCACTTTGATTGTCATAGATTAATCTAGATAGTAAGCTGGCACTGGATGCATGCTGTAACACATCCTTGATCATTTTAACTCCCATGGGCACTAGCACTTTTTAGGCGCTCCTCCCAAGACCTGATCGGGCCCCATTGCACTAGCATTAGTCATTTCTTTATCTTAGACAATCACAAGAATGGCCAATAGAGTATCAAGAAATAGATAAGAGTAGTAGACGAACTAGATGAGAGAGTAGAGTGAACGTGAACAGATGAGAGGATATGGATAGTAGATGAGATAGGGACAACATCGTAAAACGCGATGAACAACGATAGTCACAGTTGCTCGGCACAAGGTCGTATACTGATAGTCTGGTAGAAATCATCACCGTCCATTAGCCGTGCTATGAACACAGGCTAGATGGTCCGGCATGATCGCAAGATAAGAAGAGAACACACTAAGGCCATGGATTGTACTGATCCCTAAGGTGTAACGGGTTTTATGGTACAACCAGCTCGTCGGCAATGGACGTACGTCAATGCTAAGAAGACTTACGAAGGCCTTGACAAGGAGTCCTTGGCCCAGTCGAGAGTATTCCCGATGGAGAGGTGGTCCAAGTCAAGAGAAAGTGTATAGAAAACTGATCCATCGTGCCTCGAGTGCTCGAAGGCCGAGGGAAACGGTAACGGTGTACAAAACGCGCATATGAAATGAAAAACAAGTGTAATTATTTAAATAGGCAATTTAGTAATTTATTTTATTAAATTATCAGATACATTATTGAATAATTTGTTAGGGTCAAATGACAAACACAAATGTTATGTGTGTGAAAGTGTAAAGGAATCAAAGAAATTTTATAAATCGTGCAAATGGCTTTTAAACAATTAAATTTTAGGTAATTGTTGCCATCTATTAATTTACCAAGTCGAATTAGTTAAAACATGATTTAATCATGGCTAAATAAGGGTCATATTGTCAAATCAGCAAGGGCATGAGCATAATTAAAAATTATGGTCGTAGTCTTTAAATCGCGGCGGGCCTACCCGCCGCGATTCAAGTCGCGACGGGCGGCTCGGTCGCGATCCGTAGATCGACCGACCTGGTCCGGTTCACGCCGGGAATCACGACGGTAGAGGCCGCCGCATTTATTAACGCGTCGTACTCGCCAGCCGCGACCCTGCTGGTATCACGTCGGGTCGCGCCGCCGCGATATCAGGGAGGGTTCGACCCTTTACCCTTTTATCCTGGGTAATCCTACTTGCTACAGGACACTTCTAAATTCCATATAAAATAGCATGATTATCCAAAAATTATGAAACTAGTTTTAAACGAAAATAGACACATAGATCTATCATCATGCATGATTAATTTGAAAATAGACATGGTTTAGGCATGCTTTGATTAGGTTACATTTTAGTGACCTAAACATGCGCAGTCAAGGTTCAACGAATTAATTAGAGATGGATAATTAATGAAAATTAGGGAAACTAAAGGCGTTTGAAAGCTAACATGATGTAGTATTTATGAGAATTTTCTCAAAGCATGAGATCGAGTATACACGAGGTTTGAAAGCAAACATGAAGGGTCGGATACATGGCTCTGACAGGATTTCAAGGAATTAATTCTCCCTCATGGGAGATCGAAATAGAGCGAAACTAGAGGCCTTTTGCAAGAGATCATGATGTCTACCTAGGGTAATTTTTACTTAAGTTGAGCTTGAGAGATTGCCTACCTTTTTTGTGGAGTAAGAAAATCCTTAGTTTGAAGACGAAAAGTGATGAAGAACGCCAAACTCCAGCCCTTCTCCTCCAAGATCCTCATCCTCCAGCCTTTTCCTTTGTCTCCCAAAACTCCAGAAGCAAACCAGGGTTGCTAGGGTCGAAGTTTGAGGTGTTTTGTATGGCTTAAGAGTCCCTTCTTGCTAAAACTCATTTCTTTCTTAATAAATCCGAGTTTTCCTTATTTATCTCCCTAATTCCCTTAATTATCCACCTATTAGGATTGAGAAGAGAGTCAATTTCGTAGCCAAGGGTTTAGGTTGGGGTAAGGACTCTTATTTTGGATATTTATGGGTTATTTAGTATTTATCTTAACCCTTTACTATTTATTAATTAATTACATACGAATTTAAATTAATTATTCATCATCTCATGATGGGCTTCACTTTATTAGGCCCATTATTTTGTGTTTGAGCCAATTACACAACCCACTAGGGTTTTAACTTATTGGGCTTGATTAAATGCCCTTTTATTTCACTTATTCTTCATTTATTCTAATTAAATATATTTACCTCATTTATTTAAAAATAAAATTTTATTTTATTTAAATTTTAAAAAATCAGGGTGCTACATCCTCCCCCTCTTAAAAGGAATTTGGTCCCCAAATTCATATGATCGTAAAAGGAAGAATGACTTATTGAATAACTCCAGATAATTCCGTCGCATTAATGCTTCGGGCTCCCACGTGGCCTCTTTAACTTCGTGGTTTCTCCAGACTATCTTGACCATAGATATGGGTCGGTTCCGAAGCTGTTGAATCTTCTTGTCCAAAATCTTCACCGACTTTTCTTCATAGGTCATATCTCTGTTTAGAATGATGTCGTTATAGCTGATTACATGTGACGGGTCATACACGTACTTCCTCAGCATTGACACATGAAATAGATTATGTACTGTGGAAAACTAGAGAGGTAGTGTCAGTCGATATGCTACCTCGCCAACTCTATCCAACACTTCAAAAGGACCTATGAATCTTGGTCTTAGCTTGCCTTTCATCCCAAACCGTTGAAATCCTTGGGTCGGGGATACTTTAAGCATCACGTGATCTCCAGCTTGAAATTATAAATCTCTTCTTCTCTTGTCTGCATAGCTCTTTTGCCTAGACTGAGCTACCTTAATCTTGTCTCGGATAATCTGTATATTTTTGCTAGTGCTCTGCACCATGTATGATCCTAGCCATTGCTGTTCACCTACCTCATTCCAGCACACTGGTGATCTACAGCTTCTTTCGTACAGTGCTTCAAATGGTGCCATCTTAATACTCGCTTGATAGATGTTATTGTAGGCAATTCAATCAAGGATAATTGCTCATTCCAATACCCTTCAAAAATCTATAGTGCAGGCATGAAGCATGTCTTCTACTATCTGATTGTTCTTTCAGTCTGTCCATCCGCCGGGGGTGGAAAGTAGTACTGAAATTTAACTTGGTTCCCAATGCCGTCTGAAGTCCCTTTCAGAATCTAGAAGTGAATCTGGGATCACGGTCTGAAACAATGGATACTGGGACTCCATGCAATCTTACTATCTCCTTTACATAGAGGGCTACTAACACATCGACACTCCAGGTGCTCTTAATGGCAAGGAAATGTGCGGACTTAGTCAAATGGTCCAAACGGTCCACAATGACCCAGATAGCATCAAGTCCACCACGAGTTCGGGGTAAACCCATGATGAAATCCATTCCGATGCTTTCCCACTTCCATTCAGGTATGTCCAGGGGTCTGAGTACACCCGCAGGACGACGATGTTCTGCTTTTACCTGTTGACATGTGAGGTAGTGTGCGGCATGCCAAGCCACCTCACGCTTCATGTTTGGCCACCAAAATGACATTTTCATGTCTTGGTACATCTTGGTTGCGTCTGGGTGAATTGTGCACTTGGTCTTGTGGGCTTCATCCATTAGCTTTCTCTTCAATTCTTCATTGTCAGGCACGCAAGTCCTGGCGTGGAATAATTGTAATACCCTCGAATTTTAAATATCGTGATTTACTTATAAATTCATATTTATGCAAACTAATTAGAATTACATTAAGATATTTAGGATTTAGGGTGTGTTTAAGACACTTTATCATACCCAGGTATCACTTTCGGTCGTGCGCACTCCGACATGGTGACACCGAAAAATTGTAGCGAAAATGAAATATGAGAACACCATAATTCTTAAAAAATGTGGTGATATCAAATATATAATTGTACAGAATTTTTGACAACCAGATTTTAAGATTTAGCCGACAGAACTATTTTTGGGGCGATTTTTCACCCAGTAGAAAATAAATTCTAAAAATTAAACTAAAATCACCATAATTTGTAAAACCATCTCATTAGGATATGGTTGAAATTTTAACGCAAATGTACTTTGTTTGGACATGTTTATATCAAGACTAAGGGGTCAGTTGAATTATGGATCAATTAGGGTGACCAAATTCTGGGTTTATTTGGGTACTTACGTGTGAGGCCTTGAGGAGGCCAGCACACATTAGGATAAAGATAAAACATGAGTTAAACCTCTTACCCGTTAGTTACAAAGGCGTAAGTGTTAGATGGGGTGCATGAGACATGTGTCACAGTAAAAACCAAATAGTTTTTACTGTTACACCTGGATACGGGAGGTGGCGCCATGCATGTGATGGTCTATGGGCTATAAAAACCTCTCCTCACCATTCGTACGCACCTGTTCCACCCTTTGTACCTGCTCACCCTTGCACACCACAACTCCTGCTTCCATTTTCTTCTGTTTCTTGCTGCTGGAGTGGCCTTGGTGAAGTTATCCCTGCATCCTTGCGTGGATAGCTTGCAATTGGAGTTGGTTGTTGTGTGTTCTTATAGCTTCGTTGCTAAGGATTACATCTCTCAGGTTGCATCTGTCAAAGTGGTCAACCGTGCAAGCTTCTCATTCCTTCTTCTTATTTTTGTGAAGCTTTACATCCCGTAGAAACTTACTCTAATTAGTAAGGTAGGATCCATCTCCCACTGATTCGGTTCTGTCCTCCACACATGATAAGGAATTCTTGATGAACGGATAAGTTGTTATACATGTGGTTCTTCCATTTTTCTTCCAGACATGATAAGATTATTCTTGTTGCGAAAGGAAAAACCTTGTTCTATTTAGAAATTGACTCCTATCTTCTTCCTACTCTTGGTCCATGTTCATGTATAGAGTTCTGGTAGAAGTCTAAATATCTTTAGAACCATGTTAGGATTTGGTTTAGATGGTTGATACTTCAAGCCTTGATTTAGATCCATGAAACACTTGAGTTTAATGTTTATCTTGTAGGAATCTTCCAATAAACCATTGCTATCAAGACTATGCTTCTAGTATTACACTATGTTGGTTCTAGCTAGACAAGTTTGAATTGTAAAACTCTTGTTCCATCTCGCTTGTTTAGCTTGTAAACCACTGTGAGAATTACAATTAGATTCTTCCATTTGATATAAATCATGCCTTGATTCATAGGTTCCATGGTTAAAGTGTTTAGAGTGAATTCAAAGTCACTTATGAGTGAGGAACTAGCGGTTGTCGACAGGCAGCTCATAGCTGTCGACAGGCCAGCCTTCCTGAACTTTAGAATAACTGGCATTGTAGCTAGCTGTCGATAGCCCTCTTGTAGTTGTCGACAGATAGACACAGAACTAGCAAAACTGAGCTCTGTCTGCTGCTATTGTCGACAGCCCCTTCCTAGCTGTCAACAGTTATAGTCCTGATCCGAATTTCAACACTCTTTCATGTATGAATCCTTGCTAAAAGTTCATCCTAAAAGCTTAGCAAATTACCCCCTTAATTCCTTGGGTATTTACTATCATTCTACTGTAAAGATTACCCACTTGGGATACCTTACTCACCCTTGAATTATCCTTGAAGTTGTCAACTAAGAATGGTACCCAGTTGAGTCCATTCTCCTGTATTCGGTAACTAAGTTCATATAACTTGATGTCTTGAGAGTTCATATGTTTAAACACTTTATGAGATGTGAATAACTTGTGATGACAATTGTGGATCTTCATCTTTTCTTGGGTTCTTATGTGATTTCAATCTTCCGAAGTATGGCTTTGAGTCATAACCTGTCTCAACCAATTGTCTTTCTATATATGAACTCCGAGAAACTATCACCAAGAATATCTGTATTAATCTCAATCAAAACTACCTGGATTCCAATTCTGTTATACTCATTAAAGAAATTTATGATATGAAGAAGTGCTCTCTCAAAAGAGGTTTAGGATGTTGGCCCTTATGGTACGGCAGCAAGCTAACCTAGAGGGGGGGGGTGAATAGGTTTTTCTGAAATCTGAAATAGAAACTTAAACACAGAAATTAACACTTGAAGGTTTGGTTAGTTTAGTGTGATAAAGAGTAGCAGTGCGGAAGCAAATAAACAATCACACAAAACACAAGGATTTATCCTGGTTCGGCCCTTCCCACATGGAAGTCCTACGTCGAGTCCCCAAGCAACCTCTTGGGATTTCACTAACCAAGGGTATAGTCCCCCTTAAGGACACTACAACACCTAGCACCCAGCTGGTCTTCTTCTCTTTCCGGGCAAGAAGGCAGCCCACTTCTCTTACAGGTAAAGAAGCCAACCTCCTGGTACAAACCCCAGTGCGGTTCTGCTAGACACTAACCCCTAGCTGGTTAACAACTGTATACAGTCCTACAGCCGGACAAAAGTCTTTCTTAGAAAAGAAAGAACAAAGCTGAGAGTTGGAACAAATAAAAACCAACTACAAGAACTCTCAGCAAAAGACTCTCTCCCCCAGATTTACAAGATGCACAGAGAGAGAGAGAGAAGAGAGGAGAAGGAGCTTGAATGCTTCAGTGCTTCAGATGCTTGAACACTTCTTCTTGGGCTCGGGCTCTTTCTCTTTTTCTTTGAGTGTATTTGGAGTCAGGTTCCTCACTGGTTGTACACTCATTCAAAAGATCTTCAGGAAAAGCTCTGTCATATTCTTCAGCCATGCTTCATCTTTTATATGAGCAGCTTTGAATAAATCCGTTGGAGTTCTAGCCGTTGCTCATCTTCTCTTCTTCTGATAATTGTGGTCTACGAGGTCTGCAAGCATAGAAAAAAGTGTTTAGATAAAATAGTGTTTCTGTCAAAAAGGCTCATACCTTTATGTTTCCTGATGCCACCCAGAAGTGGTAAGTAATCTCTATTTTGTTGGCAGGAGAGAAGAGATCTAGAAAGATAAGCAAAAAGATCTCTTGTCAGAAAGATAGAGGATTACGCAAATCAAGAATATTGACTTTTCACTAGATGCCAAAAGGCACTTTGAAATATAAAGAAAAATCTATGTTTTTACAAAGAAATCCATGTTTTACAAAGGAATCTATGTTTTTACAAAGGAATCCATGTTTACAAAGGAATCTATGTTTTACAAAAGAATCCATGTTTCACTTATCAAATCCTTATGAGAGTTACAAAGGAATCATGTTTTACAAAGGAATCCATGTTTTTACAAAGGAGTCTGTGTGAGTTACAAAGGAATCCTTATGAGAGTCACTTATCGAATCCTTATGAGAGTACAAAGGAATCCTTATGAGAGTCACTTATCGATCCTTATGAGAGCGAATCGTTATGAGAGCAAATCGATGTGGAGTCACTTATCAAATCGTTATGGGACCAATCGATATGAGAGTCACTTATCAAATCGTTATGGGACCAAATCGATATGAGAGTCACTTATCAAATCGTTATGGGACCAAATCGATATGAGAGTCACTTATCAAATCGTTATGGGACCAAATCGATATGAATCACTTATCAAATCGTTATAGGACCAAATCGATGTGAGAGTGAATCCTTATGAGAGCGATCCTTATGACAGTGAATCCTTATGGCACTTTGTGAACTGAAATCATGTATATTGAATGGAATCCATTTATCTGTTTAGTGCAATCATTACAGAATAATGTCATAAAATTATATTTATTAGAAAATCATGATATTAATTTATTATTAGAAATTCATGTATTAAAATATTTAATATTCAATTAATCATGTAAATTTATATTTATTAAGAAAAACATGATATTAAATATTTTTAATAATAATTAATTAAACATAAATTTGTTATCACCAAAATAAAAGGGTAAAATATAGGAGTGGTTCAACAATCTCCCCCTTTTTGGTGATGACAAAATTTATGAGAATTTTCTGACAAAAATATGTAAAGCATAGAAAATACAGAAAATTCACAGATAATGCATACCATGCATACTCTCCCCCTTTTTGTCACAAACCAAAAAGGAAGGTTTTACCATTGCATTCTCTCCCCTTTGTGAAAGAAATTCTTACCATTGAGGGGTTCAACAATGATTGACATAAATGAATAACTCCCCCTTAGTCTGTGCTCCCCCTGAATGAGAGACTCTACCTGAATGAAACTTGCAAATAATTGTTAGTAATAAAGACTAATTCATTTTTGTGACTACTCTTTCTTCAGATGGATTTGAATGAAGATCTGCAGTCACTCCTGCCTTGAGCATTCTTGGTTTTGATGCTCCAAGGCTACCTGCAAATACATTACTCAGATGTAGGTACCCAATTCTTTTGGGTCCTTGATGGTTAGATGCATGAAAATAACATTTAGGAATCCAAACTAAGTGTTGTGTGCAGGTGTTTACTGGTGTCCTAATTATTACAATGAGAACAACAATGAATATAATCTATTTTGTAGTTCTTATTGTTTTTATGATGTTGTTTAGGACATAATTTTTAAACTTTTCTTTACAGGGGCCATTTTCTGAGGCAACTTGGTTTCTTTTACAAATTTGGTAATGGATATTTCCTGGAATTACTGCTTGTTTTTTTTTTTTTCCAGAGGTGGTATGTACCAAGCCTTGTTTGTTTTCCAGGTTTTGACCTTTCAAACATAAAGCTAAAGAAGTTTTTCCTTTGTTAATTTTCTAACTGATTCTTTTAGGTAGAGATTTTCTTCAGTTAGAGTTTTAATTTTTCTTAACTCTACTTTTTCATTATTTTTGCTTTTCAAATCTTCATTCAAAAGATGATTATTTTCTTTACTATCTTTTAATGTTCCTCTAATTGTTCCATTTCTGATTTAAGATCAGAATTGTGTTTTCCACAAAGTAAGGTTGTTCTTATATTTCTAATTCTTTTACAACAACCTTGTGTTTATCATAAAGTTCATTGAAAACTTCTTCTAAATCTTCAGATTCTGATCCTGAATCTGTGCAAGAATCAAAAGATGAGTTAAGATGTACCTCATCTAGTCTACCATGAGGGCTAGATTTACCTGCTCTTCTCTGATTCTGAGCTTGATGATTCTGAGCATGTGGTCTCTTCATTTTCCCAAGCAGCTGCCATGGCTTTTCTTTAAATTTCTTGTGCTGCTTTTGAGCTTTTCGGTTGGCCATTCTTCTTAACCTTGGACAATCTGGTCTCAGATGTCCAGGTTTTCTGCATTCATAGCAGACTGGTTCCTTTTCTTTCTTTCTTTCTTTTGAATCCTTCTTGATCCATTTTTCTTCTTCTTAAAATTTTCTGAAGCTTGGACAGAACTTCATCTACGTCACTGTTCAGAATCTGCATTTTTGGAACTTGAAGAAGAAGAAGAAGTAGAAGGAGTAGCTGCAACTTAAGAGCATTAGTACATTTTTCTTTGATGAGCATTCAGATAGACGCTCCATATTAATTTCATGTGCCATGAGGGAACTATTAAGTTATCAATAGATAATTTGGTTAAGTCATGGGCTTCTTCAATAGCGGTTACTTTAGGTGTCCATGAAACGGTTAAAGACCTAAGTATTTTTCTAACGGTTTCTTCATTGGAAAGAGTTTTACCAAGAGAATTTAAGCCTACTACTATGCTTGAAAATCTATTATACATAGTAGTAATGTTTTCGCTGGAAGCATTTAAATTGTTCATATTGTGAAACAAGAATATCTATTCTAGTTTGTTTCACTTTATCCGTTCCTTCATAAGTTATCTGCAGTTTATCCCAAATTTCTTTAGCAGATTTGCATGCAGATACTCTACTAAATTCTCTTTTGGATAAAGCACAACATAAGTAGTTCTTAGCTTTAAAGTTTAAAGATAATTTACTTTTATCAGCAGTGTAATGGCAGTAGTGCCTTCAATAGGAACAATAACAAAATCACCTACCTCAATTACCTGCCACAGATCAAAGTCTGTGCCTCGAATGAAGCATTCCATTCTCATCTTCCAATATGGTAGTCCTCTCCATCAAAGAATGGAGGTCTGGTGACTGATTGACCTCAACATATCCTTGAGCTGCCATGGATCTTTGCTCTAAGATCGTTGGATCTTCTTGAAAGTTCAGAGACTCGCTCTGATACCACTTGTTGGCCCTTTGGTACGGCAGCAAGCTAACCTAGAGGGGGGGGGGTGAATAGTTTTTCTGAAATCTGAAATAGAAACTTAAACACAGAAATTAACACTTGAAGGTTTGGTTAGTTTAGTGTGATAAAGAGTAGCAGTGCGGAAGCAAATAAACAATCACACAAAGGACAAAGGAATTATCTTGGTTCGGCCCTTCCCACATGGAAGTCCTACGTCCAGTCCCAAGCAACCTCTTGGGATTTCACTAACCAAGGGTATAGTCCCCCTTAAGGACACTACAACACCCAGCACCCCTGGTCTTCTTCTCTTTCCGGGCAAGAAGGCAGCCCACTTCTCTTACAGGTAAAGAAGCCAACCTCCTGGTACAAACCCCAGTGCGGTTCTGCTAGACACAAACCCCTAGCAGGTTAACAACTGTATACAGTCCTACATCCGGACAAAAGTCTTTCTTAGAAAAGAAAGAACAAAGCTGAGAGTTGGAACAAATAAAAACCAACTACAAGAACTCTCAGCAAAAGACTCTCTCCCCTAGATTTACAAGATGCACAGAGAGAGAGAGAGAAGAGAGGAGAAGGAGCTTGAATGCTTCAGTGCTTCAGATGCTTGAACACTTCTTCTTGGGCTCAGGCTCTTTCTCTTTTTCTTTGAGTGTATTGGAGTTCAGGTTCCTCACTGGTTGTACACTCTTCAAAAGATCTTCAGGAAAAGCTCTGTCATATTCTTCAGCCATGCTTCATCTTTTATATGAGCAGCTTGAATAAATCCGTTGGAGTTCTAGCCGTTGCTCATCTTCTTTTCTTCTGATAATTTGTGGTCTACGAGGTCTGCAAGCATAGAAAAAAGTGTTTATAAAATAGTATTTCTGTCAAAAGGCTCATACCTTTATGTTTCCTGATGCCACCCAGAAGTGGTAAGTAAGTAATCTCTCTTTTGTTGGCAGGAGAGAAGAGATCTAGAAAGATAAGCAAAAAGATCTCCTGTCAGAAAGATAGAGGATTACGCAAATCAAGAATATTGACTTTTTCACTAGATGCCAAAGGCACTTTGAAATATAAAGAAAATCTATGTTTTTACAAAGAATCTATGTTTTACAAAGGAATCATGTTTTACAAAGGAATCCATGTTACAAAAGAATCCATGTTTCACTTATCAAATCCTTATGAGATTACAAAGGAATCCATGTTTTACAAAGGAATCCATGTTTTTACAAAGGAGTCTGTGTGAGTTACAAAGGAATCTTATGAGAGTCACTTATCGAATCCTTATGAGAGTTACAAAGGAATCCTTATGAGAGTCACTTATCGAATCCTTATGAGAGCGAATCGTTATGAGAGCAAATCGATGTGGAGTCACTTATCAAATCGTTATGGGACCAAATCAATATGAGAGTCACTTATCAAATCGTTATGGGACCAAATCGATATGAGAGTCACTTATCAAATCGTTATGGGACCAAATCGATGAGAGTCACTTATCAAATCGTTATGGGACCAAATCGATATGAAAGTCACTTATCAAATCGTTATAGGACCAAATCGATGTGAGAGTGAATCCTTATAGCAGTGAATCCTTATGAGAGCGAATCCTTATGACAGTGAATCCTTATGGCACTTTGTGAACTGAAATCGATGTATATTGAATGGACATCGATTTATCTGTTTAGTGCAAATCATTACAGAATAATGTCATAAAATTATATTTATTAGAAAATCATGATATTTAATTTATTATTAGAAAAATTCATGGTATTAATATATTTAATATTCAATTAATCATGTAAATTTATATTTATTAAGAAAAACATGATATTAAATATTTTTAATAATAATTAATTAAACATAAATTTGTTATCACCAAAATAAAAGGGTAAAATATAGGAGTGGTTCAACAAGGATCACTTGTGGTAGCACCAGCCACTTGTGATCAGATGATGAGATAGTTGTAGGTAAATCCAAGTCAATGGACTGATGATGGTGGGTAATAAACCCCGTTCTTGCGCAATGAACAAGATCTAAGGTGCTGGAATCGCCTAGCACTGAGGATATATTTACGTCTATTTAGTAACCTCTTGAGAGCAGTGATGCCTGTCAAATTTGTTTTCCAAAACAAGTTATGGTCTGAATTCTGAAAGACAAATATGACTCTTATTCTGTGATTTGTTTGGGCTCATTATGAATTTAATTTGAGCTATATGTTTCTGTTAAGTATGAAATTCATGAGCAAATGTGTTTTTGATCCATATATGCTTACTTTCACCTACTGAGTCCTTCTGACTTATGCCTTTGTTCCTCCAACCCTTTCAGATTGAAGGTGTGTATAATCTTAGCTACAGATGAATCTCAATTCCACTGTAGACGATGAAGAGATGAAGAATAATAGCGTAGTTTTAGTAGTTTCTTTTAGTTGATGATGTATTAATTAGAGAGAGAAACTTAGTGCTTGTAAATAATGAGTATTAGTACTTTGTTACCTTGTGAAGTATAATATGTTCAAAGACGCCTTTGTGAAATGGTTTGCTAATGTTAAGCATTACACGGATTAGTCTACCCATAACGAAAATTGTCAGCGTAACCCCTCTTCCGATCAAAGGTTATATGTATGGTATATGTGTGTGTGTGTGTGAAGCCGGAGGAGGGTGTTACAATAATATTCTCCCATCTTCAGCGATGGAGAAATCTGGCTTGTCTGCTATGGTCTCCCTGACTCGGATTAGGAACAATCATTTGCATGTTGCTCTCGGATCTCGACAAATATGTCGGGTTGAGCTCTAAGATTAGCCACTATCATCTTATCACTTCTCTTTTCAATGTTCAGGTCCAGACTGGCAAATTGTTCCAACAATTGCATCTCGCCCATGACTAGACATGATAAAAAAGCTATCGGCTTCCTACTGAGTGCATCAGCTACTGCATTACCTTTGCCTGAGTGATATTGGATATTAAAATCAAAATCTTTCAAGTACTTCAGCCATCTCCGTTGTCGCATATTGAGCTCCTTCTGAGAAAATAAATACTTCAAACTCTTGTGGTCGGAGTAGACAATAAATTGCTCCCCATATAAGTAATATCTCCAGATCTTAAGTGCAAATACCACTGCAGCCAATTCTAAGTCATGGACAGGGTAATTAACTTCATGTGGCTTTAACTTCCTTGAAGAATATGCTATCACCTTTTCATTCTGCATTAGTACGCAGCCTAGACCGATTCCAGATGCATCAGTGTAGACTGAGAATCCTTCGCCCTCGACTGGTAATGCGAGGACATGTGCAGATGTAAGCAATTGCTTCAGTGTCTGGAAGCTCTTCTCACACTCCTTGCTCCAGACATAGGGGTTCTCTTTTCGCGTAAGACACGTAAGAGGTACAACTATTTTGGAGAAGTCTTTTATGAACCGTCTGTAATATCCAGCCAGTCCAAGAAAGCTTCTGATCTCTGTGACATTAGTCGGCCTTTCCCAGTTGAGCACGGCTTCTACCTTGGAAGGACAGACATCGATACCATTCTTGGAAATAACATGGCCTAGGAACGACACCTCCTCGAGCCAGAATTCACACTTGCTCAATTTGGCGTAGAGTTGGTTGTCTCGCAAGAATTGCAGAGCGATCCTCAGATGCTCCTCATGCTCTTCCTTGGTCTTAGAGTATATGAGAATATCATCAATAAGACCACGATGAACTTGTCGAGGTAGGGTCGATAGATGTTGTTCATTAGTTGCATGAAAGCTACAGGAGCATTGGTTAGTCCAAAAGGTATGATTACAAATTTGTAATGACCGTACCTGCTCCTGAAAGCTGTCTTGTAAATGTCTGTATCTGTAATCCTCATCTGATGATATCCCGATCTAAGGTCAATCTTAGAAAAATATTTTACTCCTGATATCTGATCAAATAATTCATCGACACGAGGTAGAGGGTACTTGTTCTTGATAGTGAGATTATTCAACTGCTTGTAGTCGATGCATAATCTCATGGATCCGTCCTTCTTCTTGACGAATAACATTGGTGCTCCCCAAGGAGAAGTACTTGGTATGATAAACCCTTTCTCCAGCAGTTCCATCAATTGCTCATTTAATTCTCTCAATTCAGTGGGGGACATCCTATAGGGTTGCCGTGAAACCGGTGCAGCTCCAGGTACGAGATCAATTGAGAAATTCACATCTCTCTCAGGTGGAATGCCTGGCAGCTCATCGGGAAATACATCGGATATTCTTGTACTATATGGATGTATGATATCTTAACTGCTTTCTTTTCAATTACAATTGTGGCAAAAAATACCACACAACCTTTTCTTATCATGTTTGTGCTTTAATGGCAGAGATGAGAGACAAGTGCCTCTTGTGTCTACGTCCTGTAAGGTAAATTTAGGGAATTCACTAAAAGTAATCTTCCCTCTTCTACAATCAACACAAGCCCCATAACTAGATAGCCAATCGGCTCCCAATATAACATCGTAACCCTCCATGGGCATACAAATCAGGTCGGCTCTAAGGTTGAGTTCCCCAATCTTAACATCAGCTAATGGAAAGTATTTGTTGAGTTGAGCCTTTTCTCCCAATGGTGTTGTGACACGCAATTCAAATTGCATAGATGCAAGTTTTTCATTTAATGTATCAACAAATGCTTGTGATATGAACGAATGCGTTGCGCCAGTATCAAACAAAACAAATGATGATTGAGAAAAGACTGGTAGTGTACCTTCTACCACTCCACCTTCCTCGGTGGTGTCCACTTCTTGCAGAGCTTGCAGTCGGCCGGGCTTCTTTTGTCCCATCGGACGCTTCTCATTTTCCTTCAGCAATGGACATTCAGAAATCCTATGATCTCGGCTCCCACAATGAAGGCATGCACCTGCCTTCCTCTAGCACTCTTCTGCGGTATGGCCCAGCTTGTCACAGTGTTTGCATCTGGGCTTGTTGTTTGGGGCGGTAGGAGTGGGGACTTTGGGCTTTCGCTCCTGGCTTGGCCCATCAGTGATACTTAACGGCCTTTTCTTGTCGTTAGTAGGCATGCTCGGCGCTCCAGAAGTCTACTCCTTCTTGACCATTCTGCCCTTGATGCGCTCGGTGAGTTCAGTCGCATCCTCCAGGCACTGTGCTCTCCTGACCATCTCCAGATAAGTTTGAATATCAAATGGTGCCAGTTGAGTGATATATGCGGGTCTCAACCCGTTAAGGAAGCGCTTTGCCTTCATTCTTTCCGTGTTAACCAGATGATTGGCGTAGCGAGCCAATCGAGAGAACTGAGCCTCATACTCAGCAACAGTCAGGTTCCTCTGCTTTGGAGCTGCGAACTCAGCGGCTTTCCTCTCTTGAACTCTTTCTGAAAAATATTTGGAGTTGAAATGCTCCTTAAACTCATTCCAATTGTGCATCTGCCCTGGTGGCCTCGATGGATTCCCACCACGCACGAGCGTCTCTCTCTAACTGGAAGGTTGCTAGTAGTAGCTTATCACCATCCGCGCATTGCATAACACAGAAGATGCGCTCAGTCTCCTTGAGCCAATTTTCTGCCTCATCAGGATCTGTGGTTCCACTGAATCGGGGTGGATTCAGATTGCGGAAATTTCTGTGTAGTTCTCCGGCTCCTCAGTTATTATTGTTGTTAGCTGCAACAGCCTGAAGTAAAGCCTACGTGAGCTATTGAATAGTCTGCTGCATGTCACGGAGTTGTGCACGCTCCGCTGCCATCGCTGTGATTTAAGTTCCTTTAAAAGAGAATGTACTTATAAGATAATGGGTTTGCATTAAGTTTGTGCGTGTGTGAGTTTATTTTATCTTATTACCCTTGGTTCTACCCATCTCACATAGGTATGGAATTAGACTCTAAGTCAAGGCAGGTCAAACTTAGATCATCTATACTTAAGAATAACCTAGGCTCTGATACCACAAAACTATAACACCCCGACGCGGAATATCGGAGCGAGATTATAGTTATTAAATAGTACATAGTGAGAAAATAAATACAAACCATTGCACAAATGGTATAATATCAACCAAACTTCATTACAATCACTAATATTCATCACTTTATGTACTAAACTATTACATCAATGTATCAGAGCAAAATTAGGGCCTAGAGTACTTTATTGAAAAATCAAACTAATACATCATAACTATCTGACTCATTCTAAACTAACTATCTACTAAAGCAGTGGTTGCTGAAAATGGTCACTCCTGAGCATCCTCCTCAGTCCCATTCTCGTGAGTGTGGTCATCGTCAAACTCACCTAAAACACATTAAATAAATACGCATGATGAGCGAATAACACCTAGTAGGACTTAATATCTCATGAACACAAGTGTAATTATTTAAATAGGGAATTTAGTCATTTATTTCACTAAATTACCATATACATTATTGAATAATTTGTTAGGGTCAAATGGCAAACACAAATGTTATGTGTGTGAAAGTGTAAAGGAATCAAAAGAATTTGATAAATCGTGCAAATGGCTTTTAAACAATTAAATTTTAGGTAATTATTGCCATATATTAATTTACCATGTCGAATTAGTTAAAACATGATTTAATCATGGCTAAATAAGGGTCATATTGCCAAATCAACAAGGGCATGAGCATAATTAAAAATTCTGGCCGCAGTCTTTAAATCGCGGCGGACCTACCCACCGCGATTCAAGTCGTGACGGGCGGCTCGGTCGCGATCCGTAGACCGACTGGCCTGGTCCGGCTCACATCGGGAATCGCGGCGGCAGAGGGCGCCATATTTCTTAACGCGTCATACCCGCCAGCCGCGACCCTGCTGGTATCACGGCGGGTCATGCTGCCGCGATATCAGGGAGGGTCCAGTCCTTTACCCTTTTATCCTGGGTAATCCTGCTTGCTATATGACACTTCTAAATTCCATATAAAATCGTACAATTATCCAAAAATCATGAAACTAGTTTTAAACGAAAATAGACACATAGATCTATTATCATGCACGATTAATTTAAAAATAGATAAGCTTTAGGTACGCTTTGATTAGGTTACATTTCAGTGACCTAAAAATGTGCAGTTAAGGTTCAAAAAATTAATTAGAGATGGATACATGATGAAAATTAGGGAAACTAGAGGCGTTTGAAAGCTAACATGATGTAGTATTTATGAGAATTTTCTCAAAGCATGAGATAAAGTATACATGAGGTTTGAAAGCAAACATGAAGGGTCGGGTACATGGCTTTGACAGGATTTCAAGGAATTAATTCTCCCTCATGGGAGATCGAAATAGAGCAAAACCAGAGGGCTTTTGCAAGATCATGATATCTACCTAGGGTAATTTTTACTCGAGTTGAGCTTAAGAGATTGCCTACCGTTTTCACGGAGTAAGAAAATCCTTAGTTTGAAGACAAAAAGTGATGAAGAACACCAAACTCCAGCCCTTCTCCTCCAAGATCCTCGTCCTCCAGCATTTTCCTTCGTCTCCAGAACTCCAGAAGTGAACTAGGTTGCTAGGTCGAAGTTGAGGTGTTTTGTATGGCTTAAGAGTCCCTCTTGCTAAAACTCCTTTCTTTCTTATAATCCGAGTTTTCCTTATCTATCTCCCTAATTCCCTTAATTATCCACCTATTAGGATTGGAAGAGAGCCAATTCGTGCCAAGGATTTAGGTTGGGGTAAGGACTCTTATTTTGAATATTTATGAGTATTTATTATTTATCTTAACCTTTACTATTATTAATTAATTACATACAAATTAAATTAATTATTCATCATCCATGATGAGCTCACTTTATTAGGCCCATTATTTTGTGTTTGAGCCAATTTCACAACCCACTAGGGTTTTAACTTATTGGACTTGATTAAATGCCCTTTTATTTCACTTATTCTTCATTTATTATAATTAAATCTATTTACCTCATTTTTAAAAATAAAATTTTATTTTATTTGAATTTTTAAAAAAATCAAGGGTGCTACATGCTGAATGGTTTGCTGCATGTCACGGAGTTGAGCACGCTCCGCTGCCATTTGATGTTTAAGTTCCTTCAAAAGAGAATTTTAATGTAAGATAATTGAGTTTGCACTAAGTTTGTGCATATGTGAGTTCATTTTATCTTAATTACCCTTGGTTCCATCATTCTCACATAGGTACGGAATTTAGACTCTAAGTCAAGGCAGGTCAAACCTAGATCATCCTATACTTAAGAATAACCTAGGCTCTGATACTACAAAATTGTAACGCCCCGACGCGGAATATCGGAGTGGAATTATAGTTATTAAATAGTACAGAGCGAGAAAATAACTAACAAACCATTGCACAATTGGAATAATATCAAATAACCTCCAATTTCATTAATAATCCATCAAACACCATGACCTAACTATTACATCAACTGATCAGAGCCATAACTAGGGCCCAGAGTAATTTATTTAAATCCAACTAATACATAAAGACTAACTGACTCACTAACTCATAACTATACTAACTAACTACTAAGCAAATGGTTGCTGAAAGGGTCACTCTTGGACGTCGTCCTCGTTCCCATCCTCGTGAGTGTGGTCGTCTCCATCAGACTCACCTGAACACATAAAATAACAATGCAGGATGAGCGAATAACGCCCAGTAGGACTTAATATCTCATGAGAACAAGCATGGTTTAAATAATTAATATCTTAATTGGCAGGGTAACTAAAGAGCATAGTCGTGTAGAGAAAGTAACGATAGCAAGAGAACGATAACTCTGGTACAGGGTAAATAGCACAACATGTAAAGTAGAGAACTGGCCATGTAACGATATCACTTGAATAGATTGCACTTTGATTGTCATAGTTTAATTGTGATAGTATTAAATGGCGCTGGATGCATGTCGTACACATCCTGATCATATTACCCTCGCGAGAAAATAGCACTCTTTGGGAGCTCTCCCCAGGACCAGACCGGGCCCTATTGCACTAGCATATAACACTTGTTTGTTATTATAGACAATCAATTGTATGGCAAAATAGAGTACCAAGAAGAGATGAGAGTAATAGACGAAATAGATAAGAGTACAGAGTGAAAGTTAACAGATGAGAGTAACGAGAAAGTAGATGAGATAGGGGTATAATCATAAAATGTCGTTAAGCCACGATAGTAACAGTTGCACGACACCAGGTCAGGTACCGACAGTTTGGTAGAAATCACATCCGCCCACTAGCTGTGCCATGAGCACGAGCCAAGTGGTCCGGCGTGAACTCAAGGTAAGAAGGAAACACGAAGGCCGTTTAGATCGTACTGATCCTTAGGGGTGTAACGGGTTTTAAGGGTATAACCAGCTCGTCGGCTAAGGACGTGTGCCAAAGTCAAGAAGACTTATGGAGGCCTTGACAAGGAGTCCCTGGTTCAGTCAGAAGTCTTCCTGATGGAGAGGTGGTCCATGCCAAGAGAGTGTGTAGAAAACTAACGTCCGTCGTGCCTCGAGTGCTCGAAGGCCGAGGGAAGCGGTAACGGTATACGAATCACGTGATTAAAACGAAGACGCGTGTAATTATTTAAATAGAAAATTTAGTAATTTATTTCATTAAATTACCCAGATACATTATTGCGTAATTTATTAGGATTTAATGACAAACATGATTGCTAAGTGTGTGCAAGTGTAAGAAATTAAGAGAGCAAGTATGGTTGTGCATATGGTTTTTAGATTAAATTCGTGTAATGATGTTCATTAATAATTAACTAATCGTAATTATTCATGACAGTACTTAATTTGGGCTTAACAAAGTTTAATAGACATGTATAGCAGGGTTAAAAAGGTAAAAATCAGGTTTTGGTCGCTCTGTTGCTGTTGCGACGTAGGGTGATGTCGCGTTCAGGTCGCGACAAGAACGGTCGACATGATGGCGGTCAGGTAGCGACAACTTACGTTAAGGTCGCAACGCACGGATACGCCGCGACAAGTTGAACCGGCCGTTGGGGTGACCCAGGGGTCAGGTCGCGACTAGTCGACCCGTCGCGTTCAGAACGCGACGGACCCCTTGTGTCGCTACCCCTTCTAAGATCACGACGGATCGGGCCATTGCGACTCCAGAAGGTGGCCCGAGCCCAGAAAAGAGTTTTTGCCCTTTTTCCAGGTAGGGTTCCTCCTTTCAAACTCGATACAAGGCTACTCTAAAATGCTTAACAAATCGCAGGAAGTCTCAAAAATCATGAAACAAGTTTTAAATGAAAGAGGACATGGAGATCTATCACTGGTTATGATTAATTAGAAAACAGTCATGTATAGAGCATGTTTTGACTATGTTACTTTTCGTTAACCTAAACATGCATAGTCCAAGATCAATGAATTAATTCGCCACAGATATAAAATAAAAATTAGGGCAAATAGGGGCGTTTGAAAGGTAGTATCATGCAGTATTTGAGAGAATAAATTCAGGGCACGAGATCAAGTACATGCAAGGATTTATCGTAAACAAGAGGGTTCAGGTGCATGGATATGACAGGGTTTGTAACAATTAATTTGCTCTCATGGATGAACGAAAAAGAGCGAAACGAGAGGGCTTTTGAAGAGGATCTTGCAGGATATCTAGGGTTAATTTTACATGATTTAAGCTTGAGAGATTGCCTACATTTTTGTATTGACAAGAAACTAGGGTTGATGATGAAATAGGAAGGTGAAAATCCAAGCTTCAAGCCCTTCTCCTCCAAGCTCCTACGTCCAAATCGCCTCCTCTCCGTCCTTGAGAGTTTCCACTGTGGTCTAGGGTTTAGTGGGGATGAAATTTGTGTGTTTTGTTGGCTAATAGAGTCCTAACCCTTCTAAGAGTCCTTCCTTCCACTAAATTCCGAATTTCCCATATTTATCTCCCACTTTCTCTCATTTATCTCCTATTTAGGGTTGGGAAGAGATCAAATTTCGTGGGTAGGGGGTTAGGGTAAGTGTAGGACTCTTTTTAAGATAGATTTAAACTATTAATTAATTACTTCACCCCTTTTATTAATTACTTTTATTTTTAATGTGAATTTTACTAACTTATCTCCCATTCTATGATGGGCTCCTCTCAATTGGGCCCAACACTCCATGTTAGGACCATTAATACAACCCATTTCTAATTTAGCTTAATGTGTATTGCTTTAATTTTCTTTTATTCTATTTACTCTCTTTATTCTAATTAATGTATTTAACTCATTTATTAAATTAAATTTTTTATTTTATTTGGATTTAAAAATAAAGGTTACTACATTCTCGGTACGGTTTTGCCGCCGAGGGTAGACAGCTTGTAGGAACCTCTTCCGAGAACGTGAATGACCTTATAAGGTCCTTCCCATTTCAGGGCGTTCACCTGCTCGGCTCGGCCAGCTGCCAGACTATCCTCGCACACAGCATGGCGTTGGGCGATGGAGAGGAGGTCAGCGAGGGTAGGCGGTTGCTGGACCCAGAGCGTCCTCTGAAGGAAACCATCGCGAGTTTCCTAAATGAGGGCACTGGTGGCCAGAGGGACATCGAGGCATGGGATGCGAAGCGCTTTAATTTGGAACTATTTGATGTAGTCCCAAAGTGTTTCACCTTTCTTCTGCTGAACAGACAGAAGGGAGGCCGCTGTGCGCGGCTGTGATCTTCCACCCAGGAAGTTGTCCCGGAAGGACTTCTTCAACTGGTGGAAGGAGGCAATGGAACCTGCATGGAGGGCTTCAAACCAAGCCTGCACAGCTTCCTTCAGAGTGGCCGAAAAAGCCCAGCATTTGGCCGCATCTGATGCTTCGTGGAACACCATGGACATGATCCGCTGGGTCGGTGGTGCCGTCATAGGGCGCAATGGAAGGCAGAGACAACTTCAGGGAGACCCGGGCCTCCAAGATCTCCGTGGCGAACGGGGAGCTGAAGTCCAGGTCCTTATCCCCCGGAAGCTCTGCCCTCGACCCTTTGGACCATCTCGTCCATGCGACGCTCGAGGTCGACGGTGCGGCGAAGACACCTGGCTAACTCCTGGTTGGAGTGCGTAAAGCCTTCGCGCCTGGACTTGAGTGAATTAGTGGCGACAATGGAAAGCGGAGGAGCCGCGGTCGTCCGACAAGGCGAGTCACCCCGCCGTTCTGGCGTTTGGCGGGCCGTCGGAGCTCACCGAGGACGTCAGGCCGATTCCTCGTGCTTGTCCGCGCTGTGCCGCGGGACAGGGGGTCGTCGACGTGATGACTCCGCCTACTGCACCGGTGGTGGGGGGATCCTCGGGGCTAGCTGCCTGACCAACTGAGCCTGGAGCCCCTGACAGACCCCCATCAGATGCTGCAACTGCCCCCGAAGCTCTGCTACTTCTTGGGCCGACGCCGGGGTATCAACCGCAGGACCATTGGTAGTTGCTCCGGCGGGGGCAACATTGTCGTCACCAGGAGGGGCTTGGTCGCGTGAGTCTGCGCGCGACTGGCAAGATCGCATCGCCCTGCTCCTGGGGTTCTCGTGAAAGGATCGTCCGCGAGCCATGACTGTTGTCATTCCCACAGACGGCGCCAAAATGTGGTGGTGTTTCCCTGTTTGGGCCTGAGCCAAACGGGCCTCCACTAAGAAGAGAAGGGAAGATGGTCGCCAGTGCGGACGAATGCCTGCAAAACCAAAAGAGAATCAGGGGGACCCGGTTGAAGAACCGGGGGGAACCCTTCGGTGCCAAAGTCAGATAAGACTGTGAAGGCTTTAGAAGGAAGGTTCTCTGGCGTGTGTGTGTCACGCAAGAGCGTGTGTGTGATGAGAGTTTTGTACCTTTGCATGAGGATTATCTATGCCTTTTATAGGCGAAGGTTCTGTAGAATGAAGACGTGCCAGCCTTTGATGATGCCGGAAAGGGCGCGTCGGTTGGCGCCCTTATTGGGGAGTTATACGTTGAGGCGCTCGTTGAGGGGTCCTGCAGTTAATGCTCCCTTTGAATATGGGGTGCGTGTCGAGCCGTCGTCATGATTGTTGTGGCAGGCGAAGGGTCGCCTGGAGCCAATAGCCGTTCAGGGCACAACGCAGGGGCTGTCGGGCTTGCTCGGTGAAGCTGTCCGGTGTGTGGTACGCCTGTTCCCTGTCTTGCCGCTAGGGACGGCTGTTCGGTGCTCGATATGGATTGCGGGCTCGAGCTAGAGCCACTTGGTCTGCTTAGTAGGGAAAGTCATGTTCGAGCAGCCTGTGTGGTGTTCGGAAACTGTCACTGGGACCCTTGGGCGTTTAGCAGCTGAAGTGTGTTCGGCAGCCAGTTGGCTGACGCCGAAGACACGTGGCGCGAGGGTCATAGCCGTCTTGTCTTGCTGGGTCATGATGGGCCTACAGGTCTAAGAGACTAGAAATAGCCTCTACACATTAAATTGTTGGTTTAGTAGATTAAACATGAATATGACAACCATATATTATCTTGCACTAAAGTGTGTGGTCGGGGGGGGGGGGAGGGGTTTGAAGAATATATTTTAAACACGAGCTTGTCCGGCTGCAAAAATCAGAGATAAAACTTAACGGTAATAACTGAGGGGTGGAAAATGAGAATTTGCAAAAACATCCGATCTTACATATGAAATTATAGATTTGCGATCATTTTATGTGCATTAATATTAATATCCGTGTCGCTGCCCTTCAATAATTTAATAGGAATGTACACGAAATATTTATTTGCATCTTAGTACGTACAAAGTAAAATAAAGTTTGACAAAGCCGGTTGTAAACCTGGAAGGGCTGTAGCAATCTTCATAGTATTCCAAATCGGAACTTTGGATACGAGGAAAACTAAGGGTCTGTTTGTTTGAGGGGAAAAGTTGAGGTCGGAAATGGTTTTCAGAAAACTGTAGTTTTTATATCATTTGGTACCACTGAAAATTGAAATTTAGAAAAGTGTGTCCCAAAAAACCTGGATTTGGCATCCACGGTTTTGCCCCGGATGCCATTTTCCAAAGGGGGTACTGTTGCTGCTACAGTAACCGTTAGGCACTATTCACATGAGTTATATTTTTATTTTTTTCTACTTATTTAAAAAGTCTTTATCAAATTTAATTACTTCATTATTAATTTAATTTTTTTTTTATTAAAAATCTATAAAACACTATTCATTCAAATGTGCTTTTATTTTATTTCTCCTACTTTAAATTATATTTGTCAAAGTTACGTATTTTTCATTAGCAATCTAATTTTTTTATTTTTAAAATATAAAAAATAAAATAAAATAAAAATTTTGATGAATAATGTTAGTACACAGAGTATATGACTCTCTTTTATTTGAGTGGATCATAAAATCTTATACCCAACTTATATTTCCTAACAACCAAATAAACAATTACGTTTTCATTTTCACGGAAAAGTTATTCCGTGGAAAACTATTTTTCTCTGAAACTATTTTACATACAACCAAACGGACCCTAAAGTTGCTATCTTTGTTTATAAAGTTAACGCCGCCAATTAATTTTAAACGAAAGTCAATCTCGAGATTATATCTTTTAAAATAAAAAAAATTGACATTCAAATCAGAACTCTACATGCGAAAGGGATTAAAGTGCACGAGTGTAGAGAGAGATATTAAATGCGCAAATTTGAGTAGATATCTTTGTCGAGAATAAGAAATTTGACCCCTTTACTAATGGCGAGAGGGTCATTTTATAAGTGCTCATAGATCGATCGATCAGATCTCACAGCTGTGAATGGATAGAAACTTTCATTGAAACGCTTGATATCTAAGTTGGAAACTTTTCTTAAAATGTTTGGTCTGTAAAGAAAAAATCATTTCTAAGAAATTGTAATAGGGAAAAGTCTTATTGTACTTAAAATTGGCTCGACGTCTAGATCATAGTCGAACTCGAAAAGCCCCAAATAAATCGTAACCAAATCAAATTTGTGTCGAACTTCTTCTCCTAAGCCCGATAATACTCAGTGGATTATTGGATCCAATCACGATATCGGTCCCATCAAAATCAAATTCTACGCAAACTCAAATATCATTATATTAAGTTGCCCCTTGTTAAAAAAACATATGAAGTTATAACTAATATGAAAGCGGGGTCAAATCCACTTATATGAATGTGGGAGCTCACATGTGAAAATTGTTCGGAGTACTTGCCAAATAAGTTCAATTGCCATACCCTAAGATTAAAGTGGGGATCAAGATATCAGTCTCATCAAAATCAAATTCTACACTAAATTTGTATGGTACCGAATAATTGGGTTGTCACTTTATCACTCTCCATGTGAGGGATGTCATATGAATTTAGTACTTAGTCATATTATACTTAAGTGCAAGAAAAAAGTACACTGAACCTTTCTCTTCTAATAATAAGTCACCTCACGCTGAACCTTTCTCTTCTAATAATAAGTCACCTCGAGAAGATTAAAATATTTTCCGACAATAGAATTTTTAACATATAATGTATTTATGAATATGGTAATCGTGTAATTTCCCAGAATAAAACGATCCATATTCGTCGAATCTATAACAGTCTTAAAAAGCTGATGTGGCAGCAGCAGAATAGCCTCTGCACAAAACTCACAAAAGATCAACCTTTTTCTGTTTTAAAGAAACCAAACTGCAGCAGAACAACAGCTTCATCCGTTTAAAAAATAAAACCGCAGCATGCTCATCTCTCTCTCTCTCTCCCAAACGCGATCTCAACTCACCCCCTTATTTTTTGCACACTACACCTACTACAGTTACATAACTGCTCTGCCTCCACGTTCTCTGGTATCCATCGTTGTTCCCCTGCATCTCACGTCTGCAGTTGCATAATTTTGCTTGCCCTCAGGCATGCCTGTTGATGTGCCCCCCGATTGCTACTGCGAGGCGGGGCGGGGAGGCCAGCGGATAGACCTCCCGACAGCCCACCTCTCATCCCTGTATGCCAGGAGAGGCGATCGGCGGTCATCAACAAGGAGAAGTGTAACGTTCCGACCGTTCGGATCATCTTTGTGTGGTCGTGGAGGCTAGTGTGTGGCCGATGATATGTGTGTGACAGGTGGTTTCTGCAGGTTATGAGATTTTGCTTAAAGGGTTCACTGTTTCTCTGTTCTTAACGCGACAGTGAGGGCCGTCGCGTTTTGATCACGACAGCTCATGGCGTCGCGTTCATGGAACCGTCAGTTTTAGTGAACGTTTGCATGTCTGCCGCGTGTCGCATGTTGGGCGCATGGACTGACGTCAGCAGGCTTAAGGCGATAGCCTAAAGCGTCGCGTTCAGGTAAGTGGCACTTATAGTTTTTATATCCTGCTAGATAGTTGTAGACACTATTTTCCGCTCCCCTTTTTAGGGGGGGGGGGGGGGACGAAGAACGGTCTCCACAAAGGAAAAAGCGAAAAAAAGCAATAAAATGAAACGCGATCGCCAGGTACTTTTCCTAAAAAGCACCAAAAGTAGGGACGGGTAGGAAAAGGAGGTGATGTGTACCTTTCTACCCGTAGAAAAGAAGCGGGATGTGTGGGCGTGGGTTCTTTCCTCCTCCTTCCACCGGCCGACCGGCGAAGGAGATTCAGCTCGGTACCTGGGACAAAAGGACAACAAAAAGAAACAACGGGATTAGCCCGGAATGTGCAGTATCAAATACAATAAATGAAATGAACACACCTTTTTGGTGGCTTTTAAACCCCTATTTATGTAGGTGTGTGGTGTGCATGCATGTAATGTATAAAAATGGAAGAGGGGCAACGTAGGGCCCAAACGAAAATGGAAAAGGACCACGAGGGGTCTGGAAGGAAGAAAAAAGGGGGTGTTTCCCTGAGGTAGCCGGACAGCGTGACGGCGCTGTGGAGGGCAAACGAGAGGAGGAAGACGACGATGGCGTGGCTTCCGTTGGATGTGCGCGATGGCGAGGAAGACGACGACGTCGGGTCGGAGACAAGGACAAGGGTGGTGAGGAAGACGACGACGAGGCAAGGCTCCGCCGCGAAGAACCCCCTCTCTCTCTCTAGAATCCTCACTCTCTCTCTCTAAAACCTCACTCTCTCTCTCTCTAAAATCCCCCGGCAAAACCCAAATGAAAAGCCCCCTTTCGAAATGGGGTTCTGCGCAAGCTTTTATGTTCTGGATGAAAATCGCGTCAGGAACAGTCGCCGCAATTAAAGAAGGAAATCGCGTCCGTCTAGAAGGCCGCGATTAAGAAGGTCGGTTTGACAAGAGTTGGTTCTGCTGAGTCGCGTCCAGTGACACGGACGCTATTTGAAACGTGGCGGGCATACCGGACGCGATTTACGATATGCGTGGCCCCGAGATAAACCGACTCACAAGTACGCTGCCAGCAGATGGGATGCTGATTTGACTCTTCTGAATCGTGGCGACTAGCATGGACGCGATTAAAAGATTTTATCATGATTACCGGCCTGCGCGCGAAGACTTTCCGGGCCGCTGTCGGAGCCTGAATCGCGGTGGGAATGCCGGACGCGATTTGGAAGGCGGTTATGAATCGCGGCGAGGATGATGGACGCGAATAGAGAGGCGGTTCTAAGAAATGCGTCCACTATAGTGGACGCGAATTGAATTTTGCTTCCGGGGGCACCTCCACCGGGGCGCTGCCCCCGGACCCCCGCGACCTGACCGCGCAGGTCGATCCGCGACCGGACCCCCTGGGAAGCACCAAGAAAGAAAGGGTGAAATCTAGAAATATGGGAAAACAGCTCTTTCAGGGCAAAATGAGGGTCATTTTGGGCGTTACAGTGCAACTCGAAAACTTGCCCGCGGTGGGAAAATTCGCGTGTCTACAATAGTATTATAAATTGTTAGTGTAGCATTTCTTGCTTTGCTACCTGTGTTGGTTTGCTTGGTTTTTAGGGAGTTTCCCTACTAATCCAGTGACGCGTAAGGCTCACCCCTACCTCCTACCAGGTGAGGGAGATCAGAAGATTTCGCACCTGTCGTCCAGTGGAGGGTCTGCACCACCAGCAGTGTAATTTTTATTTTCCTGTTGTACACCTAGGGGTATGCCCCAGGTTCTGTTGTAGTCTGGTTACAGTTGTGCTATGGCTATGTATGTATCATGTAAATATTCGTAAAACTATCAGATTTTATGAGTAATTAAGTTGGTTCCTTTATGTTTTTACGGACATTTGGTTTGATATCCCTTGCGAGACTTCGGCCCGATCGCGGGAGGCGGACTCGAGTTAGGCTCGTTGTTGGGTTAACGGGTCTGAACAGCGAGGATCGTCACAGTTGGTATCAGAGCAAGGTCCGTAAGAATATAAAGGAATTGGAAATTGCATAGCCATGCCTTTACTGTAATCCACTGCTGGTAGTGACCCTGGTTTTGTATTGATTTCTTGTGTATCGTATTGTTGGAATAATGTTTGTGCAGGAATAGTAATGGCCGAAAGGAGGAATTTGGGAGGTGATGGAGAAGGGGGAGGAGAGGATCCTACGTAGAGAATGATAGAGAGAATCTGGGAGAGCCTAACAGAAATTCGGGTAAGACTGGATCAGCAACCACCGGTACAGCCAGCGACAGTAGTACCACCATTTTCAGAGGAGGCAGTACCAGTAGCTCCAGTTCCACCCCCATCTGGAGTAGAGGTACCTTCTGTAGTACCTGTACAACCGGTAGTTCCAGTGAGACCAGTTACTGGAGAAGAGACTACGGTACTTGTGGAGCGATTTTTGAGATTGCAGCCCCCTACATACTCAGGAGGTCCCAACCCCGATACAGCGTAACATTGGATACATGAGATTGAGAGGGTATTTACAATAATGAGGTGTCCCCAGGAAGATAGAGTGCTTCTTGCGGCATATCAATTACGAGGGTTTGCACAGGAATGGTGGCGGCTAAAGATGCAGACAGTTTTTACAGGCAGGACGGAGGACACCATTCCATGGTTGGAATTTTTGTCAGTCTTTAATGATTCCTTCTTCCCAATACAGATTCAACAGATGAAGAGAGAGCAATTTAGGACACTTCAGCAAGGGAATCTCTCAGTACTTGAATATCAGATGAGATTTATAGCCTTGAGTAGGTATACCCCATATGTAGTGACAGATAACACTATGATGGTGGAATACTTTATTCGAGGCCTGAGGCCTGAATTACAAGATGCAGTGATCCCATTGATGTGTAGAACAGTGGAAGAGGCAGCTCAACGAGCAGCAATACTTGAGAGGACTGTTCGGGCCAGGCAAGGGCAATCTCAGGCTGGTGGTTTAGGTTCAGACAACTTCCGGCATCCACAACCGTTAGGAGGAATCAGTAAGGGGAAAGCACCTTCTGGAGCTTCATCATCATCTGGAATAGGGAAATGGGGCAAGCAGATTAAGAAATTCTTCCAAGGAGGCCGTGGTAGAGGCAGGCAACAGAGTTTTCAGCAGGGCCGTGGTTATAGGCCACTAGTTCCGGAGGAATCCCAGCAGAGTACGGCAGGGCAGCCGACGGTTCTTCCAGCTTTCAGATGTTATAATTGTGGGCAGCCAGGACATTTAGCAAGGAATTGTTCGTATCCTCGAGAGCAGATTTATGGTAGAGGGACTCAGCAGCAGCCCTTTCAGCGTTAGCAGAGCAGGGCAGAAGTACACCGTACCAAAGAGGAGGACGGGGTCGAGTGATGGCTGTTACCAGAGCTCAGGCGGAAGCATCCAATCTTATTGAAGGTATTCTACCTTTCTTTGATTTTACTGCTAGAGTATTAATTGTTCCGGATGCTTCCCATTCATTTATTTTCGAAGATTTTCTAGATAGCATGGTACTTCCTTTAGAAGAAAAGTCTTGTGAGTTGGTAGTGGAAATTCCTTCTGGAGGGTATTTGTTGACCTCCTGCTTTTTAGAAGATGTCCCGATAGTGATTCATGGGAATCAGATGTCAGCAAGATTGTATGCTTTAACATTGAAAGAATATGATGTGATTTTGGGAATGGATTGGTTAGAGGCCTACGGGACATTGGTTGATTGTAGAAAGAAGAGAGTTAGATTTTGCAGACCTGGTGGTGAGGTGTTTGAATTTCAAGGTATGCCTTTTTACACTCCCAAGTTTATTATTTCTGCACTTAGAGCTAGAAAATTAATTAATGCGGGATGTGTAGCGTACCTTGCCTCTGTTAGTCTAGTTGAATCTAGTAAGTCTGTAGATTCATTGCATGTGGTTAGAGAATTTGCAGATGTGTTCCCGGATGAGTTGCCAGGGTTAGCTCTGTGCAGAGAGGTAGACTTCACAGTTGAATTACAACCAAGCAGTTTACCCATCTCTAAAGCACCATATAGAATGGCCCCAGCAGAATTGAAAGAGTTGAAAAAGCAGTTGCAAGAGTTATTAGAAAAAGGTTTTATTAGACCCAGTAAATCACCATGGGGAGCGCCAGTGTTATTTGTCAGGAAGAAAGATGGCAGTTTAAGGATATGTATAGATTACAGGCAGTTGAATAAAGTTACAATTAAGAATAAGTATCCACTTCCTCGGATTGATGATTTATTTGATCAACTGCAGTCAGCTAAAGTATTTTCCAAGATAGATTTGAGGTCAGGATATCATCAGTTGCGGATCAGAGAAGAAGACATTGAGAAGACAGCTTTTCAGACTAGATATGAGCATTATGAGTTTGTTGTGATGCCTTTTGGATTGACAAATGCACCTGCAACATTTATGAATTTAATGAACAGAATATTTCATCAGTATTTGGATCAGTTTATAGTGGTCTTTATTGATGACATATTGGTTTATTCAGCATCAGAAGAAGAACATGCAGATCATTTGCGAACTACTTTGTAAATATTGAGAGATCATCAGCTTTTTGCTAAATTTAATAAATGTGAATTCTGGTTGAAAGAGATTCAATTTTTGGGTCATGTGATATCAGGTGAAGGTATTGCAGTGGATCCAGCTAAAGTCGAGACAGTGATGAAGTGGGAAGAGCCGAAAACTGTGTTTGAGATTAGAAGTTTTTGGGTTTGGTAGGATACTACAGAAGATTTATTCAGGATTTCTCCAAGATAGCATCACCAATGACAAGGTTGACAAGAAATGGTGTTCCTTTTGTGTGGTCTACGGAGTGCAGGCGCAGTTTTGCAGAGTTAAAGAAAAGGTTAACATCAACACCAGCCTTAGAGATTCCATCGGGCAGTGACAGATTTGTTCTGTTCACAGATGCATCCAAGAGAGGTTTGGGTGCAATTT
The DNA here is from genome assembly GCA_014218235.1 of Colocasia esculenta. Lineage (NCBI taxonomy): Eukaryota > Viridiplantae > Streptophyta > Magnoliopsida > Alismatales > Araceae > Colocasia > Colocasia esculenta. The sequence continues at coordinate 145,226,016 of CM024762.1, read as the reverse complement.
TGATGCAACATAGTAAGGTGGTAGCCTATGCCTCAAGGCAATTGAAAAAACATGAAGAGAATTACCCTACCCATGATTTAGAGCTGGCATCGGTTGTCTTTGCATTGAAAATTTAGCGGCATTATTTGTATGATGAAAGATTTGAGATTTTCACTGATCATAAAAGTTTAAAATATATTTTCTCTCAGAAAGATTTGAATTTAAGACAGCGCCGATGGATGGAATATTTAAAAGATTATGACTTCAATTTGGCATATCATCCAGGCAGAGCAAATGTGGTGGCTGATGCATTAAGCAGAAAAGCGGTTATGAATCAACTTATGATCAGAGATTGTAAACTTTATCAGGATGTGGCGGAGAATTTCTTTCATGTGCCAAGCAGTCAGCGTCGAGCAATATTAGCAACTAGTGCAGTGGAGCCTTCTCTTTACTGGCAGATAGTAGAGGCACAGAAAGCTGATACCAATTTAGCAGATATTCTTAGACTGAATGAAGTAAATTTGGAGCATGATAATGTGGTTAGACTAAGAGGACGATTGTATGTCCCAGAAGATACAGAAATTAGACAGAAGGTTTTAGAAGAAGCTCATCGATCGAGGTATACCATCCACTCAAGTAGTACTAAAATGTATCAAGATATGAAGAAGCATTTTTGGTGGCCGAATATGAAGAAAGAAATTGCAGAGTTTATAACCAAATATGCAGTGTGTCAATAGATAAAGGCATAACATCAGAAGCCTGGAGGATTGTTGCAACCATTACCCATTCCACAGTGGAAGTGGGATGACATAGCAATGGATTTCATAGTTGGTTTGCCCAGTTCATCAGGCCATAATGCAATATGGGTTTTTGTGGATAGATTAACCAAAGTTTGCAGGTTATTACCAGTTAGCATGTCATGGTCAGTTGATAGATTAGCTAAGCTATATGTAGAAAGGATTGTACCTTTGCATGGAATACCAATCACTATAGTTTCAGATCGAGATCCTCGATTTACTTCAGGTTTTTGGAGGAGTTTACAAAGAGTTTTCGGCACAGAGCTAAGGTACAGTTCAGCATATCATCCACAAACAGATGGGCAGACGGAAAGAACAATTCAGACTATTGAAGATATGTTAAGAGCTTGCTGTCTTGTGTGGGGAGGCATTTGGGAACGTCATTTGGGTCTGGTTGAGTTTGCATATAACAACAGCTATCATTCAAGTATTGAAATGACACCTTATGAAGCCTTGTATGGTAGACCGTGCAGATCACCGTTAAATTGGCATGAAGTAGGAGAGAGGCAGATTTTGGGCCCAGAATTAGTTCGTCAGTGTGCTGAAACAGTAAGATTCATCCAAGAAAAGTTGAAAACAACCCAAAGTCGCCAGAAAAGTTATGCAGATGTTAGACGCAGACCATTACAATTTAGTAAGAAAGGCAAGTTAAGCACGAGATATGTTGGGCCGTTTCAAATAAAAGAAAGAATGGGCGAAGCAGTTTATAAATTGGATTTGCCAGCAGATTTCACTGATGCTCATGATGTGTTTCATGTTTCAATGTTAAGAAAGTATATTAAAGATCCAACTCAAGTTGTCAGTTATCAAAGAGATGATTTGAAGCCCGACATGTTAATGCCGGAATATCCAGTGCAAATTTCAGGCTACAGAACTCAAAAGCTCAGAAATAAGGAAATTGAGTTGGTAAAAATTAGATGAGAAAACAGGCAAGGTGGTGAAGATACATGAGAATTAGCGGAAGAAATGAGAAAAATGTATCCATACTTGTTTGAGTAAGTTTTATTCTTTTTAGGTGATAGTATGTTATAGATTAAGTTGAAAATTTTGATAGTTGGCCTTTGTTTTAAATTTCGAGGATGAAATTTCTTTTTAGGTGATAGTAATGTAACGTTCCGATCGTTCGGATCATCCTTGTGTGGTCGTGGAGGCCAGTGTGTGGCCGATGATATGTGTGTGACAGGTGGTTTCTGCAGGTTATGAGATTTTGCTTAAAGGGTTCACTGTTTCTCTGTTCTTAACGTGACAGTGAGGGTCGTCGCGTTTTGATCGCGACAGCTCATGGTGCCGCGTTCATGGAACCGTCAGTTTTAGTGAACGTTTGCATGTCTGTCGCGTGTCGCGTGCTGGGCGCACGGACTGACGTCAGCAGGCTTAAGGCGATAGCCTGAAGCGTCGCATTCAGATCGCGACTTAGAAGGGTGCCGCGTTCTTAACTGCACTGCGTTTTTAAGTAACCCTAGCCTAACAGAGCTGGAAAAGGCTCTGCTCGGCTAGGGGATGTTTGCTGTAGGAATTATGGACGATTTGGCTTACTAGTGGTCGGCTTGACGAGTTTCCACCATGAGGACGTTGCGTGGAGCGGAGGGAACATCGTGCCGGCTTCATTCTTTGCGTTCTTCGCGAAAGTAGGGAGATTTCCTGTGTTTTGATTTGTGGATTGCTAGTATGATGTGGATAATGTGTTTCCTGCTTTCTAAACCCTAGACAGTATGTGTAGGAACACATTAAAGTATGAAAATGGAATGAGAACCATAGGTTTTAAAGAGCTTGAGGTGATTTGAATGAAGGATTCCGGGTTAGGGTTCGTACCTGTTAAGGCGACGACCCTTGGCGTCGCGACTATGTCGCGACACCGCGATACATCGCGTTCTTAAGGCGACACTGTACCCTGTCGCGACAACAGCCGAATGCTGTTATCCAAGAATGCATGTAAGTGAATAATTATCCGTTTAGTGTGGTTTGTGTTATGTGATGATAGTAGGAGGTGCATTGGCACTCTCCCTACGCTCGGGGAGCGTGTGGTTTACCTAGTGTTCATGTGGTTTACGTGGAGATTTCACATGGCTTGTGCGTTGTACACGTGCTTTCAGTGTACGTGGTGTGTAGTTTGACGCCTTCCATGGATACCTCTTCAGTTGGGAGCCCCAGGTTTTGTGTGAGCCAGGCACGTGAGTGCTCGGGGCTTGTTCCGGTACTGGGTACCGATGAGGTCTTGTCGTCTTCCTGGACACCCTCACTCTTGTGCTGAGTAGTATGTCCGGCTGAGGGAAAGACGGCAGTGGGACAGCGACTAGAGAGAGTTTGTTGTGTTGTCGCTTGTAGCGCGCTCGTAGTTGGGGGAGACGGACACCAGTAGACGTACTGGGCCCCAGCTAGTCCTGTTTTTCAGTGTCTCACTTTAGGGAGCTCGGGTCAGAGTCCCTAAAGGTGCCAGACATGGGCCTGCGAGGTGTGTGGCCTACAGGTTGTGGTGGTTTAGTTGGACTGCACAGTTCTTTGTACTTGTTTAGTGGAGCAGCAGCTGGACCTTTCATCTGTGGCTGCGAGACTGAGAGGTAGTCCTGTGTTGTTTGTCCGGGTCAGTAATTGGTGTCGCAAACCAGTTGACGTGGCTCGAGTGTGGCGTTCCTCTACAGTAGCTCGTACACTAGTTTGGTTTTGCTGTTTATTTATGTACGTTGATTCCTGTTAAGCGGCAAATGGTAAGTGGCACTTATAGTTTTTATATCCTGCTAGATAGTATTATAAATTGTTAGTGTAGCATTTGCTACCTGTGTTGGTTTGCTCGGTTTTTAGGGAGTTTCCCTACTGAGCCAGTGACACGTGAGACTCACCCCTACCTCCTACCAGGTGAGGGAGATCAGGAGATTTCGCACCCGTCGTCCAGTGGAGGGTCTGCACCACCAGCAGTGTAATTTTTATTTTCCTGTTGTACACCTAGGGGTATGCCCCAGGTTCTGTTGTAGTCTGGTTACAGTTGTGCTATGGCTATGTATGTATCATGTAAATATTCGTAAAATTGTCAGATCTTATGAGTAATTAAGTTGGTTCCTTTATGTTTTTACGGATATTTAGTTTGATATCCCTTGCGAGGGTTCGACCCGATCGCGGGAGGCTGACTCGAGTTAGGCTCGTTGTTGGGTTAACGGGTATGAACAGTGAGGACCGTCACAAGAAGCTTCCATCGTCACGAACCACGTACACCTCAAATCGTCTCAAAGGCAGATGCAGGGGACGACGACGTGGCGCCCTCGACCCCAGCCTGGGGGGTGGGATTGTGGCATGCAAGAGTTTGCGTCGGGTAGGAGGTAGCCTTTTCACCTTCCCCCTCCGCCTCACAATCCCCCCCGTCTCGCAAGGAAAGTGCTGCCGATGTCGATGTCACAAGCGTATATTGTTGCTGCATGCAAAGTGGCCATCCCATTCTAGCGGTGATTGCACCGGTATGCTCCAGTTCGGCCTAAGATGGTTTCCTCCTCGCCTTCTCTCTAACATGTCAATAGCAGCTTCGGTGCAGTCCGGTAACACCAGCACCACCATCATATATGTCGCAGGATTGTCGACTTTGCATCCACACAATCAACGCAACCGCTCCTTGGCCTGCAAGGCTGCAAGTATACGTTCGTCAGTTTTCTGGGACATCTATATTTGAGGTTCTTCCATAGCGAACATCTATATTTGCAGTCCGGTAACACCCGCACCACTATCATATCTGTCGCAGAACTGTCGACTTTGCAACTGACTTGAGCGTCAGTAACCACATCCCCACAACTATTTGCTCCTTTCAACAAACAACGTGAATGTATTACTTTGTTCATGCATCGAAGCAGCATCGACACATTAGCGTAGTGACAGTACGAAGAGCAACAGAAGTAGGATTGTGCTCCAAGGACGACGACGACGTACATACCTCTGCAGATTGGCCTCCTGGGTTACTGCAGCTACCCACAGGCGAGTCGTAGGAGATGAAGAAGTAGATGGAGATAGCAGCAAGTTGTTAAAAGGAGCAAATAGTAGCAGGTTGCTGTAGTGAAAGCATAGCCACATTCTGGAGCAAAACAAAGAAGAAGGGAAGCCCTCCAAGGCCTACTACGCCGACAAATATGACTACATCAATGTTGCTTACCTCACCACCTTTGGCATGTGGCCATACGTCGGTACTCGACCTCTCGAACCCCACCTGCCAAGCGCTCCGCCTGCCAATTGTTCCGCTGGACCATGTCTTCCTCTACTGCAGACTGGGTAATCCATCCACTTCTTCTACATATTAAGTTTCTCTTCCAAAAACGAAAGAAAACTAGAATATACATACACCTCGGCTCGGTCATCCCTCCACCATCTCTCCCCCAGTACGCTCCCCTACATTCTACCGTGGGCACCGTGAAGGTGGTCGGCGCCGTAGAAGAAGAGGGGTTGTGTGGGAGAATCCTTTCTCCATCGCTACCTAAGGACCCAGAAATATTTAGAACATTATCTTTTAAATCCAAACTTTTCTAAATACACATACACGTGGTTAACTTTTATATGAAGTTTACTGTTACGAAGCCTTACGGTTTGGTTTCGTGTTATGCATATCTCCTGCGGTGGTGCGGCGCGTGGAAGGCCGGCGTCGGCGAAGCGGTTTGGAATCGCATGGCATGGAGCGCTGGAGGGCCTCCTTGCAGTAGTTCCACGCCTCGCCGGCGTGTTTGATGACGGACAACCGACGGGTGGCGGCTGGGTCGATGGCGTCCGGGGATAGGCGGCAATGTGAGGAAGGTGTGCAGGCCGCCGTGCAGCTTGCCTGTACACTGCCCCGCTGTGCTGCCTGCAACCCCCCCCCCCCCCCCCCTCTTCCCTTCGCGTATGCATTGCCCCCACTTGGCCTACGCGCTGTCCCCGACGTCACTCGCCTGCGCGCACTGCCTCTTGGGCAGTGGTGGCAGTGACCCACTTCTCCACCCTCCTGGTGCCGACGATGATGGAACAGCAGGGGAAGAAGAAGCCACCCCCGATCGCTCGCCATTCTCTTGGAGAACGCCCTGGACGATGCCTACAAGGGTGTCTTTCATGTCAATGTGTCCATCGACTTCTACAGCAATCGGGCTGCCAGTGAAGTCTTCTTCCAACAGAAGCTCAGCCACCCTGTGCGTGCCCATGCCGCCATAGGCCGCTAAGAGTAGAACCGGAGCAGAGAAAACCAAAATTTTCACGAAAATTACTGTAGCGCAACATTAATGAATAGTAAGCACTATTCATTGAAGTTGTAACATATTTTTTCTTAGTTTTATTTTTTTTTGAAAAATCAGATTGTGTAAAGTTAATTTTTTTTAATTTATAATATTTTTTAAAAAATAAAAAATAAAAAATTATTTTTAAATAAAAATTACTGTAATGCAACAATAACTCACATTACCGTTGTGGAGCAATAATGAATAGTAGGGGAGAGAGGTCATTAGAAATTTCTTTCTTTTGATGGATTGTTTTAAAACTTTCTAACACATTAAAAAAAACTTAACACTGACATAATTTTCTATGAAAGTCTTTCTGTCTCCTTCACATGGGAGGATTACAACTCTTGCATAGAAAATATGTATGGACATAAATTTATATATAGCAACATACTCATTCCTACATATTAGTTTCTCTCTCTCTCTCTTCTTTTGAGTACTTTTAACATCTCTCTCTTCTATGCCCTATTTAGTATCACACAAGAGATTTTCCAAGAAAAGTGAAGCAGCTACGTTGCCACCATACTTGCAAGCTCTGCAGTAGAACTTAAGTCTTGCAAGCTCTACAGTAGAACTTAAGTCGATAGTTCAAATCTCGAGAGAAAGTCTAAATTTAAACTCTGGCCATGTTTGGTATTCGAATGGATCGCGGATAGAGTGAAGACATCTTCAAAATTTTGAAGATATCTTCAAAATTTTTAGGTTATCCTTAATTTATCCTCATTCTATTTTAATATCAAACAATCTTTTAAACTTTGCCCTATCATGTCTTATAGCATAAATGAACATAACATATATGGATGTATACAATGTGAATGTAAAAATCTTTGCTCTCAAACCCACCCTCGCCAGCCAATTTTCAACATCGGTTCATCGGAGTGCATTGTACTGTAGCTAATTAGTTACAATACATATTATTGTAATTAATTACTATATGAGATAAAATATATTTTATTTATTCAATATAGTTAGAATTCATGAATGATGAATTCTAACATATCTGTCGTAAAGGTACAGATACGTTTTTCATGTGATAGGAAAATAAAGATAAATGTTACTTGAAAATTTCATCAAATTGTAGGTGTTTATTTTTAAGCTGCCACATGGCAGAACCAAAACACTCTAATTCTCGCCTAAACAACTCCTTAAAGAATTAGAAATACAAAAATTCTACGAAAATAAATATCTATACATATAATTCAAATAAGGAATTTATTATACTGCCAAAACATAGAAGCACAAATTTTATTTTAAAAAATTGAACTTAAACTCATATTCCCATCTAAACATCTCCTAAAAAATTAGAAATATATACAATTCTAAATAAATATCTATATATATAATTCAAGTAAGAAATTAATATATTGCCAAAACAGTAAAGCAGGACATACTGGCAAGATTAACACACAAATACATAAACATCTCCTAAGCCAACGATGACAAGTGTGTAAAATATGACAAGACTATACTGGCAGGATTAAACACGGCAAAGGAGGATTATATTGGTAAGATTAGCAAAACAAATGCATAAACTTTTAAATATATAAATAAATTAAAATATTTAATTTAAAAATATCCCCGTGCATGGCATATAGTGTGCCCCTAATGTTCTAAAAAAAAAAAAAGCAGTTTCTTATGTTAATTTTATATTGTTTAGTAAGGAAATACAAGAGAAGCATGAATCTATGTAGATTATTTTTTCTAGATTTCAATATTCCATATATATCTATACTATTCTAATAAACTCAGTACTGAAGCAGCCATGTGGCAGCACCAGGAACTTTGTTTTCCCGCTAAAACTCATTTTAAGACACGTGGAAGCAGGAGATTTCTTTCCTCCTATCCCTCTCCCAACTCATAATGTTGAGAACTCTCACCTCATTTCTTTCTTTTATTCATATCTCTGCGGTGCCCCTTCTTCTCTCAACTCCTTTCTTTCTTTTATTCCTATCTCTACGGTGCCCTTCCATCTTTCAATTATTTTAAATTTTGTTTCCCTCTCTCTTCCCTCCTTTCTTTCTTTTAGTCCTATAAACGGTGCCCTTCCATCTTCCAAAACTATTTTAATTCTCTCTCTCCTCCCTCTCTCTCTCTCCTCTCTCTCTCTCTCTCTCTCCTCTATCTCTTCTCTCTCTCTCTCTCTCTCTCTCTCTCTAGACTACACGTTGCATGTGATCGATTTCTCTCCCAAATTACTATTTAATACGTAATCGACTTGCCGGACATCTTCACCCTCCTCTCTCGATGCACTGCGACCCCACCTCCTCCTCACCTTCGTCGCCGCTTCTCCCACTGTCCGATCACTTCTGTTGATCAGAGCGCCGCCCCCCGAACGCATTGCTCTGCTTCTCGCGGACCCTGCTCGCTTGCCCCCAACGTTTGCAGGCGTTGCCGCACGTCGCCCCTGCCGACCGTGCCTGCCATCTAACGCATCGGCGCGCCGCCCTCGCAGTCTGTTCGCCCTCTAGCCACCGTTTCTCCCTGTGAGGGAGAGGCCGTCGTCCCCCTTTTCTCTGCCGACAGGAGGTAGCCTAAAACATTTTTTTTGAATGAGATTTTTTAAAACCGTGAGTCGACCCTGCTCGCTCGCCCCCCGCCGCTCGCGCGCTTCCGGCGTCGTGTTCTGCTGCTCGCCAACCTTGCTCGCTCGCTCCCAACGTCTGCCGTGCACACGCCGCGCACACCCACTGACCCGTCACCGTTCGCTCGGCCGTCGGCCCCGCCTGCCTCCGCTACCGCGCACCGCTCGCCGTCTTCGCGCTCCCTGCCTCTCATTATTTCCACCGCATCAACTACACCAACATGTTCGACGCCCAGATGGACGCCATCTACTCCGCGATGCAGCGCTGGGCTACGGCGACGTGGAGATCACGTGGGCGAGACCGGGTGGCCCTCCATGGCGAACCAAACCAGCTCGGTGTCTCGGTGGAGAACGCCCAGTCCTACGACGGCAACCTCATCCGGCACGTCAACTCAGGCAAGGGCACGCCACTGATGCCCAACAGCCGGTTCGAGACCTACGTACATCTTCGGCCTGTTCAACGAGAACCAGAAGCCCGGGCCGACCGCTGAGCACTGTCCAGGTAAACATATGATCATTCGAAACAGTACATAGATATTTTCTTCTCCGGAGATGAAAGACCAGAGTATGAACATACATATGCGTATGGAATTGCCCAAGTTTAAAGATCCTCCCCTTTCACTAGCCTGGCTGGAGGGGGTTGGGAGGTGCAGGAACCGGGTTGCTGTCGACATGTTTACAACTTTTTTCTTATGTTTACAAAATTAATGTACGTGAAATCATGATGTTGATACGTAATACAAAAGATTCTATTTATTAATCTAATTTATTATTATTATTATTATATTTCAAATAAATATATCGATAGATATGTGAAATCCTGTATCAGCTACATTTGTATGACTAACGGGGAACATCTCATTCCTTTATGTAAGTCTCCCTGTATATTTCATTTCGAATTTCTAATCATGACAGTAAGAGGAAAGGCAGTGGATTAAGAGTCAAGTCTGCTAGATAGTTACATATTTTATACTTTCGATAATTTATATATTTTTGATATATATCATAATCTTTTTTTTACTTTTCATTATAGACTTACAAGGCTGCAGCCTGCAGCTCCATCACCTATTGAGATATTCCACTGTCCTTAGACATTGAAAAATATATAAGGGGTCAATCGATTTGTTTATCAAACAAAAAAAATTATATAAAAATAGTATATAGTTTTTTAATACACCAGCGTTCAGTAATACTTTTGTATTTTACCCATGCAGACACATAAACCTCATATAAGTATTATGTATTTAGTGTAAATTTACTTTTGCATGATAATTAAAATTAAGAGTTTCCTTTGATAAAAAATTAGGATTATTCTTCTTAGGTGAAAGTCAAATTAGCTTTAATTAGTTTGATTTGACTTATTATATCAAGTTTAATTCTAGATGACTTTCTTAAATTTTGGTACATTTTATTTTTATGAATGTCCAATGATCTCAAATAAATTGATTGAACATTGTCGTGATTACAGACTACATTTTTTTTTGCATGAAAATCTGCAGTACCAAATTATAAATATTGTTGTAGTGTGACTGGGGTGGGTAGAACCGTCACTGTGTAAGGAGATAGTGGAATACATGCTAGAAGTGAACTCCCACGTGTGGAGCATGCGGCATAGCAAGCGTGATGATGTTTATTGACCGAGACCTTCAACACGAGGTGTTGGTTGGGGCGACATTTGCAATTGGAATATTCATCCCATCACCATCTTGCTATTTGCGTCATGTTCTTAATCTTGCTATATGTATATTATTATTTTTTATTTTGAAAAATTATTTCCTCCCTACCTATGAATTATTATTTTTACACGAATAGGGAGTCTTTATTTATTTCTTCCTTAGGAAAAATAGTCTCTGACTGTACTAAAAATTTCAGATGCTAAGAAGCCATATGTCGCAACTATTCAGGAGCTTACCATATATATTATGTTATAATTATATATTAATTATACATATTTATATACAAATATAAAGTTTTTGTGCATCGCCCTTCTATATAACTGTATTTTTATATTTCATATATTTTAAATTATTTTCTTGACAGACTGTGAAGATTTTAATCTCCCCTATATCTTAACAACAAAGATATTCGCTTTGAAGGTTGCAACTGCATCATTTGTTTGGGTACTTACATCTACATCGACTATCTTTGTATTAGGAATTTTTGTCCACCTCTGAACTCAAGTTTTATACTCTATATTTGATATTTTTTTAGAAAAATAAACTTATTTTTTTCTTTATATTTATATAGTGTTGTATGGTGCTTTCTTCAAATTGTTGTATACATGCCATTTACAATAACCATATGTAATATGACGAAGAAAGATTTTTTTATTAGTTGACAATCATTATCTATACTATTATTATAAACTCAGTCTTAGACGTATACGTGGCAGCACCATAATTATTAAAACTCAGTCTTAGACGTATACGTGGCAGCACCATAATTGTTTTGTTTCCCGCTCAAACTGAGATATGGAGGTGCTGCCACGTGGCAACACCAGGACACTCCTATTCCCACTTAATTTTTTTTGATATAAAAATAAAAAAATATCACAAGACGGTTCTTCCATATTTCAAAAACTTTCCTCCATTTTTTTAAAAACATTCTAAATCTATATCTAAACTTTCTTCCATATTTCTCAGTCTTGGAGTTGCCACGTGGCAACACCAGGACACTCTAATTCTCTCCTAAATTTTCTTAATATACAAATAGAAATACAGAGGTCTAAACATTCCCCTAAATATTTAAAAAATAAAACTGTTAAATGCGTTTAAGACAAATATGGGTAAGAAACTATTAATATATGGCAACTCAATAAATAATATAATATCTATCAACTTTAACGCATCAAGATTGAAGGCAAAACTCAAACACTGCCACCTAAACAAATGAATAAATCTTGCTAAACCGGGTAAGATACAATCCGCGACACAAAAATTTTAAAACAATCTCAAAAGCAACGCATCTATATATGAAGACCCGCAACATGTGGGAGGAGAATTTTGGGTAAGAGATCACCGTACTACCGAAACATGTAAATTATAATTTTTTGTCAATTTTAAAACACATTTTAAGAAACAACATTCTCTCATAATTTCAATTTAAAAAAGAAAACTTCTTTCTTTGAAACTGACCTCCTAATATTTGACGATCATAGTTTCAAAACATTCTCCTCAACCTCCTTAAAAATCTCCTATCCTCCTCTGGTCTGCATGGACGTCGCTCGCCCATGCGCTGCTCCTCCGTCGCCGTCGCTACCCCGCCGTGTCGTGTTGTTGCTCACCAGCATGCCGACCCGTCGCCGTTCGCCCCGGCCGCATCCGCCTCCTCCACAGCCGTTGATCGTGCACACCTCAGCAGCTGTGCACGCCGTCCCGACTGCGTTCGCCTTCGACGTAGCGTGCCGCCCGCCGTCGCCCAACACTTCGTGAAGACGTGCAATCTCATGCAGCTAGCCACCCACGCGCAGTACTTCCTGCGACAGGGAGCAAACCCCAGTCGCCGTCCCAGCGTCTTCAACCTAGCCATTGAAACCCCGTCTCTATTCTTCCTATGCGATCTATACTATTATTATAAAACTCAGTCTTAGACGTACACGTGGCAGCACCATAATTGTTTTGTTTCCCGCTCAAACTGAGATATGGAGTCTTGGTGCTGCCACGTGGCAACACCAGGACACTCCTATTCCCACTTAATTTTTTTTGATATAAAAATAAAAAAATATCACAAGACGGTTCTTCCATATTTCAAAAACTTTCCTCCATTTTTTTAAAAACATTCTAAATCTATATCTAAACTTTCTTCCATATTTCTCAGTCTTGGAGTTGCCACGTGGCAACACCAGGACACTCTAATTCTCTCCTAAATTTTCTTAATATACAAATAGAAATACAGAGGTCTAAACATTCCCTAAATATTTAAAAAATAAAACTGTTAAATGCGTTTAAGACAAATATGGGTAAGAAACTATTAATATATGGCAACTCAAGGTAATAGTATATATATTTGTTAGAAGATATCATCCTTATCATAGAACTTATATATACATTCCTTCTGTGCAACTATATATATTATTAGATTACTTTGTGAGTTTGTGTGTATGAAAACAAATTGTTAAAACCATTGTGATCAAGCATGTGCTGTTCCCTTTTTTGAAAGAGATAACTTATTTTTTATTTTTTTAACAAAATGTTCTACCAATTTTTTTATAGATGTTCATTGCACTTATTTCTTACAATTTATGGCAAATTTCTATCATCCTTCTTTGGTCACTGCATCTACTAGCTATTGCTAAAAGCATTCTAGCCTATAGAGAATAAGATGTAGAGTCAATGTATTTGGTTGAAAAGCATGTGATGAGGAAGAAGGGGGGTGGGTCTTAATTGGGTCTCTCCATGGGATTCCACTATCATCCCATATGCATGCAACAATAAGAATCTCTGATGGGCATGTCTTATTCTTTTCTAAAATGTTCTTTTCTGCTGATCTTTCCATTTTTCATCAGATTAATCACATTATTCATGGGCTTGAGAAGAAATGATAAAACCTATGATATAATGTCTGATAATTGTATAAATGAGTAAGTAGTTATAATGGCCAGTTCAAAATCTATGCTTATATTTGTGTTCAGTGCTTGGTCCTATTTTTCTATTGGAAGGACGGCTCAGGAGGTTGTTAAGGAAGTATGAAGACAGTTTAATGAGAGGCCTGGTATAATGGTGAGTTATCTACATTCCTACATCCCAGATTCTTAGTATAGCATATGTAGAAATTGGATTTTTATTGTCAGTAACATGACAAAAGGATGAAATTGGTTGACATAATTGTTTCAAGATTATAAAGAAAAGCCAGATTATGGTCGTTGTGTTGCCATTGTTGCATTTGCATCTTTGAGAGAAATGATAAAACCTGGCACTTTGGATATGTTGATTTTCTTTTTCACCATCATATACTAAGTGACAATAATGTTTAGAAACAGGTATAATGACAGTGTGTGTGTGTCTCTTTCAGTTATGTTATCATGAAACTTTCATGTGCTTTAATGTTTGTAAAACTAGCAGAGGAAAATACACAGGGAAAGTTGGGTCCATTGCAATTAGTGAAAATACACATGCAATTTGCACAGAAGGTCTGTTGCAAGAGCCATTTTTTCACCACTGTTTGCATCTGCTGTACCTATATGTATGTGGCTTTGACTGTAACATAATAGAATTCCATTTCTAATGATAGATTTGTGTACAGTTTGCTTAAAATGATATGAAATCCTTTTGATGTCAGAAATGCATAGTCTTATGCCTTTTACCATTTTGGTTCTTGACATTAGCACACTGCAGTTACACACACACAAAAAAAAGGAAAAAAAAAAAAAAAAAGGGGGAGCGGTAGCATTGATGATTAAATAATGATGTCAGAAAATGTGTTATTATATTCTCCTATTACATCAAGTCTTCCTCTCCATTTTTCATGAGATTAATCACATTATTCATGGGTTTGATATTTCTGATTAATGAAATTACTAAACATGCTATCCACTAATTAGTTCATTGTCAAAAAACACAACCATTTGCTTTTTTCCCTTTGTTCATTGTTGTTTCTATGCCTTCTCCTTTTCATATATTACTAGATTTCCCTGTGGGTTTGTGTTTTTGAAAATAGATTGTATAAACCAATTGGATCAAGCATGTGCTCCTATATATTTGAAAGAGATAGCTTCCAATTTATTTCTTTTAACAAAATGTTCATTCCATTTATAGGTGTTAGATGGCATACTGATAGACATCTCTTTTATCTTACTCATTTGAAGATGATAAAAAATGAGTCTTATTAAAGTTCCTGATAAAGGATTAATGTAGTTTTATATAGTGTATGAGTTCTTTTATTTTTTCTACACTTTGCTTCCTAGAACAACTTCCTCAGGGAGCCTTTGTCATCACAGAGAAATGCTCATCTTCTTTCAGTTGTTAAATTGCATTAGAAAGATAAAAGAGACAAAAAATCCTATATAAGTTCATAAAACCAATCTTTGCTAAGTGAAGATTTCTTGGGACATTTTTGAACCAGAAGAAGCAAACATGCCAAGTCTCTCACCAGTCAGTCTGTCACAACTCACCAGTCACCACCACCCCCTTCTCTCTCTCTCTCTCTCTCTCTCTCTCTCTCTCTCTCTCTCTCTCTCTCTCTCTCTCTCCCTTCCTCCCTTCCTGCCTCCCCTGATCTTTTGTGTTTTGTATTAAGGGACCAAGAGTTTGAGGTAGGCTGATCTGTCCTAATGGAGTTCCCATTGCTTGAATCCTCTTTAACAGCTGTAACCAGAATTTTCCCATAGGAAATAGTATCCACTCTGATGCGTATTTCCAGTTAAAGCTAATGATTTGGAATTGATGGATTATGCAACCCCAAAGCTGGCTTCATCAGTCGGATAGATCCAGACCTTACTCCTGATAGATCTTTGAAATGGCCGGGAATTGACATATTATGCAATCCAAAACTACTGGCTTCGATATATCTAGAGCTCCTCCTAACAGATCTTTAATTTTGAAATGGCCGGGAACAGAAGCTGTGCAGTTTTTTCTTTTATAGAGGGGCTGGACGAAAGGCTGAATGTTGCTCAGGCTGATTTGAGGATGGCAACTTCTAGGGAGGAACATTTTTGGTGTCAGAAAGTTCATCTCTATTGGTTACAGTTGATAGAAATACCAAATTATACCATCCGCAGATTAAAGTCAATAGAAAGCACGGTTATATTTCTGAGCTCAAGCTTGACAACTGAACCCGGGTGTGATGATCAAACCGTCTTGAGGGAGCATAGTGTCATTTAATTTTAGAAGCTTATTACCTCGGAGCCCCCATTCTATACAACACAGCTTATTATCAGCAATTCCTGAGCTCATTACAGGTGAAGATAATGACCAATTGTGTGCTATCCCTTCCACTGAAGAAATTAAAGAGTGTCTTTTCCACGGCAGGCAACAATGCCCAAGGGCTGGATGGTTTCAGTGGTTTCTTTGTTTTACTGATTGCTGGGGCTGATGTTGTTAAGGTGGTCCAAGGGTTTTATGAAGGATTCCCTTTGCCTCAGGGAACCGCCACGATCTTCCCTCATTGCTTTGATTCCTAAAGCAAATAATCCCTCTTTGTTTACAAATTTCGGACTTATCAATCTCTGTAATTTCTGCTACAAGATTATCTCCAGAGTTCTATGTGATTGGCTTGCTCCTATTCTTCCAAGAATAATTAAAATCAAGGGGCATTTGTTAACGAAATTACTGATAACATCTCTTTATCCAAGGAACTCCTTGATGAACTGAACAGGAAAGTGTGAAGCTATAGTATTGTTTTTAGACCTGATACAGCTAATGCATATGATTGATTGGAGTGATATTTTCTGCTTGCTATTCTCTGGCGTTTCGGTTTCTCTAATAGAGTATGATCCCTCATCTCCATGCTCATGCCTAATTGTTGGCTCTCAATCAATGGCTACATTTCTAATTACTTCAAATCCTTGAGAAATTTCTATTAAGTGGTCTTTTTGCACAGAAAAACAATGCAAAAACAATGACTTAGAACATACATTCAACTAAGTTTTGACGACCAAATAAATTAGCTTTTTATTAGTATTTGGGGCTATTTTAATTTTTTAGCCTCCATAGTTGTAGAAATATCTTAAATTTTTCAGTATTGTAAAAAGATATGCTCTATTGTTTTTGATCAACTCAGTTGACATTTAACATGTTAATCTTAGTTTTATTAATATAAAATATTTAAATCTACAACATATTTTATACATAAAAATACTTTTTATTTATATATATTTTATAAACAATCCCATCGCAGCCTCACAGTCGCCATTTTCAGAGAGGAACTTGAGCTCAAATTTCTGAATCAGAAAATCTGAACAAGAATGCATGGATAAGAGTATTGTTTGCATGTGCACAGATATGTTGGGATTATATAATTGAATGCATAGATCTGTTTTTGAAGGGCTTAAGAAAATGATAGATAAAATTTGCACCTGTTAAAAATCTGAAATGTATAGTTTGGAGCCTACCAAGACCACTGAGGACATATAAATTAGCCGACCATGATATATAATACTTTAATGTGCATGTTAGACACGCTATTACTTTCAGTAGCAAAGATTTTTTTTTTAAAATATGTTAGACACGCTATTACTTTCAGTAGCCGAATAGAGACAGGTTGCTCCTGATAGACCATGCCATAGTAGTTTGTGGTGAGAGTCATTGCATTTTCATTCTTCAATTTTATATTTGAATGCATTGATAAATATGTAATGATGGCTGGCAGTTGTAGACTTTTTAGTTCTCATTAATTGCTTGAGGTCAAGCTCAGTTGTGTAACTTGAGCTCAAATTTCTGAATCAGAAAATCTGAACAAGAATGTATGGATAAGAGTATTGTTTGCATGTGCACAGATATGTTGGGATTATATAATTGAATGCATAGATCTGTTTTTGAAGGGCTTAAGAAAATGATAGATAAAATTTGCACCTGTTAAAATTCTGAAATGTATAGTTTGGAGCCTACCAAGACAACTGAGGACATATAAATTAGCCGACCAAGACTACTCATACTTTAATGTGCATGTTAGACACGCTATTACTTTCAGTAGCAAAGATTTTTTTAAAAAAATATGTTAGACACGCTATTACTTTCAGTAGCCGAATAGAGACAGCTTGCTCCTGATAGACCATGCCATAGTAGTTTGTGGTGAGAGTCATTGCATTTTCATTCTTCAATTTTATATTTGAATGCATTGATAAATATGTAATGATGGCTGGCAGTGGATATGCATCTTGCATAAATATGTAATGATGGCTGGCAGTGGGTTTACAGAAAAAACTTCCCGAAAAGCAAAAAAAAGAGTTCAGTTTGCAGAAGATATAGAGTTGTGTTTCCAGTTAACTTTCTCTATTATGTAATCTTTTAATAGGTAAACTGATGTACTTAATTAGTGAGAAGTTGAGTTCCCAGTTTACTAGGCGCATTAAATTATTATTTTTTGAATTAACTCCCTTAATTAAGGCTCTTAAGGTTTTACAGGTTTTCTTAGTGTGTCCAGTTTTTTCGTAAGCGAAATGATCAGAAATTATTCTACATTACTGCTTATCTTTAGTTATGTTTAAGATTTTTCAGTGGTATCCTTTTCAATATTTTTGTGTGTCCCTGATCTTTTTCTGTCTACTTTCAACCACTTTGGAAGATTGGAAGTCTCAATTAAAAGTGCCTCGCGCTCGCATCGTCGAGTTTGCAGCCTTCCCGTCGCAGCCTCACAGTCGCCATTTTCAGAGAGGTACTTAACGGTTTTCCCCCAACTTTCCCTCCGTTCATGCTGTTTAATCGCGATTTTTTTTATCTCTTCCCGCTATTCTTCAGGTACCTTATCAGTTTTCATGGTCGCTCTCTTCCAGTAGTTGATTTATTTGTTGTAAATCTGTACAGTTTTCTAACCTTGGAAATCTACACAGTTTTCTAATGCTGCTTAATATCTTAGTTGATTTTTCTTTACAAAAAGTTGTCAGATAATTAGATGTTAAGGTTTTTGATATTATTAGTTTTCTGACTATTCTTTTTTGTCCCAATTAACTTCATGGTTATTTGATTTATTCCTCCCTCAACACCCATCACAGATCATCCCTGGATGATCAGTTATTAAACTTTTCTCTATCCATCAACAAGAGTCCATGGTAACTTTTATATCAAATGCTGGTAATGTGTTCAGAACAACTCCTTCCCGGCGTCTCTCTCTCTCTCTCTCTCTCTCCTCGCCTCCTCCGCTGATCTCCCCATCTACATCTCCCCCTGCACAATTGCCGCTCCACTTCACCGAGGGTGTTCAAATGCTGGACAGAAGATATGGCCACCTGGCCGGTTCAGAGGGAAGTTTCTGTGGAGTTAATAGATTCGTGATTGAACCAATTATATTTGATCGATCTTAACATGTTTCACCATCAGTTCTGAAAAATATCATTTTATGTTGCCGTTGGAAAAGTATAGCCTTTTCGATAAAGCTGTTGTACATTGTGCTTCAATATTGTTGTTAATTGATTATTTATTTCATTTATTTACTTTGTGTTTTACATCTTTACTTCATCTTATTTCCAGTATATAATGCCCCTTCGGATGTTATTTGCAGCTTGAGCTGAAGTACGCAGCAGAGACAGATGCTCTTCAGCCCCCTAACAGATTTGTTCCATGGGTGGTAGTAAATGGGCGGCCACTCTATGATGTTAGATTCTTAGACTGTGAAACTTTTTATATGGTTCTTTACATCTTTATAGATAATTCATTAAATCTACCATTTAAAATCAATGCATAAGATTAGCTCACATTCCTGTGGTTTATGTCATTGGTAGGTCGACATTGATTTACCTTATTGATCTGTACTGTAATAAAGAAATTCATCATTCACATTTTCGCTTAGGATGTTGAACTTTTCAAGTTTAGCTAAACTGTGGTCAATGACATCCAACCTGTGTGAGCGGAGACACACTGGATGTCACGACACCTACTTTGTCCAAAATGTGGCCTATACTATGCATTTCTTCTGAAGCTCTTGAATTTTTTTCATGAAGTACACGAATTACAGGTGTAACATCGCTTGCCCTTATCCTGAACGAGCTACTGGGACACATTATGTTTTCGAAAGTATACATGCTCAAATAAATATTAGTGCACGAGCACTGTTTTGTTTCTAAAAGAGACGAGAATTCCTTACAGCAAATATATTTATGGTTGAGTTTTTTTTTTCTGCTTACTTGCATACATCATTATCTAATTCTCTCTAAGTTTAGAAATCTCTCCCTAATTGACCACCCTAAATGATTTCGGAAGGAAAACATGTGGAACGACAGTATGCTGATAATTCTTTTCCAAGCAGTTCTTTTATTTCTTGAGGCAACAATAAGAAGCTTAGTCCTATTTTGTTACCCATTCTCGCCACTGGGCAATACTAACAGTGATTTTTTTTAAAAAAAGTAATCGTGGCTACCACATAATTGCCTATTCCATGTCTTGCTTTTAAAAAAAGAAAACTTTAACAGCAATAGAAAACAATAATGATCTCTATAAAAAAAGGGTTGGCTCACTGATATGATGACCATATTTTCAGTTTCTTTTGTTGAACAGTCATCTCGAAAGAGACAGAGGCACTCACAGCCTTCAGTGAAGGGAAAAATGAAATTCATAATGTCTAACATGACTTTTGTCCCTCACTTTATGACTACAAATTCATAATTTCTAACATGACTTTTGTCCCTCACAGTTCTCTGATCCCTCTCTGGATCAACCTCAGGCTCAACAACTTCTTTAATATAACCCATTTTTCCTGAATATGTCAGTTAGTACTTGCTCTATAGCATGAAGGTTGAAAGCATGCCTTTAAGGGTTTTATAGATTTTTTTTTAAAATTTTTAGAATTATCCACACTACTCATACAAGTCTCCCTTTGTTATGCCTTTGTGAGAGATATCATTAAGTGTGGCTTTCTTAAAAGAGATGCCTCTGTGAGAGATACCATTAAGTGTTAAAATTATCCACACTACTCATACATGGTTGTTTGAATTTTTTTCTCCCTCAACACTCATCACAGATCATCCCTGGATGATTAGTTATTAAGCTTTTCTCTATCTATTTTATAGACTTTTCTCGATCTGTTATTTCATCGTTTGCTACTGCCTAACTCTGTTAATGCCATTTCAATTGGTCATTTAAAAATTTTCCTTTAGATATTTGAATTTGGCTTTGCTACCTAAATGTCTGCCTATATAGGTATTGCCTGCCATCTTTTTTAGTCTCTGTATTTTTATTATTCTATATTTGTAAATTTATATTCACTGCCTAACTCTGTGGTAGCAACGATTTTTTTAATAATAATTCTTTTAATATATTTTTACATATCTATTGGTAAAAAGAATTACTTATGTTTGTGTTCATGAATTCATATTAATGTGTTTTTTCATATATGTGATTTAGGTCTATAATTTTGTTAAAATTTTTGTTATATTCAACTGTTATTATCTGTGAATTTTGTGAAAAATTAACAGAAATATTGATCTTTTATAAAAAAATTCTATAAATATAAATATTTAAAAACTTTCCGTGCGATGCACGGGCCAAATTCAGTCTTAGAAATATACGTAGCAGTACCAGATTTTTTTTTTTCCCGCCCAAACTGAGATCTATACTGTGCTGCCACGTGGCAACACCAGGAAAAACCTCACTTAATTGTCATAAAATTATCCTCTTAAAAAATAAAATTCCCAAAACCTCACCTTTCCAAATCAGTTGTGCACTTATTAATAATCGCATGCAAAATTTGGCATGCATTGGTACCGTGCCAAATTTTTTTGCAAAAGATGGCAAGACTATACGTCGCCTCCAAAACTTGGCATGCATTTGTATATTAAATGGAAATTCTTGCAAAAGATGGCAACACTATACGTCGCCTACAAAACTTGGCATGCATTTGTACTGCGCCAAAAAATTTTAAAATTTAATTTGAAAATCTTTGCAAAAGATGGCAAGACTATACAAACAGAATCACTCACGATATAGAAAATTTAGGTGTTTACTATTCTTCTTCTCCTTCAACACTGCCTACACGACTGGAGGTGGAGGTTCCCATCGGGAATCCATGGACGAAGTGAGTTCTTGGATTTTCTTCCCGTCGCAGTTGTGTTTCTGTTCCTTTCATTCTTAGTCTGCCTGTTTGGCTTGGACTGAAGGTGATGGATATTTACAGATTACATAGTGTATTTTACTGATCTGCTCTTTGTATCTCTTGAATGTGGTTGTAGATAAACAGCAGAGCGAAGACAATCGATTTGTTACCTGCACGCCATCGTCAAGTACTCTGTAAGTTACTTTTACACCCGACTGCCATTGTCTAGGGCTATAACTTTATGTACAAACATCCCTTGCACACACCTCAGCTTTTACATGGGTTTGGGAGGCGGCGCCACCGCGTCCACCGTCGCTTCCACTCGACTGCTCCCCGCCTCCCTCCGCCCCGCCATGCACTCTCCCTCCTTTCCCGTCCTCTGCTTCCCTCCTCTCTCGCCAGATGCCTCCGTCCCAGCTACTTCGCCCACGTCTCAAATCCAGCTACCTCTGCTCACTTCCCTTCCTCTTCCCCCTCCCTCCTACTCCTCCTCCTTCTCTTCCTCCTCTGACGTCCTCTACCTTAGAAGCAGCTAGCCGGAGGCGCCACCGCCCCCGTTGTCGCTTCCACCAGACTGCTTCCCCGCCCGACGTCCGAATGGCAAACGTCTCCCTCCGCCCCGCCATGCACTCCCCGCCATGCACTCCCCCTCCTCCTCCTCCTCCTCTTCCTCCGACGACGTCTGCTACCCCAGAATCAGGTAGCTGGCGGTGCCACCGCGGCCGCCCTCGCTTCCACCCGACTGCTCCCCCGCCCGCCTCCACATGCTCATGGCCGACCTCGCCGC
The DNA here is from genome assembly GCA_014218235.1 of Colocasia esculenta. NCBI lineage: Eukaryota > Viridiplantae > Streptophyta > Magnoliopsida > Alismatales > Araceae > Colocasia > Colocasia esculenta. The sequence continues at coordinate 145,203,981 of CM024762.1, read as the reverse complement.
CTCCCTCCGCCCCCCATGCACTCCCCCTCCTCCCCCGTCCTCTCCTTCCCTCCGCCCCACCATGCATACTGTAGCGTGCTACAGTGAGTAGCTGTACATTCAAATGTTTTTTATTTTTATGTTTTTAAATAAATTTGTTTTTAAGATTTTGATTGGATAACATTAGATTTTTTATTTTATAGTTTTTTAATATAAAAAAGATAACATAAAAATTGTTATTTTATACACATACTGTAGCAACATTACTGTAGCGCTACTCCCATTTTTTGTTCTTAGAATGTGAAAAAACGCTATTCACTGTAGCGTGCTACAGTGAGTAATAGTGGATTCAGACTTTTTTCTTTTTTATGTTTTTATTTAAATTTGTTTTTAAAAATTTGATTGGATAATATTAGATTTTTTATTTTATAGTTTTTTAATATAAAAAATAAAAATTATTATTTTATTTTATGCATGTTACTGTAGCAGTAACAAATTTACTGCAGTGCTACTCACATTTTTTGTTTTTAATAAATAAAAAAACTCTACCATCCTAAGGAACGATGGCGACAACTTTCCAAGTGTATACCTCTCCATGCATGTATGAGATTTCCAATTTCCTCTCTCCAGTTTCCTCGGCACCCACCTCAACCTAAAAACTGATTACCTCTTCCACTGCCACATGTCATATCTCACAACTTGCACCAGGATGCCACACACATCCAACCATAAGGTGTCTTTGGTTTCCAAGCAATTCCTCCCATTCCAGATCCTCACCATTCAACTAGAAGATCTCTTCCCGTAGCTCTAACTGCTTGCCACCAAGAATATTCTCTGTCACCTCCCTGCTCAAACCATGGAAAAGATAATATAGTAGAAATAAGAAAATACAAATCACTTCTTTTGGTAATGATATTTTACATATCTAACACGGTTTGATATTTCACATGCAATACTAACAAAAATTTGAATCTTACACCTCATATTTAAAAGTCCTTAAAATATAAAAAAACATTACTCACTTTAGCGCTACTAAATTACATATATGAGTGTTTTTTTAATGTATTTATGCATAATAATATCTCATTTTTAAACCTCATTCACCATTCATCTTTTTCGACTTGCAGTCTCATATTGAAGCAACTACTTTCCGAGATTGCATCGTTGGCAATGTAGCAAAGTAACAGGTAAGCTAAGATTTTTTAATACGTTTGCATACATACCTACATTTATCATATTCATAGCATGCATACCTTATTTTTAATAAGACCGTTCTTTTAATTCAGCATCCTTCTCGCTCATTATAGCGTCACAGACATATATAAACTGTCAACGGTTCATCTAGAGCGGGGTTGCAAAGCGAGAGAGGAGGTAAGTATGTGTTACCTCAAGTCTGTATACTTATATTCACTATCATATTCACACTATGTATATGTAGAGACTGTCAGCTCGATCTCTCTCTCTGTTTAACATTATATATGTTCTTTATGTATTTTATGACGTTCTTAGATAAGTTGTTCTATTTTAATTACTTATATTATTTCTAAATAAATTATGTAAAAAATATTGTTAAAATATTTTAATATATTTTAACATATATAATTATATATTAAATATTTATATTTAACAACAAACCGTGCATCGCACGGGTATAGAACTAGTATATATATATTTCCCACACCCCTTCCTCTCTTCTATAAACCGTGTTGTCTCGACGCACCACAGAAGAGCCACTAGAACTGCGTGGGGGTTGCCCTCTTATAAACTGAGCTGTGAGGTGGAAACACGGGGTCGCACAGAACTCGCCACACACCGGGGGCTCCCAGATCTGGCCGCAGGTGGGCGGGGGGGTCCTCTCAGATCTCCGAGGCCGGCTCGCTCCTCTCCGCTCCCAGGTACTCCTCCCCGCCGAACCCCTGCTTCGGGAAGAAACCCTAGATCAATGCTCGGCTTCCGGTTTCTTTATCGAATTCTAGCTAAGGTTGCTTTGTGGTGTCTGGTTCTCCATGTTGTGGGTCACTTCATCGTGTTCCTGCGTTGGTTCCGGCGATGGGTTCGCTTGTTAAAGCTAGTTTCCTCCTACCACAGTGCCCTTCAGTGAGTCCGCGACTCCACGTTCCCTTTCTTCCCCTGCCCCCCAACTCGCCAAATCCCACAGTTCTCTCTCCGCCGGGCCAATTTCCCTCCTCTCCGTGGACAGCCGGCAAAGCTCCCCGGCAAGCAAGAACTCGAGCCGCTAGTACCGCCGCCGCCCACTCGGATTGCACCGACACGACCGAGGCGGAACGCGTAAATCCCACGGCCCGCTACGGGAAGATCTCGTCAGCGAGAGGACACACAGGCGCCCAGGAAACCCCTAATCTTTGCCCGGGGAGGTGGGGGTGGGTGGAGAGCTAGAGAGAGAGGATGTTCTTCCACATGGTTCTGGAGCGCAACATGCAGCTCCACCCGCGCTACTTCGGCCCCCACCTCCAAGAGAAGCTCAAGTCCAAGCTCGTCAAGGACGTGGAGGGCACCTGCAGGTAAGCTGTTCGTGGTTATGCCTACTGTTTATTTCCCAGCATCGTATCATCTCTCTCGTGCTGGTCCAAATGATCGGTTTGGGATGACGGCTGGGGTCGGGAAGAGCAGCGGAAAGCATGGTTTCGTCGTGGCGGTGACGAAGGTGGATAACATCGGCAAGGGCCTGATCAGAGAGGGGACGGGGTTTGTGACCTTCCCCGTCAAGTACCAGTGCGTGGTCTTCCGTCCATTTCGAGGCGAGATCCTTGAAGCGGTCGTCACATTGGTGAACAAGGTAGCATGGATCCTACGAGTCTTTATTTCTAGTCCACCAAAGAAAGAGTTCCTATTCAACGCTGAATTTATGTTTTGTTCTGGTATTTATTCTATATTTATGGCCAATTTGCAGATGGGTTTCTTTGCCGAGGCGGGTCCTGTCAATATTTTCGTCTCAAACCACGTGAGTGCCAGGTCTATGATTGGTTGCTCGCTGCATTTCTACATCAATTTCCATTTGGAACTTAATTATCTTATTCCCCTCAAGAATCCATCGATAATGTGCAGTGAAGAATTCCTCTTTGTTTTATGTCATAATTATTATTTTTGTTGTTTTTTAGTTGATCCCCGACGATATGGAGTTTCAGTCTGGAGATGCGCCAAACTATACAACTTCGGATGGATCGGTATGGATATATTCCTCACTTCAACGTTTATGGATGGTTTCTAGTATGAATGGTAATTTTAATCGTAGTCGCCAGTCTCTGAGTGACCATTTGGTATCTTTACAGTGCAGAGGTACTATAGGGGACCTAGGCTGCAAACATGCATCTTTAGTGCTTTTTTCTAGTCAAATACATCAGTAATACATGCCTATGTATTTTATCCAGCTCAACAATACTCAACATATTAAATGATGAAATGGCTTATTGGGTTTAAACACGAATATAGCACTTGATAGAAATCTTTGGCAGAAAAAGACTCATGTAGCCGACCCCAAATAATGGGATAAGGCTCTGATGATGATGACGATTAAATGATGAAATGGGACATTTCAAAGGTGTAACTAGACTGCTATTGATATTTAAAAGGCTATTTTCCATGCCAACTGGTTGATTGAAGAGGTTTTGCAATATAAAAAAGGAAGGATAATGCACTGACAAATCCTCTATCAGGAGTATGTAGAGTTGAGTGGCTTGAGTCATATGTGGAAAAAGGAGTGTCCTGCAAAAAATTAAATATGAATGGTAAGTTGGCATATAATTGGCTATCTAAAAAGTGATAAGAGTCAAACATTCAACCGGGACTTAACATGAGAAGTTCTTGCTGGGATACAGCAGTGGAAACTCCTCATCATTTCTTTCTTGCATGCCATCTCACAGGTATTCAAGACATTGGGACTTAATGGAGGCAACCCACTTCAGTATTGCTATTCATAAAATAATGGAGGAAACTTTACGCAAACAGGGAGGATTCCCACAAATATGTTTCTGTAGGAAAATGATGGAAAAAGAGCTTGTGTCAAACATGGGTCTTCCTTGTAGATTATCCAGTCTCCTCTTCCTAGTTCGTAAAACCCAAGAATTTCTGGGCCTATTGTTTTTGAAGTACCTGAACTTGACAGTGACTTCATAGGTTATGGCTCTCATCATTCATGACCATAACTGTTTTGGGAACCGGACTTACACAGCTTGCCTAACTGGCTTGATCAATTTCCTCTTCTTTCCTGTACATATTCTAATATTCTATGGAATAAGGTGAGGTGGGTTCTCTTTGTTCTATTTTTTCCTTGCCCAGAAGAAAGAGCTGCTTGTGGCTTCTATTCTTGTCCCACAAGTCTTCGGTATTTTGAATGAGGGCAGGAAATATGCTGGTGAACTATAATTTATTTTCACCTACCTTCTACTTGATCCATTTTTTTTAATATAATTTGGACTTTTTTTATGGCTTTATTAACCTCTGCTGCTGCTGATGATGATAAGGCTCTAATGATGATGATGATTAACCACTGCTGAAGATTTTTTTAGGATCATTTCCCTGCAGATTCTAAACTTTCTATTTATTTGTAAAAAAACTCCACTTAATGAAGTTAATGTTCGTAAATATGTTGATTGACAATCTGGTGACTGACTTGCAGGTGAAAATCCAAAAAGACAGTGAGGTGCGGCTAAAGATCATAGGAGTTCGTGTTGATGCGGCAGAAATTGTATGTTTCCTCTGTTTATGTGTTATTGCCGAAATTGTGATGCTATGTGGTCATTGGCCATTCTGAATTGATTAGCATGAAAATCTACATGATCAACATCTGTTTGTTTCTTTCTGAGTAACGATTGTATGTTTCCTCTGTTCACTTGGCATTGCCAAAATTGTGATCCTATGTGGTCATTGACCATTCTGAATTGATTAGCGTGGAAATCTACATGACCAACGTTTGTTTGTTACTTTCTCAGTAGCCATTGTCTTTGCCTACACAGATCACATTTGACTTCTCCAAAATGCCATTTCACGACCTGCATGATTGCATCTATTGTTGTTAGTGTTTTGAATCTTGTTGATCTTGTGTTTCGATGGTACGGCTTTTCAAATTTTAGTCTATCTTTCAACTGGAGGTATCTTATTCGGTTATTCCTCAAAATCATGTTTCATTGCTGTCAGCTGGTAATGAAACATGAGACACTCTTTAAAGCATGGTTTGTTGGAGCGCCAATTCGGGGCGAATCGGATTCACCCTGATTTGATCCGAATTGGATCGATTCAGTCTGATTCGCATGATACATTATATATGTATATAATGGGTATATATTACATAATGAGTAAATGTTATAATTTGTTGTTTCATTTACTTAAGATATTACATGTAAATAAGGAAGTACTCTCCATTTGAATCCAATAAAAATATCAAAAAAATCATATCTCTTGCCAATAAAAAGTTAACTCTCTCATCCAAGAAGAAAATCTCGATTTTGGTGATTCCATCAAAATAACGACTTTCTAATCCCTCATAATTTGATCTATCTAAAAATTTCATAATTCAAATAAATCTAATAGAACACTAAAAATTCAAAGTCCGGTGAAAAAAATCATACGTACATATGACTTCTTTAAGAGAACCACTCTCCTACTAATTGTGACTTATTATGTATAAGTTTGCAAGCACATGTATTTCTTTTTCCAGGGAAATTGTGATTCTTTATTTCTTTGGGTAATCCAAGTATGCCAACCCCTGGAGATGGAAGGATGTTTTATTACCTTTTCACTTGCAGGATGGAGAGGATGTTTGGACCTAGAGATGGGGGTAGACATTTTCTCGGTCATATATGCTTATGATAATTGCTTCAATCGAGGTGTGCGTTTTGGCTTTTTCCAAGGAGTGTGGAGGCTGACTAGTCCTCTCAAGGTTAAGATTTTGACTTGAAGGATTGTTCATGGGAGACTTCCCACTAGGGACAGATTGGCCTGCTTTTTGTCAGATGTGAGTCCTACCTGTTGTCTTTGCGTCACGGAGGAATTGTTGGTTCACTTTTTGTGGGCTGTTTCTATTCTTAGGGGTTATGGCGGGGGGATTGCTCAGAGTCCCTGTTGCTCTATCACCCCCATTGATTGGGATGGGCACTGGCCCCTAAAGTCGGATATGTTGGTTTGATGGTTTATCTTTCATGCCATCTTATGGGCAGTGTGGGGGGGGGAGTGCAACCACCATATCTTCAAGAGGGAGGCCCGCTTGTAGAAGGTGCTGTTACATTCTGTTTGGGTTAGGGTGGGGGAGTGGGCGGCCACTTTGTCCAATGTAACTTCATCTGTATCTCCTCTTTTTGGTTCCTTGGGAGACTGGATTTCCTACACCATCTTTTTTTTTTCTTTGGGTAAATGCCCAGGTTTGTACCCTAGGCTCCCCCCTAAACCGCCCCACCCCAATACCTCACCTTCTTGGTGTGTTCTTGATGTATAGGTGTTGTTGCGGTGGTCTCTTTTTGGGGTTTTGGCCCACCTATACTTGCACATTCTCTTTCTTTATATATACATATTGTACTATCCACTTTTTTTAAGTATGCCAACCCCTTACAAACATCTTGCTCGATAACTATTTCATGTTCTCCAAAGTTAGATCTCAAGTTTGGCTCTGTCTAGTTTCACCTTTTTTGGAACTCTAAAGAGGTGCCTTTACCTTTTTGGCACACAACAAACTTTTGGGGGGTTGGGGTGGGAGGTGCTCTCCTCCATCCATTGAGGAAAGAAAGCAAGATCCAGTCTTTGCTAGATCCATTGCATTCCCCTTTGATCTTTAGTGTTGGATATGCATCTCCAGTTTTACTAGGATAAGCATATGTGAAAAACTATCACCCTAGTCATGATGTATCTCAGACTTAACTCTTTCATTTTCATTTTATCAAATCTGGTTGACTTTGTTGGATTTATAGAAAAATGAAAGTCTGAGTTGGATGGTCAATCCTCTGTGATGCATTTTGTTTCAAATCCATGTTTGCCATGTATTTTCTGTCTGAGCTCTATATTGGGTCATTGGATTCAAAAGTTTTCTGTTTATGTTAACATCTAAAAGATCCCTTTTCTACTTTGCAGTTCTGCATCGGCACTATAAAAGATGACTTTTTGGGTGTAATTAATGACCCAAATGCGGCTTCCTAGAGTAAGCGTAGTTAACATCACGTTGTCACTCCTTCCTTAGTAGGATAACAATTAGCTCCTGCGTTTTTTTGGTTCTATTTTCTTTCATGTTCTTTTCCTTTTGTTAGACTTCCTTTCTGACTCTGTTTTCCGGGGCTCAGCCTTTTGTACCTCTTTTCACTAATGGAGAGTGATCTTTGGTTGACTTGTTTTAAAAAAATCTTGTTGCTACTTGGTTCCTCTTTATCTAACTCAAAAGCAGCAAGTTTGCTCCGTAATTTTGTTCATTTGTTATAACCCTGAGGTTATACTCATCCGTTACATTGGTGAGTGTCTAATAAATTCAGTACTCGAACTTTCTTTCATTTTCTGCATCAAGCTGAATAGCATGATTTGTCTTCATTTCTCCAATTCTTGGTACCGATGAGCGGAGGAAGAGATTGCCATGTTGCACTGTTCAACCACTTTACCCTTTTGGCAGGTGAATTCTGATGCGGGTCTGGCGGGGAAGAAATGCTTCGATCACACCTTTGCCCGCAATGAGCATAATCTAGATAATCGCCCTGTAGAGAAATGACGAAACTGGGTGTTGTCTGTAGTATTGCCTTGCGACGTCCTTTTATGTATCAGCAACTAATACACATGGTTTTAAATATCTCCCATATATATATGACAGAGAAAAAACTTTGTGTCAGTTCATATTCTTCTTCTTTCTGTTATCATAGGGTTGTTTCTCCTCCTCGATATAATTGCCTTGTTTCTATTCAGTTCTTGGCAACATAGCCGACACTGATGCATTGAAGAGACAAAGCCTGTTTTGTTCTTAACAGTCGAGCAGGGAACCTGAGGCGGGAGTTCATCCGTACCTGAAAATTATCCCCACAAAAGGGGGAAAAATTGGTAAGTTAGGTCCATTGGCCGAAGAAGATGTGGACAACAGCCATTTTCCAGAGTATCCTCTTATGTGGGGATGCTGCTTGGGCCTCCTCTCTTCACGTTTCTTTCTAGAAGTCTAGAAGAAGAGGAACACTTGCGACTCGCTCGCGGTGACGATGCCCTGCACGTTCATAGGCATAAGAAAGTGGATCTTACACCACATTGTGTCTACGGACATGAGGGGGGATTCACTCCTTAGCGTCTGCAAACGTGTGGAGGGTGGGCATCAAACCCTGCTCCCTGGAGAAGCTGCCATTTGGGGGAGAAAAATCTGCAACTTGCTTGTTATCACATGACCACAGTGGGGGACCTCCTAGAAACTGGCCGATGAGCTCTACCCGTCAAATGCGAAATCCTATCCTGATGTTTATGGGATGGTAGGAAATCGCGCGGCCCTTTTTGGTTGGATTAATCGAAGTCAATCTGTCCTCTTCCTTCATATGGTATGCCTATATTATGTGAAAAATAAATAAATAAACAAAATAATCTCGTCGTATTAATTTTGACAAAAAAAATTAATCTGTTAGATTATTGATTCACTGCGTAAATGAACACATGACTTAATCCTGAAATCGATATCGGCAAAGGTCTTTGCGATCAAATTGTTTACGTCTCTCACAACTTGGAGCAGCCAGCTCGCCTACGTTTAATTCCCAAATCTAATGTGGAAAATTGTTGCTCGGCACCGCCCCGTCGGTCAAAGGAGACACGTCGATCAAAATTTTGGTATTCTTATCCTAATGGCGTCTTAGCGAAAGGAAAAGGGATAAAGATAATTGGAATAGTCTTGTTCTCGGTCCTTATAAGTTGCCCGCTCTGTCCCAAATATAAAGAGATGGATTCTACCATTAGTAAGTGTTGTGGGCCCCCTTTAGTTTGGGACGGATAGGGGGATGGGTAACAAGGGACAGTTCTCAAAAATAATTTGTATAATTTACTTTTTCATCCGTAAAATGAATGTTTGTTTCAGATATATCTCATTAATAGTGGGAGACCCATCTTCTTGTATCTGAAATGGACAGTAAATTATTCCCAAGATAATTTGTACATGTTACTTTTTCATCCGTATAATGAATGTTTGTTTCTGATATGCCAGTTTCATCTCCGCAGGTGATTATTGTTGGAGCAATTTGCCTTAACTTTTTTTTTTAAAAAGGTGGTCATTGATGCATCATTTGTAGCTAGAGAATAGCACTTTTTTTCTTCTTCCATATTTAGCTAAACTAAACCAAACGAAAGAAAAACTTCAATAATTTAATATGTTTGATGAGTTGCATATGTTATTTTTAGATGCCCAAATCAAACAAAGGGAGGAAAGAAGCCTCCAACCATCATGTGTGTGGAGACTGGAGAGTAGAGACCTTCACTTACCAGTCCATACTAGTCATGCAGCCATATCTCCCCCACAAAGTTTGTCGTACCGGTGGAAGCCTGTTTCTTCGCTATGCTATTTTAGGATTTGGTCCAGACAAGTCATAAAACGACGGATGTTCTCTCCTATTTGGGACGAAAACATGCTTTTAGCAAACTAACAGAGATCTGTTCCATTGATGACGCCAAAGGACATGATGTGCTATTAAAATGACGTAATCAAATATCGATTTTAAATCTATATTATTATATGTTCTACTGTCTAGAATAAATGACGTATCTAAAAGGCATCAAATGTCGCCACCAACAAAGGTATACGTTGTATTGTGGGGACGTGCAGCGGAAGGACAGTCCATAATATATAGAGAGAGAGACATTTTTTTCTCATTCAGTTGGTAAAAGATTTACTTGGTTAATGTACTTAATGTTATGACATCCGGACGTTAATAAGGTGTGAGACTGGACACTTAGCCAAATCAAATGCTGTGTTGGATAGTTTGAATAAAAAATATTTCTCTAATAAATATAAATAATATATCAAAGTCATCTATAAAAATGGCACGGGCCAATGGCCAATAAACTCATCTCAATTTTTTTAAACGTTTTGAAGAATATGGCAAATATTATTATGTATCCCCACTCCTTAAAATCTCTACCCAAAGCATGATTAAAATTTGACATCAAGTTACTAATAACTCTTTGATTATAGCTACTTATCTATAATAATGCCTTGGACAATGAACTAATCTCATCTTTCTATATTCCTAAAAGTATGGCAAAGTTGATTACTCGGTAGTCTCATCGCTTAAAATCTATAAGAAGAACATGATAAAAATTTGACCCCTTCTTAAAAATTGATCTCCATCTTTTTTTTTTCCTTTTGAAAAAGATTTGGACAAAAGACGATACATCTTATAAAGATGTGTCATGTCAATTTTGAGGTATTTAATATATTTTTAAAATTGAGTTACGTTAATCTTAAGAGTTGATGTGATATATTTTATAGAGGTGCGTCTAATTTAATATATATTTTAAAAATATATTAAGTAATTTTCTTTGGAAAAACGAATTATAAAAAAGTGACATCATCCCATTGTCCCAATTCCCAAGAGGAAAAAAAAATATCTTACCCTACGGACTATGGGGCCGATTCCCCCACGCCTTGTTGGCATATTCTCCCCCAAACCAACCGCCTCTCTCTCTCTCTCCCAGTCCTTAAAGTCTTTCCCGCCTCTCTCACGTCCTGTCCTCACCACAGCCATCATCATCGCCACGGTGCCCGAAACCCTAACCCGTCCCGTCCTCTCCTCCGGCATGCTCTACTCCCCTCCTCCCCCGTCTCCCTCCGACGCGCTGCCACCAAGTTCCTCCGCGGCGGCGTCCTCCTAATTCCACGTCCTGCGATTGTCTCGTCAGTCGTCTCCCGCCTCCCAAGAAGTAGCCCCGGGATGGAAACCCTAGCTGCCGTGGGGGCGCCCTCCTCCTCCTCCTTCCAAGCTGTTCTTTTGCACCACGTATTGGGCGCCCCAGTGGTCGCCGCTGCCGCCAAGTGAGTGGGTAGAGCGGGGTGGTGTAGCGATGGTCGCGGGCTTCTGGGAAGATGCCCGTGAAGACTTTGGGGCGGTTACCTCTCGCGGGGAACACGGCTTCGCTTGAGGCCACGCAGGGGAAGGCGGAGGGCGGCGGTGGTGACGGCTCGGGCGGTTTGCAGCGGAGGACCGTTCGGATCATCTATAGCGATGCGGACGCGACCGACACTTCGTCCGGGGAAGAAGAGGAGGGGGTTCGGCCGAGTGTGAAGAGGCATGTGACGGAGATTGATCTTGGCAGGTCGGCCGTCGGCACCCGAGGGAAGCGGTCGAAGAGGCGGGGCAACTGGGCGCCTGTGGAGGAACCCCCGCCGAAGAGGTTCGTGGGCGTTCGGCAGCGTCCGTGGGGCCGCTGGGTGGCGGAGATCCGCGATCCCACGGGCAGCAGTAAGCATAAGCGGATTTGGCTGGGGACCTTCGACACAGCGGAGGAAGCGGCGGCCGCTTATGATCGCGCTGCCCTGAAGATAAAGGGGGAGAGCGCTACTACGAACTTCCCAAATCCGTGTAAGGCTGGCTCGACTGTCTCCGATGGCGAGAAGGGCGACAAGGGTTCTTGTTTCTCTACTGTCACCTCCACGTCTTCCGTTACCACCACCAGCAGCTATGCAGCATTTACCACTCTTCCTATAAAGGTTATTTTTGGGACGTCTTTAAGTGTTTCCCTTTTCCGTCCCAATTGCTAAACATTGATATCCACTTTAGAAATTTGAGGCTCTGCTTTGGTTTTGGTAATGGTCATTACATTTTTCTTTATTTCCTGCTCTCAGTTAGCAAGTAGCAATCTTTCTTCTGGTTCTCGCTCTCTTGCTCTTTTGGGGGTAGTCGTTTGGTTTGTTGCCTGTCTGTTACCATCATGTTTTCATGTTTCTGCATGTAATGGATTATTTTCTTTATCTTACGCTTCCTCTTCATTTGGTTAGGGTTTCAATATGTGACATTTTTAATGTTTGACATTTTGAATATGTGGCATTTTATCTTACGCTCTCTCTTGGTAAAAAGCTCCAGGCTTCTTGCATGATTAGCTCATTGGAGTGGATATCCAACATTTTTCTAGATTTCTAAGCCAAATATTGTTGTTTAAACTTTCCAAGTGTTCTTGTATATCTTGTTTTTGACTTTAGGTACCATAGACTGGATTTAGGAATTGATGAAAGCTCGTGTGTTTTGTTTTTTATTTCTGATACACCAGAAACTTTACCTGGTTTCAAAGCGCATCTTGTCAGAGCTGAAGGAGCTGGGGGATGCTCATTAGTTCCACTTGTACAGGTAAAATCATCTTTCCTTGTTACTTCCAAAGGGATAGTTCTATCGAAGTTAGCATACCTGCTTGGTAGTTACTTTATCGAATTTGCTTCACTCTTGAACTTTAAAAAAATGATCCTTTTTTGGGGGGTTCATAAATAGTTTCACTGGACTTCTTGTGGGGAACCATAATGTGCATATGTTCTTGATGAAGCTTGCATAATGCTAAGGCTGTTGCTGCGAGACACTTGAATTTCTACTACACTTTGGAGTAAGAGAAAATGTAATCCCTATTTTTTTAGGGCTACTTTGTTTTGTGAATAGTCTCTATCCATGCCTCCATGGATAAACTATTTGTGGATAGCTACACACAGTTTTAGCCATTACAATAGTGGAAAAATTTCTGATAAAGCACTGATAAATAATCAGCCCTCAAACCCTCTGATAGTATATCATAGTTGATAGAAGTTTATCTCTGTTAAAAGTTTTTTTCTTTTGAAATGTGGACGGTACCACAAATTATATTGATAGAGGAGAAGGATGTACAGGTGTAGAGGTATAACTAACAAAAAACCTCTATACAAAAGTAGCTGCTCCCATAAGAAAAGCCAGCCCCTCAACTCCTCTACAAAAAGATATCCATATCTCTGTTAAAAGTTGTTTTGGTTATCTGTGAAATCAAAGCCATTTTCTTGTTATCTCTGCCAAACAAGGTAACACAATGTGTCTCAAACAGATGTCATTTACTGTTCTCAACAGAAAGAATTTATTACTTATTTTATATATTAAACTGGTGCTATTTTTGAAAACTTACCTTATTCCTAAACGGATAGTCTTTCATTGATCTATAGCTAGTATAATGAGTTCAATTTAACAACAGGTTGTGGCCTAGTTGGTATTGATGGAGGGTTAGGAAGGGAACCACCTGGGTTCAAGCCTCTGTGCGCTTTTTTTTCTCTTGCTGTTTCTGTGAGCTGTCTCTGTCATTGTGGTAGTGTTTCTCACAAAAATGTAGATAAATTCCTTGTCTCTAGGGAAACAGCTATATTGGTTATTTAATATGGTACTACTCCTTGCCATTTGTATCATTTGTCTTTCTTTAAAACTAACCTACCGTGTTACCGGCAATTGATACTGTCACAAGTCAAACACCTTGTTCTGAGAATTTTAGGGGTTTTTCACAAGAAAAATTCATAAAGTTGGAGATGTGGGCTTGTCATCGGCCTCAGTATGTCATGGCAAGAAATAAAATTGTTTTACTCTCCTGAACTTGTTGAGTGGATTGCAGATATTGGATTTGTCCCCCTCTAGTAGGAGATGTAGAGGAGCTTCTATGGAGATGGTAGGTGCCACTCCCTGGGGCATCTGGACGTGGGTCAGAGATATGGAACTTCCCCCCGAAGAGGATAGTGCTTTCAGATGGGATAGGCAACATAGATGTATCTTGCAAGCTTATTATTGTGGACAGGTGGATACTTTTGGATCGTAGGGCTCAAATTGGGACTATATTTATCCTTTCAGTATGTGTTATTTTGACACTAACCTGATTTTTTTTCATTAATATATAATTAAAGAGCTATCGTTAACTTCAGTACATGCCATATCAGGTCTGGCATCCTGTTGGAAGGTTAAAACAGATATTTCAGAGGGATCATCATTATCGTACTTAGATAGAAAGGTACTGTATAAACAAGAAGATTAAGCTGATTTAGATGCATAAACATAAATTTGGACTAGCAACATGAAAAGAAATAGTCCAATCAAAGCTAAAATGAATGATGTAGATGCAACCAGACAAACAAATGAAACATAAGAAAGAAGTATTAAAAATTGAACAAATGAAACATAATATAAGAGGAGGTTAAATTTGGATCAGTGTTTTTCTGAAGGGATAACCACCATTAAAAAAAAACAAATAATCTACTTCTTTGTACCATGCCACTAGTGGAGTAGCACAGTTGGAAAGCAACGAAGCAGTTGGTCACAGAGGGGGGAATACTGCAATGCACTCAATGTAGAGGGCTAAATAGGCAAGTCAATCCAGGAGGGAAAGGTTATAGCACATTCCTGAACTATGCAACAGGTTGGATAGCAGAGTTGGAGAAGCGATGCTGCAGTTGTCATAGAACAATACTGCAGGAATTGGACTCTGAAGAGGGAGGGAGCACATCGATGTAGCAGAGTGGAGAGGAAAGACATAACAGAAGATGCAGGGCAGCCATCCATTTGTCTAGGATATAGGGCATTCTCTCCGTTGAATGTAAACTAATGAAAATACAGTCAGTGAACTGGCCCATTCTAACTGGAGATCTCATTTTCAGCAGCACACCAAGTCTAGGATTCTCATGAAATCTAACGGATTGAGAACCATTTTATATGTGCGTTTGTTATGCATTTGATATGTCAATAATCATTTATCTATCATATTGAACATTTCATAGATGGATTGGACCCGAAGTTGGCATGTCTGATAATTGTTCGGACATAATCCGACTGGCCAAATTGGATGATTTTGTTGGTGAAAGTTGATTGGAGTTATCCTTTGAGATACATAATAAGGGGTAAAAGTAATAACAAAGATCCTTGTAAATAATAAGGGCATATGAGTAGATACTTCAATATAAAGAATAATGAATTATAAATTTTCTTTTGATGCAGTCTTCAACTTTACAACCTGACTTTTTCACCCTTGCCGAGCCACCTAACATTAATGGATAGGTTGAATAATGAAGAACATGAAGAGTAATTTGGATCCACATAAACAAACAACCTTGGTATCTCTAGGTGAAGAAGATTATTTGTGGCCAAGGACAGTTAGCATGGGGGTGGTTCTTCTTCACCTCCCACTTCTCTCCTTTAGGGATGGCTGGTAGCAACCAAGAACAGGGTGGACATCACTGAGACATGAGACAGAGTGAGTGAATGTGATAGGCAAAGAATGGGATAGAGAGAGGTGGAGAGACACTGAATGAACATTTGAAAATAGATAAAGGAAGGAATATCACAGACGGAGAGATAGGTATTATCGTCGTCGGAGTAGGATTGTTACAAAGGCATGATGTTGTCAGTGGTGGCTTCTGCTGTTGGGATGGTGACGGAGGAATGGTGACGCAAGAGGTTGGGGTGGTCTGGTATCTCAAAAGGCTATGGAGGCATGATGATGGCACATGTCTCTGGCGATTGGATTATGGCAAGACATGGTGGCACAAGAGGGCTGATGGTATGATGGAGCATGATGATTGTTCCTTTTTTAGAGGTGGGATGGAAGGATCGGGGTTGGGGCACGGAACAACTGTATCCCACTTCGGACCAGGTGCAGGAAACAGGTGATCCAAAATTCGAATGTTGGAGATTGCATTGGGTTGTCGTTTCTGATCCGATTCTTGAATTCTTGATTCAAAGTGCATACAAATATAGCAGTGTTCCAGGTGCTCCTGCTGCATTTAAAATAATTTTTTCTTTAACTAATTGATTGTTGAGATCATTTCATGCATTTTGCTTTGTGATATGATATTTATCTGACTATGAACACATTTAACATTTGTTTGCTGAGATGTCTATGTTATGCACTTTGTTTTGCTAAATATTGTTTATTTCATATTTTAACGGAGGACTATTTATGACTACGAGTCACTCATTCTCGACTCTTCTTGTGCATTTGGTTGCAGATGTTAAGCCCTTCTGGTATCAGTGCTGCTTTTGAAGCCAGTTGTCCACTCAGACGGAAAATGGCAGTTGAGGAAATTCCTGGATATCCTTGAAGAATGTGGACTCTTTAGGCTTGATTATGTATTAACCATTTGTATATTTCATCTTTTCCTGCCCTGAACTATACTCAGGCATTATCATGTTGCTAGGGATTTGAGAAAACGCCATCTTCTGTGCATTGTGGCCGTGTGTAATCCCCGAACATAACATTCTAGCTTAATTTATAAAGGTTCTAGTCATGTATGTAAATGTTAGGAAAATAACCAAAAAATGTTGTTTTCTGTGTAAATCGACAGCATGTCTGACATAAAAACCGATGTTCTTGACGTTTCTTTAAATACATCAGGCAGCATGTGTTTTGACATGAGAATTAGACACCCAAATTCTTAGATGTTTCCTGTCCTCGCTGTTCAAAATCTTAAGTTACTAGTACATCGATGATGCTTTTATGTTGATCATATGACTTGGATGGCTTCATTGATTTTTTCTGTCAAAATGTCAGTGCTGTGCGCACTAATACTGCATAGGAGACAATTATCTGACGGGAAAAAGTAGGCGTCTATAAAGTGAAATACGTGCACCGAGCTCTCACAAGATTAGCTGATGCTTTTTTCCCTTTCCAATAGCAAAATATCAACTCGTTTACGTATGTTCATGGTGGGTATCCTTGGCTCACCTGCCTGGCTTGCAGAAAATCCAATTTGCTGTGTCCATGTGTTTGTTGCCGTCTGGGTTGGCATAAAAGTACCGTGCGTCCATGTTCAGTAATCACTAGTTTCTGAAATCAAATTTCTAATCTTTGTTTGGCAATGAGTTGGGATTAGAGATAATTTATTTTTTAATTTATTTTCTTATGTGTTAACTCAGTTTAACTACAGTGAGTTAACTCAATTTCTCTTAATTATTTTGACAAGTTAAAATGAGTTAACCCACTAGTAATCTACTTTCATATCAAAAGTGATTTGAAAAGAGAAAGTAGTAATTAATATTGTGTTGAAAAAAGAGAAAGCAGTAATTAATGTTTTGTATCTCGGGGGCAAAAAGAGTGTTAACTCGATAGATTAATTCCAACCCACCTCTAAAGTGAGAGGTGGGTTGAAAAATTATAAGTTAACTCACATCTAACTTACTTTTAATCTAACCCACTTGAGTTAATTTTGTAACCTTCTCAAATTGTTAATTTGAGTTAACTTTGAATTAATTTTAGTCTAACTCATTACCAAAGAGCGGCTTAGTCTCAGTTTGGTAATGGGTTGGGTTAAAAATAATTTTATCCCAGAGTTAAAGTTAGTCCACTTTTAACTCACTTTTACTTTGTTTGCAACTAAGTTAACTCATTTGACTATAATATGTTAGCTTATTTTTCTCAAATATATTTTGATAAGAAAAAGTGAGTTAATCTATGTTGGGAAAAAAATGTAGTAATTAATGTTGTGTACCGTAAGAGCAAAAAGATAGTTTACTCAATGGATTAGCTCCAACCCACCTCCAGAAGTTGGTTGAAAAATTGTGAGTTAATTCACATTTGACTCACCTTTAATATAATCCACTTGAGTTAACTTTATAACTTTTCTAAATTATTTTTGGGTAAATTAATTAGGAGTCCCTGTTAAATGTTTGATTTATTTTCTAATCCCTGACAGAACTGTAACTCATTACAGTAAGTGTTATCTCCTATTACAGTATATGTTAAACTATGTTACAACAAGAACCTCCTAATTACAGTCAGGGGCTCTTAATTAATTTATCCATTATTTTTTGAGTTAATTTTGAGTTAACTCTAAATTAACTTTAGTCTAATCTATTACCAAACTGAGACTTAAGATCGCCAGATTTTTTTTTTCCTTTTACGACAATGGTCCTGCATTTGCAGGCAGGAAGTTCGTTTCCCTTCTCTTGGCTTCTTGTTGAGGTCTGATACCCAGGGAATCTTTTGTATTATGAGATTTGTACAGTTGCTGTTCCCAGTTAACATGCCGCTTTGTTTTTTTTTTTGCTTCCCCTGTCTGTGTCGTTCTGTTGCTTCTTAGGGATGACAAATTGTCTCTGATGTCGAGAACAAAGAAGAGAAGGGGTGGGGAGGGGGGGGGGGGACGGTGTTCGCACGTGAAGGTATAAGATAAGGCCGAAACACCCATACGTGCGTACACGAAAAAGAACAAGAAAAAAGATTGAAGAAAAGCTTTTTAGTTTCGGGAAAAAAATGCATGTCTTACGTTTCAGTAGCTCCTGAAATAATAGTAACTTCGACAAGAGAGAGAGATCAGAGGATCTGAATTTTCCTACTTTAGAAAAAAATTTCAACTTTCTCTTGAACATTTAAATGATAAATTAATTAAAGTCCCTGATTGTAATAATTTTTTTTATTGTCATAGAATTTAAATATATTATAACAAGTGATACTATTTATTGTAATAAATTATAATTCTATTATAGATTAAAAAATAAGTCAAATATTTGATAGATATTTTAATTAATTTATCCTACTTTAAATAATAATTCTGACAAGGCTCACCACAGCGGCCTTAACGTAATATTATATTAGATGTGGATGATTCCAACTTCCCTCCATCTGCCCTTTCTCTCTAGAGAAATACTTAGTGCACATCCATGACGTGCACTAACTTGAGCACACTTATTAGAGGTGTGTCATTTGTCCTTTGGAATTTGAAAACATTGGATAGGAGAGATATTATAATCCTCAAAAGACAAAGAAAAAGACTTTGTGTACTTCTCAAAGTGTAAAAATGTCATGTCATCTTACACTTCTCCCCTCCCATTGGTGGGAATCAAGATGTCACATAGATCTCTCTCCTCTTTTTCACCAATAGAAGGAGAGAAGTACAAGATGACATGATATTTTTACACTTTGAGAAGTGCACAAAATCTTTCTCAAAGACAAATGACACCCGATATGTCATGCTTAATTAACAGAAAGGTGTGCATTAAGTATTTCTCTACCCTCTAATCTTGAAAGTACGAAAGCCGAGAAACTGTGTGACAGTCCAACATCTCTCTTTAAAATAATTGGGTTGAAAGCTACGGCAAGTTTGAGGATGCTTCCATAAAAGTTATCTTGAGTCGTTCGTGCCATGGACATTTATGCACATACCTCTGCGGCAACATCGGAAAGGAACATCACTGCATGAGGACATTTTTTCTCAAGAGGAGGCATGATATTATATAAAATATGTAGCGGGATTTTGTGAAAAAATGCCTCTCTCTCACTCACTCACTCACCCACACACACACACACACAACATGCCATCTTCCTCCTGAGGGATGACCAAGGGAGCACGCAATTGTAGTCCGGAGCCATCAGCTGCAGATGGTGCTCCGATCCTTTTAGTAGTTTTGAGTAATAGATAAACCTCGGACGACGGCCGGACGACAAAAAGGATTACTTGGACCGCGAATCCAAGCTTACGATTGCGTTTCGCTAACAATTGCGTGGGGTGATCGGGTTTGCTCCATTCTAATTAAAAGCAAACCCCCGGTCCACCACCAACTACGTACTAGCTAGCTGCTTTTAAGTGCACACACCCGGCGTATATATATGCATCAACACAACCTAGCTACTTCCATATCTGAGAAGCAAGAATATTATTAGTTTTCCTTCAATCCACCTGCTTTCCTTGCGCAGGATACTATATATATCGTTGCTACATGGGGTTTCTGGGTTGGCTCCACAAGGTGGCGCACAGATGCAGGTGATCAGGAACCTCTAACCTGCTCTTGTGAATTAACTATACGCAAACATATCACTCATGCATGTTGGCTGCAGTTAGTAGAAGAATGGAGTTCATCATATGTTTAATTCCTGCAATTAACGCTGGAGATAGAATATCCATGCATGCACCAACGTGTGCTGATCATCCGAACATGTACATATATAAAACGTTATGCCGACAGTTTTTTTTCTCCATCGATCTCAGCCGCTAACATGTACCATGCATATATATCGTTTTCTTCTCATTTGGGGTGCCTATAGCACATACATTTGATTAACCAATAGCTTCCTGCAGGGATGGAACGGGTGATGGAGGCTGGAGCATGGTGGGTAAAATGGGCAATCTATTCGCGCTCACAGGAGGACAACCTTTCTACGTGAATGGGTTCAACACCTACTGGCTCATGGTTCTGGCTGCCGACCCATCCACCAGGGCTAAAGTCACAGAGGTCTTCCAACAGGCTTCTTCCGTCGGATTCACAGTGTGCAGAACTTGGGCATTTAGCGACGGCGGATGGAGGGCACTTCAGAAGTCTCCATCAGTCTACGACGAGGAGGTTTTCAAGGTAATTAGATTAAGTAGTACTCATCCAACTTAATTTAAGATATGGAGATGATCAGGAAAAATAAGATGGTACTTTATTATAATATTATCGACTTATTTACAACTTGGAACACGCAGATGAATTGTATGTATATATATAATGACATCGATCCTTTTGCATAATTTTTCTGTACAGGCCCTAGATTTTGTGGTCAGTGAGGCGAGCAAGTATAGGATCAGGCTGGTACTTCCACTGTGCAATAACTGGGAGGGGTTTGGAGGGAAGCCACGGTACGTGGAGTGGGGGAAGGCTGCGGGGCTCGATCTGATTCTGAAGACGATTTCTACTCGGACACTACTGTCAAAGGTTATTACAAAGCTCATGTCAGGGTACGTAAACATAAAACTTATCTTGTTTTCCAGAGAACCTTCTAAATAATGACTAGCTAGAAATTATGGTCCCTTAACGACTACATATGTATATACATGTGAAAATTAAATGGGTGCTTCTCAAATAAGCCCCAGCTAGGAGTGCACCTGTCTGAATGAGCTCCCAGCTCAGTTCTGTCTGTTCTTGATCTATTTAAAGGTATGTCCAACTTGCAGCAAATTAACGCGGCTGGATTCTGCCTGGAAAAAGGTGCAGTCCAGGTTACTCCTGGTGCAGTGTTGACGCTTTGGATATGTTCCATGTTACTTGTCTAGCCATTGGATTTATTATACTTGAATCTATCTGTTACGAGAAAGATTTACTGTATTTTTTTTGTACTTCTCATGCATTTTTTGAAGTCCTTATTGGGTGAGTACAACGTGCCAATAACATAATATTGGTAGATGAGAGAGATCTAAAATGTACTAAAAATGCAATAAAAAAGTACAATAAATCTTTCGCCTCCCACCAAATTGTGACTGATTTGAGAGGTGGAGGATCTACAAAAATGAAGAAGACCGCTTGGCCAAAAATCAAAGAATTAAGATGCACAAAAATTAACAATCGATTAACCATTCCCCTGCTCTCAGTTTGATCACAACTTCTTGTTCTTTATTGAGCTTATATAGCTGGGTTTTATTGCCTTGTGTTCTTCTCTGTCCCTCTCCTCAATTGCAGGCGGTTCTCAGCAGGGTGAACACCTTCACAAATGTAGCCTACAAGGATGATCCCACCATTTTTGCTTGGGAGCTGATGAACGAGCCACAGTGCACGTCTGACCCTCCTGGGGATTGGATCCGAGGGCTTCTACGGCCCCGCCACCCCGGAACGTTCGCAACTGAACCCGAACGCCTTATCGGGTCGGGTCGGCACGGACTTCGTCAGGAACCATACGGCCCCCGGCATCGATTTTGCCTCTGCTCACATATATCCGGATCTTTGGTGAGCGCCAAATCGGATCTTTTATGGGTCCAATAAATTCCAACTCGGTTAATTTTTTTTTTTTTTA
The DNA here is from genome assembly GCA_014218235.1 of Colocasia esculenta. Lineage (NCBI taxonomy): Eukaryota > Viridiplantae > Streptophyta > Magnoliopsida > Alismatales > Araceae > Colocasia > Colocasia esculenta. The sequence goes on along the minus strand of CM024762.1, from coordinate 145,182,318 downwards.
AATTCACCTCTCACCCTTCTCTCGCTCTTGTTGCACCCAACACAAGGTTGTCTCACACAGTCTCCGACTCCCACCTCGACTTCGCAAAGGCGTGGATGGAAGCCCACATCCAGGACGCCGGGAGCAAGCTCGGCATGCCGATGCTCTTCGGCGAGTTCGGCGTCTCCTCCAAAGACGACCGCTTCGACGACGCCTTCCGAGAAGCCTTCATCGGCGCCATCTACGATACCCTCCTCAGCTCCACGGGGAAAGGAGGAGCCGCTGGCGGATGCCTCCTGTGGCAGCTCTTCCCCGAGGGGGTGGAGAACATGGACGACGGGTACGCCGTGGTCCTGGCGAAGTCGCCGGCCGCGACCAGGATGCTCGCGCTCCAGTCGCAGCGGCTGCGGGCCTTGAGCTCCAGGTGTTCGTGGAAATGCCGCCCGGGCGCTGGGAAGCGAAACTTGAAGCGCTTGTTGATGGAACCGGCAGCATCGAAAACCAGAGGATGATTCATGCAGGTGAAGCATAATCTTGTACATCATACAAGATGTCCTAGAACTGTTGGAGCCCATTGGAAGGTGCATTACACTGTTTGTATGCAACTTATACACTGTTTGTATACAACTTATACAAATATAAATAAGTTTATCATAAACAAGTTTGTAATAACATATTTATTTGTAAACATATTTTCTATTTACTCGTGTTTAGAATTTTTCTTAAACACAGATTCGTCTATGTTAGAGTACAGAAAGAGTCTTCACCGGAAACTAATTCACAATAGATTTATGGAAAACAAATTTATAGAGGAAGTTTGCGTTTATGATAAACTCAAAGGAGTTTATGATAACCTCAGTTTTAATTATCCAAACTACAGTTATACTATAAAACTAGTGTAACATAAATTTATGATGTGCATCTTAAGAAGTGGTTGCATAGTTTATTGTATATCCTTATATTTTAGATCCTATGATTTTTTTTTGATGATGTTAATTGGGTTTTTGATTGCGTTTGACACTTATTTTGTTTATTTTATGGGGGAAAAAGAGGCAAGTTTGGGATGGAGAAAGAAACAGAAAATGGATGGAGGATAGTTACATGAGGACTTCAATTATCCCATCTTCTACTATATCTTAGGATTGTATAGATTGCTAATCGTACGTAGTCAATCATCTCTCAATAAATAGTAGCGTAATCAAATATATAAAATAATTTGACAAAATAAAACTTATTAGGGTAAACATAGTTTGGCTTGGACGGTTTCTTTTCTCTTCAAAATGAATGGAACTGGATGAGACACTCACATAAAACCATTTTGAAAATTGAAATAATTCAATGGGAATTTTTTTTAAAATAATCTTATTTTAATACATATTAACTCAAATATATCTGATATAAAAATATACCTCTCTTTTCTGTCATATTTGCAAATTTATCACATCTCTTTTTATTTTTTATTTTTATTTATGCCATGTCATCCACGTATAAGAGAGGAGGGAGTCAACGCCGTTAACACTGACATCTCATCTCACCATTGTTCAATGCTGTCGTAGCAAGAGAGGGATCGACAGTGATGAGAAAGAATTGTCGAAGAGAGAGAGAGAGAAACGCAAGAGAATTGGATCGGATTCACATACTTTTGAATTATTTCACACTCTCTCTCACTACTATCTCTCTCTAGATTCTCTCTCTTGTGCATCCTCTCTCTCTTCAGCTATTTTTTTTTCTCTCTCTATCGTTGCTTTCTGTCTCTCTATCCTTTGTTGGTACTGCATAACAGCGAGATAGAATATCGATGTTGAGGATGTTGGCTCTCTCTCTCTCTCTGTAGATGAGTGATATGACATAAATAAAAAAAAAAAAAAATGTGGCAGGTTTGCCCACATGACAAAAAAGAAGTATAATTTGCAAATATTTGTATCCTTGGCATCTCTAGGTAAATATTTATTAAATATAAATATTAAAAAAAAAATCCCTAATACAATTTGGTTCAAAACAAACTTCAAAACATATATACGTACCTATTTATTAATATTATTTAAACTTATATACTTAAAATTAAGATTAAAATGTAAAATATTTATATTTATGTACATATTTTAGTGCAAAATATATAATATCGATATATATTAATGAGATTAAAATAAGTATATTTGTTTACTTGATTTTACACCTTGTGAAAACATTCAAATCGAATTAAATCACTCCGACTCAGTTCAGTTTTATCTGTTTGAACTCATATCCTTTTCAACTCATAATCTCACAACTCAATGTGTCACGATGTTGAATGGATGAAAGTTTAATGTAGATACGGTTCTTATTTTTCTTAAAATTTAGCTATTAAAGGACCGGAAAAAACCTCAAACTTCAAAACATATATATATATATATATATATATAATATATATATTACAAGAATGCCATCCATGCGAAATGTAGCACTCACTCCGAATCCCACCGTCATTCTTTTCTTTCTTCTTTTGGATCGGCACCTCTGCTTGCGTTCCTCTCCCTCTGTTGTTCCCCGCCACCCCCCTCCCCGGGCCGCCGTTCCTGCCCCTGCTCTCCCTTTCCCCGGCGGCATCCACGGTAGGAACGCAAGCATGTTCAAGTTTCTAAAGGGGGTGGTGGGCGGATCTGGGTCGGGGGCCCAAGGATCTCCCTTACAACATCGGGGAGCCCTACTCCTCCGCCTGGGGCTCTTGGACGCATCACCGCGGCACCTCCAAGGTCCCGATCTCCCTCTCTGTCCACCCATATCTCAATTGTTTTCGTCACGTACTCCTGGATCTCGTGGGCTGCGTCAATGGATGGTGCATTAGATTGCGGCATCAAGCGGGATAATTGGGCCAGTGGACATCAATTGTCCTCTCTTTAAATACCTTATGTGTTGATTAAGATTTTGGAATCGGCGTTGCTTTTTGTTTCTCAAAAAATGAGTTATTTAAAGTCGAGCTGCGTGATTAATCTGTTGAAATTCTGGGCGCCTCTTCTAGAAATCGATGCTACCTATTGTCTGCCATTATAGAGAATTCAGCGGTGTTTGCAACAGTGATCTTATTTCGTCCGGAGTCCCCCCCCACCCCGAGAACGCGTTATATTCTACTTCTATACTTTCGGTGGACGGAGTATGACTTGGTGGGCTACCATGTTTTATATTTAACTTTGACAGTTGCATTGGCTAAAGCGAAGAATTTACTTTTATTCACAAAAAATTAAATTTTATGTTGAAAAAACGGCTTAGGGGGCTGGTAGAGGCGCTTCTGATGTGTTGCAGTTTGCCGCTTTCTAAAGGTAAATTGGTGTAGATAAACAATAATTGACAACACGGTATGCATAGTTAAAATCTGATTGTCATGCCCATATTTCAAGCTGTACTTGGAAACATAAGGATGCTTTAGTGCTTGGCAACATGAGCAGGCGGCTTAAGGAGTCAACGAGTTGCACCTTCCATTCCTTTCTATTGGTCTTCAAGGTCCCTGATCTTGACGTCTCTATTGGCATCATCAACATTTTGTGTACCTTACAATGCCATACCTTCTGCTTTAACCCAATGGGAGCCATGGTGATGTGTAGGACATGGTGGTAGATTCATCATGCTAGAAGGTCCTGAGGTGATGCTAACTGTAGGGACAGCAACATATTGCCAATGCTGGGTTTAATAGGTTCTTGCCTTTGACATGCTGGGTTTACAACTGTTAAAACTTGTGTAGGTCAAAGGCCCAAAGTCTTTACCAAAATCTGAGGGGTTGACCTGAGGGAATGCTTTGCAGATAAAGAGAGAAGGTGCTCACAGATTATCTTGTGTGGGAGTAAACTTCAACACCCCTGGCAGCGAACCCAATGATTACAGTATAAAAGGCGCAATTGAATGGGTTGGGTGGTTCGACGAGAAATCCCAAGTCTGATACTTGTTAAAGGCTTCAATTCTAATACAAGAGCTAGGCATTGAGTTTAGGGAATTCTTTCTGGATAAAGAGGGAAGGTGCCCACAGATTATCGATGTGTGACTAAACCTCAACAGTCCACATAGCAACTTTGCTCCAGTCTACTGAGCTTAAGGTTATCACCTTTTGGCCTTGAAATGAATCAAGTCATACATATGTAAAAGTACAGCTACACATTCTCTTTTTTCTTAAGGACATTATTCCTTTCACTTTCATATGGAGTTATTTCTCATGGAATCAAGGATGTTGGCTCCATGCCCCTACAATCTTTTGATCTTTTACTTTACCTTCTGAAAATGCAGTTAGTAATCTCTTATCACCAAATTTGATCAAGTTCCTAGAAAACGTAGAATCAAAAAATGACTTGATGAGTTTCTATTTCCATGACTTTTATAGGAAGTTTTGTTCGAATAGTATGATTAGAGGCCTGAATATCTTCTTAAAAATAGTGAGAATTAGAGCTACCCTCTCGAAAATACATGGAGTTTCGACCTGAAGGATGAAATGTTTCAAAACTTTATTTCCAATGGTTGGGTTTATGGACCTGCTTAATTGCTTGACATCTCGAAAAATGTGTGATTTATTGGCTTGCACAATGCCGTTTGTCCAAAACATTTTTTTTCTTTCTTTGGTTCACCTTTTGTTTTGTATGACATATGTATATATATACACATACATTTGTTTGAAAGTCTCATGGACAAAGTTATATTTTCTTCACCAGGAGGATGGATCTTCAGTATCCATATTTTCACTTTCAGGAAGTAATGCTCAAGATGGACACCTTGCTGCTGGTCGCAATGTGTGTCAAGCGTCTTCGGACGGTAAGTGGATGTATGCTCTATTGATTATTGAAATTTTGTGTTAGGCTTTCAAAATGTTTTTTTTTTTGAAAGTGGGTAATACCACATGTATATATTAAGAAGGAAGGAGAATGTACAAGTATAGGTGGGTCAAAACACCCAAAAAGGAACCTCCCCACAACACCTATACAAATGCCTACACTAAGAAGGTGTAAGGCACTCTACTCTCCCAAAACACCCAAAAGAGGGGATAGAGAAACATTTACATTAGACAAATTGACTGCCCATTCCTTCACCCTATCTTAAACAAAATTGACCAAATGCTCCTCCAACCTGGATTCCCTCCTGAAAATCCGAGAATTACGCTCAACCCACACCGCTCATAAGGTAGCATGAAAGATGAGCCACCAACTATTGTCCGCCTTAGGGCCATCGCCTATGCCACTCTTTCAGCAAATAGGGCACATCACCTCGCAAGGTATATACCTACCATCTTTTGAGCATCTCCCTCCAATCCGCTAAGAATAGGGGCAACCCACAAAGGTGATGAAGGGTTTCCTCTTGGCTCCACAAAAATAGCATGTTGGATCCACATTCTGCAAAAACGACACAATCTATCTTTGGTAGGAACCTCTTCTGAGCAATTGTCCACATGGAGACCTTGACCTTTAGTGGGCTGGCTGGTCTTCACACTTCCTGTAAATAGCAAAACGGACACCTCCATCTGAGCACACATCATATGCTGACTTCACTGAGAATGCACCTCCCTTCCCCATCTCCAGCTCCACCATCTTCCCTATCTTGAGGATGATGGGGAGAAATGTGCCGCATCAAACCTGGAACTGATCCTCCTCCTCCAGAAGAAGTGCGTCTAAAGGTAGAGCCCATGCACCTCCAGAAGATGAAAATAAAAAAACCTGGGCCACCAGAGATGAGCGGATCACCGCCAATGCACAAAGACTGGAAATAAGGATTCCAAGGTAAAATCCCCGCACCATCTGTCCTGCAGAATCTGCAATTCCTTCCATCCCCCAATTGAATCCTCACACCAGAAGCTATAAGATCTCTGCACCAGAGGTTATAGATTATACCAGCAAAGGTTGCTAATAAGCAGAGGTAGTGCAATCAGATAAAAAAGAGAATTCTCTCGAAGACATCAACACAACTCGGCAAAAATTAGACAACCCCAGAACTAACTCAAAAGGACAATGAGTGATGCTGTATGGGAGTGCAATCAGCCTCGTGTCTTGTGGCCACCCTAGTGCTCTTTGTATCCTTGAGCAAAGCTGGCAGTTCTGTTTGCCCCATAGCTGGTTCACTGTGAGGAACAAAATCAACCATGTGACTTTTGAAAAATTTCTTGAATTGCCCTGCCTTAGATTCTATATTTAGTTCATAATCTTAGCATTCTTTGAGTGCTTGGTGCAAAAGCTCTATCATCATCATCATAGCCTTATCCCATTATTTAGGGTTGGCTACATGAATTCTTTTCTGCCAAAAATTTCTATCAAGTGCTATAGTCATGTTTAAACTCAAGAAGTCCAAGTCTTTCCTAATAAGTAATAACATCGCACCATCTCATTTTAGGCCTTCCCCTAGCTCTTTTACTTGTATCCACTAAGATTTTGTCACATCTTTTAAACCGGCGCCGAGTTAGGGCGACGATGCACGTGTCTAAACCATCTGAGTCTATTTTTTCTCATTTTTCTATCAATTAGAGCTATCCCCAAATCCTTACGGAAGCGCTCATTCCTAATCTTATCTTTCTTAGTCTTACTACAGATCCATCTCAGCATCCTCATCTCCGTCACACACATTTTGTTAATGTATTCCTTTCGCACTGCTCAACACTCGATACCATATAATAAAGCAGCTCTCACTGACGTTCTATAAAACTTTCCTTTAAGTTTCAAAGGTATGCGACGATCGCAGAGGACTCCTGATGCACTTCTCCATTTTTGTCAACCTGCCTTAATCCTGTGTGCCACATCGTCATAAATCTCCCCATTCTCTTGGATGATAGACCCTAAGTATCGAAAGTTACTACTCTTAGGAATGTCTTGTCCATCAATTTGAACCATATCTTCTTGTAACACCCTCTTATTATTATAATTACAATGCATAAACTCTGACTTACTCTTATTGATTTTAAAACCTTTAGATTCCAAGGCATGCCTCCAACTTTTTAGCTTAGCATTTAAATCATCAGTACTCTCATCAATTAAGACAATATCATCCGCAAATAACATACACCAAGGGATATCATCATGCAATTGCTTAGTTACTTCATCTATAACCAGAGCAAAGAGATACGGGTTTAGAGCAGAACCTTGATGCAAACCTACTGTGACAGAAAATTCACAAGTCTCTCAACAATAGTTCTCACACTAGTAGTGGTGATGCGGGACAGAGTTGGGGGACAGCAGAAGACAAAAAGAGGTAGCCGGAGTCTCACCGGAGAGGAGGTAGAAGGTGGGATGATGAAGCCTTCGCGGCGGGGCTTCTCACCCGTCTTTCACGGACGCTGCTCCTTCGCGGAGGGGAGAACAGAGGCACATGCTCTCAACTCAATTTGCAAGAAAATCTGTTCTATTCTTCTCAAATCGATGTTTACAAATATTTAAAGAAGTTGGGCTAATCCCAATCCTAATGGACTTCAAATTAAAGACAGACTTCTATGCCTAATAAAACTTAACATATTAGAAACCTAAAGAAGGGAAATTACAGAATCCTACCCAAATTGGACTTGACTCAAATATAGAAATGCAAATTACATAATAAAACTACATGGACTCTAATTTGACTCTTTTTGGACTACTTTATCCTAGGACTTAAAAAATAGTGCGAAAATTGCACCAAAAATTACAGAAAAATAAAAAATTACCAAATGGGCTCCAAATGGACTTAAACCATGGCTTCAGCTTCTCGCTCCCCATCAAGTGGCACCCTCGTACATATCCTGAATCAAGTCAACATATCTTTGAGAAACTCCTTTTTTTGTTAATGTCCACCAAATCAAATTTCTGGGTACTCGATCATATGCCTTTTCCAAATCAAGAAAAATCATATATAAATCTCTTCTTATCTCTCAATACTTCTCCATTAACTGCCGTAATAAGAAAATAGCTTCTGTAGTAGATCTACTTGGCATAAAACCAAACTGATTTTCTGATACAGTGGTCATACATGGCATTCATTTCTCGATTACTCTTTCCCAAAATTTCATAGTGTGACTCATAAGCTTAATTCCACAGTAATTATTATAGTTTTGAATACCCCTTTTGTTTTTATAGAAAGAAAGCACCACACTTTTTCTCCATTCTTCTGGCATTCTCTGTTCCTTCAAAATTTTATTGAAAAATTTAGTTAACCACTTAATATCAATGCCTTCTAAGGTTTTCCACACTTCAATAGATATGCTATCCGGTCCTAAGGCCTTGTCCAATTTCATTTTTTCTAAAGCATCACCCACTTCTGACACCTTAATACGCCTGAAATGTTGATATTGATCACATTTTGTTGACTCATGATTCTCTTCTAAAGAGAGATCCTTAAAGCAATCTCTATTAAGTAATTTCTGAAAATAGTTACACCATATCTCTTTAACCTCTAGATCCTTAACTAAAACTTTTTGATCTTCATCCTTAATGCAACGAACACGATCTAAATCTCTACTTTTCTTTTCTCTTAATTTAGCAAGTTTAAATATATCTTTTTCACCCTCTCGGGTTCATAGTTTATTATATAATTCTTCAAACGCCTTTGATTTAGCTTCACTAACTATTCTTTTAGACCTCTTTTAGTTGTTTTATAAGCTTCTAAAGTTTGACTATTTTTGTTACTTTGTCGAGCCTTAAAACAATATCTTTTAACTCTAATAGTATTTTGAATTTCCTCACTCCACCACCAAGTCTCTCTTTTTACATTCTTTTTGTCTTTAGATTCACCTAAGAGTTGTTTTGCCACATTCTTTATACAATTTACAACATTATTCCACATTATATTAACCTCTTGGTCTAAATTCTAAATATTTTCTTTTACTAGATGATTTTTAAATGTTTCCAAATTTTTTACTTTTCAAATTCCACCACTTAATCTTAGAGCAATTATTTATGATGGTTTTTCTTTTAATTTTGGGATAAGGACATCTATTACTAGTAACCTATGTTGTGGGGCTAAACTCTCTCCAGGGATAACTTTGCAATCTTTACACAAAACTCTGTCAGTCTTTCTAATGAGAAAATAATCAATTTGACTCTCATGTGTACCACTCTTATATGTTATTAGGTGTTCGTCTCTCTTATTAAAGAAGATATTAGCAATTACTAGATCACAGGCCATAACAAAATCAAGAATACTAGTACCCATGTCATTTCTCTCGCCAAGCCAAATCCTCCATGAATCCTCTCATACCCTCTATTATTTTTACCCACATGGCCATTAAGATCCCCACCGATAAAATTTTTCTCTTCACTAGAGATATTTTGGATCAATCTATCAATAGCCTCCCAAAATTGATTTTTTAATGCCCTCTTCTAAACCCACTTGTGGTGCATATGCACTAACTACATTCATAGTAACCTCACCTACAAAGTTTTATCAAAATAAGTCTGTCCCCCAGTCTATTAACTTCTACAACTTTATCTTTTAAGTCTTTATCTATTATTATAGCCACACCATTTCTAGAGTTCCTAGTTCCTGTATACCAAATTTTATAACCATCAATATCTTTAGCTTTAGATCCTTTCCACCTAGTTTCTTGTAGACATGCTATGCTAACCCTCCTATCCTTCATTAACTTAACCAACTCTAAACTCTTGCCCGTTAAGGTTCGTATAGTCTAAGTAGCTAGATGGATCTTTTTTGGAATTGCATGACATTTTACTCAGAAACTTGTTATTTTCTCAGCTACATAACCTTTTTCTTTCCATTAGGTTTGGATAGACTTCTTGAGCTGGACTGCTTCTTCTTCTATCTATGGCTTTATTTCCGCTCATATCTCTTGGTGTTATACTTCTATGTTTCCTGTTTCCAATGTCACATTTTTTTTTTTTAAATTTAGCAGTTGAAACAGACCTCTGCCTTCTCAGAAATCCTAAACCATTTATATAAACTTTAAATGCGCATACGAGATAACCCAACTGTTATTTAGATTTTAGAATATGTGGAACTTACGTTCTTCCATGCATAATGCTTTGGAAGATTCGATTTTGGGGTGGTAAAATTTTGACTGCATTGCATCTCTCCATTCAGGTGGAAAAAGGAGCTGAAGTTTTACATATCATTGCTCTTTTCTGATGAAGCATAGCCTTGAACATTCAAACAAAAATAGGAAAGAAAAATAGCATAATGAACTGACATGTGGTTATCTATAAAAGTATGCAATTTCTCTTTGGCAGTTCACGGTAATTCATTTTATTAGTTGCATGATTTTTTGGCATGCAATTGATGTCAAACTTATTACTTGCTTCTTGTATTCTGCGCTACTGAAATTTATTCTGTCTGATCCTCAACGTTTCTGCATGGAGGCATACTTGAACTTGTGTGATTGTTGTGATTTAGCCCGGGTAAGAAAATTCTTCTGTTTTTTCAGGTCCGACATCCAAATGTTTTGTCTTTTCTTCACAGCACTGAGACTGAAGTTTTTGATGGATCCACTACCAAACACACCATTTACATTGTAACCGAGCCTGTTATGCCACTTTCAGAAATTATAAGGGAGTTACATTTAGAAGGTACACAGAGGTATGGCATGCACGGTCGTCCTTTACATGTGATAATTTCATCCTTATCTGGTGTCCGTTATCGCCTTATTAAACAAGATATGTTTTTGAAGCTTATCATATCTTGTTTATTGCAATTTATGCTTTAACTTAACGTCTCTACTAGGCAATCCTGTTTATATCTCCATGATTATGTGGGTAGGAGCTAATCCTGTTTATATATCAACTTAATGTCACATGTCGCAGCATTGGTGTCCTTTATATGCAACCAAATGGATGATGTGTCACCCATTCAAGTTATTGATTGACATCATTTACAGCTTTGGCTAAGAATGATCTCTATCATGGAATGCAAAATCGGCTGGATTGGCCGATTCTGGCCGGGTCGGGATCGGCCATGGCTGATCTGGCCTATTCTGGCCGATTCCGGCCGGATTGGGATTGGGATTGGGATCGGTGGGGTCCGATCCCCAACCTCGGTCCGATTCGGAATTTCTTGATCTCTATTGATTTTTTTTCTTTTAAACTTTCTTGAGGTGTGCAATTTTGGAAACCTTGGGAACAATTTCTTTCCTCGACCTGTTGATGCTGAAGGGATGAAATTAATTCATTATATTCTATCATTTTTTTGTCAATATCTACATCTGTTGTTTATTTCAAATGTTTATGTTTCCTCCCATTATTAAGTAACTTTAACATGTGTATATTGCTGTTTTGTAGACTATGTTATTATTTTTAGTTGATCACATGTTTAGTGTCAGAAGCAGTGTATGGTTCAGGGTGGGTAAGGTTTGTGTAGAAATGATCAATGCAGTTAAGTGTCTGATGCCTAAGGCATTTGCGAAGGTGACTTGTCTGGGCATTTTTCAAGCTGACAATGAGCTTAGTCAGATTTCCTTGGATGGAAGCATCTCTGATCAAGCAGCTTTCCAGGACCACCATTGGAGACTTCCTATCCCCTCATAGCTATCTTATGAGTTTGTTTCTTCCTTTTACCTCTTCGATCTTTGTCTAATCTGCAGGGTTGGTGAAGGATGGAAAAATCGGTTTTGGCGTCGGTTTCGGCCGGGTCCAAAACCAAAACGGTTTCGGTTTCGGCCGAAACCAGCCGAAACATGCAAAAACCCATTAAAAATACAAAAAATATATGAAAAAATCAGGAAAATAAAAAATTACAAAAAATATCAAATATCATGAAAATCACTGGACATGCATTTGAATGTAAATAAATTGGATTAATGAGAAATTGCAGTTTACCTGAACATCACTTCGAGGTATGGTTATTTATCTGAACATCATTTAAGTAAATGCTAGTATTTGTAGTTTCATTTACTTAAGAGTATTGTCAGTAGGAGAGTGACTCTCTTGGACAAGTCACATGTACGTTTGACTTATTTCACCAGACTTTAAATTTTTAGTATTCTATATGCTTTATTTGAATTAGGGAGAATTACCAATCAGTCCCTATTTTTTGGGACTTATTTTTAGGTCCCTAACTCCTTTAGAAAACTATGTAGTTACATACTTATCTCTGTGACTATAAATATGTAAGCCAGAGAGCTAAAAATAAGCCAAAAATAAGCTCCAAAAAAGCAGGGACTGATTGGTAATTCTCCCCTTGAGTTATGAAATTTTTAGTTAGGTCAAATTATGAGAGATTAGAAAGTCGGCATTTTGATGAAATCACTAAAATCACAATTTTCTTCTTAGATGAGAGAGTTAACTTTTTACTGGTAAGAGATGATTTTTTAAAATATTTTTATTGTATTTAAATGGGGGGGACTTCCTTATTTACATGTAATATCTTAAGTAAATGAAACTACAAATACTAACATTTACTTAAATGATGTTCAGGTAAATAAGCCATTATATATGAAAGGTTTGAAGGGATTCCATAACATATTATATATATGAACTATGAAGGGCATCAGAACATGAATCAGTCAGTTTTGGCCGTTTGGGGCCGAAACTAGGCGAAACGGTTTCAGGTTTCGGCTGAAACCACTAAAATATTATTATTTTTTTAAGTTATCAGACCGGAATAGTGTTCCGATTTGGTTTCGGATCGGTCAAGGCCGAAACCCACAACCATGGGGTTAGTAGATGTTGGCAAAGAGTCAATGGACGAGAGGGAGGTTTTAATGGTCGAACTGAAGTAAAGAGGTTGACAGAGGGAGTCCTGTCTCTCTATATAGTGACTTTCCTTGCTGTAGGCTACCTCATGCTCTGAGAGTCCTTGTCCTGGGGACTTACTGGAAGGGAGAGTCCCAACATGGGGTGAAGGCAAGGATGCCTCAGCTGTAAATTTAAGAGTAATGCTTGTCTGAGCCTCAAGGTGCTAGTGTGGAGGATCTCTCATGGTAGGCTGCCGACATGTGATAAATTGCATCCTTTTCTCCATCACATCCCCATGCTCTGTTCATTGTGCGGGGAAGAAGATGAGGACATGAACCACATTTTTGTTGCTCTTTTGCAAAGGGCATATGAGCAAAGCTTGGTCAGTGCATTCAGCAGGTGATGCCTCAATGTGAAAGGGTCCAGGAATTGTTTACGAGCTGGCAGAGGTCTTGGACTAATAAGGCAGACAAAGTTATGTGGTGGTTTATTTTGCATGGCACATTGTGGGCTTTGGGGTCTGAAAGGAACAATAGGATGTTTATGAGGGAAGTGAGATCAGAAGATAGTCTGTTTTCTTTTGTTAGAGGAAAGGTGCTTTTCTGGGCTAAACAACTTTGTAAATAGGATGTTTCTAACTCCTCTCTTTTTGCTTTTGAGGAGACAAGGGGGTGCACCATCTTGGTGTGGAATTTCTTTTTGTAAAGGGATTGTGGAGAGTCTCGGATTATACATGTACATTCCTTTCTTCCTTGATATATTTCAGTGTTACCACCCACTTTTCCAAAGAAAAAAAAAGTGTCTGAGCCTAGGGATTGGTGACACATGAGAGTTTCAAGTTTCCTCTCACCCTTTTCATTTGGATTGTTGTACCTGTACAGAATATTTCCAGTGTTGGGCAGGCATTTTCCTTCGATTGCTGTATCCAAATTTTATCTGAAACTGAAACTGAGTTCCCAGTTCAATTGTTTTAGCAAGATCATGAACAAAGAGGCAACCTAGTGCCATGAGGCTTCTACCAAAAGAGAGTTTGGGAGGATCAGAAGTACACAGTGTTTCCTCTGCCTCCCTCTCTTTTTGTTTTGAATCTCTGCAGGTCACAATGGAGCAACTTTTTCATTATGCCAAGGCTCCTCATTTTTAGCAATATCATAAACTTCTCTCCATCTTGGAGATGATTAACAAGGATTTGCATTTTCACAATTCTACTATCCCTCCACTTTCCATAACCTCACAAGCACTTTCATCAAATTCTTTGCTATGAAACTATGTTATAATCTCCAATCCCCTCGCATTTTACCTGTTTAAAGAATATTTCTTTTTGTCAGGAAAGGGCCTCAGAGAAAGTGATGGGAATCGAAAAGTTACAGCAAAGAAGTCATGGGCCGTTTGTTTATTTTGTTTGGCCCATTAGAGGCCCACTTTATGTAATTATTTTTTTTAAGCTTTAGGATTAGTTGTTTGCTCTGCAAAAAAGGGTATTTTGGTCTTTTGGGTCCTTGGTAGGTGAGAAGGGCCATGTGGGTCTTTAAATACATGTAACCCCCCCACGTTTGGGCAATGAATGCTTTTGGAAGGAAAAAAAATGGCCTAGTTTCTATTCCTTGAGGGGTGCGCTCCTGCTCCCCTCCTCCGGTGGATTCCGGCCCTCCTCCGGTGGATTCCGGCCCTCCTCCCTTCCTCCCCCTTTCTCCGGCCCTTACTCTTTTCTATCCCTTTCGTTCTCTCTCCCCCCCCCCCCCCCCCCCCCCCCCCCCCCCGGTCCCTCATCAGAGAGTTTGGTCAAACAATCAATGGGAACATCATAGTTGAACCAATTTTTTCAGCATGGATTTGGTTACTATTCTTTGCTTTTGGGTAGAATTGTAGTGATATAGTGACAAACCAAGGTAGAAGGAGAGGATTAACCCAGGAAAGTTGCTGCCTATGGTGGGAAGGAAAAATATGGCTACACGGAGGCCCACCATGTCTGAGGGCTTAGGCAGTGAAGAAACAGAAGTGAGAAAAGTTACTGGGCTATATATGCAGAACTTGGATCCATAAGAAAAAACTATTCAGGCATCCAGATCTAAATGTACCTCACAAGAGTTGGATTGAGTCACAGCAGAAACACTATCATGTATAGCCTGAATGTTTAGGATTTTTAATATTGATAATACCATTTTTGATTTGTTAATGCACCTTTATCAGGGTGACCTCATTGCTGTATTTGACTGTTCATGTCAGATTTTGGTAATTAAAGACCCAAAATTGTGATTCAGCTTTTCTCGGGAAGTAGGTGTATGAGATGGGCAAGTTTGACAATGAATTGCACTATATGATCATCAATGGGAAATGCTAATTGGAGGTCCAAATGGTTCAAATCAACTAGAGACATTGATTGGGAGGGGATGCACATGACCATCTTTATAGTCTCAAAAGAGAGATCCTATGGTCTCTTCCTCCATGCTTTGCAAAATAAGAGGTGGTCCCATGTGGTGAGCCTCAGATCAGTCATCCTACAAATATGCTATATGGATATGTTTGAACTTTTTGCAGAGAGCTTTCAAGGATAACCTGGGCTAGTGTGGTGGATGTGTTGTTGCAAAGAAATGTGTAAAACACTTTTTCAGCCTATGTCTTGGAGTCTTTAATCGGTTTGACAACTCTGGGTTGATGACGTATTGGTGTTTTTGATGGTTAATCTCCTTTCTCATGGGTTAACATGATTCTTTTGTTTGTTTCTTTGTAACCAACTTTGCATAATAGTGGTCACCTTTTTGAGGAACCTGTGAGAATTATGTACAAATATGTTATCTTTAATGAGAATTAATGGTATGTGGTAAGAAATGAGAAGAAATGAGAAGGCTCTGATGATGATGTAGTACTATCCATGTCTAAAATGAATAAAAAAAGGGAAACTAGTATTGAAATCTTTTGCAAGGAGTCTCAAATTTGTGGATCTTTTAAAGATGTAAAAGAAGGGAAACTATAATTGACTGTGTTCATCGATTTGTTTTATTTCACAAGGCAACCATTACAGGCAACATGCACACTGACACTTAACCTTATTTTTTTAAAAATGACATCATAAAGTTGTTAAGCTTGTGCTGTTCTATCATATTTTTGTGTGTGGATACGTTAGCCTGTACACACCCAAGTTGTTGTTTCTACTTTTGAATTATTGCTGACACATGTTTCTGCTATCTGCCAAAAGTGCTCTGCTATGCTTCAGATTTTGGCTGTTCTTTATGGCATTTTATTTTTCATACTAGAATTATGCATTAGTTTCCTTGCCTTTTTAATGGAGTTAAAGTGGACTTAATGGCAGGGATGAGTATTTTGCATGGGGACTTCATCAGATATCTAAAGCTGTCAGCTTCCTGAACAATGATTGCAAACTTGTATGAATTCTGGTCTTGTTTTTTTGTTGATGGCCTAGTTTTTTTCAATGATTGTATCCTCTGAACATGTTGCATACTTGCTTTGTGTGTACATGGTTGAATAGCAGCCCACCATCCTACACCTGTTGTTTTTCCTTTCACTTATATGCATGAAAAAAGTTTATACTTCGTTTTGTTGTTCATTCTGATCATAAGCAATTGAAAAAAAAGATTCTGATGTAGCAAGGGCCACACCATTTTTATGGTTAAATATGTTATTTCAAAGTATAGAACTAGGGGAGTGAATGGGGAGTCAAGAAAAATACTTCCAAGAAGGACAGTTTTGCCTTGGAAGATGAAAGTAGAAGCTGTAGCCTGTAGCATAATTTTGTGAAATTTGAGACAGTTGGATCAGTTTCTGTGGGATATTTGGAAAAAAGCAGCAGAGGTGTTAAGTTCAAAATTTGCTTTTTTTTCCTATCTGGTTTCTGTGTTTACAGCTGTTGGTTGTGCCACTGGGACTGCAACGTTGGATTGTCTTGATCTAGAAATTCTGCTGGAAACTAGGAGGATGGAAGGCCTAGATGATATCAGCATGTGGAAGGTGGGTTCGATGCCAATACTATCCAATATTGCTCCTATATCATATGACATTGATGTTGATCCCAATGTCTGTGGAAGGAAAGATAGTGTCAATCAGAACTCTTGGAGGAAAGGGTAAATTCAAAGAACAGAGCTTTTCTTTCTGCGGTGGTGAGCTACAAACAGATATAGCTATAGCCATATCAGTATCTGAACAATCTATGGTCTGTCAGTACAGTAACGCTAATGCTTTGTGAGACATGTGGAGCTTAGAGATACTGAACCAATCACAGTGTGGAACATAAATAACTACACATATGAGTGGAAAAGTGCATGGAGGGACATCTATAAATCAGTTAACAAGAGGATTTGGGAAGTGGAGCATGACTAAATGATATATAGCTGAATCAATTAATATATTCCAAGAGAAAGGGAGGTGTCAAAAACAGTACCTTACTGATTGTACCCTGGGGCCCAGTTGTACCAGCCAAAGGCTGCATCAGCTGTTGCTACAACCAGTTGTCTGTGCCTGTACTCAAATAAGAACTGGCAATGGGTTCTCTGGATCCATATATGGTTCACACAACCTTTTTATATTCTGATATCAAGACCAAATAACCTTGCTTGGGTATTTATCCCTGTCCTTTTGGTTTCAGAAGATCCCTTAACTAGGTGTTAGTGTGATTATGAAGATACCCCCATCTACATACCCATGCTTTATTTGTTCTTTTTGATGTCACCTAGCTATCCCCATTTGTACGGCTTTCACATTTATATTTTGATTCCCAATGTCAGAAACACCAATGACAAACATAAGCTCTCAATAAGCCGTGGAAACAACTTCACATTGATTATTTTAATCTTGCATTGATTATTTTAATCTTGCCTGTGTCCCCAGATGGGACCTGGGCTTTCATTTATAAAGCCACCTTTTATGTCCTCAGTAGCAGTTCTTTTTTCCAGTGTCTCAGGAGCTAAAAGGTTCCAAACCTAGGATGTTTTAGGTTAAGGGCCTAAAGTTCTCCCAACTGATCCAGACATGAGGCAAAACACACTTATTTAGTCATTTAATGGCTCTCTGCAGAATATAGCATGTAAGAATAAATCAAATTCACAAAGCAAAAAGAAAATATCACCCTACAAAGCTCCTTAGTATAGAACTTCTGAGCAGGAATTGCTTTCTTAAGTTCGCAAATTTAATAGTTCACCATTATGCTAAATAGTACACTAACAAAGCATGCCCAGTCAGACATTTATAAACTTAAACTAAAAACACTTTTAATTCATTCAAATATAGTGAAATCCTTGGGCGCAAATCATGCTTGTCAGGTTAACCTTTTGTATTAATTCCAGGCTTATTTCCATTTTGTTTAAGTGGGAGAATCTAATGCTGACTCACTGCTGTGGCAGTAGATGACACGAAAAATTAGTATCCTCAACTTGCTGACACTTGGCTCTATAGTTTAGATTGTGTACTCGGCCATAGGATGCCAACAACCCCACAAGAAACATGCTTACAAACACCTTAGGCCAGGAAAACCCCAGTATCGCCTTCATGATGTCCGAACCAGCAGAGGGAGTTGTTGAAGAAAGCTTGCTGTGTGGTTACCAAGGCTGGAATATTATTCCAATAACGCTCCTTTTCTGTCTCACCACTGGAAATCCTCTTACTGAATTCCTCCCTTCATTGCCATTTGGGTTATAGGAGGTGGAAATTAAAAATACACGGAAATCATGTCTTTATCCTCCACCAACTCTCTCTCCCATTTCTACTGATACTCACCAAGTTGTTTTCTCGGGTAATGGAAAACTACGAAGATCCTATTAGTTATGTATTAATGTTCCAAGAAAAAATACTTGTATGCACCAAAAAACTCAGGTTCCATGAGGTGAATACATTAAAAAGGGTCAAATTTTAGTGTACAGCGTGGCTACGCTGGTGGCTAACGCACTCTGGGAAAAAATGTCTTAGTTGCTTATATGCCATGGGAAGGCTACAATTTAAAAATGTGGTAACCCTCAAGTTCTTCACAGCCTGGATGCGGAGAGGGCAATCTGATGTGCGTCTGTCTTTTCACAGTCTGGATGTGGAGACTGGAGAGAATATGCGATGTGCCCCTTTCTTTGGGTTTACGGAGGTGGTGGAATTTCTTCTGGGAGGATGAGTGTGGGCGGGGGGGGGGGGTTGAAGTGAAGAAAATTATAAAGAGGTGTCTATCCCACCAAGAAAAGGGCTTAGCAGATACTTAATCTGGAAAACTAAGAGTTTGCTATCCACTTGCTAGTTCCTCTGCTGCACAAACTATGGCTTCTGTAGACAGTAGGAAGACTGGCTGCTGGCTGCTTTCTCCTCGTTAATTCTGTCCTCTATACCTTGGCTATGTTTCATTTTTACTCTGTGATATCTTGCTTGTTTTCTTTATATTTTTGCTTATTTTGTCATTTTAGTTATCAGCTTGCTTAGTAAAATGGAAAGTCAATTGGATTTGAATGCTCTTACACAGTTAATTTATTTTACTAGCATTTTCTTAATGTCAGGTTCATGGTAATGTATGCTTGTCCAGTGTTGTTGTCACTCAAACTTTGGACTGGAAGCTGCATGCATTTGATGTCCTATCAGAATTTGATACCAACATTGAGTCTGGAACTAGCCCTATGCTGGTAATTGCACCATATTTCTTCCGTGGTTTCTTGCTTCTTTTCTTTTTCTGGTATCTCTTCTTCTTGTAGTTTAATACCTTGCCTGAAATTGTATTTGGAAAATATGAGATCTTCATGCAGATGCTCACAAATTCTTAACATCACCAGTCAAACAAATGGAAAATGAAAGCACTTGCATCTCAGGGGATATAATTTTTGGTAAAGTTTTATTATGACTTTTGTTATGACTAAAGTAACAATAATACATCTTTTTTTTTTGAGAAGTGGATAGTACCACAAGTGTATTAATGAAGGAAAGGAATGTACATGTGTGATCCCCAAGAAAACCCTTTACAAAAAAGAAACTCCACATCAAGCTAAAGCAAAAAAGTGGAGGAGTTAACCCCTTTACAAAGATGTTGAGCCCATAAAATTAATTTTCCTTTCAAAAAGGAAAATAAACAGTCCCCAGATCTAGCTACTCTCCTGAAGATTCTATTGTTCCTTTTGGTCCAAATGGCCCAAAGCAAGGAGTGTATATTTTAGAGCTTCCAGTTCATGAAGGCTTGTGGAAAATAGTAGCATGACTTGTAACAATATGCGAGTAAATCAGGCATGTGGCCAGTTGATCCCATGGTGTGAACTCAATCTTGAGGTCTATCACCATTTCACCACAAGTTTACTGCATATAGAAACTAGGGTTATTACTTACACAATACGTGTATGGTCTCAAAAGTCCTAGTGATGGGCGAGCTTGTTCATTTTAACCTTTGCATCAAGTCCTTGAACCATTTGGTAGGCAAGGACTTAAACCAACGGAAGATGGTCAAGGAGTTGGGGAGGAGGTGCAGGGTAGACATTCTTTGTCTGCAAGAGAGAAAATGGGAAGGGGACAGAGAGAGATTGATGGTTTAGGGGGAGTTAGACTGCTGTGAAGGGTGACCTCTCTAGCTGTGGGGAGGATAGGAGGGATTATGATTCTATGGAGCCCATTCGAGGTGGTCGAGGTGGAGGATGATAGGCGTGTTGGGGGTGGGCGATCTCCATTCATTTTCAATGGCTCACAGATGGATTCTACTGGGACCTCTCAGGGGTTTATGGCCCTTAATCTAGGGAATGTAAAAGAGGATTGTAGGAACAACTGCTTGGTCATCATACTGTCTTAGGTTGTCATTGGTGTGTGGCCGGAGATCTCAATGCAATAACATCCACCTCATAGAGGACAAGAACTCATTTCCGTTTGGGGGAATCTGAAGATTTTCGTGATTTCATCCATCAGGCTGCCCTCTTTGATATTGGCCTGGTGAATGCTCAGTTCACCTGGCCTAATTTTAGGGAGAATTCGTCTTGCTTTAGGTTGGATAGATTTTTGGTTTCAGTTGATTGGGAATATCATTTCCCACATGTCCAGGCCTCTTCTCTGCCTAGGCCGACCTCTGACCATAAGCCTATCCTTTTGAGGACCAGCCGTGGTCATGCGAGAGTACAACCTTTCAGATTGGAGAAATATTGGCTTAGGGAGGTAGACTTCTTAGACACTATCAAGTCTGCATGGGATAGTCAAGGGCAACAAAGATCTTCTATGGTTACACTACTCATTAAGCTGAAGCAGTTGGCACGTGTTGAGAAGGTAGGGTGACAACCAGAGGATACTAGTTAGATAGGAGGAGGACACAATGCTGCTCCAGTTAGAGGCGTTAGATCAGTTGGAGGAAGCAAGTTTGATGGCTAACCTAATAAACAGAGTGGGGCTGCACTTCAAGCACAATTTGATGAGATCCTTTTAAGGGAGGAAATTTATTGGAAGCAAAGATCAAAGAGAGAAATGGATCAAGGAAGGGATAGAAATACAAACTACTTTCAAATGATTGCTTCAGGGAGAAAGAGGACAAATCATCATGGATGGGGATTTTTATTGCAGAGGGACAAAGACACTAGGGGACTTGCCAAGGAGTTCTATGCTACTCTCTTCTCAAAGGAGCAAGTGGTTAGGCCAGATTTTGAAGATGACTTGCTTCCCCATCTTTCCTAGGTGTAGAGTGATGTTTTTGTGTGCTCGTTTCTTAAGGAGGAGATATGACATGCGATTTTCTTTCTTGCATGGGATAAGGCCCTGGGTCTAGATGGATTTCCTACATTTTTCTTCCAGGCTCCAGCATTGTTGGGAGATTATCAAAGTTGACTTTTTTGCTGCTATTAGAGAATTTTAAAAGGGAAGGGCTCATTTGAGGGGTGTTAATAAGACCCTCCTGGTCCTCATCCTTAAGAAGGGGGGGCAATTCATCTGGTAGATTTTCGCCCAATCAATTTGTTGTACAATATTTACAAATAATCTCTAAAGTTCTGGAAAACATACTTGACAGTGTTGTCGACGAGCTGATCATTGGATATCAAGGGGCTTTCATCAAGGGAAGACAAATTCAAGAAAACTTTTTGGTGGCCTATGAATGTCTTTTTGCCTGGAAGCATTAGAGGAAGAGGGGCCTGGTGCTCAATCTGGACTTCGAGAAAGCTTATGACAGAGCTAGCTAGGTTTCATGGATAAGGGTGTGTATCTCATCAGCTTCCTTTGTTGTGCTCGTTAATAGTCAACCATCCTCCTCTTTGTCTAGCGGAAGAGGTCTCCATCAGGGGGATCTCCCCTGCCCTATTATTTGTCCTGATAGCACAGATTTTTAGTAGGCTATGGTTGACGTTGAGACAACGAGGATTATTTCTGGCTTTCAAGTAGGGCAGCATTAGTGTTACCCACCTTTAGTCTGCAGATGATACTATTCCTTTTTTACTTGATGAGGAGCAGCAGTTAGTGGATGCCATATTGATATCTGAGGTGGTTCAAGATATCACTAGATTAGAGGTGAATTTAGCAAGAACCTGGTGGCGGGGATTAACCTGAACGAACCGATGATCTTAAGAGTAGCTAATCTCTTTGGTTGCCAGATAGGGAGGTTCCTTTTTTCTTACCTGGGTCTTCCCTTATCACCTAGGCCGCTTCACTGCAGTGACTGGAAGGGGGTAGTGTAGAGATATGAGAACAGGTTGGCTGGATGGAAGGCAAGGTTACTCTTTTATGGTGGTCGCTTGGTCCTTTCCAAATCAGTGTTGGATGGCTTGCCCATATATTACCTATCTATTTTCAGAATTTCGAAGACGGTAGCGAAGAGATTGGAGTCAACTCAAGCTGGATTTTTTTGACATGGCAGTGGTAGCACAGACACAGGGTGGCACGATATCTCTTGGACCAGAGTGTGTCAGAGAAAGGAGGCAGGTGTTTTGGGCATCAGGAATATTAGGTGTTTCAATCTAGCTCTATTGTGCAAATGGATGTGGAGGCTTGAGACAGAAGTTGGGGGTTTGTGCCAACAGCTCCTCAAACAGTAGTACTATAGTTCTTCTAGGGTGTGGGACCTTTTCTTGTCTTGTCTATATATTGTCTCCCCGATTAGGAGGGGCATCCTAGAGTGTGTAGACTTCTTCAGAGCTAGTATCAGGGTTACTCTGGGGGATGGAAAGATATGTTCATTATGGCAGGACAGGTGGTGTGGTGACTTCTCACTGGCGGAGTCCTTCCTAGCTTTGTTTGCATTTTTAGTCTTTCGAGTGCCTTTGTAGCCTAGGTATTTAAGGCATAGTTGTCCGACAGTACTTGGGTGCAAGGTTTGCCGCATCGTTGATTCGGATCGAATCGGGTTTTCTTGATTCTATTTCTATCCGATTCGGGCGAATTGGATCGATTCGGTTCGATTCGCATGGAATTATTTTATATATATATTTAATATAATGTATATTATGTATGTATATGTATAATTGGATATAAATCATTTGTGTGTATATATAATTGTATATGTATTATATATAGATATATATGTACATACATAGTACATATATATATATATTTTAAGTAAATGTTAGTATTTGTAGTTTGATTTACTTAAGATGTTACATGTAAATAAGGAAGTATCCCCATTTGAATCCAATAAAAGTATCAAAAAAATCATATCTTTTATCAATAAAAAATCAACTCTCCCATCGAAGAAGAAAATACTAAAAATCTAAAGTTCGGTAAAATAAGTCAAATATATATGTGACTTCTCCAAAGGACTCACTCTCTTACGGACAATATTTAGTCCACAATCAGTAGGAGAGTGAGTCCCTTAGAGAAATCATATGTACGTTTGACTTATTTCACCAGACTTTAGATTTTTAGTATTCCATGTGATTTATTTGAATTATGAAATTTTTAGCTAGACCAAATTATGAGAGATTAGAAAGTCGACATTTTGATGAAATCATCAAAATCACGATTTTCTTCTTCGTTGAAATAGTTGACTTTTTATTGGTAAGAGATATGATTTTTTTGATATTTTTATTAGATTTAAATAGGAGATACTTCCTTATTTACATGTAATATCTTAAGTAAATGAAACTACAAATACTAACATTTACTTAATAAGATATTATACATATATAAAGAGAATCGAGTATATGTATGTCATACATACATATATATATATATGTACATTTGTATGTCATAATGTAATTATATATGTATATATATATACAAATATGTGTATACCATATAATATAATATATATAATATATATACATATTAGGCAAATCGGACCGAATCAACATATCAGGGAATCAAATTCTCTCTGATCTGTCACGATTCGCCCGAATCGGATTGATTCTATCCGATTTGGCAAACCATGCTTGGGTGCTCACATTCTGTAGGAACCTAACATGTGAAGAAACATGCTAGTTTGAACAACTCTTTTCCTTCCTATTAGACTCTTGG
This sequence comes from Colocasia esculenta, assembly GCA_014218235.1. NCBI lineage: Eukaryota > Viridiplantae > Streptophyta > Magnoliopsida > Alismatales > Araceae > Colocasia > Colocasia esculenta. Next base: position 145,158,370 of record CM024762.1, on the reverse strand, counting down.
AATTCCAAATCGGGGTCGGGGATCAGACCCCGTCGATTCTGATCTCCATCTGGCTAGAATCGGCCGATCTGGTTGATTTTGCATTCCATGATTGGACTTTAGGCCAATCGCCAACAGGGAGGATGCATGGATCTGGATAAGGGAGAGGGCTGACTGCTTCTTAATTAGGTTGGCTTATTTTACCCTTGCTGATGCGAGGGGGGGGGGGGGGGTTTACAACATGCCTTCTCAACTCAAAGTTGGGCTTCCAAAGAGCCCTCTCAAGGTGAAATTTTTTGTACGGAGGGTTTCCCATGGGCAGTTGCTGACTTGTGATTGAATAGAACAATTTTTACTAGGGCTGTTCATAATTTGGTTCAAACCGTTCGGTTTGGGCCTCCCCCCCTCGAATTCAGTTCGGTTTCACTTTCTGAAATCGAGTAAACCGAATATATAAATATTATGTGTATTTGTAACCTAAAAAAAATGTAGCGCATTTGGCTAAAACATGGGGCAAATTGCTTTGCGGGCGGCGCGGGTTCGAAACTCTTGTTTGCCAAGAGTTTTTTGGTCAAAAGCGTGCCAAAACCGACCATTTTTGTAAAAAAAAAAAATGGGGCAGGGCAAGATTCGAACCTGCACCTGCGTAAGAAGTGGACAACGCCTTAGCCGTTAAACCAAATGCGCATTTGCAATACGAAGGTATTAGACTTCGGTTTAAACCGAATTGAACCAGTTCGGTTCGGTTTAGCCTTGGGATTCGGTTCAGTTCGGGTTGGCCAAAAAATGAACCAACCCGAACCGAACCGACCCATGTTCACCCCTAATTTTTACTGCACATTCCTACATTGTGCTGTTTATGTGGGGATGAAGAGGAGGATTTTGACCACCTATTTATAGGTTGTCCATTGGCTAAGGAAGTCTGGTCGAGGATTGGACATTGTCTTCAAAAGTCTTTACTACATTTTGTTGGGGTTCAACAACTTCTTAAGTGGCACCGATGTTGGACACTCAAGGGAGACAATTTGCTTTGGTCGCTCATCTTGCATGCCACTCTCTAGGCTTTGTAGAATGAAAGGAATAGTAGGCTATTTAGAAGAGAAGCGTGGACAGAGGATAGTATTTTGCTTTTTTGTTAGAGATAGAGTTTTTTTTTTTTGGGCAAAACATTTGTGTGTTATGGAGGTTTCTAACTCCTCGCTCTTTTTGCTTTTGATGAGTTAAGGTGGTTTCACAGTTTCACCTTCCACATGTGGGTTTCTAATTGTATAGGGTGTTGTTGATTATACCTATACACTTGTACATCTTCTCTTTCTTTCAATGTAATATGTGGCACTATCCACATTTCAAAAAAAAAAAAAATCGAAGTCCTTGAACTATTTAGGGCTAGTTTGTTATGACTAGTAAATTCACATCTTCTTTTCTCCTTGGATGGACTACCATTTGTACCGTGTGCTGCTTAGGATGGGGTTGGAGATTTTTGGAGAAGTTGTTTTTCCCAAGATTAGTCATTTAGGACAATAGCAAGGTTATCGAATTTTTTGTTTTTAGCCTCTAGGTCTAGAGCAAAGATTTTTTTCCAAGGGAAAACCAAGAGTGTATCCAGCAACCGCTACTTCATTTTGGGGGGTTTCACCATCTTATTCTTGGGTGGCACAAGCGTTGGTTGCTCAAGAGAGATCATATTGGTGTGGTGGCTCATCTTGCATACTACTCTCTGGGTTTTGTGGAATGAAAGGAATAGTAGAATATTGTTGACATAGAAAATAATATAAAGAAACCCCCTCAAAATTCCCCAAAAAAAGCCAACCAGGTGGGCATCTGGTGGATAAGAACCACCGAAGGGAGCCCCCTCGGTGGGTTTCCCTTGGCGGGTAAGCCCCACCGAGGGGACCCCCCTTTGGTGGTTTTTTCCTCAGCCAGCCCCCTCAGTGGGGTTCCCCTTTACGCGGGTAAACCCCATTGAGGGGACCCCACCTTCGGTGGGTCTTCCCATGGGAGCCCCCTCGGTGGGGTTTCCCTTGGGCGGGTAAACCCTATCGAGGGGACCCCCCATCGGTGGGGTGTTCCCATGGAAAGCTCCCCCCCTCTGCCCATTTCTCCCCCCCTCTCATAATTAAAAAATGGAAAAAATAATAAAACTGGCCAATGGATCCGGGGAGGAGATTTCTGAAGCTCCTTGCTGTCCGATGACCCCCCTTTGGAGGAAGAAAAGCCTCCCCCAGGGGATTAGAAGCCTCCCCAAGGGGATTGTTGGTTGTTCAAGACCTCTGTGGACATGAATTGTGTACTTGAAATTACACAAAAACCCCTAAGACATGAAGTTTGTGTATGTGTGCTAAATTACATGCATGTTCTATTCAAAGGAGAAATTGCCAAGAAGCCTTTGTTCAAGGGAAAATACAAAGGCCTCCCCCCCCATTTGGAGAAGAATTACAAATCAGTCCCTATTTTGGGATAATTGCATATAAACCCTTATTCAAATGGTCAATAGCAAGTCAACCCGCTAAGGGGTGGAAGATTACAGAAAGATCTCTGATCCCTGATAATTAAGAAAAAACCCCGAAAGGTGAAAATTACAAGAAGACCTAACAAAGGCCAACCATTGCACTGTGTTCTCTTGAAGACCATGAAGAACAAGTCAAGTTTTGGCAAGAATGAAGAAAAAGCTCTTGTGTCTAGAAATTACACAAAGGTCCCCATCTTTGGGAAATTGCAAAAGAGTCCCCAAGAGGGTACAAATTGCAGATAAGTCCCTCAAAGGGCAGAAATCGCAGAAATACCCTCCAAATGACAAAGTTGCAAGGCTCATGTCATTTGCACGACTTGGTGGAGTGGGACCCACGTCACTTCCCTAAAGTGGTGTGCGGCTCTTTTGAGTTCAGCTTCATGCAGAGCGTAGCAGGAATTCTCAAAAATGCCAATAATGGAGAGAAATTCAAGCAGACCAAGAAATGATAGAAGCACCCAGGAGGTCAAGAAATGACGTAAATATCTTGGAAATGTCAAGAAACGACTGTCAGCCCGGTTCATGCCGTTTGCACGGCTCGATGGAGTAGGATCCACGTCACTTCTCTGAGCTCACGCTCTCTCCTGTTTGGCTTATAGATACCCACTTTAAGTCTTGGGATTGCCATGAATGATAGAATCTTTGGACATGCCAAGAAATGGCTAAAAACCTTGGGAGGTCAAGAAATGACCAAAAAGTTCCAGGGAGTCAAGAAATGACAATGTACCCGGGAAGTCAACAAATGACTGAAAGACCTCAGGGATGCTGGAAATCACGGAAGTGTCCAGAAAGGACACAAAACCTGCAGGACCACTTAAAGGTCCCATCACAGTCAAAAGGTGATGGTTGATGACAAAGCAAATGCAACGGGCCGACAGTGATCATCTTGGCGATCCAACGTTCCGATTATGATGAAATTCAAATACAACAGTTTGATCATGATAAAATCCAAATCCAACGTGTGATCGTGGTGAAATTCAAATCCAACGGTCCGATCGTAACGAAGATCCAATCACCTCTGATTATGACGGAAAGCAAATTTAAAAGGGTCCAATTGTGACCAATGCGATTCTGAAGACCCGATCATATAATCAAAGACCCCTTGTACAAGTCTTGAAAGGGCAATTGTAATTCAATTACATGTGTACAAGCAATGAAATATTCAAATTTCCTTTGCGAGAGTGTGGTATGCATAAGGGGTGACCATCAAGGTCATCGTTGTCACAATAAATGAGAAGAAATACTTTCTTTGACAGAGAATCAAAGGTGTTCGAGTTCAACTCGATGGAAATTAACATCGACTTCGGTCGGTATGGGGAATATGTAGTGTCATGAAACCCTAATCACTTGACAAAATAATGTGCGGAACAAATACACCAAAATATAGCGCAATCGTCCAATGAATGACATGCAAATTCCGCATCAAGCGAATTTCAATTGGTCTGTTGAATAGATTAGCACACCCGCAACAAATGAAAACCGAAGCCAAAATTCTTTTTCCGCGTCCACAAATATTCAGAGAAGAGCACGGTCGGAGGAAAGGATCTGATTTTGTTAGAGACAGTTTCTTTTTGGGGCTAAACATTTGGGTGTGATTGAGGGTCTTAACTCCTCGGTCTTTTACGTCTGGGGAGTTGAGTTGTTTTTAGTCACCTTTTGTGTGGGGCTTCCTTGTATAGAGGGTTTTTGTTATTTATAGTTTTATACCTCTACTTTTGTACATCCTTCTCCTTTTATTAATATATTCTGTGGTACTATCCACATATCAAAAGAAAAAAAAACCAAGCTTTTGTCTTTTCTCCATAGATCTCTATATTCTACTCTAACAACAGTTGAGATTTACCGTACCCAACAAGGTTTGATTCTCCCAACAATCCCTGACTATAAGAACTCTATTTTTCTCAGAATGGTTTTTAGTCTAGGAAGAAAGAGGTTTTCCTTTCACAGGAGAGAAAATTTTTCAAAAACCCTAATATACCCTTGATGTTTCTTGCGGGGCCGTCGGTCTATTGTTTGACACCATTGATGCCAAATCAAAGTCTTTCAATTCAGTTGTTTTGATGGTACTACTTACATATTTCTTGCAGCAATTTGAAGGTTAATCGGATCACAATACAAACCGATGGAGTTGTCAAAATCAGACTGGGCGATGATAAGAAAATCCCCGCCTGGCAATTGATTCCATGGGGACTGGGTGAGTTTTCTCTCTATTTTGGTTATGGATGTCAGATGATTCATGTCTTATTCTAATTTCATGACAAATTTTCTCTAATTTATCAGCAAATTAGTATGGCTACTTAAAACAACCATATGGAGAAATTGAAGTTAACCACGTGATATTCACCTTTTGTTTTCGTATGATTTGTTATGCCAGTACCTCATCATGTTCATTTCATGGTCGTAAGAAATGTGACATCTTGAAGGCTCATTGCGCTGGCAATCTCTGAGTGTGAAGGAGACTAACTAGTTGTGATTGTTTTGAGCATTTGTGGACAACATTTGCGGGAAGGGAAGCAGAGGAGGCGACATGCAAAGTTTAAACCAGATAATACTAACTGATTCATATCTCATGCGCCTTTTAGAGTTTTGATCTGCTATCATCGTTGATCTGGTTAACCTTCTTCTGTCTTTCAACAAATTCCAGTTCCTTAGGCCCCCGCCACCTAAAAGTTCTGGAGGAATTTCCATCTCTGGACAGTATGTAGGCACTTCCCTAGATTTTCTGCATTGTATTTTCTCATAGGGCTTGATGCTTAATAACCTTTTTGGTAGTAACTGCAATAGTACATAAAATGGTATTCTAGGATTTTATGCAAGATCTTATCCTCCCATATTGGGAGGCAGATCCTGAAGATGGTGTGAAACATCAGTTAAACTTTATATCCATATGTCCATTATTTTTCTCAAAAGAGCTGGAACATATTTTTAGCATCCATTCAGTAGTTCTCCTTTTTATTTTGTTGTGACACACAAATATGTGGATTTTTTATCATTCTTCAAAGCCATTTCCAGAAGAGCGTTAAAATCCTTGAGGGACTTGATTTCTGTACCCTTGATTCTTTCTTTCCATACATTCCCTTCCCTTTCATCATACATCTCTTCTTGCTTCAGATGTGTGCCTTTTGATAGATGTTAACCTCTTCTTTATAGAGTGGATTAGTTTATTAAATGGTGTTATTTACACAGATGTCTTTTCTCTTTCACTTTATGAATCCTCATTGAGATAGTACTTTCTGTCTACCTTTTTTTCCTCTTCAGGTTGTTTGATTTATGAACTCTTTTCTGGTCTGAAGCTGGCTAAACTGAAGATTTGAGAAATACGGGTTCTATTCCGAAGGTTTGTATCCATCTGCTGGCTTGTAATGTTGGTTCTTTTGGCATCTGCTTTCTTTCCAGATGCAGATTCCTAGTCTATTCAAACATATACGGAGAGTACATGCATGTCATCATGTGACTATTCCTGGTTAAATCTTGTACATCCAAATTCCTCTAAGATAGATGTGTGCAAGAAAATTCCATCCACAGATGAATCATGAAAACATTTTTATATACTGGTCCGCTGGCACCATCGAGTCCCAGTCCAGTGGCTTCAAAGAACTAGCCTTGCAACAAGCCAACCCATACAAGCAATCTTCTGCTTGTCTCGCTTTGACTGCGGGCATTTGCAGTCCTTGTCAGTTTCATATATTACTTAAAATTCACCCTCAGTTTTCCTTAAATTTATTTTGAGAGCATGTTTCACAGTTATACACATCCGGTGTTCTACATCATTAGCCTTTTTTTTTTCAATGCCCACTCTGTTGATCCATTTGGTTGGCAAGCAATATTATTTTGTTGAAAAGCACATGTTTGACAAGTTAAACAGTTTCTCTGTCTACATATTGAATATCTATTCTTTGTTGCATTTATTCATTTGAAGAAAACCACGTGGATCAATGCTGATTACTTTTCTTGTCTCAGTCGCTACTTCCAGATTATCAGAGGCTCTTGAGTTCTACACCTGCTAGAAGGATGAACCCTTTAAGCTTATAGGCAACAGTGGTGAGTTTCCTTTTACATGATGGGATTTAATGGACAGGTGCTTGAAAGGGAATTATGCAGTAATTGGCACCACCAAAGCCATTGATTACCTTTTCCACAATAGAATAACTTATTTGTTCATAAAGTTAGTGGTGTATGTTTGAAATGAGTCACTAACTTCTGTGTTCATATGTTATATGTTCTTTTTGGGATAAATTTGCACACCATATTGTAGAATAGATAGTTTTACCCATTGGGTGGCTTACATGGGATGGAAACTATTATTCTCTACCCATATTTGGTGCATATACGTAGAACAAATTGGACAAACTCTAGTAACCTTGATCAGGATCAGAAAATTTGAAAATTGGAAATGGTGATTACAAATTTGGAATCTAAGTCATTAATCTTTTGAATGTTTTGCTTATGACCCCCTTTTCAATTCTTCAATCATTTGTCTATTTCTTAGAACTTTTTAAGCATTCATCATCAAAGTTCTGGTGGCATGAATGTCATTTACATATTCCATTGTAATTGCTTATGTGAACATCATTTCCTATAGATCTCTATTATTTTTGTCTGATGTGGTAATTACGTTGTTGGCAGAATATTTTCATAACAAGTTGGTGGAAACTATACAGTTCATGGAAATTCTAAACTTAAAGATAGTGTTGAGAAAGACACCTTTTTCCGCAAGCTTCCAAACTTAGCGGAACAACTCCCTCGTCCAATTGTTTTGAGAAAGGTAATCTGGAGCATGTTGTGTTTCTAAACTTTGCCTGTTACCGCCCAAGCAGTAATTGCTTACCACAAGTTGCTCTTCTTTTTTAACAGTTGCTTCCACTGTTGGCATCTGCCCTAGAGTTTGGTTCCGCCACAGCTCCTGCTTTAACTGCTTTGTTGAAAATGGGTTCTTGGCTTCCAGCAGATGAGTTCAATGTCAAGGTCTATATTTTTGCATTCCTGGAGCATTTTCCCCCCCAAGTTCTGTGTTTTATCTACAGGCCATAGTTGAATTCACTCAAGAACCATCTTTTGTCTTGACTTATGTGTCTGAATGTATTCACTTTGACAAGTAGTACTCTCTCTTCATTAGGTTCTGCCTACTATTGTGAAACTTTTTGGTTCCAATGATCGAGCTATTCGAGTTGGGCTTCTCCAGCACCTAGATCAGTTTGGAGAATCATTGTCAGCTCAAACTTGTTGATGAACAAGTAATGCTGTCTCTTTCAAAATTTAATCTATATTCATTGCTTTAATCTGGCCTATGATTAGTTTTCTTTTATCCATTGTAATATTCTATTTTTTATTATACTTAGGTTTTCCCTCATGTAGCCACTGGATTCTCTGATACTTCTGCTTTTCTTCGTGAACTGACACTGAGTCTATGCTCATTTTTGGTGCCTAAGGTATGCACACTTTCAAGTTTTTATATTGCATCTTTTCCATTCTACTTTCTGCTGATTTGTCTATGTTTTCTGTTACTTTTCTTTTCGTATGTGCATTCATGTAAGTCATCTTTATAAGAATAAACTAATTTCAGTTCCTTGGCATCCTTGCTAGTCTATCCTGGTGCGGACACCCGTGCACATGCCCGATTTGATCCGACACATGTTTACCGACGTCGTCGAGTGTCGGAGCCGACATCTCTTTGGTTAGGCGACACTCCACTGGACTTTTGAGGCCCCAACACATTTTGGGAGGGCCGAGACATTTTTTTGTTTAGTCTATTTAGAGCCCATGGGGTGTTTTCTTATTTCTCTGTATTTTTGGGGCTATTTTTATGCTTATTTAGAAAAGGGCATTTTGGTAATTTGTAAGCCTTGTCTCCTATTTATATGACATGTGCCTCCCGTAGAGGGGATGATGAACATTTGAAAGAAGAAAGTTAAGCTTGCTGCGCAAGCCATTGGCCTCTTCCTCCCCTTCCCGCCTCTTCCCTTCTTCCTCCTCTTCTCCACTGTTGTTCCCCATCATTTTGGTATCAGAGCAGACAACGATCCCCTTCGCTACCTTCTCTTTTCTTCCTCCCCTCCCGATCGTCTCCCCACCTTCCAGTTCCTCTTTTTCTTTCTCGCCGCGCTCTCAACTCTCTCCCACTTTTGTGAACCCCTCCCTGTGTAGCACTAGCTTCCTCCTCCTCCCCCTCATCAACCCCCTCCCCATCGTGCCTCCCTTGCGACCACCCCCGCCTGCTACGCAGAGCCCCCCCTGTGCAGACCCCACCCACCGCAGAGCCTTCTCCCCCCCCCCCCCCCGCTTCGCCTTCCCCCGCGACACCCTCTCCCTCCTCGCTGCTCTCCCTCGCAACCCCTCAGACCCAACCCCCATCGCCAGAAGAAACATAAAATAAAAGAGGAAGTAGAAGAAGAGGAGGGAGGAGACGTCGCCGGAGGCCCTGCTGTCTACCGCGTCGCTCCGCGGTTAGCGGCCAGCCGAGGCCCGCTCCGCCTCTGTCTCTGTGCCTCCGCCATCGCCTGCCCCGTCATCGCCGGCAACTGCCGCGAACGCCGGAGCCCCGGCCGCCTTCGCCGGCTCCGCCGGCAGCCTCCATCGCCCGCGGCCTTCCCCTCCCCTCCTTCCTCTGGCTTCTCTTTGCACACGCGAGGAAGAGAGGTAGGGAGAAGGCCAGCCCACGAACCGGGTCAAGCCGGTTCGACCTGGCCCGCAACTATAGCCGGTCGGCTACAGTGCTGGCGGTGCACCAAGAGGCCTTATCGCATCGCCAGCGTGGAGGGCTCGTCTGAGCTCGGTTTGACGTGCCGTTCGCGACGTTGCGGTCGTCCTGACGGACCCTATTCTCTTGGGGTTCATTAATCCCGGCTGGAGCCCAGATGAATCTGCACGAGGCCGGAGTCGACGACGACACGACCCTCGTGTACCTGTACGCACCAGTGTTCCTGCACGGTTTGGCCAGCCTCGACGTCCTCGGACCCCACCACGTCGGTGCCCGAGTCGACCTGCTGTTTCGCCCTAGCATGGATGTAGCTGGGAGCCAGTGGTCGCCAGGTTCGCCGCCTTGACGTTGACGCCAACAGACGCCAGAGGACGCACTTCCACTTCGTCACCCCACGTCTCCGGTGCAGATCCCCGCTCTTCAGCCGGTCAGTGAGTGCTATCGACTCTGTCTCATTCTTGCTTTCTGGTATATGGTTAAATTTGCTCCCGTGCTTGTGAGAGTTAGGACCACCTAGCCTGTTGTTAACTTAGTGATAATCACTGCTGTTCTTGAGTTGTGAGATCCTTCCCGAGGCCCCTGACTTTGTGATATTTGAATGTTCTATTGCTGCCCTAGACTAGTGTACTTCTCACTACAGTCGGTCTATTTCGCTTCATCACTACTAGGGATGACTCTTTAGAGTTGTGTTTCTTGTTATTTTAATGTATTCACTGTCATGAAACTATTGTGAGTGCCTAAATGACGCTTCAGCAGTTGCTCATTTGCTGATTTTCGATCTTATGCATACATGCTAGAGTTGTTAAGTCGGTCCCATCTTGCATCAGTTTGAACGCACTGTCACTTGTTAGAGGGCCACTGCATTTAGTTTGCGTCATGCCATAGCTGTGAGTCTTGTTTGCATGCCCACCCGTAGCGGTGCTGAGTACCACCTCTCAGCACCAATGTCGGAGTCTCGGGCAAATACTCATGTGGTGCCTGGGGTGATGGAGAGGCTCAACCAGCTCTTTCTTCGTATAGATCAGGTGGAGCGTCGAGTTAAGGAACGGTTTACCGAGTCAGAACGTACAATCCAAGGGATGGCTAACCGCCTTGCTGTTTTGGAGAGATCGCCTACCCCTCCCCCTGTTCCAGTTCAGCCCCTCGCCCCTAGAGATCCCCCTTGGGCGGATCATGTTGTTGATCGGCTAGAAGACAACCATGGATATGACTCCTTTGGCGAGGTTGAGGGTGTCTATAGGCCTACTGCCCGCACTCATGGGAGATTTGACAGGCAGTTAGAACATGCGTGGAATGGAGATCGGCGTCATCGTCGCTATCCTTTAGGTCGGGGTGAGCGAGTTGATCGCGACGGTCGAGTTGATTGGGAGATGGATCAGGGTAGGCCCCGATACCCGAGGGGTCGAGGTGATCCCGCATTAGGTCAGAGGATATTTAGGTGGCGGGAGGACCGCGAGGACTATGATGAATGGAGGCCCATCGTTGTCAAGAAGATCAAGATGACCGCGGATTGTTCGTGCTGACGCTCCCACCTTCAACGGGTCCTTGGATCTGAGAGTTTATCTCGATTGGGAAGCCAACATGAACCGTTATTTTGACTGGATGGGAATGTCTGACGCCCGGCGCGCACACTTTGCCATGATGAAGTTGATAGGCCAAGCGCAGACTTATTGGCTGAATGTTGAGGCTCTTCTTGAGCAACGTGGGCTGGAGCCCATTGAGTCGTGGGAAGACATGAAAGTCAAGCTTCGTGAGAAATATCTTCCTTCGACTTACTGACATCGCCTCATTGATCGCTGGCAGAACCTCACGCAAGGAAACTGATCTGTTTCGGAATACATTGCTGGGTTTGATGAATACCTATTGAGGTGTGGGGCCCGTGAGGAGAGCGTGCTGACTCTGTCTCGATTTAGGAAGGGTCTCTGTCCGGTGTACCAGCAGGAGTTGTTCTGCCAGCATGTGACGACCATCGAGCATGCTTATTAGGTCGTGCGTGAGGTGGAGCAATTCGAGCCGAGGTCTGGGTCACCCGCGCAGACTAGACCTGCCTACCAGCGCCCGAGCTATCGACGCACATCCTCCAAGTGCCGTCTTTCTTTAGAACTAATACTTGCGGGGACAGCGCAAGGGCTCAAACTCTCCCGAATAAAACCTTTCCTCAGGAGCTCCTCAACATGTCTCCGTAGTTTTGCAAACTCGGCTAGACTCATGCGAAAGTGGGGCAGGTTGGGCAAAGTGGATCCCGGAACCAAATCAATGGCGTGCTGGATGTCACGCAACGGTGGTAATCTGTCTGGGAGATCAACAGGAAAGACATCAAGGAACTCCTCTAAGAGGGAGGCCACCTCAGAGGGGGGGGGGGGTTCACTCGCAGCGCGCGTCGCCCTCGACAGGCCTCACCATCAAAACATAGAGGCATTCAGACTCCTCAAGCTTCTGACTAAGATCATGAGCACTAACCATCTGTAGGGTCACATGAGGTGTGCATCAAGAATAGAGATAGTGGTGGTGCTCGCGCACCCCGCCTGTGTAGGACTCACCATAGGGGTTTTACATCGTGACCGAGTGGAGCTAGAGACAACAGAAGTGCTCTCAGGTCTCGGGCCACAGGCAGGAGGGAGACTAGCAGTAGGAGCTCGGGACGGGATAAGGGCAGTAGAGGAAGAAAGCTCAGATGTGGACACAGGAGGGGTGGGGGCACTAGATCGGGCTACTCTCTGAGGGGGCAAAGTTGCTGGTCGGAAGGCTGCAGGGTAATAAGGGCATCGCCGCAGAGGAACTCACAAATATTGGACCGGCCATAGAGGACCGCATCCACATCATATATCCACGGCCTCCCTAAAATGATGCTCCCGACCTCCATAGGTAAGACATCGCACCAAACCTTTTGAGAGTATGGGGGAAAAGAGATTAGGACGTGACATATCGTCCGGATCGGAATAGAAGTGGAATCCACCCAAGAGACACAATAAGGGCGGGGGTGGTCGACCACAGTCAGCCCAAGATGCGCAACAACCTGGGAAGAAATGACATTAATGCAACTTCCACTATCAATGATCACCTTGCATACCTTTCCATCAAGACGGATATAGGTATGAAAATGGAAGTGCGGTGCCAATCATCACACTCAGTAGGCTAAGCTAAGATGCATCGGACAACCCCAAGCCTACTCTCATCAAGGGGATCTTCCTCATGGTCTGTCGGGAGATGCTCGGCCTGAATGTAGCCAGTCTGCTCACCCTCAGCCTGAAACTCGGCGGCCATGTCATCCCCAGCCTCATAGCTTACATGCTGCACCACATGGGTGGTCTCCTCAGGGTGAGCACCCTCTATAGTTAGGGCCCTAGACGGACACTGGGCATAAAGTGACCGACCCCCTGGCATTTGAAACAGCGGTCCCGGGACCCATTTCCACGAGAGGGTTCACCCACGGCTGGGGCTTTCCCTCTATCCTCCCGCCTAACAGGGGGTGCACCCAATAATGAACGGTCATGAGGTGTAGACAAAACAGGGGCGGGGTCCCTCTGAGGTCAGGGCCTAACTAACGGGTCCTGTCGCAGAGGGTCCGCAGGTCGAAGAGTGGGACCCCTCAGGGGCGGCCCAGAAGCGACACGCTGATCCATCGGGCGCTGGTAGGCAGGTCTAGTCCGTGGAGGTGACCCAGACCTCGGCTCAAACTGCTCCACCTCACGCACGACCTAATAAACATGCTCAATGGTCGTCACATGTTGGCGGAACAACTCCTGCTGGTACACTGGGCGGAGACCCTTCCTAAATCGAGACAGAGTTAGCGCGCTTTCCTTACGGGCCCCACACCTCAATAGGTATTCATCAAATTCAGCAATGTATTTCGAAACAGATCGGTTTCCTTGCGTGAGGTTCTGCCAGCGATCAATGAGGCGATGTCGGTAAGTCGAGAGAAGATATTTCTCACGAAGCTTGACTTTCATGTCTTCCCACGACTCAATGGGCTCCAACCCACGTTGCTCAAGAAGAGCCTCAACATTCAGCCAATAAGTCTGTGTTTGGCCTATCAACTTCATCATGGCAAAGCATGTGCGTCGGGCGTCAGACATCCCCATCCAATCAAAATAACGATTCATGTTGGCTTCCCATCAAGATAAACTCTCGGATCCAAGGACCTGTCGAAGGTGGGAGCGTCGACACGAACAATCCGCTAGTCATCTTGATCTTCTTGAAAACGATGGGGCCTCCATTCATCATAGTCCTCGCGGTCCTCCCGACACCTAAATCTCCTCTGACCTAATGCGGGATCACCTCGACCCTCGGATGTCGGGGCCTACCCTGATCCATCTCCCAATCCGCTCGACCATTGCGATCAACTCGCTCACCCCGACCTAACGGATAGCGACGATGACGTCGATCCCCATCTCACTCATGATCTAACTGCCTGCCAAATCTCCCATGAGTGCGGGCAGCAGGCCTATAGACACTCTCAACCTCGCCAAAGAATCGTATCCATGGTTGTCCTCTAGCCGATCAACAACATGATCCGCCCTAGGGGTAGGGGCTGAACTAGAACAAGGGGAGGGGCGGGCGATCTCTCCAAAACAGCAAGGCGGTTAGCCATCCCTTGGACTGTACGTTCTGACTCGGTAAACCGTTCTTCAACTCGATGCTCCATCTGATCTATACGAAGAAAGAGCTGGTTGAGCCTCTCCATCACCCCGGGCATTGTGTGAGCATCTGCTCGAGACTCCGACATTGGTGCTGAGATGTGGTACTCAACACCGCTACGGGTGGGCATGCAAATAGGACTCACAGCTATGACATGACGCAAACTAAATGTAGTGGCCCACTAACAAGTGACAGTGCATGCAAACTGATGCAAGATGGAACCGACTCAACAACTCTAGCATGTATGCACAAGATCGAAAATCAGCAAATGAGCAACTACTGAAGCATCCTTTAAGCATTCACAATAGTTTCATGACAGTGAATACATCAAAATAACAAGAAACACAGCTCTAAAGAGTCATCCCTAGTAGTGATGAGGCGAAATAGACCGACTGTAGTGAGAAGTACCACTAGTCTAGGGCAGCAATAAACATTCAAATATCTCAAAGTCAGGGGCCTCGGGAAGGATCTCACCACTCTCAAACAACAGTGATTATCAATAAGTTAACAACGGGCTAGGTGGTCCTAACTCTCACAAGCATGGGAGCAAATTTAACCTTATACCAAAAAGTAAGAATGAGACAGAGTCGATAGCACTCACTGACCCGTTGAAGAGCGGGGATCTGCACCGGAGACGTGGGGTGCCGAAGTGGGAGGGCGTCCTCTGGCGTCTGTCGGCGTCAACGTCAAGGCGGCAAACCTGGCGGCCACTGGCTCCCAACTACGTCCACGTTGGGGCGAGACAGCAAGCCGTCTCGGGCACCGACGTGGTGGGGTCCGAGGACGTCGAGGCTGGCCAAACTCGTGCGGGAATACCGGTGCGTACAGGTACACGGGGGTCATGTCGTCGTCAACTCCAGCCTCGTGCAGATTCATCTGGGCACCAGCCGGGATCAATGAGCCCCAGGTGAATAGGGTTTGTCAGGACAACCGTAACGGCGCGTCAAACCGAGCTCAGACGAGCCATGCACGCTGGCGGTGCGATAAGAACTCCTGGTGCACCGCCGGCACTGTAGCCGACCGGCTACAATTACCTGGTCTGATGGCCTTCTCCTCTTATCCCTCTTCTCGCGTTGTGCAGAGAGAAGCCAGAGGAAGGAGGGGAGAGGGAAGGCCGCGGGCGATGGCGCGCTGCGGCTATGGCGGCTGCTGACGAAGGAGGGCGGGGCTTCGGCGCTCGTGGCGGCTGCCGGCGACGGCGGAGGCACAGAGAGGCGGAGCTAGCTGAGGGGAAGGCGGAGCCGACGGCGGGGATGGTCGGGCCGGCAGTTGACCACAGAGTCGGCGGCGACCGCGGTGGACGGAGGGCCTCTGGCGACGTCTCTTCCCTCCTCTTCTTTTACTTCCTCTTTTTTTTTGTTCCGGCGATGGGGTTGGGTCTGAGGGGGTCGCAAGGGAGAAGAGAGGAGGGAGAGGGTGTCGCGGGGGAAGGCGAAGCAGAGGGGGGGGGGAGGAGAAGGCTCTGCGCAGGGGTGTGGGTGGGTCTACGTAGAGGCGCTCTGCGTAGCAGGGGGGGGGGTTCGCGAATGAGAGGGAGAGAGAGAGTTGAGAGCGACGAGGGAGAAAGGGGATAGGAAGATGGGGAGACGACCGGGAGAGGAAGAAAAGAGAAGGCAGCGAAAGGGGATCGCTGTCTGCTCTGATACCAAGATGATGGGGAATAGAAGCAGTGAAGGGGGGGGGGGGGGAAGGGGAAGAAGAGAGGAGGCGGGAAGGAGAGGGAAGAGGCCAATAGCTTGCGCAGCAAGTTTAACTTTTTTTTTTCTTCAAAGTTTCTTCATCATCTACTCCTCCGGGAGGCACATGTCATATAAATAAGAGACATGGCTTACAAATTTACCAAAATGCCCTTTTCCTAAAATAAGCATAAAATAGCCCAAAAAATACAGAGAAATAAGAAAACACCACATGGGCACTCAATGGACTAAACAAAAATGTCTCGGCCCTCCCAAAATGTGTTGGGGACCTCACAAGTCTAGTGGAGCGTCGCCTAACCAAAGAGACGGCTCCGACACTCGACGACGTCGGTAAACATGTGTCGGATCAAAGCGGGCATGTGCACGGGTGTCTGCACGATGAGCATTTTGATGTTGGGGCTTGTTTCTCTTGTTTGTATGTCACTAGTGAAGAGACAGATAGCATATACTGGGTTGACAAATGGGATTGGCTTAGTGGTCCCAAGTTGAACAAGATGAGAATGGTTCATTTTGTTTTTACGTTTATTGTTAGGTTACTTGTATACATTCATGCTCACACATATTGTTTTGGAACTTAAGACTGTCTGCTGTAACTGTTTAATGGTTTGTTTCATGCAGTTGTCTCAACGAACTATTTCAGGGACCTTATTGAAATACCTTTCAAAGTTACAGGTGCTTCAAACTTCCTTTTTGTTAATGTTCTTTTTCACCAAGTTTTCATGTCATTCAGGCAGCCATGATTTATTCTTTTATCGATTGTTCATTATATGATTGTGATGTTTCATTTAATGTTGTACAGGTGGATGAAGAACCAGCAATCAGAACAAATACCACAATTCTACTTGGGAATATAGCCAGCTATCTAAATGAGGGGGTTAGTCCAAACTTTGACATCACCTTTATTGTTTTGTGAATGGTTGAAAGTTTTCTCAGAATTATTCACATTGAACTTGATATGTTGTCCACTGTTCTGCAATCCCTTATGTAATCTATGCAGATGTATTTAGGAGATTGCTAGCATCTGCGTCATCACATCAATCAGCACATAATAACTTTCTATTAATAATCCCTCATATAGATACTGCAGAAAAAGGGTTGTGTTCTCTTTCTAAGTTGATTGATGTGAAAATTCAATGTATTCTTCAGACAAGGAAGAGGGTTCTGATAAATGCATTTACTGCTCGTGCATTGCGGGATGCCTTCTCTCCAGCCCGTGCAGCAGGTAGTTTATTTGTCTTTTTCTTCTTTCCTTTTTATAGACCATGATTCTGTAATCACCTTTCCTTTCACAGGAAATTTTCTGGTATGCAAGTATACATGCATACATGCCTGTGTCTTTGGGTGCAGGTTGTGCCATTGTGGATATCCACATGCTTGTATATCAGTTTATGTGTGCTTCAGTTCTGGTGGTGTTCAATAGTTTGTTCACCTCCGATCCAGTAAAATCTGCCTTTTGGTTTTGCAGGGGTTATGGCTTTAAGTGCCACTAGTTCGTATTACGACATGACTGAAATTGCAACTCGTGTCTTGCCTAGCATTGTTGTACTTACCATTGATCCAGACAGGTATTCAAACATTATCAGGATTCTTTTTTTGTTGCTTAACATCTTCGAGTTGAACACTCTCCTCTCTCTTCACATAAACACGTGGTTCAATTTATGGATGTGTATATGTGTTGTATCATGGATGCGGTGTTCATATGACTCATCATTTGCAAAAGCTAAATATCTTGGAAGCATTGCAGGTTACATTGTATACAAAATTTTCCTAATCCTGTGATGTAAAAAATCCATCATCCTATTATTAAAAAGGAGAAAAAAATGTTTCCAGTGTTCTTTCATGTTAGGCTTCACTTAGCATTTACCAATTGGTTAAATTGACAGTAATGACCATTAGCTCATTTATCATCATGAGCAATAAAAGGAGGCATTGTTCCACATCTTACATGCCGTCTTGATGATTCTATTATTTATCATGCTTGTCGCAAATATACACCTAGATGAGTTGCTCATTTATGGTGAGTGACTGAGTGTGCATGTTTCTTAGAGCTTGATTATATTTTTTTCTAGACAAGGGAACCATTGGAAGTGCAATCTATTTGCATTTGCTTGTATTGTGTGTTACATGTGTGAATGTTTTCTAAAATGACAATGTAATTCTTGACTATTCTTCATTGTTGTTCTCCCGTAATCGTTTTATTTCTTATCCAGTGTTTTAGAAGTTGTGTCCACATGCTTGTGTTTATACTTGTGCACATAAATAACTATGATTACTTGTATAACTATGATTACTGAAGAAATGATTTTTTTTTTTAATTTTTAGTGATGTGAGAACGAAGACATTTGAAGCTATTGAACAATTTTTACAGATATCGAAGCAATATCATGAGAAGGTATGCAGATTGTCTGGAAATCTGATGCTTCACCTTTCTACCACACTTCTCTTCTTTTTATGTGGATTGAATATGTTATTTGATGTACCACAATTTTCTTTAATTCTGTCTCTGTTGGCTGCTTTTCCTGATAATAGATCATACCAGCCTTTTCAGTCATGACATGCATTTAAAAACTAGCCTCTTCAGACTGGAAGCAGGCAGAACCGCAGCCTAGATAAAAGCTATAAACTGGCATTGAAACCGATTCAGAACTGGATTTTTTATTTTTTTTTCTTCATATGTTAAACATTTTGTTACTATCATATTCAAATTTTCAGCATGTTATAATGTCTGTAAACAGTCTGAATGTGACTGGTCACACACTAGCTGAGCTCTGCGGAGCATGATCAGATACTTAATAGTTGTTTAAAAAAAGGAGAGAAGGCCTCACATATCCTGCCCAGTTTGTAGAGGTATTTCTTTTGGTTGGTGGCAGAGAACTTGATGGAATCCTCAACATCTATATATGCATATGTTGGCACCGGAAATTTTCAACCCAAAAACCCACAAAAACCCAAACCTCTAGAAAAAACTAAAACCCCAAAACCTAAAAAATCCCCAATTTCCCAAAACCCAAAACTCCAAAATATTCAAAACCCAAAATTCCCAGAAAATACCCATTTCTGAAAATTCCCAGAAATTTCCAAAAATTCCAAAAAAATACCAAAAATCCTCCTACAAAACTTAAAAAATCCCAAATTCCCCGAAATTCCCCAAACCCCAAAGTTTCCTAAAAAATCCCCAGAAATCCCGAAATTCCTAAGAAAAACCCCAAACAACCAGAAAATACCCAAAACCCTAAATGGGGCCCAAGCACCCCACCTCCGGTTGGGCCAAAACCGGTGGTGGATACCTCCAGTTGGAACCCCACATGCCTCCAGTTGGAGCTCTAACCGGAGCCCCCTCCACCCCCTTCCAAACCGGAGTGGGGTCCAAATCCGAGGTGGGTGCCTCCGGTTGCCACCCAACCGGAGGCATCCCCCCTCCGGTTGCAACCCAACCGGAGGGGGTCCTCCTCCTCACTCTTCTCACCCCAACCGGAGGGACCCTCCTCTGGTCCCTCTTCATACCCCACCAACCGGAGGGGGGTGCCTCCGGTCCCCTCCCTCCCCTCTCCAAACCGGAGGGTGGGGGTGCTAGTTGGAGAAGGGCTTTTGGCTTTTGGGCCCCCTATCTCCAAGGGGTCTTTGGACCCCCCATCTCTCTTGGCTCCTTTGGCCTCCAAGGGGCCTTTTACCCATCTCCACCGGAGGAACCCCACCTCCGATCCAAATCCGACCGGAGGCACCCCACCTCCGATCCAACCCAACTGGAAGTCCCGGGAAGAGCAGAAAATCGCAGAAATACCTTTGTGATGGGGAAAAGTGCAGAAAGACCCCAGTTTGTGGGAAAAAAATTATAGAAATGCCCCGGAAGGGTTGGAAATCGCAGAAAAATCTCAGAAGGGTGCAAAATTGCAAGGAGGTCCCTTTGTTGTCCGGAAAATTACAGAAAGATCCCTAAAAGGTGTAGAAATTACAGAAATACCCCAGTTGTGGGAAAAATTGCAGAAATACCCCTGCTGTAGGAAAATGTAGGGGTGTAAACGATCCGAGTCGAGTCGAATTATACTCTGCTCAAACTCGAACTCGTTTACTTTTGACAAGCTCGAACTCGGCTCGAAACTCGTCGAGCTTCTTCATTCGCTGTTCGAACTCGACTCGTTAAAAAATTTTGGAGCTCGAGCTCGACTCGATGAACAACTCGTTTACATGTAAACGAGCCTGTAAACGAGTTCAGACTCGAATTCGAGTTTTCAAACTCGAAATCAAATCTTAAAATTTAATATTTAAAAATTACTTTTTTAAAACGAGGAACAAACTTTTTCGATCCATGTCAAAACCTTTCACTAATTAACCGAGTTTTAAAAAAAACCCAGTCAAATGGCCCCCGAAAGGCCCAAACCCACACTGCGCATGGAGAGAAAGGGTTGGGGCCTGCTTTTGTAGAAACGCAAGGCAACTGTTTTTTTTTTTTATCCGATATGGGACTAATCAAAAAGCAAGGTGGGGTGGCCACGCCGGCCAGTGCAAGGGAGGGCGAGATGGGCGGAGGGTGCACGGGGTGGAGAAGCCGAAGAAGGTCACAGCAGGCACCCCAGACGGCGTCCTGCGCTGCCGGCACCGTCGCGTGGGCATCTTCCACGGCGGCTGCCGCCGAAATCGCCGGAGAAAGCACCATGTTTGCAGCGGGGGCCGCTGCCGCCGCCTCCGTTTTCGCGCTGGTAGCTCTGTCTGAAACGGACGGGGTGTCCGCGGTGGTCGTCGGAGGAGGCAGCGGGGAGGAAGCTTGAACCGCCGTGGCGCCGTCGGAGCACGCACCTGCACAGCCCAGTCGCGGCGTCGGGAGGAAGAAGAAGAAGCCGCGGTGCCTTTGAACCTTGGCAAACCTATTTTTATACATATACCCTTATTCAATTGATATTATTAAAATCAGATTTCTGTAAATACTTTATTCATATAATTTGTGCATATACCCTCTAATGTTTAGTCTTTTATATTTAACTCCTCAAAAACATTTCATAATTTAATAATAACTCTATAAAAATAACAAGTTAATATTTGTTTTAATAATAAATATTTAAATAACTTGTTAACGAGTATTTAAATAAAGTCTTAACGAGTATTTAATCGAGTTCTTAACGAGTAATTAAACGAGTTGTTCACGAGTATAATCGAGCCGAGCTCCCATGTGTTCAGACTCGGCTCGTTTATGAACCGAGCTTTTTTTTTTGTTCAAACTCGGCTCGTTAATTAAATAAACGAGTCGAACCGAACTTTTATCGAGCCGAGTATCGAGTTACTCGTCGAACGTATCAGCTCGTTTACACCCCTAGGAAAATGGCAGAAATACTCTGGTTTAGGGGAAAACTACATGTAAATCCTCACAGAGTTCGAAAATTGCATGGAAGCCCTTGATCAGTCCAAAAAATGGCACGAAGTCCCTGGCAAACTCCAAATGCGATAGAGTTCAAAGCGGGAATGCTGTTGGCACGACTCGGTGAAGCGGTACCCACGTCACTTCTTTGAAGCGGCGTGCGCTCTCTTGGGTCGGGTCTGGGTTAATCTCACTTACTAAAGATGCTCGAAAAAGTCAGCTAATGGTGAAAATGTCCGAGTATGCCAATCAATGGCGAGGACACCTGAGGAGGTCAACAAATGGCCGAAACACTCAAGAACGCCCAGAAATGGCAGTAATGTCTGGGAAAGTCAACCAATGACAGAAATACCCTGAACCGCTCGAAAAAGTCAACAAATGACGGAATTATCTGAGTATGTCAATCAATGGCGAAGACACCTGAGGAAGTCAACAAATGACTGAAGCACTCAGGAACGCCAACCTCAAATTTGTCTGTTTTACAGACTGACTCGCCTGCAGAAACAAAACAGAAAGAAAAGAAAAGAAAAAAGAGATAAAATTCCGCGTCCGACAGTATATACATTTTATCTGTAAAGAGGCTATGTGGTTGACTGGTTGCACACTAGCCTGAGCCATGTGAAGCTTGATAGGTCTAAAAAAAAAAAAGAAAGGAGAGAAGGCTTCACACATCCTGCCCAGGATGTGGAGGTATTCTTTTGGTTGGGAGCAGAGAACTTGATCAAACTACCAAGCTACTGTGTGATCCTGCTGAGTGAAAGCAGTTATGTAATGTGATATGACCCTTGCTTGCAGCTGGCTGTGTTAAAAGAAAAGGAAAGAAGTCCAATCTCTGCTACTGGGCAGGGAGCTTGGGGGCACTTGCATGGACAGACAAATTTGCATGCCTGCATGCTATCCAATGGCAGCAGCTGCACTGTTAGCAGAGCAGACAAATCTGGTAAACTGTCCTGCCCTACTCATGCTGTCTTGCAGGGGCAACTTGGGTGGACAGACAAATTTGCATGCTTGCATGCTATCCAATGGCAGCAGCTGCACTGTTAGTAGAGCAGACAAATCTGGTAAACTGTCCTGCCCTACTCATGCTGTTCCAAGCTGGAATTGGATTTAAACAAGAACCAATTTTTTCTGTTCATTGCCTAACCAGTACTGGCGGGTACACTTCTTTCAGCACAGAAAACTAACCTTGCACCAGAAAAATGGTGGGAAGTAGGTTGGTATGAATGGCTAGATTGATTATCCCAAAGAAACCTGGCTTAGACTGGCTAGGTCCATCATGAAGGGTTTTTAACCCCGGCCTCCACCTTCCTTTCTTGCTGAAACCAATGGTAATGGCAAATTTCTGTTTGGTATCTTAATGACCCCTTTTTTTGTTGCTATTTACAGATGAATACTGGTGATGCCAGTGAGTCTTCAGCTGCTGGAATCCCACTTATACCTGGAAATGCAAGTTTACTGGGGTAAGATTTCTAGGGCAGGGAGATTGTTGCATCTTGCACATGTTTTTGAATGTGAATCTTTTATCATTATGTATTTAGTATATTTAACTAATTGTACAGACTTGTTCCCTAGAAATTTTGCTTCCCAAACTATTACTTTTGGAGATTCTATTCATTTAATTTAATTACTCTAATTACTCTTCTGAAAATTACAGATGGGCAATGAGTTCTTTGACACTGAAAGGAAAAGCTTCTGATAATGCTCCACTTGCTTCAGTGAATTCTAACACCTCTGTCACTCCTGCCACTTCTGATGTCAGCTCAGGTGAGTTTTCTGATTGTTTGGTCATTTTCTTCACAATATGGTGTTGCTCTCTGTTCCTCTTCCTAGGTTTCCGAGTGCTAAGTCATGATTCTGAGGTAATTAACTTCGGTAGTTACATGGTGCTTTGTATCAAATATCAATAAACATCTATCAGACTGAAGATTTTGAGCTTGATTTGATTACTTCACTAACATCAACAGGAAAATACAGGGGAATGCTTAGCAGCTAATGATGTGTCCTATAAATGGCTGTAAAATACCTTGTGTCCTGAATTGTGGAGGAGATCACTTCTATATACAACATAAATTTTTTTTTAAAGTATGATATGTCATAACTGTTTTAAGACATAGAAGCAACCTAAATTTCCTAAGAGAATCAGCTGCTGCAATTTTAGTAACTTCCACCAAAGAAATTGACTGCCAGCAATTAGGTTGACCAGCAGTGATGGAAAGTTTGTGGAAGGCTTAGAGGAAATTTTCAAATTTAAAGAGAAAACAATTGGTTAATAGATACCAGGCAATTAAGTAGATTTCTTACTTATGGCCTCGGAGTGGGTTTTGTTGTGGGAAAGGGGAGACCGGCACATGAAGTCGTTTTTGTCTTGCAGAACTTTGCCCCCTTGCATTGGATTGATTTTCCTTGAAGCATTTAGTGTTCAACGTTGGGGTCGTGATATGGTTTTTGAATATAGGCATTGGGTTTTGAGTGTCAACATGGGCATGCATGTTAAACACAAGACTTTTAGAAATAATGTGCATGGTATATTTTGATTTATACTTGTAAACACATGTAGTGAGGTACAATTAATTGAAATTTGGCCAAAACATAAATAAAATGCTAATTTAGTTATTGAATATTAACATTCCAACAAAATAAATTTGAAGAATTTTTGGAATTGTTTAATTTTAGCATCCCACAATTGCTTCTGGGATGCTGGGAGTGGAGTCTTGCAAAGGCTCAGAGAGCTATTGAATATTGTGTGGCAACCTTCTTGGGCACAACACGTGTACTTTAATTTCATGACAATACATCAGCGAACTGTTGACGAGAGCAAGGCACCATAGAGATGTTCAGGTGGGGTATACAATTTCTTGTAGACCGGGAAAGCATGCTAAAACCCATAAGTTGTGTTCATGGGGGCATCCTTGTTGCTTCCTGAAACTTGCTGATGCTGCCACCAGCTTGCTGTTTTCTATTGTTGACGTGAGTGACTTGGGTTTTCCTGTATGTAACTGAAGTCAGATATCTGGTCTCTTACTGAAGCTGTGGATACGTGAGAAGGATAAGTTTCTAGCAATCATGTGACTTTGGTACAGCAATGAGACGAAACTTTCAGTTCAAAATAGATGAAAGCAGTCCTTACATGCTGATAAAACTTCTCTAGTGAGACCATTGATGTTTTCATGACACTGTTCGTTCTGAGTTGGTTATCAAGTTCACTAATCTTTCATAGGTTTTTAAGGGTGTACGTTTAAGAATGACAATTAGGTATTAAAATGTTTACAACTCATTATTTGTGAAACCTTGATCTCTAATGTTGACTGCACAAGGGGAATGCCTTTGGTTTCATCTTTGAGTCCTTGTGTGCAGTTAAGGAGACACGAAATGTAGCTTCTTTGCATGCTAGCTCCAGCGTGGGCTCTATGGAGCAGGTTGCTCCTCCATCTCCAACATCAACCGATGGTTGGGGGGAAGTAGAAAATGGGATCTTTCATGAAGATCACGACAGCGACAAGGAAGGATGGGATGATGTTGAGCCACTTGAAGAACAAAAACCAACATCCAGCTTAGCAAACATTCAAGCAGCACAGAAGCATCCAGTAGTGCAAACAAGGCCACAAGGTGAAGCTACTAATCCCTTTTGGTCATGGTTGGTTAATGATCCTTGTATCCATTCAAGGAATCAAAGTTTGAATCCTGCCACATTATTGATCAGCGGAGGGGAGGGCTTCCTGAGATTTTCCTTTTCAAAAGTTCTCGACTGTTTTCTTCCCCTTCTCAGTTGAGAGTTCTATGCGTCCGCTTCGTGAGATTTTCTTTTTGAAAAGTTCTTGACTGTTTTCTTCCCCTTCTCAGTTATGAGTTCTATGCGTCCAAAGTCCAAGACAGTACAAGAAGATGATGAGGACGACGACCCATGGGGATCTGTTGCTGTACCAGCACCTAAAAGTTCATCCAGATCCACCGATAATCTCAAATCTGCATCATCTCGCAACAATGATGATCCATGGGCATCCGTTGCGGTTCCTGCTCCGAGGACGGCTTCGAGACCACTGAATACAAAACCTGCTGCCGTTAATGATGACAGTGATCCCTGGGCGGCCATTGCCGCACCCCCACCGACAACAAAAGTGAAGCCCTTGTCTCTGGGAAGAGGTAGAGGGAAAGCTGCCCCTGCAAAGCTGGGTGCTCAGAGAATAGACAGGACTTCCTGAAGTGGACTGTAAATTATGCAGACGTGGGAGAAAAGAGGGAGAAATTTTCGGTTGCCTGCTTCGGTCCAAGGGATGTACCATTTGTAATATTCTTTTATTAGAATTTGCAATAATTCTTGTAGTATATTTTGTTGCTTGTCAGAAATGTGCCTGTAATTTCTTCCGTCGCATTAAGATTGCTTGCGAGCCCTATAGCCCAGATGCCCACAAAAAGTGGGGAAAAAAAAAAAAAACTCTCCAGTTTGATTGTCGTAGTCTCGTTCCCTTTTACCTTACATTTGAAGGGCTTCATTTTCTGTGTATAGAGAAAAGAAAGTTTGAAAGCATTAGCATGATCTGTTGTTTAAGATCTCTCCTAGTGAGACGGTTGATATTCCTCCTTTGTGTTTCGCAGCGTCTGATATCCACTTTTAAGACTCATGTACTGAATCTTTGTAGAATTGATATATACAAATTGATTGACCATAAAGAGCGTTTCAGTTCAGTTTGTATGTAACGAGCACATAGGGTGATTGGGAACACCTTTTCACATGAAGGCTTGAAGCTATTCATTCCTCAAATTCTCCTTACCTCTTTCTTTTTTTTACCGGGTCATCTTCTCTTTTGTATGAATATATACGGGTGCAAATTTGTAAGTTTTGTACTACTTTGATCCTAGCCAGTATGATGGTCTGTTCTTCTTTGATTATTTTCATGTCAGACAACTTTTTCTTCGGAAAGAGAAACTAGATACATAGAAGATGGTTCTCCCATGGAGATACAAGAGGTCACAAGCAAAGATACATTGGTAGATAGTGCTTAAGAAGGGATTAAAATGATTCACAACAAATGAACACCCTTTCAGTCAAAAAAAGATCATCCACACCATGATATGAGTAGTCGCCGAATGAGGGAGAGTGTTATAACCTTCAAGTTCTTGCAAGCGCCTCTCCGGATGGAGTAAGATTGCACATCATTTAAGTAGTAGCAAAGGTAAAACAGTTTAGATGAAGCACATACACAAGTGATGTGTTGATGAATCACAAGACTCAAGTTGAGCCAATCATTCCAAACCCTCAAGATAGGGTCTTCAAGAGGTCAAAGATTTAACCCAGTTGGATCAGCTTCAAAAATCCTGATGAAAACTTGTAAAATAGATATAAAAAACAAAAGGAAGCACTAACCCAAGTAGTAATAAGCCGAAGAGTGGATAGAAAAACAATCCAAGATCAAAGAAGGGGTGTGGTGGCACGGATGGGTGGTGTGGGAGAAGAAGATGGGAGAGATAAAGGTGGAGTGGAAATGAGAAATGAAGGTGGCGGGGATGAGGGTGGGCAAAGGTGTAACAATGGGGAACAAAAGAGAGACACCAAGAGAGAATCTACACTAAGAAGAAGAGGTTAAGGGGTAGATGAAACCCAAAAGATGTGGGGTGGGGGAGGAGTTTGCAGAGGCGACCCCCCCACCCAATGGATTCACGACAAGAGCTTAGATCTACAAGAATAAAACAGCATGAGAAAACTTTGCACTGGAACGATGTGCCGCTGGCGACGAAGACGACCTTGGTGCACAATGACTCTTCAAACCCTCTTCAACGCCGACTCTTCAGAACATTTTTATCTGCTTTATTACAAATCACTTGTGTGACATCGTACCATATCAAAGAGATCAAAGACCACTCGGTTCCTAGTACGACAATGTTTGAGAACGTTGCCTAAAAAGTGAAATTCGACAAAAGTAAATTTCCACCAAAATTGCAAGACGGATGTGATTCGCATTGTTTCATAGGCACGGGTGACGAGGCCCCTCGTCGTCTATGCCCAAGCCACGAAAGGGGTTAAAAATAAAAAAAATGGGGCGGCCTCTCTATTTCTCTCTTCTCGCACCCCCAAATTCACAAAATCAGAGTGAAACTCACTTTTCGGCAAAGCGGAGAGAGCGTGCGGCCTCTCTCTTTCTCTCCTCTACCTGGAATCAATTGTGCACGCAAGAGATAGTTTGGAAACGTGGCAATTTTGTCACAGATTTTCATCCCCAAAATCTCGCGTAAGGCATTTCCAAATGATGAAATTTACTTTTTTATTATTTTTAGTGATAAATTAAATTTTATTGAGTTGAATCAGAGTCAAAATAGTTTGCCTAATTTTATTATTTTTTAATAAAAAATTAGATTTATTGAATTGAATCAAAGCAACCTAATATGCCTTAACGTCTAGTACCATATCAAGTCAAATCTAGTTCGACCTAATATAGCCGTTTGTCCATCCATTGAAAAGGTCATGTACTTCTTTGCTCATTTTCATGTCAAGAAACATGTCTCATCGATTAAAACAATTGTTCATAAAGTAATTGAGAACAACTCTGATAACATGTTAGAAAGAAGATGACTTTTGTGATGGTCCTCGTCGTTCAAACCCATTAACCTAATAATAAACTTAACCTGACTCCGCCTCCCGCGAACATTCTAAAACCTCGCAAGGGATATCAATACACATGTCCGTGGAAATATAAAAGAACACATTAAACATATATAAGATTACACATCCCACACATATTTACATGAAATATACATAGTCAGTTCTGAACTAAAGTTAATATACAAAGTACAGTAACCTGGAGCATACCCCGAGGTGAAATAGAAAGTACAATCATACTGCTGGAGATGCAAGCCCAACTCCACTACGATGTGGCTCCGAACTGGATGAGGGAAGGAAACCCTCCTACTCTTCTTCACCTGAAAGGAGAAGGGGTGAGCCTCACAAGTCACTGGCTCAATGGAGAACTCCCTCAAAAGTAGAAACAACACCAACTCACAAGAAGCTGTAGTAAAGAACCACATTAAATAATAAATAAGGCTGCCTACACATGGTACTGCATATGTAATTAAATAAACAATTCAAAAACCAATAACATGGCTCAACCAACCATAAATAAACGGCAAACTTCGCTCAAGTGTACGAGTTAAAGAAGGGTCATGCCACACTCGGGCTACGAGAACTGGTTCGCGACACCAGCTATTGACCCGGACAAATCACATAGGACTACCTCTCAATCTCGCAACCACGAACGTAAGGTCCAGCTGCCACTCCACCACAATAAGGCCAACAAACTGTGGAGACCAACCAACACCCACCTGCAGGCCACATCGCTGCAGGTCCATGTCTAGCACCTTTAGGGACTCCAGTCCGAACTCCCTAAAGTGAGGCACTGAAAATATGACTAGTTGGGACTCAGTACGTCTATTGATATCCGTATCCCCAACCACGAGTGTACTACAAGCGACCGAACACAAACTCACACAAGTCACTATCCCAGTGCTGTATTTCCCTTAGCCGGACGTACAACTCAAACACAGGAGGAGTGAGGGTGTCTAGAAAGACAACACAGACCTTGACGGTACACACCGTACTGGGACAAACCTCGAGCACCACGTGCCTGGCTCACAATGAACTTAGGGTATCCGACTCGAGAGGTAACCATGGAAGGCGTCGTACTACCCAACTTGCCACAAATGTCCAAACCATGCAAACTCGGCGCTTATATATACAAGTACATAAAATAATAATCGCACGATCCCACAACATGATATAACTCACTGCCCTGGAAAGCAAAGATAAGCGGGTCGAGTGACTGCTTTTAAAACGCGACATACACATAGGGGTGTAAACGAGCCGAGTCGAGCCGAGTAGTATGCTGCTCAAACTATGTTCGTTAACTTTTAATCGAGTTCGAGCCGAGCTCGAGTTATATCAAGTATTGAAAATGCATGTTCAAACTCGGCTCGTTTAAATACTCTCGAGCTCGAGCCCTTAACGAGTATATTAACGAGCTTAATTGAATTTACGAGTTCGTATATATAAGTAAGTCCAATCCAATCTATAAGTAAAAAACTGGTCGTTCATAAGACATAAATTTATCTTATTTCAAGCTTATATCTCAATAGTTTTGATAAGTTACTTAATTTAACTATTTTAATATAATGTTTAAAATATATTCATAATTTGTCACAATCAATATGAGATTAAAAGATAGATACCGCAAGGGAGGGGGCTAGTGCGCGATAAGGTTGGGGCGGTGCTACAACTCCCCTTTACACACCGCCCAGAACCCCCTTTATGCATCGTCGGTGACGGTATTGCGGCCACTGAGAGCACCGTCTGCCACTAACAGTTGGTCCACAGTGGTCGCCGGAGATGCCAATGGCCGACAACGCGCCCCTCGGCCCCACCGGGGGGCTCACCTACTGTGCAGGTCAGTCTCATGAGGTACAAGATGCTTGATATGCTGGGGGACCTTGCAAGGCTAAATTTTGTGTTCATACCCCTATTTACATGATTTGTGTATATACCCTCATTTGCATAATTTGTGTATATATACTGTGAATTCAGTCTATGACATTTAAGCCCTCATAAATATTTTATATTGTAATAATAACTGTATAAAAACAAATAAATATTTTTATATCAATATATACCTATTATATTTAAAAAAATATTTAAACAAAGTGTTAGCGAGTACGTAGACAAGATTTTAACGAGTATTTAATCGAGCTCTTAAACGAGATGTTCACGAGTATAATCGAGTCGAACTCATATGTGTTCAGACTCGACTCGTTTATGAATCAAAATTTTTTTTGTTCAAGCTCGGCTCGTTAATTAAATAAACGAGCCGAACTGAGCTTTTATGGAGTCGAACTTCGAACTACTCGTCAAACATGTAACGCCCCGACGCGGAATATCATAGCGGGATTACAGTTATTAAATAGTACAGAGCGGGAAATAAAAGGCAAACCATTGCACAATTGAAATAATCATCTAATAAACTTCAACTTCATTAATATATCATCATCTAACTATTACATCAACACATCAGAGCCAAAATTAGGGCCCCAAGTACTTTATTCAAAATCAAACTATTACATCATGACTAACTGACTTATAACTATACTAACTAACTACTACTAGATAGCACTGGTTGCGGAAAAATGATCACTCCTAAGAATCCTCAGTCCCGTCCTCGTGAGTGTGGTCATCGTCATACTCGCCTAAAACACATTAAATAAAAATGCAAGATGAGCGAATAACGCCCAATAGGACTTAATATCTCATGTAAACAAGCAGGCTTTAAGTGTTTAACCTTTTATCAAGCAGGATAACTAGCAAGAATGAGCAAGCACGAGAACGATCAAGTATAGTCACGATAGTAAGATTACGAGACTAGAATACCTTCATAGGTAACAAGTACATCAAAAGATTTGGCCATATTCAAGTTAACAAGTAATTGCACAGCAGTGCACAAGTCACGATATCAAGTAAATCAAGTAACATACGTTTGGTCGATCATCTTATCAACCACAAGTCAAGTATCATGTACAGGAATGTTTGTGAATTGCTTAGATTAAATCTTGATAGTCATGCGTTTGGTGTATGTCATCACCTGATCATTAGACCCCCGCAAGTTATAGCCTTTCAGGTGCTCCTCCCAAGGACCAGATCGGGCCCTTATTATGTTGCCTAGCATAGTCATGTTTGTTATCTTAGACAATCATAAAATGGCCAAGAGAGTACCAAGAATAGATGAGAGTAGTAGATGAACTAGACGAGAGTGTAGAGAGAACGTGAACAGATAGTATCGAGATAGTAGATGAGATATGGACATTTCCGTAAAATGATGAGAAACACACGATAGTAATGGTTGCACGGCACCAGGTCGGATACCGGCAGTCTGGTAGAAGTCACAACCGCCCCCTTAACCGTGTCGTGGACACGGGTCAGGTAGTCCAGTGTGAACCCAAGACAAGAAGGAATACACTATGGATCGTACTGATCCCTAATGTGTAACGGGTTTTGGGGTACAACCAGCTCGTTGACTAAGGACGTGCACCAAAGCCAAGAAGACTTACGGAGGTCTTGACAAAGATTCCCTAATCCAATCGAGAGTATTCTCGGTGGAGAGGTGGTCCAAGTCAAGGGAAAATGTGTAGAAAACAGGTTCGTCGTGCCTCGAGTGCTCGAAGGCCGAGGGAAGCGGTAACGGTGTACGAATCACGCGATTAAAAATGAAGACAAGTCCATTAAAACAATTAGGATATTAAGTAAATAGTTAACTCAATTACCAGATATATTATTGGGCAATTTAATAAGGTTTTATGGCAATCATTCATGTAAAGTGTGTGCATGTGTAAGATAATCACGAGAACAAGACAAATTGTGCACACATCTTTTATTTGATTAAAAACATGTGAATATTACTCAATATTCATTAACAGCTCGTTACTGTTCTTACAATGCATGATCTGGGTTTAGCAGGGAATAAATGGGGTAATTAGCAAGTTTATATAAACAAATCAGAGTTTGGGCTGTTCTGTTAAGGTCGCGACGTAGGGTAAGGTCGCGTTCA
This sequence comes from Colocasia esculenta, assembly GCA_014218235.1. Lineage (NCBI taxonomy): Eukaryota > Viridiplantae > Streptophyta > Magnoliopsida > Alismatales > Araceae > Colocasia > Colocasia esculenta. The sequence continues at coordinate 145,126,923 of CM024762.1, read as the reverse complement.
GGTCGCGACATGGAGGCGGGTCGCGATAAGGGTCGCGATCAGGTCAGGTCGCGACACAGCGGAGGGTCGCGATAAGGCAGGTCGCGATATGCTGTCGCGTCGTATCGTATCGCGGTGCGGTGTCCGACCGCGTCTTGCTGAACCGGGCGCTGGGGTGAACCGGGGGCAGGTCGCGGCCAGTCGACCTGTCGCGATCAGATCGCGACGGGTCCTGGTGTCATGACCCTCTGAGATCGCGTCGTATCGCGTCGTCGCGACCTCAGGAGGTGGCCCGAGCCTAGAAAAGAGGGATTTGCCCTTTTTCCAGGTGGGTCTGCCTGACATATAGCTATTCAAAATTCGATATTACATCGTATAGAGGTCTAAAAAGTATGAAACCAATTTTAAACGAAAGTAGACATGTATATCTATTAACATGCACGATTAATTTGAAAATAGACAAAATTTAGACATGCATTGATCAGGTTACTTTTCGATGACCTAAACAGGCGTAGTTAGGGTTCAACGAATTAATTAGGAATGTATACATGATGAAAAATTACGAAACTAGGGGCGTTCAAAAGCTAACAAGATGTAGTATTTATGATAATTTTATCATGATCTGAAATCAAGTATAAACGTGGTTTCACAAACAAACATGAAGGGTCAGGTGCATGTATCTGATAGAGATTCAAAGAATTAATTCTCACTCATGGGAGATCGAAATAGCACGAAACCAAAGGCGTTTGAAAGCTATTGCATGGTAGTATCAATGAGAATTTTCTCATAGCATGAGAACAAGTACGTGTGGGGGATTAGAGAAAACATGAGATTCGGGTTCATGGTAACAGCAGAAATTCATGAATTAAATTCGCCCAAATGGATGAGCGGAATACAACGAAACCATAAGGCTTTTGAAGAGGTACATAAAGACTACCTAGGATAATTTTTACACGATTTTTGCTTGAGAGATTGCCTACCTTTTTCGTGGAGTAAGAAAACCCTAGTTTGGATGATGAAAATATGAAAACCCTTCTTGCTCCAAGCCTTCTCCTTCGTTGCTCCTTGGTCCAGATCTTCTCCACTTCGTCTCCAAAAGTCTTAGCACGAAATGCTTGGGTGCTAGGGTCAAATGAGAGGTGTTTTAATGGCTTGTAGAGTTCTAAATCACCTAAAACTTTCTTTCTCATCCAACTTCGAAAATTGGCATTTATCTCCCATTTTCCCATCAATTATCCACTTAAAAGGGATGTATACATGATGAAAAATTACGAAACCAGAGGCGTTCAAAAGCTAATAAGATGTAGTATTTATGATAATTTTATCATAATCTGAAATCAAGTATAAACGAGGTTCACAAACAAACATGAAAGGTCGGGTACATGTATCTGACAGAGATTCAAAGAATTAATTCTCCCTCATGAGAGATCGAAATAGCACGAAACCAGGGGCGTTTGAAAGCTATTGCATGGTAGTATCAATGAGAATTTTCTCATAGCATGGGAACAAGTACGTGTGGGGGATTAGAGAAAAATGAGATTTGGGTTCATGGTAACAACATGATTTCATGAATTAAATTCACTCAAATGGATGAGCGGAATATAACGAAACCATAGGACTTTTGAAGAGGTACATAAAGGCTACCTAGGATAATTTTTACACGATTTTTGCTTGAGAGATTGCCTACCTTTTTCGTAGAGTAAAAAAACCCTAGTTTGGATGATGAAAATATAAAAACCCTTCTTACTCTAAGCCTTCTCCTTCCTTGCTCCTTGGTCCAAATCTTCTCCTCTTCGTCTCCAAAAGTCTTAGCACGAAATGGTGGGGTGCTAGGGTCAAATGGGGGGTGTTTTGATGGCATTTATCTCCCATTTTTCCATCAATTATCCACTTAAAAGGGCGGAGAAAAGGTCTAAATTCGTGGCCCAAGAGTTAGGATAGAAGTAGGTCTCTTTTTAGGGATTTATATGACCCATTTAATACTTATCTTAGACTTTTTCCATTTAATAATCAATTTCATACGAATTTCTAATAATTACTTCTCTTCCCATGATGGACTTCACCCTATTGGACCCTATCTATTTAGTTTGGACCATTAATTTAACCCACTACTAATTTTAACTTAATGGGTATTCATTAAATTCCTTTTATTTCACTCAAATTCTATTTATTCTCCCTTTATTCCAATTAAATTGATTTATCTCATTTATTTAAATAAAAACTTTATTTTATTTAAATTTTAAAAATCAAAGATGCTACAAAACATATCGGCTCGTTTACACAAACATCGCTATTTAAAAGCCAAATAGCGACAGAGCAAACGATCACCTTCAAAAGTTGAATCGCAACAAGGCATGTTGTCGCGTTGAAACGTGACAACTGGGTCTGTCACCTTTTCAGTCGGGAATCCCCACCCGACCTCCATCTCTGGAAACCTCACAAATCACCTTTAACAGTTATAAAATTCACATATATGCACATAAATAAATACCTACACATGCTTGCTATCCACTATAGCCATTTCCATGCATTAAAGAACACGAAGAATAACATTGCCCTAGCATTTCCCGTGCTCCAAACAACCTCCTCACGATGGAAGCATGCCAAACAGCATGCCACAACCTTCAAATCGCCCGACAATCCTTGCGACAACTTCTCCCTCGACCGAGCAGTGTATTCTGTACTATTTGGGCAAGGCTAGACTAAAACACATTACAGGCTAAATCATGACATATCAAGACGTCGCGTTCAAAATACGATGTACCCTATCATCACATTTAAGCCACAATGCGCTTGCATGCGTCACGTGACGCACATGCAGCCACCAAGGGCGGATCTAGTAAGGGTCCAGTGAGGTCCTGTGACCCCACTAGATTAAAACGTTTGTATTAAGTTGATAAATTTTCACCATGGATGACCCCACTAAAATTATATGGGTGCACTATTAAGATCCCAATAAAATAAAATTTTAAATCCGCCACCGACAGCCGCACTCATGAAAAGCGATGACAAAATCGCACATAATAGGTAGTCGTATTCTCTTCAAAATGCGGAGCCTATGTTGGTCGTGTTCTCAAGAAGTGAACCAAAGGTATATTGAGCTCGATTCTCCAACCCTCAACCCCACACAACCTACTACACACACAAACATTATCAATAGATCACACATTAACCACCAAATCTATTAAATTATGATACGAAAGATCACAATGTTACAACTTTTATCTAAATATATTTAAATTAAGATGATAGTTTTGTGGCGTCTAACATAATATAATGCAAGCTGCCACATAAACAAGTATATATAGAGAGAGCAATAAAAAACAAAGACAAACGATAATCCCTGACAACGACTAATAGCAACAGCAGAAGGGGAGCACAGAAGGGGAGGGTCAGAGGGGGGAGCGTCGAATGAGAGGGAGAGATAGAGGGAGGGAGGGCCGGAGGGGGGGGAGCACAGAAGGGGAGGAGCGAGCCAAAGGGGGGGGGTGCCGGATGAGAGGGAGGGCGGGCCAAAGGGGGGGGAGCGCAGAAGGGGAGGGTCGGAGGGGGGAGCACCGGATGAGAGGGAGGGCTGCCTGGGCCAGAGGGGAGGATCCAGAAGGGGGGGGAGCACAGAAGGGAGGAGCGAGCCGAATGGGGGAGGAGTGCAGAAGGGGAGGAGCGAGCCGGATGGGGGGGAGTGCAAAAGGGGAGGATCGGAGGGGGGAGGGCCGGATGAGAGGGAGAGACAAAGGGAGGGAGGGGGAGCGCCGGAGCCAGAGGGGGGGGGGGAGCGCAGAAGGGGAGGGTCGGACCGTCGAAGAACACTTACTGCAGTGCACAGTGCAGTCACCGGAGCTGCCGCACAAAGGAGCCGCCGCCGTCTGCAAGGGTCCGCCGCCGCCGCATCTGCAAGGATCTAATAGTAGGTCGCCGCCTCGCCGACACCGAGAGGTCGCTTGCCACGCTGTGGCCGACTGAGATGACGAGGGGAGGGAGGAGGCAGGGCTGCAAGAAGGGATTTCGAATTTGCCTGAGAAGGGGAAATGGGGGAGAGGGAGTCGCTAAGTCCGATAGGGTTTTTAAGATATGGTTTTATATGTTAAGTATGGACCATTAGATGTAAGATCTAATGGCCAAAATTAACTCAATTTCAGATCGAATCTTAAACGGAGCGGATCTCTTATTTCCACGTCCGCTCCATTTAATATTTAAATAATATCTGTACCCAAATCCGCTCCGTCGAATATCTGTTAAACAAATACGGATATGCTTAATCAGATACAAATTCAGATCAAATCCGGATATTATCTGGATCCGTTTACACCCCTAGTTACAACTACCAATAAAATCTAAAGTCGTCATTTTAAAATCTAAATTTATATTTTAAAAGTTAAATTATTATAAAACTTATTAATTTTATTTTTAAATAATAAAAAAATGAATTTAGAGCACAAAACTTATATTTAAAAACTAAAAATTTATATTTTAAAACTTAATCACCGATCAACGACAACTAGCCGTCATCAGCTTCCATCATGCCGGTCGCCACCCCTGATGGCCAATGCCATCTACCATCTATCAACCGGCATAAACGTGACACCACAGAGGTGCCACCCAATAAGCGCATTAAATTTTCATCGCAAGATAAAATTCTGTAGTGCTATATTCTGAAGTTTTCCAGAGTGTCATTATCAGATAACTTAGAAAAACTTTAACCCACTTAGTTAAGAGCTGTGTATAATTTGAAATAACCGATAAAGCGATAGATTTGTGCTTTAAATATATTTTACCATTATGAGTAATAAATTTCACTATTTATTTGTTTAAGTTTACACCAGCACGTAAAATAATCAAACCCCACTACAGTTTCGGTTAATAAAATTGAGTTTAAATAAGATAACGTTATAAAGCTGATAACTTTATCAAAGGTGGGATCAGGGATAGAAATATTTCCCCTGGTCTGACTTTATCAGAGATAAACCAGTCACCATATCTCCCTCTACCTCCTTATCAAACCTGCTTGACCCGGGCTTGGGAGGGAGGGGACCCGGGTTCGGCGTGGGTTCCCGGGCTAGAACCAGAAAAAAAAAAAAAAACAATGAGACCTACATTTGATAACAGAGCGTGCAGGAGAGCTTTAAGTAAGGCTCTAATTTGTTTTTGACTTGCATAAGAACACTTAAAAATGAAGTAATTAGATAACTCACCCTTTACGAAGAGCAACATCGGGAAGACCTGGGGCGGTTTAGATAACTAGATATAACCATTTGTCTATTTTTGTCTTTTTAATTATCATTTTTTTTGTCTGGGTTGGTTTAATGGAGAGAATTTTTGACATGAAGTACCAAGATATATAGAGTTATTATTTTTTATTCTTAAATTGACATCATTTATCTATATATATAAGACAGAGATATATGATTTTCTAAAGTGACAGAGAGAGGGGCAGCAGGAGGCCACGGGTGCGGAGGGACTCATTGCTTGGACGATATAATCGAAATCCACAACAACGGTTTTGCATGTATCTGGAAGAGAAAAAGGAAATCTGTAACAGAGATCCCAACCGGGTGGTGAAGAATCTGCACGAAAAAACCGAACATGATAAATCCTTCATCGAAGAACTCGGGAAGAAAACAAAAGAAAATTTGGGTGGCTAATAGAGTTCTTGCAAGATGTTACTTCCAATCGAAGGAGAAAATTTCAGAGGAGAGCGACCACGATGTCGAAGATAATCGCCCGCACGGCCGAAACCACATGAAATCTTTGATCGGAAGTTGCACTGTTACAGAAAAGCCAAACTTGCAGCCCACGGATAAGATACGGAGCCCAAGTATTAAGATTCTGTTTTCCGGACTGGACAGGAAGAGGGGAGAGCAACAACAAGAAGAGCCAGACGATCAGATAACCTACTGACGATTGGAGGCCGAAGCAAAGTACACTTTGACGAAGTGCAACCCATCCAAAGCAGAAAACCTGTACATAGGATCACTGCTGCAAGAGGTCCATGGGGGTATTAGAGGGAATGTTGGTCGAATCCAGGCCCGCTCGATCAGAGCCCTAGGGCATCACAGCGAGCAGACATGTGGACCAGAAGGTCGATCTCTGTGCACATTACCATGGTTCCTTCATTGAGTTCTTCCAGACCATCGGCTTATTATGCACAATGCGGGAAAATCGGGGATCAGCAGATGCAGAAATACGACGAGAGAAAAAGGAAGCATAGAATAAAACGGGAGAAATAGGGGAAGTTTTGAGAACATATTACAGGGACAAAAGTTCTCGAACATAAAACTTCGGGGGCAGGAAATCTGAGATCGTCGGATGAAGAATCACAAATGATAAAACAGACAAAAAAGAAGAAAATCCGAGAGAAGGGGAAGCCTAAAGAACACAATGCCAGAGGCAAAAGGGCGGGGGAGATTACGAGATTTGAGGCTTCTCCGCGGCGGCAGACGGGGAACATCGGACGAAGGGACGCAAAGTAAAAAAAATGACGAAACTAGCATAAAAAGTAAAGTTTCAAGGCCACATTTCTGAAGCAAAAGAGAAGGAAGCTTCGGAGAGTTCTCCGCCATGGCGGACGCAGAAGATTTCGCCCGCGCCGCAGCGGAAAACCCTAACTCCAATCGCAAAAGGACGACAAAGGACGTTGTTTCCACGAGTGGGTTCTTTATATGGAGACGCTGGTGGTGGAAGGAGGAAAACTCCGGAATACCTCAATCTTTTGTAAATTGCGAATTGATAATTTGGACGCATAAGTTTATAGATTTATCCTTACATATCTATAAAAAAATATAGCAATAACTTTTTACCCAAATTGATGTGGTCCATGTAGTTAAAATAAATTTATTTTACGGTCGTTTTGCAAAATGCCAACGCACGCCATTGGTCCGATAGGAAACGGACAGCGCTGCAACCGGTGAAACCCTAAAATCTTAACAGTAGAGTAGAGATGCCGGTGGGCGGCGTTGCCCTTTAAATGCGGAGAAGCATACCTTGGCATCATCCCCCTTCCCCTGGGCTTCCACTCCCCGATCCTGATCCGTTCTTCGTCAAGCTTCGATGTTCGATGTGCGCGGAGGTTGGCGATCGCACGCACTGGGCGCTGGTTGTTTTTTTTTTGGAGCCGCCGTCTCTTCCATGGGTTCATTGGGTCAGCTAGGAGTGCTCTATATGCCGCAGAAACGTCAGAGGCTACTCCCATGGCGGTGTACGGGGGACTTCTATTTGGCCCAATGAACCCCCCGGGCTGTGGGCATCCTGCTGGTTGGAGATTCGTCAGGAATTCTTGATTGTTGGTATCGTGTCTGTTTCCCCATGATGAGCAAGTCCATTGATTGCAAGTGCCGTATGACACAGGCGGGGCTGGGATAGCAGTCTCAGCTCCTCTGTGCGTGTGATTTCAAAAGCTTCTCTGAGGGACTCACGTTTCTGACCGTCTTCATCTGGGTGACATATGTGGGTTAGGTTCAAAGTTGACTCCTTTTTCCGATTTCATCCTGGTTTTCATCGGTTTTGTTTGGGTGATACTCATAGATTCTTGCTGCTTTGCTTGCTGGTAGAAACCTATGAAATTTCGCACTCAACTTATGGAGCTGATTTCTGTGATCATATCATCTTTGTTTGCTGGTTCGTTGTTTGGGTTTTTGAGAAGACAGTTTTTTCTTAAAGTTTGAACAAGAGCCAATGAGGATAGTATTGTTGGAATTACCATCTGACTACACAGATGTAAAACTTACTGGCTTCTGAGGCTCTCTTTTCTGTTTGGACTTATGAGAACTATGTACTATGTAATTTTCAGCTAAAAAGTCTCAATATGGCTATATATAATGTTTTCAGCTAGCTTATAAAATTTAAGAGAAATTTATAGATGTTCTATGGAGCTTCTAAAATTTAAAAGAAATTTCTTGATGTTCTATGGAACAACTTGAGAATAATTATCAGTTTTGGCACCCTTTTTCCTAATGAATCCGCTTTCCTTGTAGAATATCTAAATCCCAGTCTCTTCATCTGTGCCTGACATTTCTTGTGCTGTGTTCTAATCTTAAGGCGCTGCTAGCTTATTGGAATCGATTCACCATGTTTTCGTCCTCTACATGTGTTTTGACCCTGCAGTTCCTAAGTTCTGCTCACTATTTGGATGGTGGGAAAGAGAAGTTTTTTCCTTGCTCCTGTGTGGCAAGGCAGGTGGAAGTGAAATCGTTGAGACCAAACGGGATACCGTCTGTAGATAGAATACATTCCCCCAAGGTTCCTTCCCAATTCCCAGAGCAGAGCAAAGAGCTCAGTTCTTCTTGAGGCTGTGTTCTCATTCATTGCCTAAGATTATGTGGATGATCGGCCTTATTTAGTCTTACAAAGCCATGGTTCACCGGTTGTGAAGCAGAGAAATTTTCTTTAGAACCTTCAGTAGCAGGATGAATGTATGTGGAAGTTCACTTATTGAAACAGGAAACATGTTACTGTGCTTCGTTTTCTTATTATCACATTTCTCCAAATGCAATGGCTGACGCATGAGAATTGTAAAATTCAAGGTTGGTGTTTCTGAAAATGGAAGTACTGAGTTCAAGTTGGCATCCAATCTTCCTCTGACTTTTAAATTATGATGAACATCCAAAATTCCAGATCCAATGCGACAACATTGAGTTTTTGAGATTATAACTGATGGTTTAAAAAATTAAGAAAAGAGACAAAGATCTAACACTATAATCGGGGGTTGATTGATTTGGGTCGGATATTTTAACCTTTTTAAAATTTTGAATTTGATCTGAAATAAGATTGAGTTGGGTCGAGGTTTGGCTTAGCCTGACTTGCGTGGCTCGGAATTTTTTTTAAAAAAGTAAGTGATATGGTGGTAATTATAATATTTTAAAATTGAAAATTGTGTTGTGAAATTATGTTTAATGATTTAATATTTATTTTATATTTATAATAATTAGAAATAAATTTATTTAGATTATTTTAATATTTATTTTATATTGTTTTGATTTAATAAATATTAATTTTATTATAAAAATAAATAAGTAATAGTAAAAATATCTTTTAAAAGGTAAAATTTGGGTTGGGTTGGATCATCCTTAATCATCTCAGTCCAGATTAGATCTAAGTCGGTCGGTTAGAGATCGGGTTGGATACCGATCTGTCCAGATTTGGGTCAGCCCAAGCCCAGTCTATTGCCACCTCTAATCTTAATTGAGATAAAAATATCTACTTATTACCTATTTTTAGGCGTCTGCTTTGTGCTTATGACAAGAATTCACAGATGTGAAAAACAAGGCTCTTGGCCGGATGCAACAACACCGCCAGTGCAGCAAATGGACCTAGCACTGTTGTCTGCCTGATATGGGCTTTAAAAAATCTACTTTCCCACTTCCGGTTTGGCCCGGTGAGTTGCAGCCCGGCCCAGCTTCAAAGTGCTCTTCTACATCTTATTCTCTGCCGCTATTATGCCCAACTTAAGATAACTTAACAGAACAGTGTGTAAATAATATATGTGTTTCTGCCGTGTGCATACTACATAGTGCTTCCTACAATATGGGTAAAATTCCATCACCTTAGTAACATTTTAGGCTTCTGTAATATTTAGCTTCCATAGCAGAAGACCTTGTTGTAAAATTGCAAGTTGATCGCATTAAATGATGGGTTTTTCTTCTGTATGCGCTGGACCCTTACGCTCTCTAGATTGGATGTGACTGGCCAACAAAGCACTGTCACATGGAGGTTTGCTTCATCCAGATCACAAAAAAAATGAGCACAAAAGCGCTTCCCAAAGAATGGCCAACCTTTCTGCCACTCCAAGCTTCAACTAGGTCAGATTAAAATCACAAACCCTCTACCACAACATAAAGAGGTCAAAAAGGGATAGTATATAGGCTGCAAACGGAATTTGAAATTTTAAAATTTTGATTCAATTTTGATACAATTTTATTAATTTCAGAATTAAAAAAAAAGATAAATTAATTGAGAGTCTCTAATAGATATTTGATTTATTTTTTAATCTCTGACAGAGTTGTAACTCATTACAGTAAGTGTTATCTTTGGTTACATTATACGTTAAATCATGTTACAATAAATACCTCTTTATTACAGTCAGTGACTTCTAATTAATTTTTTCATTGAAAAATTAACGACAGTTTATCGGATCCGAATATTTTGATAAGTTATCAAAATCGAAATTGAAAAATAATTAGAATCAATTATTCTGATAAATTATCTATTAAATCAAAAGACAATAGTCATGGTAAATTATCAAAATTTTAATTCTGATAATATAATCAGAATGGAATCGAAATTAATCATTTCAGTTTTATCAGAATCGGAATCAAAAATTATGTTTCCAATTTCGATTTCGATCCGTTTGTAACCCTAATAGCATAAGACACATATGAATAAAACATGTAAGAAGTTTTTGTGATGGAGCATACTTCTTGATGTTGTAATGATTTGAGGAAAATGTGATCTGATGTAGCCTCTTTTTTTTTGTTTGCGCACCTCACTTAATATACATAAAACAACATGGGTGATGACGTTTAGATCGGAACAACCAATAGGAAGAAATCAAGAAGATTAGATAAACAAAAATGTCAAGCTCAAGAGAAGTTGTTTGCAACTTAACTCTTGGAAACGTGCAGCATGTTAGGAGAACATGAATTGTTTAAATCTTTATTAATATAATATTTTTCAATCTTGGGACTGTCACGTGACGACATTAGAAAATTTTGTTTCCCGCCAACACTAAAACACTGTATAGAGTAGCATTTGAAAAAGCTTTAAAAAATGTAACACTTTCAAAGCTCCCTAAAATATATAGAGCAAAACACTACAATTCTTAAAAAGTTTTAATAACATGCCACCTTATAGAGTATTTTTTGAAAAAGCTTAAAAAAATACAACACTTTAAAAACATGGCAGGCATATAAAACATGACAATTTTTAAAAAAATTTAATAACATGCCAAAGTTTGGCATGTATATGTTTCCTTCTCCACCAACATCTCATACGCTGCAAATTTATGATGTTCTTAGATAAGTTATTCTATTTTAATTGTTTACATCATTTCTAATATATATATATATATATATATATATAAATATATATATAATATTATTAAAAAAATTTAAACAAAAGTCATTATATAAATATACATTAAATATTTATATCTAAAATATTCCTGTACATCGCACGGGCATAGAACTAGTCTATCTATACTAATATAATATTTCTCAGTCTTGGTGTTGCCATGTGGCAACACCAGGACACTCTAATTCCCGCCTAAATTTTGTTAATATAAAAATAGAAATATAAACACCTAAATATTTCCTTAAAATTTCAAATTTTAAAACAACTTTTAAAGATGAATTATTCACCTACTTAAATTAGTACCATCATACTTATATTCTAAAAAATCTATTTATACTCCTAAACGAGGAAAGTTATTAAATTTATAAATTTATAAATATTAATATCTAAAATAGTTAACATAGTTAGTTGTTTCAATACATAAATATCTTTTTTATTAAATTTGAATTGAATTACATGTTTAGTCTGAATAATTTTTTTACGATGACGAAAAAAAAATTTGTCCAAGATTCTAAATGAATATAAATTTTCAAATTAGATGTCAACAAAATATAACTTTCCCAACATGTTTATGTATGTAAAAAAGAAACAACATATCTAACAACATAATAAGAAACATAAGAGAGATATATAGTGATAAATCTAAAATGTCAGTAAATAAAAAATGTTCACAAAAGTTTCCCTTGTGTCATGTAAACAGATTTCATCTCAACTTCAAACATCTTCTTTTTCAATTTTAATTTTTTCATCTTGCTGCATGAATGTTGTGCGGGAACATTGTCAACAGATAAATCTTCTCCACGATCATTGTCTGAAATACTTCTCTTCAATGGAGTAATGCTACTGGAAGAACATGTAATTGAAAAGGTATCCTGAATCACAGATAGAGAATTTAATTAATGTCACTTTATAATTAATATGACACTTTCTATAATTGAATACTTTTGACAGGTGCACTTACAGTATCCACATCAGTAATTTGTTCACCTTCTTTGATGCTCTCATCCAGTTCAAGATTTTCATTTGATTCCTAAAAATAATAAGATAAATAGTATTACTTTGAATATTAAAAAATGCAATAAGTGTATGTAATTTTGTTAATAATTACAATTGAGGAAGACAAATATTCTTCAATTAAACTGTTATCATCCGTCACACGAACAACTGTATAAATAGACCACTTTTGCTGAAGGTTGAACTCTGTAATTTGGATCTTGAAAATAAATTTTTTATGAAGAAAATTATCTAACTCTTCTGGGAATGACTCGGTATCTCCATCCTGTCAAGAAAGTAAGAAGTTCATATTCAAATATAATGAAATATGTTGTAGATCCAAAGTTCTTATGAGAGTGTACCTTCATCAATTTGTCACGTAAATTTATGGCAGTTTTATTTAGGATTTGATTGGCCTCTAGATCAAACAACAGAAATGATGCACTTCCAGTATGATCAATAACTCTAAGCTGAACTTTATACCTAAAAAAAATTATACATTCTTTAGAATATGCATATTATAATTAATCAAAATTTTAAAAATATATTTGAAAGTTTGAAATAATACCTTGGAACAACAAAGTTTACAAAGAAAGAGCATTTGTCACACCAAAATTTGCCACCATCTGGCTTAACTTTCCTTCTACATTTGTTACATGAGTTGTAAAACCAGTTGTATTCTGTCTCAATTTTCATGACTTTCGCCAATGTTACACATTGGCCAATCTGTATTGCAAGAACTTGTCAAATCAATTTAATTTTACTAATGAATAATAAATTTGGCAGTTTCTATGAACAAAATGGAATATATCTTGCTATTCTATTTTTTACCTGACGTGTCTCCCGAATTTCATCCAAAAATTTTCTTTCTGTTAACTGAAGCAAATCTTCTTTCAAAGAATATGATGATTGAGTTGATATTTGTGAAATTTTGGAAGATAATTCTTGTCCACCCAGAAGTCCATGCCAGGACACTCTAATTCCCGCCTAAAATTTTTTAATATAAAAATAGAAATATAAACACCTAAATATTTCCTTAAAATTTCAATTTTTAAAACAACTTTTAAAGATGAATTATTCACCTACTTAAATTAGTACCATCATACTTATATTCTAAAAAATCTATTTATACTCCTAAACGAGGAAATGACATGCATTTAAGAAGAATCCGAGTAAACAATTTCTTACTCTGAATTGCCGCCTAAACCAGTGCGGAAATCTTACTACACCGAGTAAGATAATTGTAACATAGCAAGTCTCAAACAATGTCAAAATATGGCGGTACATAATTTTTTAAAAAACTCAATTTTCTCCTTCCTATACCTGGCCCTGCATTCCCCGTGAAGATAGTGTTGGGAGTCGGACTTTCTCGGCCCCAGCACGCAGCCCTGCCGCAAGCCCGCACGCTTGCCCCGCCGTGAGCCCGCATGTCGTCGTCGTGCTGCTCGCCAGCGCGCCACTGGCGCCGTCGACCGCGCACACCTCAGCAGCCGTGTGCTCCGCCCCGTCTTCGACAACATTCCCGAATACCCACCAGCGACCGCCTCAACTTCTTCCACTGGCAGGGCCACGATGAGTACTTCCCTCGCACCCCATCATCTAAATTCTAAGCAGTTCTCGCGTAGCCACCGCCATCGGTGCAACCCTGACACTGCTCAGAGGGCAGATGTTTGGTGGAGGATGATGCTCCAATAGCATAAGCAGTCGCCCGGCATCCCCTACCACATCCGTCTTCCCCGCTACACCTGCTCATGCTCGCTCCACGTCCGCGCACTGCTGCCACTGCAACGTGCTGCCGCTCACACGCTCCTGTCCACCACCGGCTATCGTCACCTTATCCAGCCATGCCCACGCAGCTTTCCCCTCACGGCTACACGGAGCCACCGCCGGCGACCACCACTACAACCAGAATGTTGCCGGCAAGTCGGAGCCTCTTCTTCGCGGTGGACACGGCACGAGAGGAACGACCAGTCCGACATCGACAATGACGGGCGATACCTACCTCGACTCAGCGTTCCCCTGCCAGAAGCCATTGTGTCGGGGCCACCTGGGGACGCTGGAGAGCAACGGCTGCGTCTACTCAACGCACTGCTCCTTCACCCCGTTCCTGGGGCTCTCTCAGGACTCGAGACTGTTCCTGGAGTCGGACTCCATCATTGACGTGGTGGTGGACGTGCTGGACACCGGTGTGTCTCCAGAGCGCAAGAGCTACGACGGTACCGGGTTCGGCCCCGTGCCGACGACATGGAAGGGGGCGTGCGAGGAGGGGAAGGACTTTAAGGCGGCGATGGCCTGCAACCGAAAGCTCATCGGTGCGCCCTTCTTCTGCAAGGGGTATGAGGCTAGCATGGGTCCTGTGGATGAGTCCCGGGAGTCCAGGTCTCCCTGCGACGGCAACGGCCACGACACTCACACCTTTAGCACAGTGGCCGGGAACTTTGTCCAAGATGCCAGCCTCCTGGGTTACGCGTCGGACAGGAGGAGGTCGCCCAGATTCTCTACGGCCAGTTCCAATGCATCCCCCATGTTCTTGCACCGCAACGTCCATAACTGGTACTACCATTGGTTCTTGAATCCCCAGTTCCGGTCGCTCTTTCACTATATGCTTCCCACGCGTTTCCACCGACCCCCCTGTCCGTACGTGCGGGGCAGCGTCCGTTTCGATCGGTCTCTCCGGCATTAATCCTACGTCTGGATGAAGAAGGTGTTCGCTGATAAGGTGACCGAGATCCTCAACACTGACAAGGACTACGTGTGGATTCAGGCCTACCACCTCATGGTCCTACCCAGTTTCCTCTGGCGGCGCTTCAACTGCGTCAAATTAACTTGGTTTCTTCCTCCACTCCCCCTTCCAGACAGAAATTTGTGGTGGTGTGAATGTGGTCAGGGACAGGATGAACCAGGTGTCTTACAAGTGCACGGTGTGCTTTACGGGATGATCATTGCATGTGATATCTTCGTGTATGTGAGATAACCCCATGATCTTATGGCCCCTCAACTCCAGAGGGGGTCTTGCTGTGTCTGCATCATTAGAGATACTAGTTCTATGCCCGTACCATGCACGGGAATGTTTTAGGTAAAACTATATTAAAAGTAAGTTAAAGATTTAAATAACATCATAATATCAATAAAATAAAGAGAAAAGATATAAATTCAACACATAATAAATCCACATCACAATGTCAGAAACATTAGTATGTAAGTATCATTTTTACACAATATGTATAGATCTCAAATTTCATCCTATTCCTTTTCAATTTTGATTTTCTTCATTTTGTTGGATGAATGTTGTGCTGGAGTAGCATCTGTAGATAGTTCTTCTTTACATTCATTTTCTGATAAAGTCTTCTTCAATGGTGTGATACTATTTGTAGAACATGTAATTGAAAAGGTATCCTAGAATGCAATAAGAAAAAATTGTTAATAGAATTCTAAAGTGTATACATGTTTTGAGTTATAAAAAACATATATTAAATTTAGTTGATTTATACTTACATGATCCATAAATTGACTGTGTTCATCTTCTTTGATATTATTGTTCATATCTTCATTCTCAACTGATTCCTGCAAATATTTGAGCAAATAATGTTAGTTAGAAACTTTTGTATTTGTATTTACATAGATGAATGTAGCATATTAATAGAAAATCATGCGAGAAGAGGTTTGTATTTATGTTAGTTACAATTGAAGTAGCTAAATATTCTTCAATCAAATTGTGGTCATCTGTCACACGAATAACTATATAGATATATAGGCCATTTTTGTTGAAGATTATACTCTGAAATTTAAATTTTGAAGATAAATTTTTTGTGAAGAAAATTATCTAATTCTTCAGGGAATGAATCGCTATCTCCATCCTGTAAAAAATATAAAACCCATTTAGGTATAAATTTGAATATGTATAGTGTAAAATTATATTATTCCTAATAACTTATCTTTATCATTTTTTCACGCAAATTTGCTGTTGTTTGGTTTAGAATTTGGAGTTAGATATTTAAAAAAATTAATAAAAATAGTGAAATATAAAATCAATTATTTTGGAGAAATTTCAATTACATGATAGTGACAAAAAATGTAATGTTATTGTTAAGTAAATTTTTTACGTTATTGGTTTTAAAAATTCTTTTCATAATTTTAAAATTACCCCAGATATATTTAACAATGAAATATCTATATATAAATAATTTTAACATTAAAAAAGCGACATGTAAAATGATTTACAGAGTCACATGAGAATATAAATAATTTTGACTATATTATACAGTACTTTATACAACATGTATAGTGATTACTGCACACCAGTGCGATTACTTTTGCGCTACAACAAAAGAAAAAAAATCACGATGGCTGGGGATGGTCGCCACCAGAGTTTCCCTATCGGGGTCGGAGAAGGTTGGAGGTGTAAAGGATATCATGATATCCAGGATCACCAAGGCCTCACGCCTTTGCTATGCATGGGACAGCTTCACTTAGCGGAAGTCTGGATATGCATGGGACACCTTGAGAAAGCGAAGTCTTCAGATAACTTGTACATGCGATATGCATGTAGAAATAACTTGTATATGCATGTAGAGTAGATATATATTTCACATGGGGTTGCTGCGCAGAGCATGCATGCAACCCAGTTTCTCTCTCTAACCTAGTTTCTCTCTCTATCGCTGATACTTCTCTAACACCATGGACACTCTCCTCTCCATGGGCAACGCCGTCGGCCAGCCTCAGGTGCGCCCACACGACCCCGACTGGCTGCTCCCTCCGGGTGCCATCCTCGTCGCCCTCTTCGCCCTAGGCTGCATGGTCTTCATCATCCTCCACTGGGGCAGTTGCAGGTAGCAGAAGAGGCACTGGACATGGAGAGGACGTGGAAGAGAGACGAAGAGCCGGCGTCGGGGCAAGCCCCAGCCTCAGGTGCGCTCACACGACCCCGACTGGCTGCTCCCATCGGGTGCCATCCTCGTCGCCCTCTTCACCCTAGGCTCCATGGTCTTCATCATCCTCCGCTGAGGCAGGTAGCAGAAGAGGTTGTGAACCCTGGACAGGTAGAGGATGTGGAAGAGAGATGAAGAGCCGGCGTCGGGGCAAAGAGTAGAGAGGGCGGACACCGTATGGGTCTTCCGGACGTGTGGGCAGGGTGGAGCGTCGAGGGACGCGGCGGCGTGGGCGGGGCGGGGTGGAACGTCGAGGGCCGTGGCGGCGGCAGCGGTGAACCAATCCTTCGCGCTCGAAGGCGGGCGTGGGCGCGGGTGGGGCAGACCCTGGGTGCAAAGAAGGGATACTGTCCGACGTTCACAACTGTGTTGAAATGGCCTGGCGTGAGGGAAGCAGAGTGCCAATGGCCACAAACCGTCCTCACGGTCCAGCGTGAGCACTGCACATAGGCGAGGTGAGGGAGTGAGAAGGCAGCAGGTGTGTCTGAAAAACGGTCAGGGCATTCGCGCGTTCGTGGCGGGCGCGGCTTGGGGTTCGCGGTCTCCCCGCGTGTACAGGCGTCGGTGGTTGGCGGGGAAAATCGCTGGCTCGAACCGGCGGCTCTAGAGGTCCGCAGGTGATCGCGGGCATGGAGGAGACCGGCTGTAGGCACGGGGCGTGCAGGGGGAAGGTTAGTGGCACGCGGACACGGGGGGGGGGGGGGGGGGGGGGGGGGTGTTGGCCTTGTGCAGGGAGGGAGCGAAGCTGCGATGGCGACGGGAGGGAGGGAGGCAGCGATGGCGAATGGGCTGCGGGTTTGGCAGGGGTTCCAGTCTTCCAGAAGAGGTTTGTGAGCAGGCGGGGAAGAACATGTTGTGGATGCTGTGGAGAGAGAGACAAAGAGAACTGAGAGGGAGAGCAGAGATGGGGTGAAGGGAAGAGAGGGACAGAACAGGGTTGAAGAAGATGGAGAAGAAAGGGTTTGTGGGGCTTATCAGGTGGCAGGGTCGACGCTGGAGAGCTCGAACCTCTCGCCGTTCACGGCGAACACGAGGTTCTGGGTCTTCTCCTGCAGCTCCTCCTGCGCCATGGCCGGTGTCCGACGCCCCCGCCGACCTCGACCAGGCAGACAACAAACCGCCTCACACGCTAATCATCCTTTGCCTTATAAACACTTTTACAATGGGAAGCTGTCGAGGGCATCCCCGAATACACCGAACGATCAGGAGCTGTAAAAGAAAGAAACAAAAAATGGACGCTTTTGTCTTTCCTATGCCGTTGGGGACTCGAATCTTTCCAGTTCCCAATATCGGAGGCCAGACCGAAAGGCTGTGGATGGGCCACTCGGCAGCGACCACACACACATATATATTTATCCAAGCCTCACCGGCGAAGGTAGTCTTGTAGGGACTCCATGCAGTCCTGTAAGTAATTGTTTCACATGGGGCTACTGCGCAGAGCATGTATGGAACGCAATTTCTATAAAAATCAGATTTGGAATCAGTACATTCTGATACTCTATTTTTCCCTTTTCTTGACGCAGGTGCAGGGTATATGAGAATGGAAATAAAGAAGGAATCACCGGTGAGGCTGGCATGGTGGTGAAGGCGGATGATGGGTTAGTGCATGTTTTAAATCAAAACACATATGAAGAAGGGGAGTTTATGTTAGAACACCAGTATGAACAGATTAATAGGTAAAATAATTATGAAAAGATACGTTCATTCATTATATTTCTATAAACAAAATTTATAAGAAAAGTACCTGATAATTTAGAGGAGAAGATGGTTTAGGTGAAATGTGTCCGGTGGTCGTCAGAGGGCGATGTGCCAAAGCTGTAGTTTAAGAATGAGAAAGCCCTGTAGAGTGAATAATCTGTTCATAAACAGGGAATTTTTTTTTCCAGTGGTTGACAAAGTTACCAGTTTTGGAGGTGGCTCCAGAAGAGGGTGAAGGTTTCGCCTTAACAAAGCTGCAGGGACAGCCCGAGGGGAATGGAGAACACAGTGAAGAAAGAGAGATCTCTAGCTGGTCATGAACCTAATTTAGAACCGCTGCTAACATCGAGTAGCATCTTCTTAAGTTCAACTGCAGTACATTTTTGGCATCCGCCGGAAATTACCTGCAGAGAGATAGAGAGAGAGAGAGAGAGTGATATATCATCTTTTGAACAGGTTGGAAATTACTTATAGATAGAGAGTTAGTGAGATAGCATTTTTTGAACACTTACGGGGTGAAGGTGAGACAACGACGTGGTGGCGGAGGGAGAGGGTGAGGCAGCAGGAATGAAGGCCCAAAGAAGAAAAGATTATACCGGTGAGATAGCGGTGTGGTGGCGGAGGGAGAGGATGAGGCAGCAGGTGAAAGAATGAAAACTCAGAAGAGAAGATATTACCGTCGATTAGAGAGTTTTTTGAATATTTTGAATGAGACACGGATGTGGTGGGAAACTGAAAAAAAAAAAAGGTTTCCCAAAAAAAGAGGTTCTGCAAAACGTGTGCATGGCACGATGTGGGAGTCCCTTCACATAAGGTATCTGCGGAAAATAAGAAGACTGAACTCAAATGGGGTAGTAGTTATTTGCGGGGAATTTTTTTTTAATGCAACCATGTTTTTGAGATGAATGGGTTGGACAGTTCTTTTGTTCTCATGTGTTGTGGTGCTATCACATCAGTTTTTTAAGACTGTGTTATATATATATACTAGTTCTTTGCCTGTGCGATGCACGGAAAGCTTTTAAATATTTAAATTTTAATAAATAATAATATCTAAAAAATTAAAGATTCATATGAATGTCACCAATAGAAGACAACTAAAATTTGTTAAAGTCTCAGATTATACTATTGAATTTTAATTTAAATGCTAGCTATTTTTTCTTATATTTCCTCTACTTGGTTTTCAGATGTTTATTGTTCTAAAATGTCAAAACATGAAATTAAAAGTGTGGCAACCGACATATTTTTTGGTTTTCAGAATGGTTAACAAAAAAGAAAACCAAGATTCTGACCTTTGTTGACATCTTCTGGGGAATTCTTTTTATATAATTACATATAAACATCCCCCAACCCAGAAGAACAAAAATCCAAATTGTATTAAATTTAAAATAACAATAGCGCTATAGTCATTTAGTAGTTTACTGTAACTGCTACAGTATCAAATTTAAAATAACAATATTTATGTTATCTTTTTTATATTAAAAAAACTATAAAATAAAAAAACAAATGTTATACAATCAGATTTTTAAAAACAAATTTACATAAAAAGAGAAAAATGAAAAAAAGCTTAAATCTACTATTCACAATTGTTCATAACTGTAGACATTCTTCAGTACTCGCTGGTTGAAAGACTCCGGAGCCGATGAGTGGAGACAATGACCGTCGCCGGAGAAGACGACGACAACAGCACCCCACCGGCACCGATGAGTGGACGATGACGACCGGCGCCGGAGATAGATATCTCATGGCAAATTTTATGGCAGCTGGTTTGTGGGGGAAATTTTATGGCAGGTATCTGTGAGTATAGATATCTCATGTTCTCACCTTACTGCGGTGGGGAAAAAAATAGGAGTTTGAAGACTGGAAGGCTGACATGAGAGAACGCCGAAGATGGATGTTATCAAAATGTTATCAAAATGGCTGACTGAAAAAAACACATAGACACATATTACATAAACCCATAGACAAAATGTTATCAAATAAAAATAAACAGGGCTTGTGCACCCCTGTCTCGATGTTCAGCTGCGCCAGTGCCTCCTTCCCCGTGATGATCTCCCCGATGATGGAGAAGGCGATGCCCAACTGTGCCAGTCTCCTCTCGTTCCCCTTCGTGAACCCGAACAGCGGACCTGCATGGAACCCCCAGCTTGTCAGCCTTCTCCGATCAGAGTCTCCACGGCTGGCTGGCCATGCTTCATATATGCTTTATGATTCTGTGACGGGAAGCAGAAAGATGGAAGGGAAGCTGACGAAGCTGCCCTAGTCCCTGAGGCTTCCAATGACGCCGAGGAAGGTGAAGAGGATGGAGAAGAGCAGGAGCGGCTCGGCCTCGTAGATGGGAATGCCGGTCTCCTAGGTTCAGCTACGCGGCAGACAGAGTCGAAGGCTTCCCGGACTTTATGGGTAGCATCATGTATACCCTCCCAGCTCCAGCTTGTGCATGATCGGCGGGCAGCGGCGAGGCAGGAGGAACAACTGCCATCTTTCGGCATTTCCAAATTTTATGTAATTTTTAAAAATTTTTAACAACTGCGTTTGCAAAATTTTTGGCAAGAGAAATCGATATTTGGCAAGATAATTTTTGGCGGTAGTAATTGTTGAGGCTTCCGTGTTTCTAAATTTATGTGCAATATTTAGCAAGGTTTGACAAATCGATTTAATAAGATTTTTTCACAGTTTTAAGTAGGAGGCTTACCTTTTTAATAGCTATGTTAAAGGAGGAGATGTATTTGTGAGTTTTGAAAAAAATATGAATATTCTGATACTGCCACGTGACAGCACCAAGACTCTATATCTCAATTTGAGCGGGAAACAAAATAATTCTGATGCTGCCACGTGTACGTTTAAGACTGAGTTTTATAATAATAGTGTGGTGGTGTGATCCTGTTTGGACCTGAGCCAAACGGGCCTCCACTGGAATAAGAGAGGGAAGACGATTGCTGGTGAGGACGAAGACCTGCAAAACCAGAATAGGATCAGGGGGCCCGGTGAAGACCGGGGAAACCCTCCGATGCCTAAGTCAGTGGAGAGCTTGTGAGGCAGGGGGTTTCGGAATGCGAGAATGTGTTCGCGTGAGGAAGAGAACGTCCCGTTGCATGGTACTGTACCTGTGCCTTTATAGGCGTTGGTGTAGAGGCCAACGTGCGTAACGTTGGGCAGATCGTACCTGAAGAGGCGCCTTGATGCACGCGCATAACGGGAGGAGTTATGACTCCGATGCCCGTTAGGCTGCCAGGCAGTTCACGCCCCTTGATGGTGGAGAACGTGGCCTGAGACGGTTACAACCGCTCTGTGGGCCAGGAATCCTGCTCGGTGCCCTTTGAATGGACCTTCCGAGCAGGTGATGTCCAGGGCAGTTCCGCGCAGCAGGGTTGAGGTCCTTTGTTCGGAAGCCGCCTGCTGACGAGCTCGGCAATGCTCCGCCACGGATAGCCGGCACGAAGATCTTCTCTCTTCTGATCCGTACTAAGGGCGTGGGATCGTATGAGGAGGCCACGTCAGAAGGGGAAGGCGCTGATGGGCCTTGACGCGATGGGCCTAGGTGGCGGAAAACAACCACCACACTTGCCCCCCCACGCTCTCAAGTGGTTCGGAAGTCAGAATACTTGAGGGCGGTTGATCTGCCCGGACGTCAGCTCCGTAATAAATGCGGTATCGTCCTCGGAGATCCGAACAGACTTGCGGCGACGCCGTCGCAGAGGCGCCTGCCTCGAACGTGGGGCTTTCATGATGACCACGTGAGTCACGTCAAGTCCGAACGGTCACCCGTAGGTCATTTGAGAGGAGGCTTGGAGCGGAGGGAAGCGACACTTTTAGGAACGCTTCGAATTTCGCGCCTCACTTTCCTTATAAGGAAGGGGAGAGGGCGAGAGCGGGGTCTTCGTCTCCGAAAAGTTTTCCAGAGTCTGCTGCTTCCGAAGTCACTCACGTCCTTCGCCTTTGAGCTTTCCTCCTTGCATTGTGCTCCCTGCTTTCTGGCGATGGCTCAGAAGGGAAAGGAGATCGTCGAAGCCAGCGGGATGCCGCTGGTGGAAGCGAAGACGGCGAAGTATCGGAGCTTCGAAGGTCTTCGAGAGCGCTTTCGAATAGGCGAGGAGTACGAGATCGTCCTGATGCGCGAGGACAAGACGCATCTCACCCTGAAGCCGGGGTGCTTCGTGCTGTCACTGGACCTGCTAGAAGCTGGTCTCCGGCTACCGATGCCGGAGATAGCAAAGGAGCTACTCCGGAGTTGGAAAGTGGCGCCGATTCAGCTGACGCCCAACTCGTGGAGGACTGTCTTCGTCTTCTGCGCCATATGCAGGAAGAAGAAGATTGAAGCGACTGCGGAGATCTTCCGGAGCCATTTTAGCCTGGCGTGCTCTCCGCAATCCGGGATGGGGATCGTGTACGTGAAACATCGTACCAACCGGATGCAGATCAATTTCTCGCCTCGACTGTCCAACAACAAAGGGTGGACAGGGCGACTTTTCTCCGTGGGGAGAAGGAAGGGAGCCAACATCCCTGAATGGGACTTTCCCACGAGGGTGGTGGAGCCCCTGAGAAGGGTGGATATGGCCCCTTTCTTGATTCGGGAGGCAGCCGCAGCCTCCCAGTTGCTGAATACGGTCACGGTGAACCATGCAGAGGGGTACCTGACCGAGTACAAGCTTGTGAAGTACAAGCTTAGCCGCGCCTGGGGTAAGTCTTCTTGCTGTTCTGCTTGTTTCGTTTTTTGCATACATGGGTTCTGATCCTTTTTCCTGCTTATTTCAGATGATGAAGAAATAGCGGCTGGTCGGGATCAGAAGGAGATGGCGAATTACGCCGAGATGATCCCTGTCAACCTTTGCTCCATAAGGTTGGACGAGGGAGGTTCTGCGAAGGGGCCTGCGCGGCAAGTGAAGGCCGCAGCGAGAGGAGGTGCCGCGAAGAAGGCGGTTGAGAAGATACGACCGCGGGGACGACCTCTCTCTTTCAACCGAAGAAGAAAGAGAAGCGCAAGGCGGCAGTGGTGGAGCCGCAAGCCAAGAGTCGTTCTCCCGAAGGAGGGGTATCCGACGAGCCCCGAGTTCCCAAAAAGAGGAAGCTGAAGAGGTTGATGTTGCGTGCTGCAGAAGACGCCGCGGCGGTGGAGGAAGGATCAGAGGAGGATCTTGAACCTTTGTTGGTTCGAAGATCTCGCCAGCGTGTGGGGGCGTCCGAGGAGAGGGCGCCCGCAGCTCCAGCCGTGGGCCGTCAAGAGGCGGTCATGAAGATGTCCGCCGAGCTGGGCCTGATAATGGTCAGCGATGAATCGGACCGCTCCGGAGGGCGGACGAAGTCGCCGGGTCTTGAGGACCAGGTGGTCCTATCTGGTGAAGGGAGCGCCGAGCAGGATGGCGCGCCAGGCGGGAGCGTACAGCCTGGTGCCGAGGAGAGGGCGACCACAGACTCCACTCCTGCGCCGGCGGTCGTTCGTGGTGCTGACGAGGCAGTTCTTCCGAGGGGGGACATTCCACAAGAAAGTGGAGACACCCTGCCCCCCATGCTCCCCACCTCAGTGATCACCGAAGGCCGTATAGTCGGCGAGAGTGCAGCCGCGGTGATCGCTGGGGATTCCATAGTCGGCGAGAGTGCAGCCGCGGTGATCGCTGGGGATTCCATAGTCGGCGAGAGTGCAGCCGTCCTCGGGGAGGAGAGCACTCAAGGACTTGGGGACGCTGAGGAGGGCCGTGAAACAGCCTTTGCAGCCTCCGTTGCCGAGGATGGTGGGGAGGAGCAGCCGACGACCAGGCAGGAGGCCGCCGGAGTGAGTCGTACTTCGGCTTCCGGGGACGTTGCTGCCACAACTTCCGAGTTGGGCCGTCCGGAAGGCCTTGTGATCGGTGACATTCCGATCTCGTCTGCCGCTGCTACGGCGGGAGACGAGAGTTCTGGAGACGACACCAGGCCTCTGACTGAGGTGCTGCGCCGGGGCATCCCCGAAGTGCCCTCGGTGGAGGCGCTGGAGGCATCACTTCGCCGTGTCGAAGAATCACCAAGGAAGTTACCCGCAAGCCCTACTGCTTCGCGTCTCGAACAGCTGGCCAGGTGCTTGGACCTTCCCCCCGAGCTTACTCCGGAAAGGTCCGTTGAAGGCTACCACCCGGAGGGGGTAGAGGACGAGGGAACAAGCGATGTTGACCTGGAGGCGCTCATGGATGGCCTGACCAAATCACTGGGCACCCTGAAGGCTCTAGCTGCTCGGGGTCAGAAGCAGCAGTATCTCCTCGAGGCGAGTGCAACTTTCTTAGAGGAGCTTTCAGCGAGGCACAAAGCTCGCGAGGCAGCGCTGGAGGAGGAGGTGAAGAACCTCAAAGCCGCCCTCCAGGCTTCGGAGCTCGAGGCCACTCTGGTACGGGCCGAGAAGGAGGCCTTGACCAAGGTGATTGCGGACGCGGGGGTCCGCGCCGTTGCTAGCTATAAGGCCGGACCGGAGTACAAGGAAGACTTGGAGCAGTATGGGGCCCGGTGCTACCGAGTGGGTCTCAAGGCTGGGAAGGACTTCGGAGAGCAGTCTTCCTGGGTCGAACGCGCCCAAGAAGCCTTTGAGGCCGCTGTTCGGGAGTGCCGACGCCGAACTCAGGACGCCCGCCTAGATGGTGTGCGGTTCGCACAATTCCAGTCTGGGCGGATGCCCCCTTCAGGTGACGGTGCTGGTCCTTCTCAGCAGGCTCCCTGATCCTCCTTGTATCCTCCTTTTTGTAACCGTGGCCAGAAGAAGAGGTCTGCTTATAAAAAGAAAACTTTTTGTGAATGAAGTCTTCTGTTCATGGATTATTCTGGTAGCTTCACTTTCTCTATCTTCTTCCCTTCATGATTACTCCTGTTCGGATCGGATCGAAATCCGTTAGGCGCCGTAAGCATTGCATGTATAACGTAGTTTGTGGGGAACCGCGAAGGGGGTTCCGATCAGGTATGTATGCTAAATGCTCGTATGGCGTCAGGAGTGGGAGAAGAGAGGTAGGAAGCTGGAAAGAAGAGGCTTTTACAAATAATAAGCCTTAAGGTTAGAAACATGCCAAGTCCTGGGAATGGCTTCGCCACTAGGAGTAGTTAGCTTATACGAGCCCTTCCCGAGGACATGGGTGACCTGATAAGGTCCTTCCCATTTGATGGCAAGTTTGCCCACTGCTCTTCGGGGGTCCGAAGCCGAACAGCGGCGCAAAACCAAATCTCCCACGCTGAACCGCCTTTCCCGAACTCGCGCGTTGTAATATTGTGCGAGTCGTTGCTGATAGGAAACGAGACGAATGCTGGCGTCGCTCCGTCGTTCGCCTAACATGTCCAAGTTTTCCCGAAGAGCTCGGTTGTTGACGGCTTCGTCGAAGTGGGTAGTTCGGATAGTTGGAAGGGCTACTTCCAAAGGTACAACTGCTTCTGAGCCGTAGGCTAGGTGGAAAGGTGTTTCCCCTGTAGCTACCCGAGCAGTTGTTCGGTGACACCAAAGGACATTTGGGAGCTCATCGATCCATGATCCACCTGCAGCCTCCACCCTGGTTCGGATCCCGTGTAGCAATGTTCGGTTGGCGTTTTCGACCAGACCGTTAGCTTGGGGATGAGCCACGGAGGTGAAGTGGTTGTAGATCCCGAGCTCGGCGCACTTCTGCTTGAAGAAAGTGCTGTCGAACTGTTTCCCGTTGTCAGAAGTAATCACCCTGGGGACGCCAAACCTGCATAGAAGGTTCTTCCATACGAACTTCCATGCGGCCTGTTCGGTGATTGTGGTGACGGGTTCGGCCTCGATCCACTTGGTAAAGTAGTCGATGGCGACAAACAGGAACTTCTTGCGCCCTTGGGCCTCTGGAAAGGGGCCCAAGATGTCAATGCCCCATCTGGCGAAGGGGCGCGGCTCGAACAGACTGTGAAGCTGTTCGGCTGGCTGCTTGATGAGTACTCCGAACTTCTGGCATTCTGGGCATTTCCTGACGAAGGACATGCAATCCTTCTGAAGAGAAGGCCACCAGAACCCTGCTCGGATGAGGCTGCGTGCTAGCGTTCTGCCCCCCAGATGGCTTCCGCACAACCCCTCGTGGACTTCCTCTGTGGCTGCGAGGGCCTCCTCAGGGTTGAGGCAACGTAGAAGAGGTCTTGCAAGGGACCGTCGGTACAACTTGCCTTCTACGAGGGTGAAATGCTGCGAGCGCATCCTGACTTTCCGAGCTTCATCCTGTTCGGAAGGAAGCTCGCCTCGGAGAAGGTACGCCAAGAGAGGGTCCGCCCAACTTGGGGTCGGTGGGCCCGTCTCTATGGCGGCTACATCAATCTCTGTGCTCGGCAAGGCGAGCTCTTCAATGAAAACAGAGCGAGAAGGGGTGATGTCACCTGAAGATGCCAATTTGGCCAGTGCATCAGCTCGCGCGTTCTGCTCCCGCGGAACATGTATAACCTCGAAGTATACGAGGCCCTCTGTCTGGCTCTTGACCTGTTGGAGGTATTGAGCCATGCGAGGTTCCCTTGCTCCGAACTGTCCGCTCACCTGGCTGGCGACCAACTGGGAGTCACTAAAGACTCTAAGCCGAATGGCTCCGAGGTGCCTAGCCATGCGGATACCGGAAAGCAAGGCTTCGTACTCGGCGACGTTGTTGGAGGCTGGAAAGCGGAAACGGAGGGCGTATTGGAACTCTAACCCCTCTGGGGAGGTGAGGACCAAACCTGCCCCGCTTCCGGTGACACAAGAGGATCCGTCCACATAAAGCTCCCATGGGGGCTCGTCTGCCAACGGTGGATCCTGCTCGGCCGGAAGGGTGCATTCCGCCACGAAATCTGCTAACGCCTGCGCTTTGATCGCCGTCCTTGTCGGAAGCTGATGTCAAACTCTCCCAGCTCGATTGCCCACTTAACCAACCTACCGGAAGCCTCCGGCCGCTGCAAGATGGATTTCAGCGGTTGATCGGTAAGCACTGTAACGGAATGGGCCTGAAAGTAGGGCCTGAGCTTCCGTGCAGCTGTGACAGAGCAAGGGCAAGTTTTCTGCCTGGGGTACCTCCTTTCAGCTTCTTGGAGGACCCTGCTGATGTAGTAAACAGGATGTTGTGCCGCTCCTACTTCTCTGATCAAAACCGCGCTGATGGAGTGTTCGGTGACCGAGAGGTACACGAACAAGGGTTCTCCGAGCACAGGCTTTGAGAGAACAGGAGGGGCTGCCAAATATGCCTTCAGCTCAGTGAAGGCAGCTTCGCATTCGTCAGTCCACAGTATTTGCCCCCCTTGCTTCGAGGCGTTTTTAGGGCCTCGGAGCAACTTGAAGAAGTTAAAACTTCTTTCTGCTGCTCGGGACATGAACCTGTTCAGCGCGGCAAGACGTCCTGTTAGTCGCTGGACGTCGCGCACTGTCTTCGGACTGGACATCTCAAGTACGGCTTGGATTTTTTCCGGGTTCGCCTCTATTCCCCTGTTTGATACGAGGAACCCGAGGAACTTACCCGACCGAACACCAAACGCGCATTTGGCCGGATTGAGCTTCATATTATACCTTCGCAGAGTTGCGAAAGTTTCCTGGAGGTCAGAAATGTGATCAGTGCTCGGAAGAGTCTTGACCAACATGTCGTCGACGTAAACCTCCATGTTTCGCCCGATCTGCTGCTCGAACATCTTGTTGACCAGCCGCTGGTAAGTCGCGCCTGCATTCTTCAGACCAAAAGGCATCCTGGTGAAGCAGTATAAGCCTAGGTCTGTGACGAACGTAGTGGCGTCTTGATCCGGGGGATGCATGCTGATCTGGTGGTAACCAGAGTAGGCATCCAAAAAGCTGAGGAGCTCGTGCCCGGAAGTAGCGTCCACCAGCTGATCGATGCGTGGCAATGGGAAGTTATCCTTGGGCGTTGCCTTATTAAGATCTTTGTAATCTACGCACACACGCCATTTGCCATTGGCCTTGCGTACGAGGACCACATTGGAGATCCATCTTGGATATTGGGCTTCTCGGAGGAGCCCAACAGTTCGGCTTTGGTCACGTGATCCTGAATCACGGTCTGCCGTTCTTGGTTCACAGGTCGCCTCCTTTGCTGTACCGGTGGGATCCGTGGATCCACCGAAGGCGGTGCACCATGACTTCGGAGGAATGCCTGGAAGTCGTCATCGGACCACGCGAACACGTCCAAATTGGCCAGCAGAAAAGCTGTGTAGCGCTGCTGTTCGGCCTCTGTCAACAGGGGCCAACGTACAGGACGTGTTCGGGGTCGTTACCCACCTGAATGGGGATTAGATCTTCAGCAGGCGCTCCTCGGCTAGTTGAAGGCTGATCGGAAGCGGAGGAGCGGAACAGCGAGTGGTTGCTTGTCTCTTAGGGAGAGGACATAGCAACGGCGAGACTCGCGCTGACACCCGAGCACTTCACCAACTCCGATCGGAGTTGGAAACTTCATTTTCTGGTGGAGTGATGAAGGCACTGCTTTGATTCGCCCGATCAGACCTCTGCCAAGAATAGCATTGTATCCAGGCATGTTGTTGATGACCAAAAAGTCAACAATTTTGGTCACAGCTTTCGGAGCCGTTCCCAAGGTAATCGGAAGGCGAATCCTTCCCATGGGCTGAACCGAAACTCCCGAAAAGCCGAAAAGTGGCGAGTTTACAGGGGTGAGTTGATCGGTTCGCAGACCCATGAGGACAAAACAGTCGTAAGCCAAGACATCGGGGGCGCTTCCATTATCTACCAGAATTCGGCGCACGTTACAGTGGTTGATGGTGGCCGAAACGACCAGCGCATCAGTGTGCGGAGTCGTAACCCCTACAAGATCTTCGTCCGAGAAGGTTATAGCCTCCTCGGGCTGTGCGCGTGCGGGACTGGCAGGATATGGGGCCGGCCGAACAGTCGGAGGCCTGTCTACGACATGCACTCGCCTTGCGTAATCGCGTCGGCTTCGAGTGCTTTCACCGCCCGCGCCGAAACCTCCCGCGATCACATTGATCTCTTGCCCATTGGGTTCGTTGTTGATCGGCTGCTCGGGAGTGCGGTCTCGACGTCGGGGGCGCTCTTCGTTCCGGCGCACGAACCGTCCAAGGTATCCGCGCTTGATAAGGTCTTCGATTTCGTCCTTAAGCTGGCGGCACTCGGAGGTGTCGTGGCCGTGGTCGCGATGAAAGCGACAGTACCTATTTTGATCGCGCTTCCGGGGGTCGGAGCGCATTCTCTGGGGCCACCGAACAAAAGCTTCATCCCTGATCTCTGCCATTTGTTCGGGAGCCACGGTGAGGGGGTGTAGTGGTGAAGGGGCGCGGACGACGGAGAATCGCCATTGCGTCGTCCCTTCTTCCGATCACGGTCGGAACGTTGTCGGAAGGTCGCTTTTTTTCCGACTGCTCCCCCTGTTCGGCCCTGCTCGCCGCCAGGCTCTCCTCGCAGGCCGCGTGGCGCTGCGCGAT
Source organism: Colocasia esculenta (assembly GCA_014218235.1). NCBI lineage: Eukaryota > Viridiplantae > Streptophyta > Magnoliopsida > Alismatales > Araceae > Colocasia > Colocasia esculenta. The sequence goes on along the minus strand of CM024762.1, from coordinate 145,096,900 downwards.
GGAGAGTAGTTCGGCGAGGGTGGCGGGTTGCTGGACGCCGAGAGTCCTTTGTAGAAAGCCGTCACGAGTGCCCTGGATGAGAGCGCTGGTGGCTAGGGGGACGTCCAGGCGCGAGATGCGAAGCGCCTCTGTTCGGAACCTCTTGACGAAGTCCCAGAGTGCCTCGCCTTTCTTCTGGCGCACGGTCAGGAGAGAGGCCGCCGTCCGCGGCTGGGACCTTCCACCAAGGAAGTTGTCCCGAAAGGACTTCTTCAGTTGGCGGAAGGAGGTGATAGAGCCCGCAGGGAGGGTTTCAAACCAAGCCCTGGCGGTCTCCTTAAGGGTTGCAGGGAAGGCCCTGCACTTGGCCGCATCTGATGCTCCGTGGAACACCATATGCGATTCGAAGCCGTGGATGTGGTCGGCCGGGTCAGTCGTGCCGTCGTAGGGCGCGATGGTGGGAAGAGGGAGCTTGGAGGAGACCAGGGCCTCCAGAATCTCCCTACTGAAAGGAGAGCGGAAGTCCAAGTCGTCCTCCGCTGGAGCCTTGCCCTCCGCACGCTGAACCATCGCGTCCATGCGGCGTTCGAGGTCGACCACACGCCGGAGACGCCTGGCGAGCTCCTGCTCGGAGTTGGCGGGGCCCCACGTCCAGAGGCGTGGGAGTTGCCTCCCACGACCGATCGTGGCGGACGGGGTGAGATGATAGAACGCCGGGGCGAGCGCCTGCGGCGCTCTGGTGCCTGCTCTTCCGATGGAGCCCGGAGGGACCGGCGTGGTGAGTCCGCCTGCTGCTCCTGCGGCGCTGGGGGACGCGGGAGCGTCGATGTGACGATTCCGCCTGTCGCTCACGCGGCAGGGAAACCGCTGGGCCGCTGCCCCTGCCAACTGGGCCTGTAGGGCGAGGCAGACACCCGTCAACTGATGCATTTGCCCCCGAAGCTCTGCCACTTCGAGGGCCGTTGCCGGTGCGGCAGCCGTTGGTACTGGGACGTCGGGATTTGCGCCGGTAGCGGTGCCGGCGACGTCCCCAGGAGGAGATTGGCGACGAGAGGCCCCTCGTGATTGGCGAGACCTCGTCGCCCTGCTTCCTATATTCTGGTATGAAGATCGTCCTCGAGCCATGGCAGCGTCGATTCCCACAGACGGCGCCAAATGTGGTGGTGTGATCCTGTTTGGACCTGAGCCAAACGGGCCTCCACTGGAATAAGAGAGGGAAGACGATTGCTGGTGAGGACGAAGACCTGCAAAACCAGAATAGGATCAGGGGCCGGTGAAGACCGGGGAAACCCTCCGATGCCTAAGTCAGTGGAGAGCTTGTGAGGCAGGGGTTTCGGAATGCGAGAATGTGTTCGCGTGAGGAAGAGAACGTCCCGTTGCATAGTACTGTACCTGTGCCTTTATAGGCGTTGGTGTAGAGGCCAACGTGCGTAACGTTGGGCAGATCGTACCTGAAGAGGCGCCTTGATGCACGCGCATAACGGAGGAGTTATGACTCCGATGCCCGTTAGGCTGCCAGGCAGTTCACGCCCCTTGATGGTGGAGAACGTGGCCTGAGACGGTTACAACCGCTCTGTGGGCCAGGAATCCTGCTCGGTGCCCTTTGAATGGACCTTCCGAGCAGGTGATGTCCAGGGCAGTTCCGCGCAGCAGGGTTGAGGTCCTTTGTTCGGAAGCCGCCTGCTGACGAGCTCGGCAATGCTCCGCCACGGATAGCCGGCACGAAGATCTTCTCTCTTCTGATCCGTACTAAGGGCGTGGGATCGTATGAGGAGGCCACGTCAGAAGGGGAAGGCGCTGATGGGCCTTGACGCGATGGGCCTAGGTGGCGGAAAACAGCCACCACAAATAGTATAGATAGTATAGATATCTTTTCTATATATAAGACTTCGCAGAACCCCTCAATGAGAAGGTTTTGCCCAAACCGCCTATCCGCCTATCTCATGCAACTTTATCATTTTTTTTGTATATTTATTTTTACCTATTTTCCTTTAAATTTTTATCCTCTCCACCGCCACCGGTGCCATTTCTCTACCCCTTCTCTTCATCGACTCCCACCATTCTCTTTCTTTGTGCGCTTCAGTTATCTCTTCATTAGATCTATACGTGACTAATATTTGAATTGTTTTTTTAACTGTTAATATATATATCAACACCATCTACACCACAACTCCGAGAATATCACATTTGAAGGTTGCATCCTCATAAGATTATTTTTTACCATATCTGAAGCCAGGGTTTTAAAGTGTAGATTTGAAATTATTTTTTTAATTTAATTAATTGTTTTTCTTTTTTGTAAATGTTATTGATTATAGTAATACCATCAAAGCATGTTAATTAATTCACTCAACCATTGTTATGTTCTATCTCTGTATTGATACATTTATTACTTGCATGATTCGATTTGAATTTTTTCATTATGTTATTAGTAATGTCTGATTTTTTATACATGTTCTTTCGAAGTTCTAAATATTAGATTTTATATTTGTAATTTTAAATTTATTAATGTTGCATCAAAGTTTTAATATAACATATATACTTTTATTTTTTTAACGTGTTTTTATGATGAATACGTACTTCTTTCATTGCTGACTCGATCCATTAGCCAAGCTATATGTTGTTTCTTTTAGTGGATGAATGAGGCTAACAACTATTTTGAGCTCAATGTCAAAGTCAACACCTATTTGTTTGATTAGATTTATTATTGTTTCATCAAACATAAAGTCGTAGGATTTAAATTTTCATTATTATGATGAATGTTTATTACAGATTTTCGACAAATATGTTTTTAGCATCTACTTTTGTCTTGCTAATGTTAGCTGGCATGACTAGATTCATGTACTCATTCTTACTTGGTCGATACAATTATACCGCTGTGTAATTTTAAACATAAGGTCTTACATTTGAATTAGGAATATTTATCTCAATTTTTCAATATGATCTTTTTAGCAAGTGCTTTGTCTTACTAATGATAACTGGACTGATTATATTCATGTTCTCTTATTTACTTTAGTTGATACAATTATATGGCTGCGTAATCTTTTGGTGTTCAATAAATGTCAAGCATTATTCATTTCAAAAAATATTTTTCTCATTTATATATTGTTATAAATGATATTTTTTGAACCTAATATTTTTTTAAAAAATAACCGTACATCGCACGGGTATAGAACTAGTCTATACTATTCTAATAAAAGTTAATTCTGGAGCAGCCACGTGACAGCACCAGAAGCAGAGTTTGTCCGCCTAAATCTCTCCACTAAATCTATCTATATCACAGCTAAATATGGTTAAGTAAAATCTGGATAAACAAATCCTAACATATAGCAGCTAACATAAAATAATAAATCTATCAGCTTTAACACACCTCCCGTAAGGCAAGTCTCAAACATTAATTGTCACTTAAATCAACGAAAAAATCTTTCTAAACAAGGTAAGATACTCACCATCTAAAAAATCTTGCTAAACCGAGTAGATCATAACTTTTTAGAAAAATTCAATTTAAGCCTACCTTCGTGCAGTCCATCTTCCTTTGTTTTAAGAACAAACTTTCCATGTTTAGTTTAACAAAATTTTATAATAAAATTATATACTTTTATAAATAATATTTTTTATTTATTTTAATATTTTATAAACAACTACCGTGCATCGCACGGGTTTTCAACTAGTATAATAATATAACTCAGTCTTGGTGCTGCCACGTGGCTGCACCGACAATCTTATTCCCGCCATTACATCCCCTCAAAAATAGAAATCTATATTAACAAAAATCCTATTCTCGCCATAAAAAAATTGACATTTCTAGGGGCGTGATTCTCACTTCCCTGCAATAAAAAATAATAATAATAACTATTGATTAATCACCTCAAACCTCACCCGACCCCTCTTTTCTTTGACAATGAAAATCTCACCTCATCAGACTTACTATAAAAATCCTTACATTCTAAATGCCACACCCTTTTATTGTCAAAAAAATCCTCACCTTCCATTTTCTGGTCAATTTTTCTACTATAAATATTATTTTCCTCTTTCACCTCCGTTTTTCTCCAAGTTCTTATCTTTGTAACGTGTATTTTATTTTAAAATATGTATGATGATGATAAAACAACTTACGATAGGTATATTTTGGAAGGCACACACATTTACTGTTTTTGTTTTGTTGTTTTGATCTCAAGATCAATGCCTCATAATATAGACTAATATATCATGCAGTCTTTTTATTTATTAAAGATATTTATTTTGTGTATTTCTCATCTTATGATATTTTCAGATATATTTTTCTTCTTTCAATTGTTTTAAGCATAAAATTTCTCTATTCTTAATAATGATAGAATTGATAGATTGTAATTTGATATTTAATTACTAGAATTATATAGATGCATATGAACTTTCTAACATGGAGTTTTTTTAAAGACTTCTTTCGTTGACATTATTTAATACTCATGAATTTTTCAAAAACATCTTTTTCTTCTATTAATTCTATTAAATTTAAAAATGTTCTTAACTATGCATACTAATTATAATATAAATCTAACACTTTTCGTACATAAAACTAGTGTTAGATATTTTTCACATCTTCCACAGATCGCTCCACCATCCACAGTTGGGGGGAGTTGTTATTTTCCCCACGTCACTTTCTTCCTTTGGACACCGATGCTGACAGGAGCGACATAGGGAACACAAACCTCATAAATCCATCACAAGAAAGAGACGTCTCTATACATATGCTCAATTGCTCATGCCATTGTGGGAAATTATGTATTTTGTTTTTTGAAAAAAATATATTTGTATACTATCAATGTGTGAGTATTTTGGCCGTAAGAATCTTTCAAAGGAGCTGCTCCTCATGTAAAAACAAACTACTACACTAGAAATTGACTCCAAGCAAGTTCAGCACCTCTACTTTGGAAATTTTGTTCTGATACCAATTTTTTTATTGAAATTTCTGTGCATAAAGATAAAATATATTTTTTATTATAATAAGATCAAAATTTTGAAAATAATTTTACTCTATTCTCAATCTATCCAAATATCAAACATAGTCTCACAATCTCACGTGCTGGTGATAACAAAATAGGCTCACAACATGCCAGGATTACCATAGCACTATGACCATGTTTCGTTCACAGGGAGAGTCTCCACCCCAAAAATCCAACAAGAAGTTTAGACACTCGTTGGACGAAAAAATATTTCCAAGTTCAAGAGTGTGTGCAGGACTGTTCTTAATATGGTTCAACTTGAAAAATAGAATCAAACCGGCCAATTCGATTCGGATTGAGAAGTCTCATGATTCAGTTCGATTTTACACAGTGAAATCAAATGAATTGAAATATATATTAAATATATTTAAATAATAAATAATAACATGAAAAAATATCTAGCCCAATGGGCTAGAGCCTAGCGCGTTGCTTTCTGTTGGGCGGTCTTGGAACCCAGGACCGACCATCCCCCTTTATTTTGGATTTTTTTTTTGTTTTTAGTTTAAACTGAACCGAACCGGTTCGGTTTGAATATAATTTTAGTTCGATTCGGTTTTTAAAAAAAAAATTTAAATCGAATCGAGCCGAACCGTGAACAACCCTATATATGTGTGAGAGAGAGAGAAATAGAAAGATACTTGAAGCATATTTGTCCATTGATAAAGGCTTTCCACCCAACCAACCAGACAAAAATATTTATGTGAGTTGTTCCATCTGATTAGTTGGACAGAACTCACAATCTAACACGGTTGGAATGTGGGTCTCGACTGTCCGACCAAGTAAGCGGGTTATCGAACACTCCGCTGTAATTTTACCTGGTCGGTCGAGTAGAAAACCGAACTGTTATCTGTTTCTGCCTTAACAACTACACTGGTTGTAATTAAGAGATATTTGTGTCATAAAAAAACTATGTAACTTTGTAAAATACCATAAGAATCATAACAATTTTATGGTATCTTCGGTACTTTATGTCAGAGGAATAATGGCATTACTAAGACTGTAGTAAATCTTGTCACCAGTCAATTTTCTTTATTTGCGGACCTAAAATTCAGGTTAGGCTTGTGGAGGGGCTAGTTGAACAAATTTGCAAAGACAAAGGCCCTTTTCCAAAATGTGAAAGAGGCCAAAAGATTGTATAGAAGACTGACGCTTGTGGACCTTCCCACCCTCTCCTTTTGAGCCCGTGGATGCAAACAAATAATTAAAGCAGACAAGGACACGCAAGTCCCCTCCATCAAACGTGATTCATGCACCTTTTTGTTTTCTCACTCTAATTTTTATAAATCCTTTTTCTACGGTCAAAATTTTTTATGCTCCAAAGTTCAGTATTTTGGGGTTCAAGGGTCTTCTGACAATGGACTCACTTATGTGTTCAGTGTCTCTTCACTCTAAATTATTCCCCTAGGAGAGTTGTTAATCAATTCATGTGAGACTTATACATTGTGGATAAGGAGAAACACTTGCGACTTATGTGAGACGCTTGCCTCCTACTCGTCAGTAGATACATGTGGAGTGAGTCTAGAGGTGTAAACAGAATCTGATATTTCGATATTTTTACTCGATTTCGATAAAAATTATTGAGTTCGAAATTAAAAAATGATATCGATAGATTATCGGAATCGGTATCGGATATTCCGATAAGTTATCGAAATCAAAATCGGAATTGAAAAATAATTAGAATCGGTATCGGTTATTCCGATAAATTATCCATATACTAAAAAGATGAAACTATGGTAAACACCTTAGTTTATCAGAATTTTGGTTCCGATAATGTTATCGGAATCGGAACGGAATCAGAATTAATCATTCTAATTTTATCGAAATCAGAACTATATTTTGATTATCGAAATCGAAATCGGAATCTATGTTTTCGGTTTTGAACCCGATCCATTTGCAGTCCTAGATGAGTCTAATAACATTTAATACGTTGCAGGACCCACTTCTTTATATCTGTGAGTAATTCACGTGGGCTATAAATCAAATTTGTGGTTAAATAAGTTTCGGTGACTCAAAATACAATAGATGAAAGCTTGGGGAGAAAGAGTTCCTCAGTTTAGAACGTTGAATTGTTATGATTTGGTGCACGTTTGAATCTGTGTTAAACTAGTAATATGAAGTATTTATCAATATGCAAATATTGAAATTCATAGAGCATAACTAGTAATGCCTTTTATCGATACTAATATCAAAATGAGCCAATAATAGAGATGTATTCAATATAACAAATGCACATCCTATCAGATATTACCTGCATTTCCACTAATATGCTTCTTTCCACACCTTATCCCCCTTCCACATAAGTGAAAACATTTTCTAACAAAAATTAGAAGTTGCATAAATGAATCTCGGCATCAAATTAGGCTTAGGTTGATGGTACAACTATAAGAAGAAGATGTGCGAATCAAGTTAGGCTTGGGTTAATAGTACAACTATAAGAAGATGTGCGAAAACCTCTTATAATCTTGGCATCAAGGTGGGCTTGGGTTGATGGTACAACTATAAGAAGAAGATGAGCGAAACCTCAAATAAACTTGGCATCAAATTAGGTTTTGATCAACGGTACAACTATAAGAAGAAGATGTGTGAAACCTTGAATAAGTCCCTAAATTAAACTTTCTCCTATAATTGTCAAAAACATAACGTTAACACATCTCAACAAAGCGATTTACTGAGGCAAGTCGTGTCAAGTTCATTTCTTCTTGTGATGAAGAGCCAACTACATATACCACTTCTAATACACAAATAATCTTATAGATATAAATGACAAGTAATTATATCCCCTATTTCCACATTGATACTGTCACCACCGTCCCCCGTCAATGACAGAGTAGACACCCCGTTGGGTGGATGGGGTGCGGTTAAGATTCGATCCATAGCTGCGCAGAGTTTTCGCGCACAATCATAATAGTCTCTTACAACTGTATCCGAGTAAAAAAAAAACTATGATAAACCAACCACACTAATTAATAAAACATTGTTTGTCATCATAGTTGAAGCCCAATCTAATGAGGGAAACACTATTTACTTAAGGCATAATTAGTTCCCATATCGATGCCTTCATCCATGGGCTTTAAATGCCCACTTGTCTTCTGCCTCCATGTCTTGATGCCCTCAAATGATATGACCTTTAATAGATCATTGATGAAAGCTTCTACCCTTTTGCCCATCTTTTACTTTTAACCATTTAGGAACCTATTTTTGAACTATTAAACGTATCCACGGCACAGATCTCCTTTTCGTCTCTTAACGAGATACAAGATATTATCAATAAAATTATTAACGATTATTACAAGTTATCAAATGACCATAAAATTTTAAATAATATCAACTTACTTGCATACAATTTTTTTTGCTAATTTAAATAATAACACCGGGTTCCGGCCCGACCCGGATCCACTGGATTCGCCCGCTGCGATATCCTGTCCGGGAAGGAAGGGGGAAAAAATGCTCCAAGTGGAATCGACGTAATTAATGCCTCGTCGAACTAATCAAGGGCCGCCAGCAAGGATAGTGGGTCCCACAGCACTCGCCCCGCGCCAACCGTCTCAGGTCGTCGCCGTGGCGGAGGCAAACCGCACACGTAAATCTTCTGTGGAGAACATCTGGCCGTCCGATCGGAGGATCTCCAAGGTCCGCCCTCCTCGAGAACTAACGGAGACGGGAAGCGGGAAGGATAAGGATACTATAAATCTTTTGAAACTATTTTTTTAAGCTTGATAGCTTATAAATAAAAAACATATTTAGCTCATGTTTATCCAATTAGCTCTGAGTATGATTATCTATCAAGGAGAGAAATGTTTGTTATTAGTCCCGACTAATAATAATGTTCATCTAAATTGTTTGTCAAATAATCTCATTAATTAAAATTTTGTTAAATTCTTTTCTTTCTCTTTTTTATCTAATAAAATTATTTAATAAACAATTCACATAAAAATTATTATCCCGAGGACAACAAATATTTCTCTTTTAAAAAAAGCTTCAGTTGCACATCAAACGTTATATCACATTCTTCGTCCACTTTACTCACTTGAATATTATGCCCCAGAGATCACTTTATGACCTTCCTCCACATTTTTAAATTTTTTTTTATTATGTTATACGTGTAGATTCAGATGCGGCGGGAGCAAAGGTATTATACTCTTTATCTTATAACAGTTTGGGCAGAAATCCTAAAATTAACATTATTATCGATCCGATAAGTATCCTTTTAGTAGTCGGCAAAGTTTGATACGTCTTTCCTGTTCCTTGCCTCCACGCACGAGCAAAGCCGCCTCTTTCTTTCTAACCTCTAGCTTTGGCCTTGGCCTTCGCGCATATAATAAAGGATCCGATTCCTAACCGGACGAATCTAACCTTCCTCTGGAGTCCCCCACATCAGAGTGAGCAGGAGTGATCACGGAGGAGGAGGCAGCCGCAGCTGCAATTATTTGGGTTTTTTTCAGATCTGGGTTTGGTGAATTTGGTCTCACGATCTGTGTTCTCTCCAGCTACTGAGCACCCATCAGGAAAGATCGGATTTTTCTTCCTCCCCGGAGGGCCTTCTGTTAAGGAGGTCTGTCGCCCCGGGCTTGTGCCTGGTGCGTTCCCCTTTGCATTGGCCTGGTTGTGCAGGTGAAGTTCCTCGATCTGGGGTTCTTTCAATTTGTCGAAGCTTGATTAGGAAAGGTTTGGTTTATTTCGGGCATTTCTTTTTTCCCCACCAATTAATGAATGGTTGGGTCTCCGGGAATTTTTTTTTAATCCCGTCGGTTCTCCGTCTTCTTGATGTTTTCTTCTTCTCTCAATTGGCTTGTGGAGAGTTTGGCTTCCTGATGTTGGGAGTGCCTTCTGTTTTCCAGTTCTGAAGTGATATTTGCCAGAGCTGCCGATCACAATGAGAGGGAAATTAGGTTTTGCCATCTGGGTTTTGTTTCTTTGGGGCACCTGCTTCGCCAGATTTGTGGTCGAGAAGAACAGCTTGAAGGTGACGTCGCCGGATTCGCTTAAGGACACCTATGAGTGTGCCATCGGGAACTTTGGAGTCCCCCAGTATGGTGGGACGATGGTGGGGATAGTGCTCTATCCCAAGGCAAACAAGAAGGCATGCAACAGCTTCAAGGAGTTTGATATTTCATATAAATCCAAACCTGGAAGTTTCCCTACATTCCTTCTTGTGGACAGAGGAGGTAAGTTTTTCCCTTTCCTGCGCTCAAATTCTTTATCTGGCTCCTTCTTTAATGATGATCATGAATTTGCAGTAGATATGTGCAATGACATCTTCCTATGTGGGTTTACTTTCAGTTTGAAGGGGTATACGTTCTAATGCTTGCCCGCTGACGATTATATTCAAAATTGCATATATGATGGCTGTGTGCCCCGTTGTGGTATTTTATCTGTCGATTTTGCCTTTTGACATGTAGTCATCTATTTTCTGAGGGACTCTGCTCAACAAATTATGGACCTTTTTACTTGTTTAATGTGAATTTTTAGCTTCATTGAGGATGACGAGTCTAAAATATTTATCTAGGATATTCTGTGTTATGTTGTGTGTGGCCGTTCTCTAATCAAGCTTGCCATACAAAGTCAAAACTGATTTAGGCTAAAAAGGAGTATCTCTTTAGTTTAATTTAGCAAATGAACCTTGTTATTTAAATTCTATTTTTATCATAATAGTTATTTTGAGGAATCATGTCCTTTCCCCAGTCTATGAAAGCACTTGCTCTATGGAAAATACACTAATGCCTTATATTTCATGATAAACATTGCCTTGTTTGGTTCATTTGTTTCATTGTTGTTAGTCAGACCACAAAGTCTGTTATTCATCCTTTGCTCTGAAAATGATTGGAAAAAAAAACTGTGGACAAGAGAAAATATATAGATCCCTCTATGCATAATGATGTCTGATCACTAACATGTTGTTATTCACAGACTGCTACTTCACGAAAAAGGCATGGAATGCACAAAATGCTGGAGCAGCAGCTATCCTTGTTGCTGATGATAGGGTTGAGCCCTTGATAACAATGGACACACCTGAGGAAGAGAATGCACATGCAGACTACTTACAGAATATCACCATTCCATCAGCTCTCATCAGCAAAACTCTGGGTGACAGCTTCAAGAAAGCCATATCAAATGGTGAGATGGTTAATGTCAATTTAGACTGGCGGGAATCACTTCCCCACCCTGATGAACGTGTAGAGTATGAATTCTGGACTAATAGCAATGATGAGTGTGGTCCCAAGTGTGACAGCCAGATAGAGTTTGTGAAGAGCTTCAAAGGAGCAGCTCAGATACTTGAGCAGAAGGGCTACACACAATTCACTCCTCATTACATTACATGGTATTGCCCTGAGGCTTTCATCCTGAGCAAGCAATGCAAGTCACAGTGCATCAACCATGGGAGGTATTGTGCTCCAGACCCTGAGCAGGACTTCAGCCGAGGTTATGATGGGAAAGATGTTGTTGTCCAAAATTTGCGTCAAGTTTGTGTCTTTAAAGTTGCTAATGAGAGTGGCAAACCTTGGTTATGGTGGGATTATGTCACTGATTTCTCCATTAGATGCCCAATGAAAGAGAAAAAGTATACCAAGGAATGTGCTGATGAGGTTATTCGTTCGCTGGGTATGTTCATCTATGGAGTTTTTTTTATGGCTTTCTGGAATTTTTGGCACTTTAACATGACTGTTCTTCCACTAAACTTCAGCAACTTACTATCATGTCTTTGATGGATGTTAACAGGTTTGGATCATAAACAGATAGATAAGTGTATTGGAGAGCCAGATGCAGACAAGGAGAATCCTGTACTCAAAGCAGAACAAGATGCACAGGTTCAAGTTCTATCCTAAAACTTTCACTAAACTTCTTTTCCATCTTAGTTTTTCCGGCTTAACTGTCTGAATTTTGATATTCTGGTTTTAGATTGGCAAGAACTCCCGAGGGGATGTGACCATCTTGCCAACTCTTGTGATCAACAACAGACAATATAGAGGTTAATCAATGGTTTGATATTGCTTTTCCCAAGTCTTCATATGTTTCTGCATATTAAAGCTATTTTTTTATTCATTCAGGTAAGTTGGACAAGGGTGCAGTCCTCAAAGCCATCTGTGCAGGGTTTCAGGAAACAACTGAGCCAGCCGTTTGTCTGAGTGAAGGTTGGGAAGATGTTCATCTTTTTCCTTTCTGTCGAGTGCATTTGGTTCATGGGACTCAATGAATCAAATTATATGCCTGATGTTATCTTCCCTTATTATTTAAACAGATATAGAAACAAATGAATGCTTGGAAAATAACGGTGGATGTTGGCAGGATAAAACTGGTAATGTTACAGCATGCAAGGTATGGCATTTATTGTTCTGGCACTTAAGATTGTTGTCTTGGAATCTTTCAGCCTATTGCTTGAATATCTCTGAACTGTGCTACATCATTTTCCAGGACACTTTCCGTGGAAGGGTCTGTGAGTGCCCTGTTGTCCAAGGCGTGAAATTTGTGGGTGATGGATACACACATTGTGAAGGTACATATGTTTTGTCGCAAATGTGGAGATGAGTTGTGTGCTTATGGAATGATACGACAAACACCCTTATTATTATTTATATGTATGCAAGAAACAGGCCCTGCCTCACCTACCAATCCCTTAATGATCATAACATCTGCTTTAACCCCTATTATCAATTCACCTTCTGCTGGTTGGATGCCAGAAGGGGGTTTGTGATGTTATGCAGATTTTTATGGCAACTTGTCTGTGTCCTAAAACATTGGGGATTTTTTGCACATTCAATTCTTCGCATGCACATGAGCCCTTCTTTTTTTAACCCCTTCAGATGGATTAGCCTATAGAATTTCCGGGTGTCAATATTTTTTTTTTCTCCTGTGTTGAGGAACTGGGATCAAGCTAACCCTGGGAGGGCCAGGAAATGATCACCCAATTCTCACCATTTCAGCCTCATTCTGGTTTGAATGCACGGTTTCCACTTCTTGTGGAACTTAATGGCGTCAGTTTTCTAGCCTGGGTTTGGTAATTGGATAAGAAAAATTAGAAAGAGTATGCATTCAACATGAATGCGTGTGTGAGCTTTTATTCTAATTTTAATATTGTTATTCCGATATTATTCTATGTTGAATAATTAATTCTTATTATTCAATAATAGGGTTGTGCTATATAATATTGAATTAGAATTAGAATAGGAGGTTAGTTAACATAAATCTTCTCTTAGTCTAATGTGGACAAGGACTGGATCCATGGTTTTGCAATTTGCTCAAATATGGATTCTGGCCAGCCTAATTCAAGTGGGATTTTGATGTTATTCCATCCCAACGATTCCTAACTTGCCAAATTAAAATGCTAAACACCTCAGAATTTCAATCTTTTCCCTTGTTCTAGACTTATTCTGTTACCAGGCCAAGGCCCAATGTTCCATTTAAAAGTATTGTTGAACAGTGTCAGTGGTGCCTCTCATTTCTTTAACATAAAGCCATTCTTAGGTTTTTGTTGGCATGGGTAGAATGCTGAAAAGGCTATAGTTTATGGGTTGCCATTCTGGCATCCAGTGTCTTTGACTCTGTTATCTTTATTGAATAAGCTTCTATCATAGTCATCATGAATTTAATCCCGTCACGTAAAACCATGAAGGATCTGAGGTCAATCTGACTGGCTGCCGACTTGCCTTGTCTGCTGCTTGTGTTTTGTACCTTGTCAAGGTAACTTTAGGGTCAAGTCTCACGAGATATATTAGACACTGTATACCCTGGTTGTTACATAGTTTGAGCTCTCAGTACTTTCATAAGCTCTTCTAGGCTTTGAAAAGTAATAGAGAGAGAGAGAAACTTGATGTAGGTTTTTTCTTGCTGTAACTATCGTCAAAGATTGAACATACTGAGTTTGTGTCAATGAAGATCACCACTTGCAAGATTTTTTACGAAGTTTAGAACCTACTTCAATGACATCAATCTAAGCTTTGACCTATATTATTATTCTTCAGCTTCTGGATCTGGACGTTGTGAAATTAACAATGGAGGATGCTGGACAAAGATGCTAGATGGCATAAGATACTCTGCCTGCGTGGTAAGTGGCTTGATTGTTGGATATAAAAACATCTCTTTGTATTTAGGGAGAGATTCAGTGAGAAAATTTTACTGATATGGTGAACCTTCTGTTGTTCAGGAAGGAGAATCCAAGGGATGCAAGTGCCCACCTGGATTTAGGGGTGATGGGGTCAACACCTGTGACGGTACTTTCTTACATCTGGTCCCCTGTGTGCTATAAAACTACTGCTTTCTGTTTGTCCTGTTGAATCATTTAGTTGTTTTAATGCAAATCTCCTCCTTTTCATTGACCAAGATAAAAATACATTTGATGTCTCAGATGTCGATGAATGCAACGAAAAGCTTGCATGCCAATGCTTCGATTGCAAATGCAAAAACACATGGGGTAGTTATGAGTGCAGCTGCAGTGGGGATCTATTGTACATGAAGGAGCATGACACCTGCATAAGTGAGTCGTCTTCTTCTCAATCAACTCAAGATTTGCTTCAAGAAATGGGTTTGTCACTATATAATCATTAGTACTTGTCCACTCACGCAACCAGTGATATTCTGAAGCATCGGGATTAGTCAACTTTCATGCATTCCATATCCGTGATTTTTTAACAATAATAATGTCTTATGTAATATCTGGTTCTGGGTCTTGACATATATGAATGGTAATTGGAGAATTGGAAAATAGTTTTGGGAAGGAAACCGAATGCAATGTGCATGTGCTCCCAGAGAACTTGAATTGTCTAGGTGTTGAAGCGAGTAACTGGACTGGTTATTGAAACATAGGCCTCTGGAATGACTTGCAGGCAAGAAGGCATCGACAGAGGTCAGCTGGAGCTTTTTGTGGGTTATAGTGCTTGGCTTGGCTGCAGCCGGATTTGGAGGCTATGCAGTTTATAAATACAGAATCCGGGTAAGCTATTGATCTGACATCCTGAATTCTCCATTATTTTCCTGGATGTTACTTTACTTTACACTTTGCTACCTCCTTCACCACACTTAATGGGAGCCATCCAATCATTTGACATAGAGACTCTTATTAGATCCATCACCTGTCTAAAGAAATGCCTTGAAACATGCCTTCAGCAAAGGCCATTTGATTGATTTATTTGGACTGCTCTAATAAGTGTTTAAAAAAGGGTGGCCAAGTATGGCAGGAAGCTTCTGATAAGTGTGTTAAGAAAAAGGCGGCAAAGAGCATGATATGATATAATTCCTGTATTTCTTCTCTTCTAAAAACATCTGAGGCACGTGAAATTCCTTTCAAGGAAGCCTCTGCCTGGTTATTATGTGAATCACAAGGGATTTGCAAATAAGATGTTACTTCATGTAAGCCTCTTCAGGCACGCTCTATACTTGGGTCTTAACTAGTTTTCTTGTGGATTCAGAGGTACATGGACTCGGAGATTCGCGCAATCATGGCTCAGTACATGCCATTGGACAACCAAGGGGAGACTCCCAATCACATGCCGCATTCAAACATCTAAGTTGCAGCTCTCCCACTTTTTATGGCGATGGGTGGGTGGAAGTATGGGAGCTCAGGAGAAGTGAGAAGACTACTACTCGCCCTCTCCATCTTGGTGGGGGCACCACGATGACTCTGTTTTTGGCTTCTTTGCCACGCGCAAGGGTTGTTTTATGTGCAGTGGTGGACATAGCTGGTCACTATTGCGCATGAGAGTGCTTTTGCTTGTTTAGAATGTAATGTAAAAAAAAAAAAATCAGAAGACATAAGTCATTTCTCTTCTCGACGGTTAAAATAGTAGGCTGGACACTAGCTGATGAGTTCGTCCCTACCATCGCATTCTCCCATGAGAACTTGGTCCATGGTGGTGATCTCATGAAAATCCCAGATGCACTGGGTTATCCCTCTTTCAGACTAAAACTAGTAGATGATGATGGTAACGCAAGCCGGTGAAAAGAATGAAATGGCCAAACGCAATGCAGGTCCCACTGCGTGTGGGTGCGAGGGATCGTGGTCTGAATACAAATAAAATCCCTCAAAAATTTGGCTGCGGGTCCAGATATTTAGCCTATATCTTTATGCTCTCACAATTTATAGTATAGAAGATTACTTACTGGTGGGTGCGCAGTTGAGTTCCTCTCTTCTTTTTGGAAAAGTGAACAGACGAAGCCCGAGTGCTCGGGGATGGAGACAGGAAGAAATGCTTGGTTAGGAGAGCCTACCTACCATTCCCACTTGCCGAGTTTCTTTGGTACATACAATGTTTGGCAACCCTTGCCGAAGATTTTGATGGGTTGGTCGTCGCACCTGAAATCTCGACATGTAAAGTGGTCTCACCCCAGTTCAAATAGGACACCACGAAGCAACATGCTGCCTTGCCTTCGTTGACGTCGGCGGGTGAGACTCTGGAGATGCACCAGTACGTTTGTCGTCTTCTCATGTCCAAGAGACCGCCCAGTGGTTGGGGCGCCCGCAGCACACCCAAGCGGTGCAGGTCTCGATACCTGTAAGAGGTAACGTGTGTGCACTTCTAGGCCTCAGTTTGGTAATGAGTTGAGTTGAGTTAAAATTAATTTTAATCTAGAACTAAAGTTAGTCTATTTTTAACTCATTTTTATTTTATTTGCATCTGAGTTAATTTATTTGACTATAGTGAGTTAACTTATTTTTCTTAAATATATTTTGATAAGAAAAAATGAGTTAACTTAGAAAAAATAACAATTAATATTATGTACTTTGAGAGTAAAAAGATAGTTAACTCAATAGATTAACTTCAACCTACCTCCAGAAGTGGGTTGAAAAATTGTGGGTTAACTCACATTTGACTCATCTTTAATCTAATCAACTTGAGTTAACTTTGTAACATTTTCAAACTATTTTTTAAGTTAGTTTTGAGTTAACTCTGAATTAACTTTAGTCTAACTCATTACCAAACTTAAAGTTAAGGTGGTTATTTAAATAAGATCAATCCATGCTTGAGGTTCACACTGTGTCGTTTTATTGGCCGTTGTTTCTAGACTTGGGACATAAGTTTGGGTGAGAGGGGCTCCAGGTCTCAAACTCGGGGCGAAAGTGTGTGCGCCCAATGCCACAGGTGAAAATTGGAAAAGTTTAGAGGTTGGTCGTATAGAGAGAGATGGACGCCCTAAGGGGATAGGCTGCTTGTCCTGCGTGCTACATTTCATAGAGTTGTAAACCCAACCAAAACCTCGGAGAACAACACTTGCAGAATCATCCATCTTGTGTCTGTCTCAAATACAAAGCTTGGGAGTCCGTAACATTTATTGTGCTGCGGTACTCAACAAGTTTTGCCTAGAACTGACATCGGATGGCCAAACCATCCACTGAGTCAACTGTGCGGGCGGCCTAATCTTTGTAGTACTGAGGGATCCTTGGATGCTTCCTCATATTTCATTTATGGGTCCTCTCTTCCTCATTGTTTTTGAATTTCTAATAGAGAACGGATACATCAGTAGTGTGGTGGCTATTCCTAGCCACCTTCGTGCACAAGGCCCATCATAGCCCAGCCCAATTCAGCAGACAAACGTGGCCCTTCCGCATGGCGCCACGTCTTCTCAAGAGCAGCTTTAAGGTCCCAAGGCCGATCCTTGCATTCATGTACCAACGGGACCCAACAGTCGCCTCCGAAAACCTTATAGCTTGTTCGGCCCAGGGCCTCTCTTCCGAGCAACGTTTGCTCGGCGTGTGCCGAAGCCTCGAGCGACACTTCCTCGCATCAGACATCCAGCAGCAAGCTTTGCCACCGAGCAGCAGGTTCCGTTTACCGAACAAGGCCTCTACCCGGTATCTCCGACCAGAAGGATTCAAACAACCCTCTGTCTCCTTGTAGTGGTTGCAACGGTTGCGTCATGCATGCCCCACGATTAAATGGTGCGTTAACTGCAAGGCCCCTCAACGGGCGCCTCCCCGCCAATGGCGCTAACAGGCGCGCCCTTTGTGGCATTGATCAGGGACGTTCCGTCCCTCTCTCTCAACACTTCTGCCTATAAAAGGCTCTAGTAAGCCTCCATGTAGGGATAGGTAATCTAAGACACATTGCTCCTGCTCAACACTGAACCCTTCTTCTCCAAAGCCTTTACTGACTTAGGCATCGGAGGGTTCTCCCAGGTTCTTCAACCGGACCCCCCTGATTCCGTTTTGGTTTTGCAGGCATCTGTCCGCTACCGACGGTCTTCTTCCCTATCTCCAAGTGTAGGCCCGCTTGGCTCCGGCCCAAGCAGGAAAATACCTCCACACTTATGACGTCGTCTGTCGGAAACAACGACAGCCATGGCTCGCGGACGATCTTCGTACCAGAACATTGGGAGCCGTATGACGAGGTCCCTCCAGTCGCAGGCGGACTCCCGTCAACGTGCCCCCTCCCCGTCGACGTCACCGTAGCCCCTGTTGCTGCGACCGGGGACGTCCCTGCGCCCGCCACCATCGTGCCTGCGACTGCCCTGGAGATGGCCGAACTGTGGGGGCAGATGCAACAGCTAACGGGAATCTGCCTGGGTCTCCAGACCCAGCTGGCCGGGCACCGGTCCCGACAGCCTCCATTCCGCAGGAGCGCTAGGCAGAATCGTCTCACCGGCGATCACGCGCACCTCCTGCCCTGGCAGAGTTGTTTCAGGAGTAGCATGTTGATTCGCCGCGGAGGTCGTGCCACGCCCCGTCTGATGAACGAGCACCGGAGCGCCGCGGCCGTTCACCCCGTCGCTCTGCGGCGGCCCCGCGCCCACCGCGCTCGGTCGTGGGAGCCAATTCCCACAGGACTAGGCGTGCGGATTCGGCCCACTCCGAACAGGAGTTGGCCAGGCGTTTGCGTCGCGTCGTCGACCTGGAACGTCGTGTGGATGCGATGGTCTAGCATGCTGAGGGCAAAGCTCCGGCCGAAGAGGACCTGAACTTCCGCTCCCCGTTTATCGTGGAGATCTTGGAAGCTCGGGTCTCTCCCAAGCTCCCTCTGCCCACCATCGCACCGTACGACGGCACCTCCGACCCCGCGGACCACATTCACGGGTTCGAGTCGCATATGGTGTTCCATGGGGCATCTGATGCGGCCAAATACCGGGCCTTCCCGGCCACCTTGAAGGAAACCGCTCGGGCTTGGTTCGAAGCCCTCCCTGCAGGTTCCATCTCTTCCTTCCACCAGCTGAAGAAGTCCTTTCGGGACAACTTCCTGGGCGGAAGGTCGCAACCATGCACCGCGGCCTCCCTTCTCGCTGTTTGGCAGAAGAAGGGAGAAGCGCTCTGGGACTACGTCAAGAGGTTCCAGACCGAGGAGCTCCGCATCCCGCGCCTCGACGTCCTGTTAGCCACCAGTGTCCTTATCCAGGGCACTCGCGATGGCTTCCTACAGAGGACGCTGGGGGTGCAGCAGTCGTCCACCCTTGCCGAGCTGCTCTCTACTGCGCAACGCCACGCCGCGTGCGAGGAGAGTCTAGCAGCCGACCGAGCAGAGCAGGGAGAATCGTCAGATAAGAAGAGACCTTCCGATAACGGTTCCGACCGTGACCGGAAGAAAGGACAGCGCAACGGGGATTCACTGTGCCGACCACGCCCCTTCACTGACTACACCTCGCTCACGGTGGTGCCCGAACAGATCCTGGCAGAAATCTGAGACGAGCCCTATGTCCGGTGGCCACCAAGGATGCGCTCCGACCCCCGAAGGCGCAACCAAGAGAAGTATTGTCGCCTCCACCACAATCATGGCCACGACACCTCCGAATGCCACCAGCTCAAGGATGAAATCGAGTCCCTTATTAAGCGCGGCTACCTCAGACGGATCGTGCGCCGGAATGAAGACCGCCCCAGACGCCGAGAGCGGACTCCCGAGCAACCGATCAACAATGAGCCCAATGGGCAAGAGATCAATGTGATCGCGGGAGGCTTCGGTGCAGGCGGAGAAAGCAATCAAAACCAGCGCGACTACGCTCAGAGGGTGCACGCAGTGGACAGGGCTCCAGCGCCTCGTCCAAACCCTTATCCCCCTCCCCTCGCACGCGCACTTTCTGAGGAGGCTATAACCTTCTCGGATGAAGATCTTGTAGGAGTCTCTACTCCACACACTGATGCGCTGGTTGTGTCAGCCACCGTCAATCATTGTAATGTGCGCTGGATCCTGGTGGATAATGGAAGTACCCCCGACGTGTTATCTTATGACTGCTACCTACTTATGAGACTGAAAACCGACCAGCTCACCCCTGTTGAGTCACCTCTGTTCGACTTCTCAGGGGTCTCGGTTCAGCCCATGGGGCGAGCACGCCTTCCAATAACTCTTGGGATGGCCCCAAGGAGTGTGAGCAAGATAGTGGACTTCTTAGTCGTTCGAAACATGCCTAGTTATAACGCTATCCTCGGTAGTGGTCTGATCAGCAAGCTCAGGGCGGTGCCTTCGTCTCTCCATCAGAAGATGAAGTTTCCCACCCCGCATGGGATCGGTGAGGTGTTCGGCGACCAACAAGAATGTCGACGGTGCTACGTCCTCTCACTAAGAGACAAGCAACCTCTCGAAGCCCTGCACATCGTGCCTCCGCAAGCCGACCAGCCTTCTACCAGCCGAGGAACTCTCGCTGAAGACCTGCTTCCTGTTCGGGTGGATGATGACCCCGAACACGTTCTCTATATTGGCGCACTTTTGCTGGAAGCCGAACAGCAGTGCTACAAGGCATTCCTCCTAGCCAACTCGGATGTGTTCGCATGGTCAGATAGAGAGCTACTAGGCATCCCTCTAGAAGTGATGGTGCATCGCCTCCGCTTAGACTCACGGGTCCCACCAGTTCAACAAAGGAGGTGACTCGTCAACGGAGAACGGCAGACCGTAATCCATGATCACGTGGCCAAAAGCCGAACAGTTGGGCTCCTCCAGGAAGCCCACTATCCAAGATGGATCTCCAATGCGGTCATCGTACGTAAAGCTAATGACAAATGGCGCATATGCGTGGACTACAAAGACCTTAACAAGCCTACACCCAAGGACAACTTTCCTCTGCCACGCATCGACCAGTTGGTGGACGTAACATCCGGACATGAGCTTCTCAGCTTTTTGGATGCATACTCTGGTTATCACCAGATCAGCATGCATCCTCCGGACCAGGACGCCACCACGTTCGTCACTAACCTGGGCTTATATTGTTTTACCAGAATGCCCTTTGATCTGAAAATTACTGGTGCGACATACCAGCGGCTGGTCAACAAGATGTTCGAGCTGCAGATTGGGCGAAACATGGAGGTCTACGTCGACGACATGTTGGTCAAAATGCTCCCAAGCGCCGACCACATCTCCGACCTCGAAGAGACCTTCGCGACTTTGCGAAGGTACAACATGAAGCTCAACCCAGCCAAGTGTGCATTTGGAGTGTGCTCAGGAAAGATCCTCGGCTTCCTCGTCTCAAACAGAGGAATAGAGGCCAACCCTGAGAAAATCCAAGAAGTACTTGAAATGAGCAGCCCTGAAACGGTACGCGACATCCAACGTTTGACTGGACGTCTAGCCGCACTCAACCGATTCATGTCCCGAGCAGCAGAGAGGAGTTTCAACTTCTTCAAATTACTGCGAGGACCCAGAGGCTCCTCACAGCAAGGGGGCCATGTACGGTGGTCTGAGGACTGTGAGGTTGCCTTCGTTGAGTTAAAGGCATATCTGGCAGCCCCACCTGTTCTCTCGAAACCTGTGCTCGGGGAACCCTTGTTCGTATACCTTTCGGTTACCGAACACTCCATCAACGCAGTGTTGATTAGAGAAGAGGGAGCGGCCCAGCGTCCTGTTTACTACATCAGCAGGGTCCTTCAAGAAGTTGAAAGAAGGTACCCCGAGCAGAGAAACTCGCCCTTGCTCTGGTCATGGCTGCCCGAAAACTCAGGCCCTATTTTCAGGCCCACTCAATTACGGTTCTCACCGACCAGCCGCTGAAGTCTATCCTTCAGCGACCAGAGGCTTCCGGCTGGCTCATTAAATGGGCCATCGAGCTAGGTGAATTCGACATCAGCTACCGTCCGAGGACGGCCATCAAAGCACAAGCATTGGCAGACTTCGTTGCGGAATGCACTCTCCCTACCGAGCAAGATCCCCCGCTGGCCAACGGGCCCCTATGGGAGCTCTACGTCGATGGATCTTCATGTATCATAGGGAGCGGAGCTGGCTTGGTCCTCACCTCTCCAGAGGATTTAGAATTCCAATATGCCCTCCGGTTCCGCTTTGCGGCCTCCAAAAATGTCGCCGAATACGAAGTGTTGCTGTCCGAAATCCGAATGGCTAGACACCTTGGAGCCCTTCGACTTAGGGCCTTCAGCGATTCCCAATTGGTTGCCGTCCAGGTGAACGGACAGTTCGAAGCAAGGGAGCCACGCATGGCCCAGTACCTTCAACAGGTCAAGAACCGAGCAGAAGGCCTCCTCTACTTTGAAGTTATACACGTTCCACGGGAGCAGAATGCGCGAGCCGATGCACTTGCCAAATTGGCATCTTCAGGTGACATCGCCCCTTCTCGCTCCGTATTCATCGAAGAACTCGCTGCACCGAGGATGTGGCAGCCATTGGGTCCGACCCTCCAGTTCAGAACTGGATGGACCCTCTCCTGGCCTATCTACTTCGAGGCAAGCTTCCCCCTGAGCAGGGCGAAGCCCGGAAGGTCAGACTACGTTCTCAGAGTTTCACCCTCTGTAGACGCACGAATTTGGCTCCACTGCGGGCAAATTTTCAAGTTGCGCCGTAATGCCCAAAAATGGCTTTCTTTTGCCTCGCAAGAGTGTTTTCCCAATATTTCTGGATATCGTCCATTCTTTTACCTCGCGTAGGCCCGTAATCATGATAAAATTCCTGAATCGCATCCTTGTCAGACGACGCGATTCAGAGAGGTCAAATACGGAATGTCACGTCAGCAGACAGCGCATTCGTGAGTCGGTTGCCTCGAAACCATGCAAGTCTTAATTGCGTTCGGGCATCCCGCCGCGATTCAAGTCGCGGCAGCATGCCCCGACGCGATTCAGAGAGAGACGGTGCAGCAATTCCTCATGCGCGGCCGACCTTCTAAATCGCGGCCTGCCGCTCAGACGCGATTAAGCCTTAAATCATGTCTGCTATCCTGGACGCGATTTTGCTCCAGTGCCTATAAAAATGAAGTCGCAGGGCCAGGGGCGGGGGTTCGGGGCTTTTTCTTTTTGAGAGAATAGAGAGGAGAGAGAAGAGAGAGAGAGGGGGGAATCTCAGAGCGGCGAACCCCTGCTGGTTTCTCGCCTCGACGTCCGGCCCAAGGAGGATTCCCATGCCAACCAACGCCGCCCTCATCCTTTGGAGCTCGACGCCATCTTCTTCCTCGCCACCCACACGTACCGGAGCGGAGCACCTACCCCTCCTTCCTCCTCTCCGTCCTTCGTCGCCCAACCGACAACGTCGTCACGCCGTCCGGCATCCGGGGAAGCACCCCCTCCTCTATTCGCTTTTTCCCTCCTCCGGACCCCACGTGGTCCTTTATATTTCACCTCCTCTGGACCCCACGTGGTCCTTTATATTTCATCTCCTCCGGGCTCCACACGCCCCATACACACACACACATGCATACACACGCACCACATTTTTAAGGGTTTAAAAGCCACCACAAAAGGTGTGTTCTTCCCCTTTCATTTATGTCATTTTATTCATTTTTAGGATTTGTATACTGCACATCCATCTGATCCGTCTCTTTTATTTGTTTTTCCTTTCAGGGTAATCAAATAAGGAAACGCCCTCTACCACGGCCGGCCATGCTCGTAGAGGAAGAAAGAACCCACATCATCCCCCGCGTAATCTCCCCGCTAAAAAGGTACGATCGCGATCACTTTCTTCCACTCGCACCCCTCGCTGTGCTTCTCCATTCGGCACCCTCGTGTGCCTGGCGATCACAATCTTTTTATTTTCCATCATTTCCTGCTTTTCCACTCCATATCCACACACCACCCCCTTTTCTTTTATCTTTTATTCCACGTATTTCACACCCCCTCTTTGTGGACTGTTATTTCGTACCCTTGAAAAGGGCATAAAAAATGGTATCCACACCCTCATTGAAGGCAAGCTTTACCGACGGTCCCTTTCGAGACCCCTCTTACGGTGTCTCAGCCCAGAAGAGGCCCTTTCGGCTATCGAAGAGGTTCACGAGGGATTGTGCGGAAGCCACTTGGGGGGCAGAACGCTGGCACGCAGCATTATTCGAGCAGGGTTCTGGTGGCCCTCTCTGCAAAAGGATTGTATGTCTTTTGTCAGAAGGTGCCCAGAATGTCAGAAGTTCGAGCAGCTAATTAAGCAACCTGCCGAGCAGCTTCATACCCTGTTTGAGCCTCGTCCAGGTGGGGCATTGATATCCTGGGTCCCTTCCTAGAGGCCCAGGGTCGGAAGAAGTTCTTGTTCGTGACCATCGACTACTTCACCAAGTGGGTTGAAGCGGAACTCGTTACCACAATCACCGAACAAGCCGCGTGAAAGTTCGTCTGGAAGAACATCCTCTGCAGGTTTGGCGTCCCAAGAGTGATTACCTCCGACAACGGGAAGCAGTTCGATAGCACCTTCTTCAAGCAGAAGTGCACCGAACTCGACATCTACAACCACTTCACCTCTGTGGCACATCCTCAAGCAAACGGTCTGGTCGAAAACGCCAACTGAACGTTGCTGCACAGGATTCACACGAGAGTTGAAGCTACCGATAGTTCATGGATTGACGAGCTCCTTAATGTGTTGTGGTGCCACCGAACAACTGCTCGGGTAGCCACCGGGGAGACCCCTTTCCATTTGGCCTACGGCACAGAGGCCGTTGTACCTTTGGAAGTGGCTCTCCCCACTCTCTGGACAACTCACTTCGACGAGGCCGCCAATAATCGTGCGCTTAGGGAAAACTTAGACATGCTTGGCGAACGCCAAAGTGACGCCAGCATCAGACTAGTCTCCTACCAACAGCGACTTGCGCAATATTATAACTCCCGAGTTCAGGAAAGGCGCTTCTTCGAAGGGGACCTTGTTCTTCGTCGTTGCTTGGCATCGGATCCCCGAAGAGCAGCCGACAAAAATGGGAAGGACCTTATCAGGTCACCCAGGTTCTTGGAAAAGGCTCTTACAAGTTAACTACTCCTAGTGGCGGGGCCATACCCAGAACCTGGCATGTATCCAACTTGAAGGCTTACTACTTATAAAAAGCCTTCTATTCGGCATCCTACTTCTCTTCCTCCTGCTCTTCTGGCCAGCTAGCGACGAACTCCAAAACATCCTCAGCTCGCAAGGATGTAGCGACATCTCCCAGCATGAAGTGGTTCTGCAAGCACCCCAGCTGAAACGTCTTCAGTTCAGAACAACACGTACAAGGGAAGGAGATAGAAAAAGTGAAGCCATTTTTTTTAAAGGAGGAGATCTATTCAGATTCTGTACAAAAAGCTCGCTTTGGTCGAGCTGCCAAACAAAAAGGGAAGGATGATATATCCAAAGGACCTATCCAGAGGCACCGGCGCCATCGTCTATAGGAGGCATTCGCCCTGATTGGAACTGGGCAAAGCGTACTCCGTCTAGACGAGCATCGTTAGATCGGCATTTGCACTCCCTCACTGCAGCCTCAAATGCCTCTCGGGCATGCTCAGTTGTCGCAAGCCCCCGCCCGAGCTCCTTCCCAGCATCAAGGCCCACCTTGTAGCAGCGGGCCCCAAACTGCTCCAAGTCTTCCTTGAAGCACGGACTCGCCTTGTACTCGGCCACTCCTCGGTCCTTCGCGTCAGCCAAGACGCGGGCAAGCGCCTCCTTCTCTACGCGTGCAATGGCCAAATGAAGCTCGGAAGTTCGAAGCGTGTCTTTGAGGTTATTCACCTCATTCAGAAGCTCGGCTTCGTGGGCCTTATGTTGTTGTACCAGGTCGTTGCAGAAGGCAGACTCCGCCTCCCACAGTTGTTTCTGATTCTAGGCGCGTATGGCTAGCTTCTTCAGCACGCCCAAGGAGTTCGTGATTTCGTCTGTCAACGCCCCTACATCGACATCATCATCGTCATGATTAGTAGGGTGCTCTGGGCGATAGACTCCACTTGAGTGCTCGGGGGTCTCCTCTGGGCTCAGTCGCTGACACCGCGCCAACACTTCCAACTGGGACGTAGTTGGACACGGTGGAAGGACCCTCGAGGTTTGGCCCTCGAGGTGCTCCAAGGCCGCTTCCAACATGGCCTCGGAAGGAAGCGTTGGCGACTTTCGCCCCAACACTTGGGAGAGAGGCCTCCGGTCTTCTTCGAAGGCGACCTGGTCCCCGGCAGCCTGGCTCATTTTCCCTGTAGAAGGGCCCCCTTCAACCACTCCGGGGACCTCGACCGCCACCTCCTGGTTCTCCGCAACAGCGGGAGATTTCTGGGGCCCCCCTCCTCGGTCTCGGTGACCTGTTCGGCCCCATCGCCACCCGCGCCGACTGTTTGTGCTATCGCCTCAACAGCCGCCTCAGTGGAAGGAATGGGGGGCAAGGTGTCTGTCGTCTCCGAGGTCCTCTCATCAACAACCATCGTCGCCGAAATCCTCTCCAGGGGCAGGGCGGCTGGCGTCATCGAACTCCTTTTCATGACTGCAGGGGCTGCCATCGCTGAGGAGACGGCCCCCTCAGGTATTTCAGTAGTGCACGGGGCTTTCTCGCCCCCTCGCACGGTTGACTCTTCTCCAACGCATGCGGCACTCCGCTCGTCGGCACCAATGCTCAAGGCCCCCGTCGGAGCCACCTCCTGTGGATAATCCCCAACGGAGCCTGGGGGTGCAGATGTCCTCGTCCGCTCCTCGGACAAGCTCCCCGACTCGTCACTCACCACGACGAGCCCCAGTTCGGTGGCCATTTCAGATTTGCGCTTCTTCAGTGCTTCAAGATGAGGGATCTCTCCCTCAATATCTTCTTCTTCGTCCTCTTCCACCACTCACGGCGCGGTCTCCCCCTGCTCCCTCCTCCTCTTCCTCCTCGTCAGAGGTAGCTGGTCCACCTCCTCCTCTTCGGCTTCGCCCTCAGACATCTGCTGCTCGGAGACCACCGATCTCCTCTTGGTGGTCTGAGGCTGGCTTGCTCCTCCTTCTTCGGTCAAGGACGGCAGCACCGCTCTCGTAGAAGCCTTCATTATTGCCTTCTTCTTCAACCGGATCTTCTTTGGCCTCTTAGCAGTGACTGGCGAGCCCCCCACGGGACACCCCTCTGCAGGAGTCGGCGCCGCCATGGCAGTTGTCACCGAGGAAGGAGCCCTCACTACAGTAGGGATCCTTATCACGGCAGAAATGTCATCGCCCTCGAAAACCAAATGAGGGGTGACGGTGATCTGCTCGGCGTAATCCTCATTGGCCTCCTGGTCCCGACTAGCAGCTACCTCCTCGGCACCTGCAAGCCAAAGAGGGGGAAAGCACACAGTTAGAAGACAATTATGCGACAGACATACGATTGCAATGTGATCGGGTACTTACTCCATGGCCGGCTCAGACCATGCTGGACGAGTTGGAACTCCGTCAGGTAGCCCTCCCCGTTGCGCACGTACGCTCGGTTCAGGCTATCCGAAGCCTTCGCTTCATCTTGGATCAGGAAGGGGTATGTATCCTTCCTCGCCGTTTAGACTCTAGTCGGGAACCCCCACTCCGCACCGTCGCATCGCTTGACGAAGAAGAGCCGCTTCATCCAACCTTTGTTGTTGGAATACTTCTTCGCCAACTCAATCTGCACTCTGTCCTGTCGGTGCTTGGTATAGTAAACACCAGCCCCGGACCCTGGTGAGGAGGTGAGGCGGAATTGCGCCCGGAACACCTCCGCTGAGCCCTGGACTTTTCAGAGCTTGCAGACGACGCAGAAAATGCAAATAGTAAGCCATGAGTTTGGCGTAAGCTGGATCGGCGCAAGACCCCATCGGTTCAGCAGCGCCTTCGCCACCTCCGGCAGCAGCAGCCAGAATCCAGCCTCCATGTGGTCGAGCGATAGAGCGAGGAACCCTGGCCTGTTCGTCAGTTGCGAGTCCTCCTCCCTCGCCATCATGATCTCGTATTCGTTGCCAATCCGGAAGCGCTCCCGGAGGCCCTCGTAATGGCGACATCGCGGCCCCTGGGTGTTCACCGGCGCCACTCCGCTCACTTCAGCAACTGCGGCAGCTTTTCCCTTGCTAGCCATCGCCGAAAGTTGCAAAGACGAAAGAGGTGATCGCGAAGAAGAAGAAGAAGAAGAAGATGCTTGGGGGGCAAGCAGGCTCTTCGAAAAATGTTAAAGGCGTGGGTTCTCCGCCTGCACCCCTCCTCTTCCTTATAAGGAAAGGAGGGCGCGAAATTCAAAATACCAAGGCGGCGCCCCCCGCTCCAAAGTGACCGTTCAGATGTACTGCGGAGAGCCCCCTTGCTCGACACGTCACCCCGCCATCATGGGATTGCCTCCGTTATCGAGGAGGTATGGTGAGCGTCGTCGCCTCGCCACCGCCCATACATCCAAGGTCATCGTCACATTTAATATGGAGGTGACGTTCGAACAGGTTTCCACCCTCGAGCGTCCCGGTTCCCGAGCTCACTCGATGGCGTGGGGGGCAAGTGTGGTGGCTATTCCTAGCCACCTTCGTGCACAAGGCCCATCATAGCCCAGCCCAATTCAGCAGACAAACGTGGCCCTTCCGCATGGCGCCACGTCTTCTTAAGAGCAACTTTAAGGTCTTGAGGCTGATCCTTGCATTCAGGTACCAACGGGACCCAAGAGTCACCTCCAGAAATCTTATAGCTTGTTCGGCCCAGGGCCCTCTCTTCTGAGCAACGTCTGCTCGACGTGTGCCGAAGCCTCTTCGGCACGAGCGACACTTCCTCGCATTAGACATCCAACAGCAAGCCTTGCCACCGAGCAGCAGGTTCCGTTTACCGAACAAAGCCTCTGCCCGATATCTTCGACCATGAGGATTCAAACAACCCTCTGTCTCCTTGTAGCGGTTGCAACGGCTGCATCATGCATGCCCCACGATTAAATGGTGCGTTAACTACAAGGCCCCTCAATGGGCGCCTCCCCGCCAAGGGCGCTAACAGGCGCGCCCTTTGTGGCATTGATCATGGACGTTCTGTCCCTCTCCCTCAACACTTCTGCCTATAAAAGGCTCTGGTAAGCCTCCATGCAGGGACAGGTAATCTAAGACACATTGCTCCTACTCAACACTGAACCCTTCTTCTCCAAAGCCTTTACTGACTTAGGCATCGGAGGGTTCTCCCCGATTCTTCAACCGGACCCCCCTGATTCCGTTCTGATTTTGCAGACATCCGTCCGCTACCGGCGGTCTTCTTCCCTATCTCCAAGTGTAGACCCACTTGGCTCCGACCCAAGCAGGAAAATACCTCCACAAGTAGCATCACCCACTTACAAAAACAAAAGGAGTAATTTTGGTATTCTCGAGGAAAAAAAATCCCTGTGACAAGCATCAACCGATGGCCGGACGCCCTTTGCCTGTGGTAGTTTCTGCATCCAACAAATACGCCCTCACCTCCAGAAGTTTGAGAAGTTGAGTTGATAAGCATCATGTGGTTCAGAGACCAGTTGAGCCGATTACTTAGCCATTCTTTCTGGTCAATCCATTCATACGACGAGACAATCAGGGATAACATTTTCTTTTTGAAAACTAGCCTGTTGCAATGTCCTCAAGAAATTCCTTGTAAATCTGCTCTCCCTGAGATTTAACCACTAGACCACTCTTTGGTGCACAATCAGCAATAACATGTTGGACATCTAGAGCAAATACAAACCTAAAATCACCGAATGTCTTCTGTGTCTGTATTCAATTGATCCAGCAAATCCTGTGAAAGACCGTGCTTGTGGAGCGGAGGATGATGCATGAGTCAAATTGAACAAAAATGAGAAGAAAGGCCGATTGAGGTTTATTCTTTTCCCATGGAGATTTATGAGTAAGAAAATAAGGACGGCCAAAGTTATGCTTTTCCAAGTCTTCAACAATGTCGGACAGTAGTACACTCAAACAAAACTTGCTGGTTACAAAAGAGAAAAATCGGGCACACACTGATTCTTAAGGGCCAAGCTGAGACAGACATGATTTCTAGACAAAATTTCACTGAAGTGGGTGGTGCAACACCTTGGAGTGCATTATACTGAAGATCGATTTGGAGCACTAACTAGACAAGTGGCAATCAGTCTTCCGGTGCCTGCCCCAAGCTTGGACCTTTACTCTGACCATCAACCATCATTCTGTAAATAAAAAAGACTAGCATGGTTCCGCTGCATGCAAAAAGGATTTAATCAGAAGACCGAATACCAGCTCATAAATAAGTAAACCACAGATTAAACTTCAAGTAATTGTATACAAGGTTAACTTATTGATATATGGGTAGCATAAGAACAGTGGAAACCACAGGCAGATTCCTGCTGATCTGCACTTATACAAAATAAAGGACGGAAAAATAGGGATCCTGCACGTTGATGGTTAATGTCGGCTCTAGGCTCCTGACACTATGACCCCTATACATGAAAATACCCTAGCGACAATATAATTACCAACAACCAAGAGGAACCAGGCAAACAACCGAAAAAGGGTAAATGACTCCCAGTAGCTTTGATGGATGTGGAGGAAAAATAACTCAATATATTCATGATACAACAACAACTACAACCACGATGATGGGATAACTAAAAGAATGATATTAAACAAATGGCATAACTATCTCTTAACATAAGACGTAATCCAAAAAACTGGTGGACATATGTCCTTTTTTTCCCAAAACCAAGTCGATAGGGGACGCCAACTAAATGGGATACAATGCATAATACAAGCTCAAAGCAAACTAACCTGACGAGTGTGTTAAAAAGAGAAGGGAATGATAACCTCTGCAGAAATAAGATGTTGCAAACAGAAGTCAGAGAGAAAAAAACCAGGAAATGCTTATGGGTACTGTTTAAAGCTTCCAAGAAAATGGAATCTTACCTGGGAAAGCAAAATCCATTCCCTAATAAAGATAAATGCTGTGATTGCTGCATCAACAAAGTAAGCTCAGTGAGATGGTGGAATTCTTGATACACAAATCAACATGTAATTACTTTTAACAACCGATGGTAGCACTGAAGGTTTTAATATTATCTAGATTAAATATTCACAACAAATGTATAAAAGGAATCTACTATATTGGATGAATGAGTGAGTTAAAACATGTAATGATGTGAAAGACCAAAACATAACTCAGAGCCTACCATCCCTTCGTGATCTTCAAGGTTGAAGGTTTTACCATGTATTGGCACAAGTTACAGCCTTTTAAGCAAAAATTCACCATTCCAGAACAAATTCAGACATTCCATCAGTCTAAAAGCAAATGAGTTTTCCGGTGTCCAGAAGAAAACATCAGGGAAGCAAATATTTCTCTGACATTATCGATTTTGAGTTTTCATGGATTATAGATGGGATCAATGAAAATATTGTTCATAAGGACAAGGGGTGATAACACAGACCATGATTAACTTCCACAGTTCCACTTTGTGTAGGCACAAAATTTTTTATCATGACATCTTTTTTATTTAAAATTGGATTACAATGTCAGTCTCCCGACCTTCTCAATTTTAAGATTAAAAAAGGTTCTAAGACCCATCCTAAGTGATATAAAAGACCCAATGGATGTAACAGTGCTCTGAGACTCAGAAGTTATACATCAAATTATGGCTAAATGTGAAAAGTGAACACATATACTCTCTCAAATGCTGAACTTTTAAGCAAGTTTATTAATTCAGATTTACTTGGCACCACTTAAAAGATGAACCAACATGCAGAACACAATTATTTTGGAAAGAAAATTGAGTAAAAGCATAAAATATAGATATGAGGAAATATCTAACCAGCCTGGCCTCTCAAAAATCCAAAACATGAACGACTGCTTTTCCATGCTCTTAGACTCAACACACTCAAAGCCAAAATGGCGCCGCCTAGAATAACACCAAACCGAATTCCAACAAGACTTCCAGTCAGCATAAAATGGAGAAAGCCCCCAATTGCAAGTAAGCCGCCTGCACATACATTACTAAGCTGAATTAAAGACGGTCCCCAAGAATAAAATGACCTGACATACATACTATCTACTGCTAACTGAAGATAACTGTGGTAATATGCCCAATGAAAGAATGCAATTACACTTAACTAAAATATCAAATTTCAGCATAGTACACTAGGCGATTCATCAGAAATTCATAAGCTGTATGCATACCATAAGGAATTCCAAGATAAAAGTCACGAACTTCAGATACGTTTTTCAGCTCATCAGGAGAAGCAGCAAATGTCTCCACTATGTCCTTCACGGGTTCAGGAGAATCCTTTGCAGCGGTAGAAAGATATTCCTTTCCTTCTACACTAATGACTTCTGCCAACTTATTCAATTCATGTCTTGCTTCATCAGCTTGAATCTTTATATTCTCAGTGGCCTCCTTAAGAACTACCATTGCTCTTTTAGAGTAAACTTCATATGCTTCCTGTGAGACACTTCGCATCTTTATTGCCTCTTCCTTGAAAGATTCCAGCATTTGGTTCAATGTGTCTAGTGATTCATCTGTTTCAAGACCAAGCTCATCCTTCCCACTTTCCCCATCATTGTGCCTCTACAAAAGTGAAATGGTTCATCCTTTTGAGACAGTCCACAGGAAAAAAAAAGGCTTATCAAACTAAACTATATAAAGAAAGTCGAAGTTAAAAGGAAAAGAACAAATATTTCATTTTCTAAAAGAGGCAACAAACATAGAAGGACCATTATCTTTTCTATATTATTTCTAAACCAAGCGAAGGCTATATCCACGAAGGACACTACTTGTTTCAAATCCTTTTAAAGAAAATGCACCAGTATTGGCATGCCATCCGCATGCAAAGCAGCTTGAAGGATAGGCAGAATAAAAAGGTGGCAGCAAGTCTGACAATTCTTCGTGAAAGACTAATTTCTCCTCAAATTAGCTTTATCTAACAACTTCGATTTTTCCCTTTTTGTGAACAATTCTGGCAACTTTCAGCTGATATAAATTTGTTTTTGGGAGCCATGTGAGGCAGGAGGACATGACACGATACTTGGACACCTTGTGTCTGACATTCTTTTTAAAGATCTCAAACAAAAACTTCAACACTTCATTCTGGTTTAATTTAAACATTTTATAAAAATGTTATCATTCAGAACTCAAAATTTAAGACTCCCTTTCCTTTCCTATTGGCCCACACTTAGAATGTCATCCTTAAGGCTCCTCCCATATCAACTGTAGTGTCCCTACTTTAGAATCTAGAAATATTAATGTTAAAACTAATGCTACGTGAAGAAGCACTCCAAAAATGTGGGCATTATCTCACGCCATCAAGGAACAATGACTAATAGCCGTCCCTAGAGGCCTAGAACATGATTATTTTGGTACAGAGATCCGAGGTTTTCTCTCAAACACACCTTTCACTGAAAGGCTATAATTGCCTAATATATGCTTAGTATATCTTTAGCTTAGGCCATAAAACACTGATATTGTCTCATTTCTGCAAGTCTTTGGTTCATATGAAACGCAGTGACTGTTGCAACTGCAGTTTGTCATGTGCCCAACTCGGATAAAAAAAAATCATAGCGAAGTGGATTTAACATGAAACCGAGAAGGGGACTTGATTCCATGTCAAAAAATGACACATTTCTCTGTCTTTAGAGCATTGAGAAACCAAAAAAAAAAAGCGTCATACTCCACAAACAGTATCATTGCTTCACACAGAACGACGAAAACCTAATAAGCGGAGGAGCAGGGATGGCAACGTGACTAAGTAGAACGTATTCCGATAGTAATTTTAATGCCAGTCCAAGTAATACAATCTGATAAGGACAAACGACGAATTGCTTCGCACGGCAAAACAAAAACCTAATACTGTTCAGGTTTCTTCCAATGCCATCAAACGCACAAGGGAATCGCAACAAAGGGATGGAACAAGAGCTCACCGGGTCCTCCTGAGGCTCTGCAGACGTTACATGAGCCGGGAATCGACGATCGAGCACCAGTCGCCGAATCTGGTGGCTTCGTCCAGGAATTGGAGTGTGGATGGAGGGCGAGGGACCAGGTGCAACGGCAAAACTCCGGGTGGGGTGAGCTTCGAATCGAGACACGCGAGGACCGGGCAGGCGACAGAGACCCAGCATTGCCGTCGTCCTGCGGATGCTCGGACTAGGGTTAGGGTTGGGATTGCCGAGGGGAACGAAGCTGCGAAGAGCAGCTGCCATGGCCGGTTGGCACCGTCCGCTCGGCGAAGAAGGCGAGGCACGACGGTGTCAAAGTTCGAGGGGACAGGACACCGGGAAGCTTTTTAGTATGTGGTCTTTTTCCATTTAATCCCTTAGAATCCTTGTTATTTGAGCGTTATTCTAAACTTTAAATGAAGTTTTATGATACCCTTATGATAGTAATCTCCATTTTTCACAGCCTTTTGTTGCATGATATATATAAATTAACTAAGGAGAGAAGTTACATTGACAGGCCACATTTTTTTTTAAACCACATCTATCTGAGATAGGACTGCTAACATGAGGAAGATCTATAACTTAATTTATTTTCTGAGTTTAAAAAGAATAAATTAGAAATGAGGACACTTTCACAAATATGACTTTAACAATGTTGATTATATTTTTAGAAAAAAAGGGGGCAAAAGAGAAAAGAGAGAAAGTAACTTTTCAAAACTAAAAGCGTAAATTAAATACCCTTGTAATATTCTCAAGGCAGCTAGTTAGTCCTAGGTTCCTAGACGAGCATATGAGTTCGGTTTGAAAATTCTAGGCGTACAACAGTTAATACGACAAATTGTAGGAGTAGAAGATGAACTATGTAAAACTTGTCGTATCTGCTGTGTAAAAAAGCAGTTTCCTATGCCATGGTGGGGCCCTCATCGATTGCGATTTGTAATGTTTTGCGGTCCGTCAGTTATTCTCTTCCAGTAAAGTAATGTAAAAATATTGGTTTTTTTTTGTTTTAAAAAAAACATTAAAGTAGCAAATTAGTCATTCCAAATGCGACTAAAACTCAATGAAATGATGTGACATATTTCAGACATAAGAAACATATCATTTTACAACATTTTACCATGTCTTAAAACAATTTACAGCGCACGAATTTGATGGAAGAACTTACCCGGCTCAAGCATTTGAATGCTCCGGCCTCCGAGTACTGTACCAATCCAACCACCATCACTCCTACATGCTGGTCAGATGGACATAAAATACTTAAAAGAAGTAGGCTTTCAACTATCCTCTTTGCATATGGTTTAAAAAAAAAAACAAGAGACCACATTCTTTTTTGTCATGGTTGGTATGATGTGTGTATAAAACGCCTCTGTTAGTAAAGTTCAATTAATGTGAGTTCATAGCATAACAATCCGCTACACATCGTTTTCTTTTGAAATACAAAAGATTCATAAAAGATATGACAAGAGAAAGAAAAACACTCATAATGTGTTTATCTAATGAGTTTGATCTTTAGGCATCCGACTCATAGTTTTGGGAAAAGTTAAATATAAAAAAAACTCTGCTCCAAGTACACAATTCCAAAGAGGACTTTCTTCACCTTTGGAAAAATAGAAAAAAATGATACACAGTGGCC
Organism: Colocasia esculenta; assembly: GCA_014218235.1. NCBI lineage: Eukaryota > Viridiplantae > Streptophyta > Magnoliopsida > Alismatales > Araceae > Colocasia > Colocasia esculenta. The sequence goes on along the minus strand of CM024762.1, from coordinate 145,061,414 downwards.
TCTGCTCTATTCAGATGACGGGGTTGAGGGTAGAATGGACGAAACACACAAATCATCACAAGTGGCCATACACCACCTTCAAAGACAGGTACAGCATTCCCATGAAGACCAACACAAGTGGCCCCAGAAACGGAGTAAGTTGAAATAGTCGAAGAGAGCACTCAAAAAAGATGTCTTCCCTGCCTTACTTAATGTTTGCATTGCGGACGCTAGATGTGCAAGGGCCTGCTGAGGTCCTGAACGGTACACCCTTGAAGGTAGCCACACCTTTGTCATCAGTGTAGAGATGCTGAATGATGGTGGAAAATTTTATCAGGATTCCATGCCACAGATGATAGGGAAGGAAAAGGCAAGCTCATCAAAACTTCTGCACTAGATGCAACTCAGAGATGCATATGCATCCTTGGGAGGCAGTAATAATATACTTTAGCTAATCAGACAACATAAGATGAGAGACCAAGGAGAAACTTCAATAGATAGATGCTCAGAAGATGACCAAATCAATAATTTGCGAAGAAGGGTAGGTAAACTCACTGGGGTGATCTTTTCCAGCTGTTTCTTCTTTGGATTTAGGACATCCTCTGGTTTTCCCTCGTAGCTATAAATTTGAGAAAAAGAATCTCAAATGAGTTCCATCTAATTTGACAGAATTACTAGAAAGATTAGGCCCAAACAAGGAGAAAGTAGCAAATAAACATGGCAAAAAAAGTTCTTTTTTTTTGGCCAAGAACCACAAAAAAGAACTCATGAAAACTCTCAAGCATTTGATAAAACTCACTTACTGGATAAAATGACTCAGTTAAACAACCTGATGATCACTGAAGACAACAGCTAAAGGATGAATCTGTGCAGTGAGTTTGCAGAATCAAGTTGATGTTTCTAGTTTAAAAAATTACCCAGAGAATGAAACACGTTCCCCAAGCTTGGCCCCTTGTGGAGGAAGCAAAGGCTCCACGACAGTATGATCTTCATTGGATGCACATAAAACCTAAGAATATAAGAGAATATCTTTATTTATTGCTTCGGCAGGCCAAAAGCGGAAGTATAAAACTTAGAATGGAACACTTACACAATTATGTAAGCCAAATGAAAATAAAAAATCATCAGTCCCAGAAAAATGAGTAACAATAAGGAGTATCATAGTTCTGCACATTCATAATTTAAAATGAATCTGATTCTCATAGATCTCCACCTTTATAATCAAAGCACCTCCCTCTGTACAAATCCTCACTTCCTCAGAGCCATGTCCTACTGAGTCACTGACCCTTGAAGATAAAAGGGTTGGAATACACTAAAGAGAATGGAAAGTAAGAATTCAACATAGATGCATCTGGCAAATACATTCACATTTTAGTTGTTTCTTCATGACAGTCTCAAGGAGAAATGCTTATCGCAAGACTGATCTTACAAAAAAATTGATGTGGACAGCAAGACTAACAATCCCATTGGTTGAGAAAAAAAGAGTGAGAAGTCTTGTCAGGCCCTCCCAACCAATAAGCTTCTAGTCTTGCAATCAATATCAACTTTATTGCAAGGAGCATTCCTCATTGTCAAATGATTCTTTGATTAGAATGAAACTTAAGGGATTAAACACCTCAAAGCATGAAATAGAAAGATGGTGACAACCTTCAGCTTTTGAGGAACTAAGTTGTAAAAATAGAAATGTGGAAGAAAACTTTAACAGCAAAAAAACTAGGACGCAAAGGATGCACATAATAACCAAGGGTGGAATTTAAATGATCAAGAAAAAATGAAGCATGAGACTGAACAATAAAGTTAACAATTAAAAATGATGTCTAGTTTTCAAAACCTAAATTTCTTTCTTTTTCTTCTCAACTATTTGGTTTTCAGCTCTATAGTAAAATATCATCATTTCCTTGGCCGGAGGGGGACGGGTTCCTTAGGTATAGGATATAGCAGTTCATCTATTTATGGCAAAAAGTTAAAAGTAGTAGATACATGGACTTATTTGCGTGATTTCCTTGTGAAATATCATCAAGTACAACTATAAGCCAATAGCTTGTTCTAGTGAAAATGTAAAATATCATAATGTTATCTTGACTTACCAACCCAAAAGATGTAACATCTCGCAGCTTTCCAGGCTTTACATTTGTGATTAGTACCACATGGCGATTCTGCATGGCAATCAAGATGCAGCAACATCCATAAAGTAATTCACCAAAGGAAGACAAGTTAGCTTAAGGTCCAATGCAGTCCATTTCAGGTCAACCCGGATAAGCATGATGAGACAAAAGAAGAAGGCAAAAGATTCAGTAACATCCTTACCGCAATATCATCCGGACTATAATACTTCGCGAGACCACTGACTACTTGACGTATGTTACCATCTCCCAAGTCTATCTCTTCCACTAACAAACTAGAAAAACAATGGAGCAGATAAATTGCTCAAAATGTACGAATTAAAGATAAGAATAAAGCAGATGTACCTGTCTGCAGATGGATGCTTCCACGCCTTGCGAATCAAACCAACCTGAATGTTGAGGACAGTGACACTGACTTCTGAATCCTTCTCAACAGGTTCTTTTTCTTTCACCTTTTTCTTCTCCTCGGTTATTTTACTGTCCCCTAACACCTTTTATGTCAATGCCACACCCAAGTAATGCATAGAAGTCAGATATTAAGACTTATTAGCAGGCAAAATACCAGATGATATGATAGATAAGCTATTGCAAATTTGCAACATAGATAAGATGTTATGCACAACTAAGTTACTAACCCAGACTAAGGCACCTATAGTCAAATAACAATTACATGGATTATGGCAGAAAAAAATATTTGCCTGAATTATGTTTCACTTTGATGTGATGGAGCAAGAAGAAATTATTTCCAGGCACATTGCATTCTCTCAAACTTCCTCTGTAGTATAGAGACCAGAATCTCATTGCTAATATGCACTTTTTGGGGGGTGACCATCTAGCTTCCGGGTGGTGAAAAGTTGACACTTGGAAGGGAATAAATCACTTTGATGATTCCACAAGGTCCTAATACACTTCATCCAAAAAATAAAGACAGCAAAAAGTGCCAAGCATGCTTGAACAGTGACAGACAGATGCATTGCGTCTGTCCATGATGTCTAAAGAAAGTAGCTCAGAAAAAATGAATTTCATAACACACTATAGGTGCACAACCTTTTTTCTTAAATGAAATGCATGGTTGTATGAATTAATAAAGTTATGAAGAACATTGGTTTATATAAGTACATTCAATCACTTTCTAAGACAGTTATTCATGGTCATCAAATTCTCAAGTCCTGCTTCAACTGCAAAAAACCGAACAGAAAATCTACTGAAGATCGCATCTCAGTTTTTTCCCCAAAACTTCAGAAGAACTGTTCTTTTCACTGTCTGAAATCATGGAATGCTTCTGTTTTAGAAAATCATTTTGCACTAGAATTGATGAAGACTCTATCCACAGGCAGTGCCGCCTCTTCTCGATGAGGATAGGTATACAAAAGTCATATAGTCTTCTTCTTCTTCTTCTTCTTATTTTTAAGGTAGCCAGTACCCTGGCGACAATTCATTGAATGAACAAGTTACAGAGCATAGTACAAACATGGTTTTTCTACAATTCATTGCCTCTGCTCTTCTTCTTTTTCCTCTACACATGGTTTTTCTGCAGCTCTGTGGCTTACATTTCCTCCAATTTCCTAGCCCCAGATACTGTCCAATATATCCATTCTCTTGAATCTCTTCTCCACCTCCTACTCAGCCCTTATTTTCTTTCCCTCCCCCTTCTCATGTATTTTCCTTATTTTTATTTGTTCGGTGACCACCCGCACCCCCCACAATGAAAAGAGGGGGGGAAAAAAACACACCACACACATTTTTGTCCCTACTCCATATTCTGTTTCATCTTTACCTCTGTTTTTACTTCAATGTTTTTCCAAGCTGTATATCTTGGCAATCAGAGAAAACTATTCTAGCAAACTGCTAAATGAAGCGATGAAAGAAAGACATATAATAAAAAACCCAAGCAAGCAATCAAAGTCACAAGTCATGCAACAATGAAATTTTCATAGAAGTGACATACATGAGGTTCGAAACCAGGTTTCTTGACCACAATTGTCTGGAAGGCTCCCCCGAAATCCTCCTTGTTCTACATAATCAGGATTCAGGACAAGAATATGAGGAAAACGCTCAATCTAAGCAAGTCTTAAAGTATGAACATATACAAGGCAGCATCTTTTCTACAATATGTAAAACCGCCATGCCTTACCTGCTGTTACATGTCTATTATATTGAGCAATCCAATCATTACTTCAAATGGATTTTCTTTCTAACAGGAAAAGGAGGTCATAGACTATCCATTCTAATCAGGTGGAAATTTCATCGGGAATATTTTTTATACAACATGTCAAATTTATTTGCACAGCATAAAATAAGAAAATTTGTTCGTCTGGGTCATTGCTGTTCAGAAAGAAAAAAAGGAAAAAGTGAATACATCAACCTACCTGGATGTAGTCCATCCACCGGATAACATGTGGCACTTTCTGCATGTCTGAATCAGAAAGATGGCCCTGCATTAAAATGAAAAGCCAATTAACAACCAACCAAGATGAATTGATTTTGTAAGTTGTCAAAATTGACGAATGTCCTCTTACTGAACTGACCTATCTCATGATTCTAGAATAAACAACCACTATTACTTCATATAGTTGAGAATCACTAGTATCTAGCTTAATTTGATGCTATTTTCATTCCTCAGTTCAGACATTCACAAGCTATTGGCCTATATGATTCATTCTCTACATAGTTGTTTTCTTGGCAATCTCCACCTTAGACTATTAAGAGCATGAAATTCACTTACTATGATTGAAACCCACTCTTGTTTCAAATGGTCAAATTTATATTTACTCAATGATCATCGAAGCTGATGATATAAGCCTCTAAAACAATTATTAATAAGAAAAAGGGCATACCCAGTGCACGAGACTCCCGCTAGCGCGGGGTCTGGGGAAGGGACGATGTACACAGCCTTACCCCGATAAATCGAGAGGCTGTTTCCGGAATCGAACCCGTGACCTCTAGGTCATGCAGGGGCAACCTTACCGTTGCTCCCAGGTCGGCCCTTCTTTAAAACAATTATTAATCTTTGTTACAAATACTTCATCAAAGATACTGTTTCTGCTCAATGTAGACAGGCCTGTTCACAATTGGTCCCCCATTCCATATTAGATTGTGAATTTAGTACCATGGTCTGGCTGGATTGGTGCGACTCACACTGTCTTACGCAAGTCGTACCGTCCCAGGGGGTTCTGGAGCCATGATCCAAGTTGGCCCAGTCGGAGTGAGTTAACACTCTCAAATAGGGACTTTTCATTAGAAACAGACCTCAAGTGGAGTGGATCGAAGCAAGTCAGCACTGTCTTGCACCAGTTTGTTGATCCATACAGTCCTAGGGCGAGACTAAGATGACCAAGATCTGCAAGAAGCCAACATTGGAATTTACAATTGTGATTGGGACCTACTCATGCTTAGTGACATCTAAATATACCACCAATGAAAGCATACCATTTGTTCCAGTCAATACAAACTGAGTAAATGCCATTGACTAATGACTGATACTATACCAACTATTTACCATCTCTAGATTCATTCTGATATCAGAGTTTGATAACAGAAGCAAGATTATTCAGCTGAATCAACTCACGGTCCTATCAAACTCATTCATGTTGTTTTCAGAATGAACAGCGACACTGGAATATAATTCTTGATCAAAAGCTAGTTATTTCCAGGGAACGGTACCCAAATTTATGGAAAACAAAGAGATGATCTTCCATTATGTATATGGGAAGGATGTGGGATATCCATGTTTCAAAACTGGGTAGGTTTTGCATTTAAATGAACAGTGCCCCACCACTGTAGTAGGGACCTGAAAAGACAAGACACATCCAGAAGTAATGAGATAACCCAGTACCAGATGACTTGCTACAAACTCATTCAGTTAATGAGGAAAAAATGTGAACTCAACTCCACAGACATTGTCAGGTAGAGCCAATTGCATACAATTGAAAAGATCATCCTCACCAATAAGAGCGGTCAATAAAGAAATGAAGAATCAAAAGATTGTACTCAGACTGTAAACCAGGCACATTTTGAAGAAAGTACAAATAATTGAGCTTATAAAAAGTGAATTATGGATAGTGGAATGCTAGGGTGACATATTTTTTTGCTACACCTATTTTGCCACACACAATATACAAATGCCACATTACTTCTCCCAAATTCCCAATGTCACCTCCACATGAGGGCTATTGATAAACACATATGGCACATGTCTTTTGTGGTTGGCAAATGGGTCTGGCAAAACAGTGTGGCACCTTAGTATGGCTCTTATGGATAATATTCCAAAATATTTGCATACAAGGTATGATTGCAAAAAGGGTGCCCTGCTGATTTCCCAGAGAAAATGAACATAGTGAAGCACATACCACAAAGGAATGCAAAGCAGAAAATATGACAACATCTGCTTCAGAGGTTTTTAGCCCACCCAACAAAACAGCTCTTTGGCTCAGGTGTTCATTTAAATATTTAAGAGATCCATCATGACCTTCAGGATTTGTCAAAAATTCATTGGCAAATTTTATCCACTTTGAAACCTACATCCAAAAAGAAATCATTAAGATTATCCTTATGTGCATGTCTGAAGCTAAAAGAGTGTCATAAAGCTTCAAAATAGGGTATCCTGAAAGCAAGGGCCAGTACAATCTTGCCTCATCCTTCTCACTTGCAGTAACCGGCATCTCTGACAGCTGCAGAAGGTTTCTAAACAAACCTTCAATATCACCTCCACCAACACTTGAAAAGTTCTGTAGAAACCAGTTTGTTAGGCTGAAGTTCCATTCATCTAACCACTGAGGCAAAGATAAGTAAAAACAATAAAACTATGAAGAAACTCAGAGCTGGAAGATATGCAAGGTTTATCAACACTGAAAAGCATAGTACTATGGTGGAAAATTACACCAGGAACTGATGGTGAATATCCAACCTAGTTGAAAGCAGAATGAATACAATCGGAAGACAAGCAAATTGAAAAAGGGGAACACAACTGGATTAAGACCCACAAAATATAGTGAACTGTTTCCAATTACATGATAATTGTTAAAAGGGATGGGACTAGTGTAAATTAAAAGTCATCTAAAAGAAATACAGAATTCATTTCTTTCTCAGATAATTTTTAAAATTCTCTCTCATCCATCAGGTTTTGAAATTCGTTTTGAACTAGAGCTATCAGGACATTGACTTCAGAAGTAACAACCATAAGTCAGAACTGAGAGAAAGAGATTTCACAAATTTCAAGAGCTGGAAATCCATGCATGTGACAAGTCAGTCGTATTCTATATGTGGAACATTTACAGTATTTTGGTTACATAGTAGAAAGTTGAGAACAAAACAACACCATTTTTGCAGTTCCTGATGGTGTTTGATGTCTAAGCAAGAATGGGCATGGCGGATATGATCTGGAATATAACAATAACTATTGGACACCTTTTTCTTTTTCCTTTTTTTTTTTGATAAAAAACCTTACCTAGAGGCAGACAGGAGAGCACACCCTCTTCCAGTGGAAGAGAATGTTCCCACTCCACTGTTGCACACATAGGAGGTGCTAATGACCTTATGGTAGATCATTAGCACATAATTACAACAGGAACTTGGATGGAGAAATTAAGCACCTTCAAAAGAATCTTTAAGGATGTCTTGGAGATGCACCGGAAGCTAGGTAGTGGGATAACTTATAAAAGCTCACTATTTTTTGTCCAAGTTTTGAAGATGAGAGGATAGCACTTATTCATGATGTATGATGTTTTCCCTTTTTGTCTATGCAAATGATACATGGGATCAATCACCTCAACAAAAAAAGAGCCACCTGCAATAGATAGGTCACATCCTCTGCCACTCATGATTGGAGGCTAGGTATAACTGTACAACATTTCAAAAAGTATCAAATAGAAGCTCATGTCCATGCAAAGCACCTATCAAGATCTAATTAACAAATCATTCTTATACATCCGTGGAGATACTTGTTTATTGATAATCTTCCACATGTAAGATACCAGGTCAAAAACTCATAAATTAAGAGACCCCTTTCCAGAAGGAAAAAAGACCACACATTTTCCCAGGTCAGTAGACTACAGTTACCATCAGTCCAACCCACTCTAGAAACTCCATAGAATAGTCATGCAGCAGAGGAACTCTATTCATAAATTACTCCCTTCCACTGGTGGCACAATCTGCTTTATTCAATTAAAAAAAAAAACTTCCTCCACCATCTTTAAAAATAGATTATTAAGAACTTGTTTTGCACAAATACAAGGAATGTGTCATACGCTGAAGTTAACAGCATCTATTAGTTATATTTTCTACCTAAGCTGAACTTCTCCTCCGCCAATAAACCTCTTATCATCCAGATGTGACAACTATAAGTCACTCTCCTCATTGGAAAGTACAACCCTTTAGTCAGAAAGAAGGAAAAAAAGACAATACTTGCATAAGCTTATGATTTAATGAGTTAAAGGTACATTGTTCAATTTACCAATGCCGGAAAGTACAACCCTTTAGTCAGAAAATGACAAATGTCTGAGCTGCCCAGCCTATTCTATAGGAGTGTGGGGTGGGGTGGGGGGGGAACATCATCACATGTACTATTTACTTCGTGATAATTTTGTTTTCTACAACAGAATCATTCATAATTGATGCAGGTTGAGAAAAGGATGCTTTTGAATCTTGACACCCTGGTGTAACCAGAAGTAAGTAAGCTGCATCTTCCTATTTCTTGCTGAAATTCACCTTCTCAAGGAATTAAATCCAACCATCATATTTGTTCTTCTCTCCCTGGTGACGGAAAAAATAAACATATAACCTTCCTGCTACTTGATTAGTAATGAGAATTCGCTCTTACAATTTTATATTCTTTCATCTTATGCCAGAACATAAGTTTATTGTTTATTAATCACTTTGTCCTCTAGAGGCTGAAGAATATATTTCTTGGAGTTGGATATGAAATTCCTATAGAGTACCTTCCTGCTACTTGATTAGTAACGAGACTTTGCTCTAACAATTTTATATTTTTTCATCTTACGTTAGATAAGTTTATAAATCATTTTGTCCTGTAGAGGCTGAAGAATATATTTCTTGGAGTTGGAAATGAAATGCGTATAGAGTACCAACATGACAAGGGAAAATAAAAAAAAGTTCTTCAGCAAATACTAAGCATCAGTTGCATGGGAGGGATTGTTAGCCAAATCTTCATACAAAAACTTGTGGTGAACCAGCCTTCGCTTCTTTCACCTATAGTTTCAACTTCCTCCAGGCACTAGTCCAACCAGTGCCCCCATTTTGGTTGCAATATAAATTCAAGTGGCAAGCAACAAGAACTCGATCGTGTGTCTATCACATGCATGGACAGATTTATCCTTCATTTTCAAAACCTGTAGGAGTTCCACACTTCTGTTTGGTGTCCATTTGCTTGGCCTCAAACAGCTGGTGTTCCCTCGGGCCAGTGGTGATAAGCCAACTAAGACGAACAGTGCTGAGTGCCATTTATTAATTTCTCCTCCATTTCTGCCTTTCGATGACCACTAGAGAGAAATCGAACACTCAACATGCATAAACAAACCATACACCAAATTGCATGCTGCTAGAAATTCTATATCAAATACCATATAAAACAAGTAGGACCAAGAGAATTATAAAAGAAAGCGATGCATAGATTAGATGTCTTTTTTCCCAAATGCCTCCGTGAATACTACTTCAAAAGCCACGACATGGCATCCACCGGGAAATGCAGCAGATTAATCAGGTAAAAAGTGGCCTTTCCAGAGGATAAATGGGTGAGAACGAACCAGCAAATCAAACTGCGACTATAAATAAGGAAATAAAAGCAAGTCATGTCAGCGATAATCCCAACGAGCAAGGACCGAGAACATGCTCCTTTGCTTTCGTGATCATATCAGGCCACACCCTACTACAGACCCTCAACTGCGCCAAATGGAGACGCGTCCGAAAGAGTATCCCATCATCATCGTGCACAGAAAGTAAGCAGCTTTCCCTGATAGGCGCGACTAACCTGATCTAGGGAGAAGCCAGAGAGGTGTCTGGAGAGCGCAGACACGATTCCATGCGTGACCCGAGAAGCATCGACGGCGCTGCCTTCCGACGCCATGGCGCCTCCCGCGGCAGCTCTGAGTGGTGCCTTTCGGTTCCATTGGGCAACGAAGTATAGGGTTTATTCTTTGCGTCCTCGGACTGAACCTTGCTCGGTCCGGACCGGTATAATTGCGGGCTGGCCTACGGTTGAGCAGTTGAGATGGCCTGGCCCAACAAATCTAGGTTTTCTCCCGAATTTGTAAACAGAAATACTTGTCGCAAGAGAGTTAGATAGAGTTGCAAAAAAAACTGAGGATCTAATTCTCATAAAAATTATAGAATATAAAATTTATTTAACCACCGATATCAAATCAGATTTGGAATCAAATATTTTTCAAAATCTTTTTGAATCTGAAAAAATATAATATCATATCATATCATATATATTATTTGTATCTGATTTTAATCCAGATTTTGAATATATTCATATTCAATAATATCTTATTTCTGAATTTAATTTTTCATAATTTAAAAAAAAAAGAATTCGGATACAGAAATTGTTATTTGGGAAAATTAATATCCGGTCCAAAATTAAAATTTTAATTAATTTTAGGTCCATTGACTCAATTTATTAACTTTAGATCCATTGACTGTTATTTTATTAATTATAGATCTTTTCCGTTAACAGGTTACGTTAGTTTTTCGGAAATGTCAAAACTACCCCACCCTACCCCACACGAATTGGCTCCCATCTACTAGGGTTCTCTGCTGCAGACGGGTAGGCCACCACCGCCGCTGGGGTTCTGCAGAGACTGCAAGAGGAAACCCCATCTGCTGGGGAGAGGAGCGGCAGGAGGAGCCGATTCGTGTAGCAGAGGAGGAGCGGCAGTGGCGGCGAGGGGCGACGCATCTCCAGCGAGGACGAGCGGCGGCGAGGGGCGGCGCATCTCCAATGTTAGCAGAGGAGGAGCGGCAGCGGCGGCGCATCTCCGGCGATTTGCAGAGGAGGAGCGGCGGTCAGGCTATTCAGTAAGTTCCTTGCAAGGTCTACATCCTGCAGCCACTTGAGCACGCACAGCCCAGTAATACCCATATGTCCAGTCTTTGTTCAGCCCCCGTCTGATGGTCATTGAAGGGGAGAGGCTTTGCTAACTGCCTTCCATGACTTCCTAACCAACCTCCATTTGCCATTGGCAAAAAAACATTTTGAAAATTTCAAACACTCTGAACATATCCCAAACATTTTTTCGGGCTAAATGGCAAATAAGGGATCATTAAGAAGTCAAGGGAGGCAGTCAGCAAGGCTGTTCCCATTATTAAAGGGGTTTTAGTAGTTTTCCCTTGCACAGCTGGGACCTGTTGCATGGTCTTCTCTGGGAGGAGGAAAACTGCTAGAGGTTCTCATGGCTTAGGAGACCCCAAAATGTATACCAGTGTGACAGTGATTTGGGTGCTTTAGTGGTCACCTCTGGCATGACTGTGGCCTACTGGCATCATAGAAAAGGTTTCTCCTGATCAGGTAACCAAAAATCTTTAACACATTTAACTCTTTACCTACTACTGAACTCAGGAATGAAGATCATACTGATTAGATTCTTGACTTCTGGTCACTTGAATCAGTGAAACATATTGTTATGCATTTGATGAACTAAGAAAATGTGTTATGCATTTTGTTTGGAAGGAATATAAATTGTTTTCTACAATGTTTTTCTTAGATTTGTTTTCTGCATTTTGCAGCTATATTTTGTGCTGAGAGGGAAACATGGATAAAATTCCGGGTATTTTTAGCTATAAAGATGAGGCATTTGTCATTCACTTGTATCGGGGAATAGGATTGGATGTGGTTGTCAGTGATGTGTGTAATAGGTGGAAGCTTTGCATTGATAAGGTGGAGTTCAGATGTGTGGTACCTGAGCTTACTAGTTCGAAAATGAGAATTACAAATGGAGAAGACATCGACAAGATGGTAGACATGCATATTAGTCTTGGTGCAAAGGTGATGAATGTGGAAGTAAACATTCATGGTGAAGAAGAACTTATAAGCACCAGGTATTTATTTTGAATAAATATTTATGTCACAATTATTTTAAATAAATCACTTAAAGTAGTCATATCTTCATGCAGACTATCGAGTGTACACTCTTCTGGAAGTAATAGCCAGTTGTCTACTCTTGAAGGTATGTCATCTCAAGAAGGGAGGAGGAGGGCTGATCTATGGTATGACATTATACACTCAGTTGGACAAACTTTCAATAGTGTTGAACATTTTCGGGACGATTTGACTAAATATGCAATTGCAAGAGGTTTTGATTACATGTTCCTTAAGAATGAGTTAACACGTGTGACAGTGAAATGTAGAGTTGCTTATTGCAATTGGTACATGCATGCAATTAGAGTTGATGGGGGGCCTCATTTTGAGATTAAACAACTGAACAATGTGCACACATGTGGTGGGGGCTTGAGCACACAAAAGCACCCTAGGGCATCAAAGAAATGGATTAGTTCTATCATTGCTGAGAAAATTGTAGATACTCCATTATACCGCCCTAAAGACATAAAGAAGGATATCTTTAGAGATTATGGAGTGGATGTGCCATATTATCAAGCGTGGTGGGGTAAGGAGTTTGCTCAAAAAGAGGTCCATGGAGATGAGAGATGTTCCTTTGATGGTTTACGTTGGTATAAAGATGCGATTGAGAGGTCTAATGCTAATAGCATTGTGGATCTAGATGTGTCTACTGAAGGTCGCTTCAATCGATTTTTTGTTTCTTTTGGTGCTAATATTCATGGTTTTGAAAGGGGATGTAGGCCACTTCTATTTCTAGATGGTACATTCTTGAAGGACAAGTACAAAGGGATTCTTCTCGCTGCCACTGCTCTGAATGGAGAAAATGAATTATTTCCTCTTGCTTATGCTATAGTTGATATTGAAAATGAGAGTAATTGGGAATGGTTTCTTTTTTGTCTGAGAAGGGTTGTGTCAACTAATCGAAGAGTTACATTCATTTCTGATAGATGTAAAGGATTGTTAAATGTTATTCCAAACATTTTTCCAGAATCATATAATGCATATTGCTTGCGTCATTTGAAGGCAAATTTTTCCAAGCAAATCGCAGGGAAATATCGTGGTAACACAACAAAAAAATTACTCTCATTGTTTGATCAGGCAGCATATGCATATAAGATGGAAGACCATGAGACTGCATTAAGGACAATGGGTGGAATATCTGTAGAGGCAGAAAAATGGGCAAGGGACTCAAATCCTAATTATTGGGCAAATGCTTACTTTGAGGGTGAGCGTTATGGAGAGATGTATTCTAATGCGGCAGAGTCTTTCAATGCATGGATTCTTGAAGCTAAAAATCTTCCAATTTTGCCTATGCTAGATCGAATTCGCATACAAATAATGGATTTGACATATAAAAGGAGAGAGATATCTGCAACATGGGTGACAAAGCTATGCCCCTCAATTGATGAAAGAATGAGGAAACTAATGGAAGCTTCTAGGGGTATTGCTGTGCTATGTTCTGATGGCAAAGTTTTTGAGGTTGTGGGCAGGCCTTCATGCGTTGTAAATCTTGAACATGGTACTTGTTCTTGTAGAGGATGGCAACTTTTAAGATTGCCATGCAAACATGTGTGTGCGGTGGTTCACAAGATAGGGGGAAATATAAAGGATTATTGCTCCTTATATTTCACTTCTGGCATGTATCGCACATGTTATGAGGAGACTATTCAGCCCATATCAGACATGGATAAACCAGAAATAGAATTTGATGATATTGAAATCCGACCTCCTCTAACAAAGAAACGGCCTGGCAGGCGAAAGAAGAATAGAATACCATCTCAACAATCATTAGAAGTGGACAAGATTGTGTACACTTGTTCAAGATGCAAACAAGCTGGCCATAATCGGAAAACATGTTCTAACCCGATAGCTGAATAGGTAAACACTTGTTCATTTTCTTATATATAATGTCATTGTAACTTTTTTTTTGCTAATGAATTGTCATGTTGTAAATTTGTAGAAATGTCAAACATCCCACTTATGCGGTGTCCAGGTGGACATGGATATTGTGTAGTTAAGATAAGTCACACAGAAAGAAATCCAGAGAGACACTATTATAAATGCAAGGTATTCTCTTACGTAAATGTAATGAGGTTTTAAATGAATCTATTTTCTTGTCATTGATATAATACATTTGGTTATTGTCAACAGGATGTTGCTTGTGATTTTTTCATGTGGTGCGATCATCTAAAACATTTTGTGGTGTTGCCTTCATCATCAAATTGTTGCTGTGAAAAAGAATTGCGCATTCGATCTTTAGAATACCGCATTGCACAGTTGGAGGGAGAACTTAAGCAATGTCAAAATCTTTTGAAGAAATCCAAGATGGTTGCCAAAGCTATACCGAAAGCATTTTCTTTCCTCAATAGTCTTGGTGACGAAGGTGGCAGTGATGGGGATTCAGAGGCATTTAGTAATCTATGTTTATGAATGAATTATTATTGTACTCTGGAATTTGAACTACTACTTTTTTGGACTGATCTGATTTGCTACTTAATGTGTAAGAACTAAACAGGTTGATGTTTGTGTAAGAACTAAACAGGTTGATGTGTAAGAACTAAACAGGTTGATTCTTTGCATTGTGTACTGAGATTGGTGGCATTGTTGGACTAGTGTAGTTGTAAGTTCATCCTGCCGACAGATTTTTGAAGTGATTTAGTGACCAATTAAGCGAATCCTGAAAGACTGTATGTGGCAAATCACTAACAGTTTTCTTTCTTCAAGCCACCATTCTACTGCATATTGGACCGGAAGTTAAAAATGAAGTAGAATGCAAAAAATGATCTGCATATTGCATTGGACTGCATATTGAAGTAGAATGCAAAAAATGATCTGCATCTTTCTTCATGCCACCATTCTACTGCAATATGCAGTAGAATGCAAAAAATGATCTGCATGCCACCACACTTTTCTGTTACCCACGAGACGTCACGAAATGTTTTATTTTTGTTTTTTAGAAAATCACCGCGACATCAGTAGAAAAGTCCGAACAAACACGGAAAACATTTCGTAACAGACTTCCTAAAGTACCAATTAAAATGTGTTACAATTACTTCATTTATAAAGTATTTTTTTACTCTATCTTAACGATTGTTGATGTGATATATTTTTAATGATAATGTCACTTTAATATGTTACTAAATAATAATAATAAAAAAACCGTTTCTGTTACCCAACTGCATATTATACACTCAGTTAACATTCTACTGCATATTGCATTGGACTTAAAAATAATTCAATTGGACCGGAAATTATTGTGTAGTGTTTCAGTGGAGATTTAGTATTAGTACAAAGGATATTTTAGGATTTTTACGTAGCCACCGTTAGTTCCATTAACAGTTACTGTCCATATTGGACTTAAAATTAATTATTTTACATCCTTAGGACCAGAAATTATGTAAGAAGCCAGGTTGGACCTAAAATTAATCTGTGGTCTCTTTTTTGGACCGGGTGTTAAATTACCGTTGTTATTTTTGTATCCAATTCTAATTCTGATATTTAAAAAACATCTTATTAAATTCGAATACAAAAAAAAATCGATCTATTTACAACCCTAGAGATAGGATATGCTTTTCTTGCATGGCGTCGGTTGAGTAGCTTTGAGTGGTGCCTTCGGTTCCATCAAGCAACTGATTATAAGGTTATTTATTCTTCACGTCCTCGGACCGATCCTTGGTTGGTGGGTCTTCCAATGGTTGAGCAGCAAAGATGGCCTGGCCCAATAAAATGTTGGTTGTGTTAGGTTTTTTGTTGCCATTTCTCGCAAGTGTACGAATCTTTTTTTTTGACAAGTAAACGATATCATATCATTACTAGCAAACTGAAGTTACATGACAATGGTTACAAGCATCCAAAACAGTTTTTGGGAGATTAGGGCTCTCCCAGGAACCAAACAGAGATAAAGAAAAAGCCATTTTGGCCAAACAGTATGCAGGGTACGTGTCAATCCTAGGCAGAAATCTAATACTATAGGAAGAATGAGTAACCAGTAGAGATTTCACATCTTCAATAATATTACTGCACCTCCACACAACAGCTGCAGAACTATTAATAGCATTGACAATGGTTAAAACATCACTGAAAATGATGAGCGGCTGGCCAATCTCTATGGCCCAAAGAAGGCTATCAAATATGGTGATGGCTTCAGCTTTAGCTGCAGAGTAAGCCATAAATTGGGATGTTTTGCATGAAGTTGGCTGGCCTACGGCTTTCATGAGAATGGTTGCTGATGTACCAACTCCATTCATAAAAGCTGCATCACAAATTATATAATTGATGTGGTCAGGGGCAGTGGCTTGTTGAGTGCCAACGGAGGAGGTTTTGTGATGAGAATTCTGGTTCATGACCCCCCAATCATTGATATCATAAGCAATTTTAGTGACAATTTGCATAGGAGACATTTGCTTATGCTCAAAGACTAATAAGCACCTGGCCTTCCATAGGTTCCACATAACTACAAAAGCATATGTTAAGAAACTATAATCACCCTTGCTCACAACAAAAGGCTTCTCAGACCATTCAATAATTCTATCCTCCAAAGACTTCTTGTGGTTGTCAATTCTATAATTTAGATCACAAGCAAACCACACAGCTCTAGTAGTAGTACACTCAAACAAAATATGTGTGATGGTCTCCTCCTGCTCCAAGCAAACTGGACACAGCCTGTTAATCTTTGTAGAGATAATAGCAAGTCTGGAGAATGTAGGCAGAGCATTAACTAAAGCTTTCCAAACAAATAGAACAACTTTTGGGGGAGTTTTAGCATTGATTTTGGAATTCCAGATTGTTCTCCAAATTTTGTGAACTCCAGAACTTGAGGCGCTATCTTGTCTATTTGTGAGGAACCTGTATGCAAACTTAGTAGTCAATTCTCCATTTTGAGTTTCAATCCAAATCAGCTGGTCACAGTCCATTCTATTAATCTGCAGGAGCCTGATATTGAGAATAGACATAGCAATCTCCGGATCAAACAATTCTCTAATTAGAGAAGATTTCCAAGTGCCCTCATTAATAAGATCAGCCACTTTGACTGGAATAATGTCATTGAAATCAGTTCTAGGAATGAGTGGTTGAAACTGGTTGGGGATCCAATTATCAGTCCAAATATTAATATCCATCCCATTTTTCACAACCCACATGGAACCTCTCATCAAATCATCTCTAACCTTCATAATACCCTGCCATATATGAGACTGCCTACTGCTGTGACTGAGTTGCCAAAGTGGAATTCCTTTGCAGTATTTAGCTCTGAGCAAAGCAGACCAAAGACCAGAATAGTCATTCATAAAACGCCAGGCTAGTTTCATGATAGCTGACCTGTTAAAAATATGGAGGTTTCTAAATCCAAGCCCACCCTCAAGCTTGGATTTTTGCATCTTATGCCATGCAACAAGTGGGGTATTCTGCATATCCTTTGATTTCCCCCACCAAAAAGTGCGTTGGAGCTTACTTAGTCTATGAATGATCCCCTTAGGTAAAAGAATAGTATTCATCACATGAACGGGAATGACACTAAGAGTGGATTTAATGAGCACAGCTCTACCCGCAGCATTAAGGGTATTAGTCTTCCACATATTCAATCTCCTCATGAATTTGTCCTCCAGAAACCTCAGTTGGTTTTGCTTAGATCTACCCAGCAGCAAAGGAGTGCCCAGATAAAGCTCTTTAGTGTCCAAAGAACCAAACCCAGAAATAGTTTTGAGATGCAACTGAGTGGGCTCGACAATATTAGGACTAAAGAGAATCCCAGATTTCTGCCAATTGATTTGTTGGCCAGACCAACTTGCAAAAGTCTGAAGGATAGAAATGACATTTATCAGCTCCTTGTCCTCAGCTCTACCAAATACAAACAAATCATCAGCGTACAGGATGTGAGAGATGGCTGGAGCTCTCACATTGACTTTAAAACCCTTGATATTGCCTTGGTGCATCTCCTTGGAAAATAGGCAAGAGATCGCTTCTGCACAAAGAATAAATAGATAAGGGGAGAGGGGACAACCCTGCCTGATTCCTCTGGTTGGCTTAATTAAGCCAACAGCCTCTCCATTAAAATTGAGCGAGTAGGAAACTGTAGTGACACACTCCATAATAAGCAATATAGTCTTATCCAGAAAACCATGTCTGTCGAGCATATCATGAATAAAACTCCACTCAAGCCGATCATAGGCCTTGGACAAGTCCACCTTAAGCCCAAACACACCAGATTTCCCCCTTTTGTACTGCATCGAATGAATAAGCTCTTGAACAGTCACTATACAATCCGTAATTTGACGACCAGGTGTAAATGCCCCTTGATTAACAGAAATGATATCCTTAAGAAGGGGCTTAATCCTGTTTGCAAGGATCTTGGCTATGATTTTATAGAGGGTGTTACTAAGACTGATAGGCCTAAAATGAGAAGGACAGAAAGCATTAGGCCTCTTAGGAATGAGTGTGATAAGTGTATGATTGGATTCATGAGGAAGATGACCAGTGTGGAAGAAATTCCTGACAAAGTTAATGACCTCAAGTTTCACAGTATCCCAATATGTTTGGAGAAATAAGGTGGTTATACCATCAGGACCAGGGGACTTATGAAGAGGCATGGAGAAAACAACATTATGGATTTCCTCATTGGAAGGGATTAAACAGATAGATTCATTTTCCTCAATAGACAGCCTCCTATGGACTGTGCGAAACTGAGTGGGAAATTGAATGGGTGAAGAGAATGTGTAAAGCTGGTCAAAGAAATCTATAAAATAAATTTTAATGATGCCAAGATCACCTGTCCATTCACCAGAGGTCAATTGAATCCATGAAATAGTATTATAGGTCCTTCGGTTTGTAGCATGTATATGGAAGAATTTAGAGCAACGATCGCCCTGTTGAAACCAGTGCACCTTAGCTCTTTGCCTCCAAAAAAGTGTTTCCTGACTACACCAAGTCTCTAATTCCGATTCAAGCTCTTTTTCCTTCCGGACATTTTCATCTGAGATGGGTTGCTTTGATAGATTTTCAAGCTGATCCTGGAGTTCTTGAATTTTACTTTGAGGACTAGCATTGTTCTTCTTCCTCTAAATCCTAACATGTTTGTGAATATACTGAATTTTCCACTGATAATCAGAAGAAAGAGAGCCAGCCATCCTCCATCTTGATTTGATAAGATCACTAAAATCCTGTTTTAAGAACCAAGTTGCTTCCATTCTGAAAATGTTGTTCCTTCTTTTCCTAACCCCAGTGCTGTCCAACATAATTGGTCGATGGTCACTAGCAAACTTCGGCAAATGATGAACAGTGGCATGAGGAAACTTATACCTCCACTCCCCATTAACAAGGAACCTGTCCAGCCTTTCCCTGATATGAAATCTAGCAGTTCTTTTATTACTCCAAGTGAATAATGGGCCGTGAAACCCAATGTCAATAAGTCCAAGGGAGTAAATAAAATTGTTAAACAGGGCCATGTCATGAACATTAATCCTGCTGCCACCTTCTTTCTCATCCTGATTAGTAACTGAATTAAAATCCCCAACAACAACAAAAGGTTTGTTTATGTGAATGAGGAAGTCAAGAATTTCCGACCAGACTGCTTTCCTTTTAATTTGAACTGGTGGTGCATAGACACAAATTATAAACCAAGCATACTCAGGAGTATCTCTATCCACTGATAAAGCAATCCAGTTATGAGAGGATCTCTCATCAAAAGGTTCAGATCCTGCTTCCACCAGACACAAAGACCACCAGAATTTCCACGAGCCTCTTGAACATGATAAGATGTAATATTCCTCAGCTCAAGGAATTGATCAATCTTCTTGGAGTTGCATTTGGTTTCAGACAAAAATACAAAATCAACATTCAGAGAGTGGGTGAGTTGATCAATATATGACTTAGTAGAGGCCCCACCCAATCCTCTACAGTTCCAAGCCAAAAGCCTCATTGGATCTGGTGGGCCCGGTTAAGGCTGGCGGCCTCCACCTGGGATTGACTCTTGGGTTGCTTCCTTACTGAGATATGGAGAACATCAGATTGAGGGAGAGGGTCTAATAGCTCTCCAGCGGGCTTTTGGGTTAGGTGAGATTGCTTTACTGGCATATTGCTTGGAGGATAGGAGCTGGATTCTATATCTGTTGGCAGGGCATTGCTCTTGGTTTTCTTCTGCGGTTCTGGATCCTCCCACTCAATTTTCCTTTTTACAGATCCAACTGGTTTGGGTTGTTCTTTAATTTTGAAAAGACATTGCTGATGGGAGGGGTTTTCTGTAAGGTTGGCTTGGGTATTTTGGGCAGCATTAATTGTGGCTGGGTTCTGGCATGGAGGGATGGTTTTGGTTTGAGCAGAGGGGGTAGGTGGTTGTTCCATCAAACTGTCCGGTGGTTCAGGAGGGACAACACAATGTCTTTGATTAATGTTAGGGGAAGTAACAATTGGAGGTCTGGTATCAGAGGGGGTAGTGTTTTGATGTAACAGCACAGTAAGACCCTCAGATATTTGAATCTCCCCACTCAGTGTTGTAACCACTGCATTCTCCTTCTCCACGTTAACATTGCCCTTGTCAGACTGTGGACCAGTATTAAAAAACTCATCTTTATTGGTTGACCTGTTGCCAGTCCAAGATGTGAATTGCTTTTGAAAATGATTTGACAGGTGCCCCTTCTTCTGGTTCAAGGATTCAAAGTTGTACCGTATAACTTCTTCTAATCTTTTCCTCATGCTCTGAGGGGACCCTTGGATATGAGCTTATCTCTACAAAGATTAACAGGCTGTGTCCAGTTTGCTTGGAGCAGGAGGAGACCATCACACATATTTTGTTTGAGTGTACTACTGCTAAAGCTGTGTGGTTTGCTTGTGATCTAAATTATAGAATTGACAACCACAAGAAGTCTTTGGAGGATATAATTATTGAATGGTCTGAGGAGCCTTTTGTTGTGAGCAAGGGTGATTATAGTTTCTTAACATATGCTTTTGCAGTTATGTGGAACCTATGGAAGACCAGGTGCTTATTAGTCTTTGAGCATAAACAAATGTCTCCTATGCAAATTGTCACTAAAATTGCTTATGATATCAATGATTGGGGGGTCATGAACCAGAATTCTCATCACAAAACCTCCTCCGTTGGCACTCAACAAGCCACTGCCCCTGACCACATCAATTATATAATTTGTGATGCAGCTTTTATGAATGGAGTTGGTACATCAGCAACCATTCTCATGAAAGCCGTAGGCCAACCAACTTCATGCAAAACATCCCAGTTTATGGCTTACTCTGCAGCTGAAGCTGAAGCCATCACCATATTTGATAGCCTTCTTTGGGCCATAGAGATTGGTCATCCGGTCACCATTTTCAGTGATGCTTTAACTATTGTCAATGCTATTAATAGTTCTGCAGTTGTTGTGTAGCTGAAGCTGAAGCCATCACCATATTTGATAGCCTTCTTTGGGCCATAGAGATTGGTCATCCGGTCACCATTTTCAGTGATGCTTTAACTATTGTCAATGCTATTAATAGTTCTGCAGTTGTTGTGTGGAGGTGCAGTAATATTATTGAAGATGTGAAATCTCTACTGGTTACTAATTCTTCCTATAGTATTAGATTTCTACCTAGGATTGACACGTACCCTGTGCACTGTTTGGCCAAAATGGCTTTTTTTTTATCTCTGTTTGGTTCCTGGGAGAGTCCTAATCTCCCAAAAACTGTTTTGGATGCTTGTAACCATTGTCATGTAACTTCAGTTTGCTAGTAATGATATGATATCGTTTACTTGTCAAAAAAAAAGATTCGTACACTTGCGAGAAATGACAACAAAAATCTAACACCACCAACATTTTGTTGGGCCAGGCCATCTTTGCTGCTCAACCATTGAAAGACCCACCAACCAAGGATCGGTCCGAGGACGTGAAGAATAAATAACCTTATAATCAGTTGCTTAATGGAACCGAAGGCACCACTCAAAGCTACTCAACCAACGCCATGCAAGAAAAGCATATCCTATCTCTAGGGTTGTAAATAGATCGATTTTTTTTGTATTCGAATTTAATAAGATGTTTTTTAAATATCAGAATTAGAATTGGATACAAAAATAACAATTTCTGTATCCGAATTCTTTTTTTTAATTATGAAAAATTAAATTCAAAATAAGATATTATTGAATATGAATATATTCAAAATCTGGATTAAAATCAGATACAAATAATATATATGATATGATATTATATTATATATTTTTTAGATTCAAAAAGATTTTGAAAAATATTTGATTCCAAATCTGATTTGATATCGGTGGTTAAATAAATTTTATATTCTATAATTTTTATGAGAATTAGATCCTCAGTTTTTTTTTGCAACTCTATCTAACTCTCTTGCGACAAGTATTTCTGTTTACAAATTCAGGAGAAAACCTAGATTTGTTGGGCCAGGCCATCTCAACTGCTCAACCGTAGGCCAGCCCGGAATTATACCGGTCCGGACCGAGCAAGGTTCAGTCCGAGGACGCAAAGAATAAACCCTATACTTCGCTGCCCAATGGAACCGAAAGGCACCACTCAGAGCTGCCGCGGGAGGCGCCATGGCGTCGGAAGGCAGTGCCGTCGATGCTTCTCGGGTCACGCATGGAATCGTGTCTGCGCTCTCCAGACACCTCTCTGGCTTCTCCCTAGATCAGGTGAGTCGCGCCTATCAGGGAAAGCTGCTTACTTTCTGTGCACGATGATGATGGGATACTCTTTCGAACGTGTCTCCATTTGGCGCAGTTGAGGGACTGTAATAGGGTGTGGCCTGATATGATCACGAAAGCAAATGAGCGTGTTCTCGGTCCTTGCTCGTTGGGATTATCGCTGGCATGACTTGCTTTTATTTCCTTATTTACAGTCGCAGTTGAATTGATTTGCTGGTTCGTTCTCACCCATTTATCCTCTGGAAAGGCCACTTTTTACCTGATTAATTTGCCGCATTTCCTGGTGGATGCCATGTCGTGGCTTCCGAAGTAGTATTCACGGAGGCATTTGGAAAAAAAGACATAATCTGTGCATCGCTTTCTTTTATAATTCTCTTGGTCCTACTTGTTTTATATGGTATTTGATATAGAATTTCTAGCAGCATGCAATTTGGTGTATGGTTTGTTTATGCATGTTGAGTGTTCGATTCCTCTCTAGTGGTCATCAAAAGGCAGGAATGGAGGAGAAATTAATAAATGGCACCCGGCATTGTTCCTCTTAGTTGGCTTATCACCACTGGCCCGAGGGAACACCAGTTGTTTAAGGCCAAGCAAATGGACACCAAACAGGAGTGTGGAACTCCTACAGGTTTTGAAAATGAAGGATAAATTTGTCCGTGCATGTGATAGACACACGATCGAGTTCTTGTTGCTTGCCACTTGAATTTGTATTGCAATCAAAATGGGGGCACTAGTTGGACTAGTGCCTGGAGGAAGTTGAAACTATAGGTGAAAGAAACGAAGGCTGGTTCACCACAAGCTTTTGTATGAGGATTTGGCTAACAATCCCTCCCATGCAACTGATGCTTAGTATTTGCTGAAGAACTTTTTTTTTATTTTCCCTTGTCATGTTGGTACTCTATACGCATTTCATTTCCAACTCCAAGAAATATATTCTTCAGCCTCTAGAGGACAAAATGATTTATAAACTTATCTAACGTAAGATGAAAAAATATAAAATTGTTAGAGCAAAGTCTCGTTACTAATCAAGTAGCAGGAAGGGTACTCTATAGGAATTTCATATCCAACTCCAAGAAATATATTCTTCAGCCTCTAGAGGACAAAGTGATTAATAAACAATAAACTTATGTTCTGGCATAAGATGATGAGAAGAGTATCTTTCCCACGAGAATTGCCTAATTTATCAAGTACTAAAATTGACCACTCCTAAATTTATTTGAGAAATATTTGAATTTAATGGGAAAGGTAACCTGAAAGAAAACAACTTAGTGAACTAAATTAATTAAGCACTAGGGTGTCAGAGGTCACCATAGTTAATCCAATTTAATATACTTGTTTTTGTTTTCTAAATTCATAATTCATGTGACAAGTTAAACTACGAAGCCAAAATTTATTTGACACTGTTTCTCAAAGCAATATCAAATATACTCTCCTACATTAACTCACTATATCTCTATGTGAATTAATTACCATGCCTGAAAGTTTAGTAAGATCATTGGTGTATTTTTCATAGAATAACTATATGAATTAGGTTAGTACATCTCTATCTCCCCTGAAATTCATAGCATTCACTACAACAGTCACAAATAATACGTCACTTGTCGGTCTCGACATATCATCTCAAATCAATTGAACATGGGTCAGATAATCAAGAGCATTAAGCACCATAATGAACACACCACACAAAAATATTAATCCTTGAATGAGAACATGAATTAAGTAAATTAAATCTTCATAACCATGCTCGATCGTAACCCTAATATAAAAATTTAGCTCATGCTAAAATCAATAGAGCACAAAACTAAGCAAGGGTTCGTCAAACTCATGAGTAAGGATGAGAGAATCGTGGTCCTCCAGTGCTCCTACTTTTGAGTTGAAGTTCCCACACTGCAGTTGACCTAAAGTTTCCTTGAACAAGGTGCTCCGTCCTCCATTTTCCCCTCCTTAACTCTTGTTCCTGAATGCAAAATAAAAAAATAAATTAAGCACACTTAAATATAAGAAATGGTAAGAATATAGACATAAATATGATCTTGCATGCTAAATAATTACACAAAATACTAAGTTAATGCATGTAGAAACATGACATCACTTTCTCTCGAATTCGTAAAGAAAAATACTTATTGTAAGAGAGATAAGACACACTTTTTTTGTGTGGTGTTTATGTAAGCAACTCTGAGCAGTGTCTTTGGTTCCATCGAGTAGCTAAGTATAGGGTTTATTCTTCATGTCCTCTGATTGAACCTTGGCCGGTACAGACATATGTAATTTTGGGTTGGCCAGTAGTCGAGCAGTTTAGATGATTCGACCCAACAAAAATGTTGGGTGAGCCAAGTTTTCTTTTGAATTTATAAAGAGAAATACTTCTCGCAAGAAGAGTAGAATACGTCTTGTTTACGTGGCAAGCATGCAAGAGAGGGAGGTGTCCATTATTTCTCATTTGCAAATAATAACTATATATAGACCATGTCATGGCAAATCGAATTGGGCCGATTCGCCAGATGGCGAATCGGAGCGGATCAGGGGAAACTCAATTCGCGATTCGCCTAATTCAGTCCGATTCGCATGTATATATATATATATATATATAATATATATATGTAATATAATATATGTATATAATGAATATATATTACATATATATGTATATGTAAGACATATATGCCTGCATATATGTAACATATGTATGTTAGATATGAGAATGGGGTGAGGGATTCACATGGGATGAGATAGAACTCATATCTTATTTACATTCCATATCAATATTACATGTAAATAAGGAAGTATCCCCTATTTGAATCCAATAAAAATATCAAAAAAAGCATATCTCTTACCAAAAAAAGTCAACTCTCCCATCGAAGAAGAAAATCGCGATTTCAGTGATTTTAGCGAAATGCTAACTTTCTAATCTCTCATAATTTGATCTATCTAAAAATTGAATAATTCAAATAAACCATATGGAACACTAAAAATCCAAAGTCCAGTAAAAAATGTCAAACGTACATGTGACTTCTCCAAATGAGCTGTTCTCCTACTGAAAAAAAAAAAAAAAAAACCTCCCGAAGCCCCGCCTTCTCTTTTCCCCTTTCCCCCCCCCCTTCTTTTATCTTTCCCCCTTTTCTATCTCGAAGTTCCGCCTTCGTCTTTTCCATTTTCCCTTTTTCCTCTTGCACTCTCTCTTTCTTCCTCCTGTGCCCTACTTCGTCAATGTCGGTTGCGTCTCACCATCACCGAAGAGGAGGGAGCTCCTTACGCTGTCGAGAGCTGCTAAAGAACAGGGCCACTGCTCTCTATGTGTGTATGTATCTATCTAGTGCATCTCCTTCGGGAGATCAAGAGGCGGTGATGAATCAGAATACCTGGTACTCTCTTGGGAGGTGGGTTGGTTCTCTTCCCCCTCTTGGTTCCCGATCCCTGGTTCTCCTATTTCTTCCTGTCCCCCCCCCCTGTTTCGCGATGGCGGCTCTTGATGTTGAGTACCGTTGCTTCATCAGAGGGCTCGCCTAGGCCACCGACGACCGGTCTCTCGAGAGGGCCTTCAGCCAGTTCGGCGAGGTCATCGAATCAAAGGTAATCAACGATCGGGAGACCAGGAGGTCAAAGGGCTTCGGCTTCGTGACCTTCAGCTCCGAGCAGTCGATGAGGGACGCCATCAAGGGGATGAACGGCCAGAACCTGGACGGGAGGAGCATCACGATCAACCAGGCCCAGTCCCGGGGCAGTGGAGGGGCGACAGCGGCTTCCGCAACGGCGTGTTCTTCTCGCGACGGGGTGGCATGGATGGCCCGGTCCTCGATCAGGCAAACAGCGGCAGCCGCGGGGACTCCGGTGGAGCCGCATGTCTAAGAAAAGGTGACTCTAAGAGCCTCCACGCCCCCAATGTCCTCCTCCTCCACCCCATCACTAACAGCAGCAGCAAAACACTAGATCGTCGGATGGTCAGTCTGAGCCTCTTCTCCCCCGCTTTCTCCCTAGTCTTTTCCGTTCTTCAATATTTCTTCTAAGCTTGCTGCATTCTGGTTGGTTTCTTAGATTTCATATGAACATCTGCCTCCCTTGATGAGTGATCCGGTAAGTACTTGTTTTCCCTCCACGATCTCCATCACTATTTCTCTCATCTTCCCAGTGGTGCCTTCTCTTTGCCTTTGGGATCTACCTTTTGCCCTTCGTTGGGTATTCTGCATATTTCTCTATCCTTGTTGAGTCCCTTATTTGGCCATCGCCTCTGCCTTACCCCTTCTGCGTCAGTCACCAGTTTCACCCTTGTTTCCTCTTAGTCCACTGATCACCTTCTCGCTCCTCCTTTTTACCTCGTCGCCCTGTCTCTTACCTCGTTGTTGTGTCTGCAATTCCACCCTCCAATCGTTAGCACCTCTCTCTGTCCACCAGCCTTCTACTCCCCCTTTCTCCACCCTCTATTAGCCCCATCTGTTTATGCCCTTTCCTTCTGTCTTACCATCCTGCCACCCTCTGTCCCACCCTATCTTTGCCAGTCGCTTATCTCCCCCCTTGTTCCCCCTCCTGTCTGCCACATGAAATTGACCGCGGGTTGCCGTGTTGTGTGTGTTGTTGGCCGAACCTAGGGGTACCTGACAGCAACAAGACAGATGTGAGGCTTACAACAGCTAATGTTCTTTTGCAAAATGGTGCCACTATCGAAAATCTTTTATTAAGAATAGAATCTTTTAAGATACAACCCATTCCACGGGTGAGAGAGCTCCTCACCCTCGGCATTTACTAGTCTATATGCGTTTCCAGGGTACACATCCTTTATGACGTACGGCCCTTCCCAATTTGCTTGCAATTTTGACCTAGGACCTCCAGATTTTATGAAAATTCGCTTCAAGACCATGTCTCCTTCTTGAAATTTGCGTTCAATCACTTTATTTTGAAAAGATCTTGAGAGTCTATTTTGATATGAAAGCACATGATCGGCTGCAGCTAGACGACGCTCGTCTAGGAGTTCCAATTGTGTAAGTAACGTCTCTTGACGTTCATCGATATTAAGTTCTTTGTCCAGCTGCACCCTTAGCGAGGGAATGAGGATCTCATGTGGACATACCGCCTCTATCCCATAAGTAAATGAAAAGAGAGTTTGCCCTGTGGGCATGCGGACAGAGGTACGGTAGGCCCATAGAGTCTCAATTAATTTCTCAGGCCAATCAGCGAATTTATGAGACACACAAGTTTTCTTTAAAATTTTCAAAAGTGTTTTGTTTGTGGCTTCGGCTTGACCGTTGCCTTGTGGATAATATGGAGACGAATGATGCAGAAAAATGTTGAATTTCCTACATAAGTCCTGAAGCTCTTGGGATATGAACTGGGGTCCGTTGTTAGTGACGATACCACTTGGCACTCCAAACCGCGAGATGATGTTCTTCATGATGAATCTGCATACGGTCGATCCTTTGATTTCTGCAAACGCTTCTGCTTCGGCACACTCGGTGAAGTACTCAGTGGCAGTGAGAATGAAAGCTTTTTGTTTGATTTGAGCATTAAGATCACCAAGAGGTCCAATGATATCAAAAGCCCACATGGAGAATGCCTCCCTGGCCAACTCTCCTGCCACTGCCACCTCCCCTCCCTGCCACCAAGCCTCAACACCTCGACCACCTACCTGGCCAGCCCTCCCTGGCCAGCCCCAATACCCCGGCCACCCTCCCCTCCCTGGCCAGCCCCCACGCCACCAACACCCTTCCTTCCCTGGCCAGCCTCTATTAAAAATAATAATAAATCTCAAAGATAGAAGGTTGGGCAGATTTAAACCAAAAGAATTTCTTCTTTTTGTTTGCCCCCGCCCCTCTGTAGATGCATGAGATCTAGCTATAGATATCTTCTTCCATGTATGTATATATGCCTTAGTAAAGTGGAAGATACGAGGGAGATTTATTGGAGTCCTCCTAATTCACAATTATGGGTTTCTCTTGGCCAAGAGGGAGATTGAGATAACAAGCGGTGGCTATCACAGGCAGTTGTGCCATCATTTTCCATATTTGCTGGGCCACTTACCAGAACGTGCTGATGAGTGCCAGAATCCCACCTAAGCACACCACATTCCAACAACGTATTGCTGTTGTGGTGCTGAAAAGGAAACAAAGCCACAATGTTCCAATTAAAAATAAACAGAAAGCTGTACACCTTGCACGGTAATGTTTGGAGCATGAATCGACATTTGTTTTGAGGAGCCCATGTCTATGCAAGTAGCTAGGTAGGGGTAACAAACGCCTTCCCCATCAAGTAATTAAGAAAGGACATGTAAGTATGATGAGGGCTTTATAACAACGTAAGCTTCTATTAACAGTGTTAAGTTACACTTCACCAAGAACAGAGAGAGACTCATTCCAATCCAAACTCGCGTCATATTCATGCATTGTTGCTATATTCAAGAATAGCGACTGCAGACTTCACACCAAGTAAGATGAGTTATCCATTACGAACAAACAGATCTGTAGAAGGTGCAAAAACCTAGACTCACGCCACGGGAAAAGAGACAATGGGCAACACCTAGTTAAGAATAGCAAACAAACAAAATTGTTTGATTAAATGCCCAAAAGAGACACGGAGACACGTATTGCTAAATCTACAAGCACAGATCTCAAAGTATGTGATTATCTAGAACCCAACCGAAAGTTGTGATGCAAGGACGACTGCTTGATGCGCCCAAAAAAAAAAGCAAAAAAAACGAACCCTACTTTCCGACGATACTGAGAATACTACGCAGCGAGGATAGAACCCAAAATTCCGTAAACAGCGTACCTCTCTCTGTCTTCCTCCCTCTGCACTGCCCGACCAAGTTCCCCTCTCGCTATCGGCCCCCGCCCCCTTGTCACCCGGCTGCAGTTGGTGGCCACGATGGAGGCCCGGCTACAGTTGGTGGCCGCGGTGGAGGCCCGGCTTCGGCTGCAGTTGGTGGTGGCCGCGGTGGAGGGCCGGTTGCGGTGGAGATGGTGAATCGCTAATGGTGAAATTAGGGCAAGAGAACGGAAAAGAGGGGGAAAAGAAAACGGAGGAGGGGGTGAAAATATGTATTAGTTATTATTATGTTTTTTATTTATATTTGTAATATTTTAAAAACAGGGACTGATTGATAATTCTCTCAAAATAATTATAAGATAAAAATGATTAATAAAAATAATTATTTAATATGTATATTATAAAAAATTATCATTTTCTAAATTTTATACATTTGTTATTAAAATATATATTATTTTTGTTTATTATATTGCAAGAGTGAATATGAGTATAGTTTATATATTTGAAGTGTACATATATATATATATATTATTAATGCTATGAATATATTCGTCAATTGAAAATTGTTAGCATATATAATGTATAATTGAAATATATATATCATGTTTAACTTTAAAGAATAATATTATCTATATATATTAGTTTGATCATATTTTATTAATATATTTGAATATCTAGTTGAGTGAGATTAATTTTACTAATATCTATTCTTATATTTTTTGTTTACATCACCCTCGTTGAGATTAACGTTAATATTATTTTCCATAATCATATCATAATTGGATGTTTGATAGAACCAAGAGATTTTCACTCATTCATTTAAGTGAGGCAGTAGTTATTATATACATTCTAAGTTATCTATGTACCTATATAATTATGGTGTTTGAGTTATTTGACAACACATCCAACTGATCATATGTACATAGATCGAGAGCGAATCTAACAATGAGATTTTAGATCAAATGAAATCCAAGGGTCAAATTCTGATTGATGGCTGATTCAATGGTTTGATTTTGATCAGTTGTAGATCGAGATGTTGATAGTTATATATAGCAAAGATCAACATGTAGACAGCTGAAAATCGTAGCCGTCTACAAAAAAAAAATATTTGTAGGCGGCTACATATAACTATATGCATATATACTATATATATAGGTATATATACTATATACACATATCTATATGCATATATATATGTTGATCGCTGCTATATACACATATGTATATGCATATATAGCATATATATGTATATCATATGTACATAAAATATATATATACAACAGTAGTTGTCTATAGATCCACCTTATAGCTCACAATAAAAGAAAACTAGTAGTTGTCGGACTACATATTTGACATATGAGCTGGTTAAAAATGTTTAGATATACATATACTATATATATATATATATAATCTAAGTATATATATCTATAAATATATTATCTATATAGATATAATATTTATTTTAGAATGTGAAAATAGTTTTAAAATTAATTAGTTATATGTAGACGGCTAAGATATAGTCGTCTACATATGTTACATATGGAGACGACTAAATTTTAGTAGTATATATATCTTCTTTTATAGACGGCTTTGAGCCGTCTACAAATGCTCATCTAGTTTACCCCTCCCCCCCCCCCCCCCGCGTCCTCCCCCCCCCCCCCCGCGTCGGCGCCCTTCCGTCGACGTCTGCCCTACTTGGCCTGCTGGAGACGGTGGAGACGCCGCCACCG
Source organism: Colocasia esculenta (assembly GCA_014218235.1). Lineage (NCBI taxonomy): Eukaryota > Viridiplantae > Streptophyta > Magnoliopsida > Alismatales > Araceae > Colocasia > Colocasia esculenta. The sequence continues at coordinate 145,030,112 of CM024762.1, read as the reverse complement.
CCGTCTACCGTGGACGCCGCCGCTGTCGTCTGCCGTGGACGCCACCACCGTCTACCACGGACTCCGCCGCTGCCGTCGGAGTTCACCGTACCGGCCTGCTGGTAATCGTCCTCCTCTCTCTCTCTAAGGTGTCTTCAGTGCTCTCCACTTCTTTCGATCCGACTCTCCTCTTCCTCTTTCTCACCCTCTCTGCCTTTCTCTTGTGAGCCGGGAGGGGAAGGGGTGGCTGGCTATGGGGTGGGGACTGGGTGGGTTGGCGGTGGGGGTGGGGCAGTGGGGGTGGGGGGGGTTGGTGGTGGGGCAGTGGGGATGGGGGAGTTGGGGGGGTGGGGGCAGTGGGGACATAAGCCGAGGACCTTGTTTCTTTTGTTGAATACTTGTATTTCTTTCCTTCCTTGACACATCCAAATAATCTGTCTTAGACTATGTATGTGACACACACAGGGCTACACGAATCACAGTATATATAGACATCTAGCCTTAGATAGGAAACAATTAATTGCCTAATTTTTGTGTTTCTGCTGTTTCATTTGTGGGAATTTTTCGTGCTTCATACTTCTCCTCTGACTTGTTTTGCTAGCAACATAGATGATAAATCTTTAGATTTCAAAACTCCATATATGTATCTCATTGATTGTTTCAAGTGGGAACCAGCAGCTGCCTCGGAAGGGAACTGTAGAGGGAAGGTCGAACCCGGGGGAAGATCCCTGGCAAACTGCTCTGATGCGCGGCAAAATGTATAGTGCCCTACTCCCCTCAGGCCTCAACCACCACATTTACCTTTGCATCTTAAAAACCCTCGAGAGCAAAATCATAGCATAATTGTGGAGGCTGACATGAGGGAAAAAAAATCCAAGCATTAGAACACATGTAGTTGAACACAATTAAAAAAATATATAAATAAATAGGACAATCATTATGCATCAAGCAAACATATGAAGTTAATATGTTTAATATGTGAACAGTGAGTACAAGTCGCCATATATTCAACCTTCCATCTAACACGGCAACTTCCTTACATTTAAAAACAAGCTCCATCCGATATCTCTCGCTTGCAGGGCCTCCAACTAAAGAGCAACTGCGATGGGAGCTAGTGAGGGCTTGAGCCATGGAGTGGGGAAGGGAAAGACCGCAAGGTAGATGTAAACGTCAGCATAGTCTTATATTGATAGAAAGCATAAAGTAAGATATATCTTTTAGAAAGTAGAGATCTCTCCCATCATTGTCTTACAAGTTTTCAATAGGATGACCCAATACAGTAACGTCAATACGGCTATAGTTAATTGGAGACTCCCTTCCCCTAGAATAAAGGGAGATTTTTCTAACTCTTGGTGCAAACTAATAGTTTTTTTTTTTGTAACGATGAAACCCCGCCCCGTGTGATTTTGTGGGCTCAGGGATTGGTGTTCGTGAACCCCAAGGTCAGGACTTGGCAGCTCCTACTTTCCGTATACCCGTATTGCCCTTACCCCACATGACCAGGAAAACCCCGGATTTACACACCTCGAGGATTGCATGTAAATCAGGTAAGCCCCCCCCAGGAATCGAACTCGGGACCTCTTGCTTTTAAGCAAGAGTTCTAACCGATCGACCCAACCGAGGTCCTCAGTGCAAACTAATAGTTGCTTCAACAAAAAACAGCATTCATGAGAATAGGGAACCTTCACCCATAATGGAGATGCATCCAACTCTTGATGTTAATTGTGACAATTGGGTTTCAGCTAATGCTCTCTGCCAAATTGTGGAATGTTCCTTCACTCACATTTTGCATCAATCATCTATCTATGAACAATATAACTGTTGGATGTAAAGGGTGTTAAGGGAGCAATCTATAATAGAAAGGAAAATTCAAGGTTGATGAAGTAAATGGTGTGTTAGCTTGGTCTCCTTATGTGTGAGGTCTTTAGTCCCATATTAGAAACTCAAAAAGAATATAAGGGCTTTATACCCCCAAAGGTGTAGGAGACTATGTCTTATAGACAAAGATGAGGCTATGCTTGACCATAACACACACGCGCGCCGCCGGGCCGGGCAGGGCTGGGCCGGCGCGCGCGTGTGGTGACGCAGTCCAGTCGGCTTGCCTTAGCACCTTTTTACTTTTTCTAATTGTGTTTTTTGCCCTTTCTTGGAGAGTTTGGAGCTGTTTGGGCCGGTTCTCCAAACCGGGCCCATTGTTTTGCCTTGCGCGTGCGTGTGGCGTTTAAGGGGCGCAATTAGGGATTCCTAATCACAGTTACGCTCTTTCTTCTCGGAGAAGACGCCTGTTTGACTCTTGAGGAACCGCTCGCTGTCTGCTCGCTCCAACACTCGGTCTCTCGTCTGTATCGCTCTCCCCAGCCGGTAGCACACCTTCGGACGTTCTGCCCCGCCTTCGTTGTGCCTGTGTCCGACCGTTCTCGCTGTGTCTCGTCGGTGTTCGGTGCACGCTCTCTTTCCCTTCTGTTCCGTTTAAAGAGGATTAGGTTTACGATTGCATAATTTTACGAGATAGCATAAGTGTGAATGTTAATCTCGTTGTGGTAGTCGTATCCTGCAAGAAGACCGCCATACCCGACGCACTGTTCTTGTGGGGGCGATATCTTCTTTAAGGGGAGTCTCTTTTTGAGACGCTTCTACTGCGTACTTCAATTTATTTATGTATCTATCGATGCACTTCGTCCATCTCATGTATAATATATTTTGGTTGTTGTTATCTGAATTGTTCCCATATGCTTGCTTTCTGTGGTATTACATTTACATGTTTAAATCCGATTGTTGCCATGTGTTGACCCTGTTACACACTGTATTTCCAACAATAACCCCCCAAAAAAAATCTATCTATAAACAAGAGGAATGTAGGATCCATGATGTTGAGGTCTGAACAAGGCCCTGGAGCACATCAGGTGACTTGATTTGTTAAGACACTGAAATGTGCTACTCACAATGCCTTGATTGTCTAGTAGCTATGATAGTCTCTTCTCTCTCCTGGGAGCGAAAATCTAATACTTATCTTGTCCACCACTCAATCTACAATACAACAAGACAATTAAGAATAGTATTCTTTTACACCTAATCCTTCATTGTGACAAAAAAGTTGCATATATCATCTTTCTAAGAAGGTATATGTCAATCTTAGACAGGCTCACTCATTTGACATCCCTAACTCAGATGCATCTCTTGTAAGAACTATTGACTTTCCAATGAACTTAAAATGCACCTCCTATGACACAGTTGGAAGTTTTAAATTTTAAATTCGTAGAGACATGCCAAGGTACTTCCCACAAATTTGGTAAGACATGCAGGAAATATATTCTTCACTGTGTAATAACACTTCTCATCCTATGAAAAGGCAGAAAAATCAGTGGCAGTCTGAATAATCTCTACTTATCATAAAGATTAAAAAAATTGAGGTTTGCATGATATTAAACTTTTCTCAAGTTAATAAGATTCCTAAATGTTTGACCCACTGGATTAGTTGAAGAAAAAAATGACTAGCATATAATTGCCAGCCAAAATTTTACTTTCAAAGGTTAAATTAGCTGAAGTCGTCACCAATGCATGCTGCCATGTAACAGGAGCCTCTCTACTTATGTGCATACAGCCCTCTTTCTAATCATCAAATTGCTTGCACAAAAGTACTAACTGTAAGTCTGTAACCATAACATGAGCATATATATATATTTGCACAAGATCCTCCAGTGTTAGATGGAGAAATGAATAAGATGGCAACATATGTACATCAAGACAGTGATTCGTCTTTTCAGATATTGGAAATCTAGCTAGTTGAAGAAAGCAGGGAAATGACAGGAAAATATGCTCGGCTAAACATGGATGCAAACATCACCACACCATCCCTAGCTAGGTAGAGCCCGTAAAGACATTTTTTTTTTCAAATAACCCTCTACTGTTCTGGACCATAATGCGCAGTGTCTACTTTTAAGGTAACGGTGAATCTTTTGCAAACTGATATCTGCCATGGGGATCCTCTAAGACATTGTCAATTCACATTAGCTATAGCTTTAGGTGCTGTATGATTTCACGAGTGACGATGGAGATGCATTGCCCACTTGCCCACTTTAATATTTGCAGAGAATTCATATCTTTAATATGCAGATAGCGAATATAGTGATCATAGATTACAGTTGATGCATGTTTCATCATATAACTAGACTGATGGTAATCTTTTGTTTTGTGTCTTGCCGTGCATTTTGCCCGGAGTCACAAGGATCCTCAGCAGCCATCCACAACAGGAACAAACATTGAGACTTCGGGTGCCTGAGGAAGAGATCAATATATAACAGGTTGCGACCATTTTCTTTGGCTTTTGGCTGAAAGTTCCATGTCATCTCCAGACAATAGATGACTCTAATAAAGTTTGTCATCCTCTGCTCTTATTTCTTACATGTATTGATTTGATAAAGTTTGTAAACTGGGGCACTCTTGGATGGGGTCATTTGACTTACATGCTTGAACTTTAAATTGATTTTGTTTCTTTTTGAAAAAAAATGCTAAATATAGCTGGTTGAAGTTGTGTGGACCTAATTGTATCTGAAATTGGGTGGGCAAAAAATTCAGTTGTGTGTGTGTGTGTGTGTTTTCAATTGCTTTCTAAATAGCAGCAAGATAGGAAGGTATATATGCGTGTCACCTTTAAAGCAAATAGTTTCAGCATGTAGTGTTCAATGTGAATGCCGGTTGACATAAAGGAGTGTATTAGACTTACTACATCAACCATTATGAAACACATTCCAGTAAGTGAAAGATTCCAAACTTTGTCATTCCAAGAAACATGATGGGCAAATATCAAGGGTCCATCCATGAAAGCTATCCTTGAGACATTATGGTTGGAGATTTTATGGTTTAAATTTCAGTTTAATATGTGGAATTTGCCAGATACTATAGAAATGTAGTATTAGACTTTTCCTTATCATGTGATCATCAGTTAAGCTATATATTAATCCTTTTTTCTATTATGTTATGGTGAAATTAGCAATTAAATGACGGAAGACAGATTGGAAAGAACATGAAATTAATACTGACTCTCCATTGCCTCATAAATTAATGGGATCTTAGTATCAAAGTGTTCTAAAGACACTAGGCGCTAACACTTCCTTGTAGAAGAAAACATAAGCGAGTGTTTTCTTTATCTAGACCGACTTATACAAAATATTCTATAAAATTTTAATTACAATGACTTATATAATATTAAAAGTGCCTATAAAATACTCCCATTAACCAATTGACGTGAGACATAGTTGGCGAATATATGGAGACTTAAGTTGGGTTGCAATTATGTTACGTTTTTCTATTATAATATTTAATGTTTATAATAACTCTCATCATGTTAATGTATATGTTATATTGTAGAATATGAATGTGTTCATGCATTAAATTTTTTTTATAGGATGTGAATGTGTCTCCTTTTTGTATGATATATCTCTATTTTTCAAGATGTGAATGTATGAATTTTTTTTTCACAGGATGTACTCCTAATGTAGGGGAGATGTTGTCAAATTTTCTTTGTACATTATATATATACATTGTTTATTAATATCAACATTTTCAGATATGAGTTCGCGTAGTGGATCACGGGTTCAGAGATTACAGACTGTAATGTTTATAGTAACTCTGGTCATGTTAATGTATATGTTATATTAATGTGAATGTGTTCATGCATTTAATTTTTTTTTTACAGGATGTGAATGTGTCTCCTTTTTGTATGATATATCTCTATTTTTCAATATGTGAATGTATGGATTTTTTTTTTCACAGGATGTGTACACATGTGGATTTGCTCCTAATATAGGGGAGATGTTGTCGAATTTCCTTTGTAAATTATATACACTAATTATTAATATCAATATTTTCAGATATTAGTTCGCGCACTGTAGCTCGTGTTCAGAGATTACGGATTGTGGATGACGTGCCAAGTCATTCACCTAAAGACTCTGTTGCAGGACATCCTTCTCAAGCCGTTCTTCCTATCACTCAAGGGGAGTCTTCTGCTGCATCTGAATCTTCTTCTGTAGCAGGTATATTTTTACATTCAGTAGCATTGTAATTTATATTTACTTTAGTTTCATAAAATCTAATCATTTTCTTTATGTATATATTTTTACATAGAGACACCATCGTGGGGTCGAGGGACTGGTCCTCGGGTCCCTCTAGGGGTGCCACAGAGAGGAGGCTAGAACCTAGACATAAATAGAATGTTAGAGTAATCGGTGGATACAAAGTAGGTGAGCAAGGGACAAATTTTATAAGTCGTATGGCCATTGTCATCAGGCTGCATTGCAAAATATGTCAGAATTTTTTTTCAAAACTGCCTGAAGAGACAAAGAATGGAATATTTCGAGATCTTGAGGTAAATAGATTAATATTTAAAGTGAATATTGTGTATTTATAAGATATTTAAATTAGATTGGTAATATATGTGTAGATGTGGTATTTTTGGGATCGGACTCCTCAGACAGATAAGGAGATGTTACAACATATGACAGCCATGCACAAAGGCTGGCGTGGGATGTTGAAGTCGAAAGTAAGTTTTTTTTTAAAGTATTTTTTTTTATCTTGATAATGAATATTTTGTTAACTTTGTAATTGTTATTTTGTAGCATTATTATAAGGGCAAGACTTTTGAGGATGTTGTTGCATCTGTTCCACCTGGTGTTGATCCATCAGATTGGGGGACAATGTGTCAAAAATGGAATACAAAGGAGGAGCAAGTAAAATAATATGATTTAATTACATATAGTACTTATGATTTTTTATTTGAGATTTCATCAAATATTCAAATATATGTATTGTCTTCTTCTTTACAAGATATTGTCGAGCATAACAGGCAGAATCGCACCCATCAGAATATGATGTATCAGTGGGGGCGTAAGAGCTTTTATCAATTAAAAGATGATTTTGTAAGTTTTTTATTTTCTTGAATGTAATTTTAATAACCTCTATTGATTATTTTTTTGTACTTGATGATTATATAATTAATTTTTACAAGTGAAGACTCAGCAGTGTGAGCCCGATTGCATGGAGGTTTTTAGGATGGGGAGATGTAAAGACCTCCCTGACGGTACCCTGCGGTGGGTTGATGACGAAAGCAACGATCATTTTGTAAGTGTATCATTCTTAGATAAGTTATTTTTAATAAATTAGTTTATAATTTAACATTTTTTGTTAATGAAATAATTTTTTAATTGTAGGAGAGGATGACACAGATGACGACTCATTCCCTCCAGAGTGATGATGTCGCTCTTGTTTCAGCCGAGGATGCCTTCATAGCTGTTATGGGACGAGACAGGCCTGGCCCTGTTCATTGCACGGGTAAGGCTGAGACGCTCCGCACTTGGTACGGAAGGGGAGAGGGATTGAGCTCCTCAGGCGGCTGCACACTCAGGTGCAGCAGTTGCAGCAGCAGTTTCAGGATCAAAACAAAAAGATGGAGGAGATGTCTACAGAGAGGAGCAGGGATCGCCAAAAGCTAGAGAATATGTGCACACACAGATGTCAGAGATGCAAGCCTTCATGCAGAAATTGGCTGCTCGGCCTCACATATGCCTTGTCCTGCATCTGTCACTGAGCCTGAGGGGAGTCATGAGTCCGCTGATGATTATGATGATGATGATTAGATTGTTATAGTTTGTGAGATACTTTGTAATTCTTTTGGATGTTTATGATATGTGTATTTTCAGATAATTTGTGTGTGCATGGTATTAAAAAGATGATTTATGTATATGAGATGCTTTGTATTTCTTTGTTTGTGTGTGTGATTTCCGTATGACAAGAGAAAATAACAAAAATTAAGAAAAAAGTTTAACCGTCTACATAAATTTTGTAGACGGCTTAATAAGTCGTCTACATAAATCTTTGTAGACAGCTTACTAAGCCGTCTACATAAACTTTTCTAAACGCCTCACCAGCCGTCTACCTAAACCTTTGTAGACGGATATTACAGCCGTCTATGTAAAGATATATACACGGCTACTAAGCCGTCTACATAAGCTATCTATGTAGGCGGCCAGTAGCCGTCTGCATAAACTACTTTAGTAGACGGCTTATTATAACCGTCTACATATGTTTTGTAAATGGACTTTTCGTTGACGACTGTCAAGACGGCTCTATAGCCGTCTACAAAAATATTTGTAGACAGTTTTATGGATTTCGTAGACGGCTTTAAGCCGTCTAGGTATCCTCTTTCCCCAGTAGTGAATGTTTAATATTTTATTATTATTTAAATTTTAGATGTTACAAGCTCTGTGTAGAGTTTCTCTCTTTTTGCTATTTATATAGATCTTACCTTTGTCTACAAACATTTCCATGGTGATATAATAATCATGAATCTTATTTGAGGCATGATGATGGATTTTATATGTGAGTCAATCTTAGTACACACCTTAAAAAAAAGAGATATGCATCAAATTTATATATGTTTGTATGCTTCTCGGTCTGCGACTTACAATAGTTTTCTACTCCATGTCCTTACGATGGGGCACCACTGGGCATCCATGATAATTACTTCCTGATGTGACATAATTTTATTGATATTAATGTCACATCAGAAAATAATTTATTGATCTACACTTATGAGCTATAATCACATGATCTTAGAACCGCAACCAAAGAAGAGTACTATCGTACATTTTCCGTCAATAACAGAGACAAATGCTTAACTTACAACTTCTTTGCATGTCGGACGGGACCCAAGATTAATTTCAGCATGGTTCGTCATATCGTCTAGATCAATCATGTCGTATTTTACATGGTAAGATATGATACAGTACTGTACCGTATCGTTGAGATATAGTGGACAAAAGAGATTGTTTGATTTTTTTTTTTTAAATTTTGTAACTTGATGAATATTTAAAATAAGTAAACTTCAAAAGAAAATGAGCAAAACATAAGAACATCATATAGAGTGGTTGAAAAATATAAAAAAAAATATTTAGTCATTTAAGTCAACCCAACACAATCATTTTGTGTTCATCTAACATTACATACAAACATATGAAAATCATGACACAATTATTTAATATTCATTTAATATTGATGGTACAATCATGAATTCTTACAAGTCAAATACAGTACTCATATCATTGTCCTCACATTCCTTATCTTTCTTTGAAGGTTTAGCCTTCTTTCTAACTCTTTCCTTGACCATATGCATAAAAAGTTACAAATTAACACCATATTCTTTAACATGTAAATAAGAATATTTAACAAGTTCTTACCTAATCCTCCTCATCATACTGAGCATATATATCCATAAAACTCTCGTAGTAGGGGGTATAACTTACATCTCCGAACAACCTCACATTATAGGTGCTCTCAAAAAAATACTAATAATCAGCGTAAGACATATAATTTTGATATAAGTTTTGATGCATACGCTGATATTCTATATGTTGGCGTGTTTCCTGACGTACTATTGTAGGCTCTGATGGTGGAACGATTGGAACTTACATGTATGAACCATCATCACCATACTGATATTTAGGGGCATAATAGCCACCACACCCATGATGCACCACAAGAATTTGCTGGATTATCGACGGATATTTCCGACGGATTATTTTCCGTCGGTAATTCCGACGGATATTCTGACTAAAAATATCTGTCGGAACATCCGTCGGAAGTTCCGACGGAAATTGTCCGTCGGAAATATCCGTCGGTATATCGACGGATATTCCGACGGATATTTGTAGTCGAAAATACTGTCGGTAAAACAGCTTTACTTCCTCCCGCGAAACTCTCTCCACTCTCTCTCTCTCTCTCTCTCTCTCTCTCTCTCTCTCTCTCTCTCTCTCTCTCTCTCTCTCGCTCTCTCTCTCGCCGCCGGTCGCCGATGCCGCTCGCCGCTCGCCGCCGCTGCCGCTGCCCAACTTGCTGCCGCTCGCCGCTGGCCGCCCCTCTCCCGGTGAGTTCCACCTCCCCCTCTCAAGAAAACTCCTAGGCAACCTCACAACTTCCCACCCCCCCCCCCCCTCCCCCCCCCCCCACCCCCCCTCACCGGCCACCCCCCCCCCACACCCCCCCCTCCCCTCCCACACGGGCCCCCCCCCTCCCCCCCCCCCCCCCGCCCCCGTCCCCTTCCCCCCGGCCCCCCTCCCCCTGCACGATGCCCCCCCCTCCCCCCTCCCCCCCACCCGACCCCCCTCCCCCTTCCCACCCCCCCCCCCCACCCTGCACGCGGCCCCCCCCCATCCCCCCCCCCCCCCCCCCCACCCTCCCCCCACCCCCCCTCCCCCTTCCCCCCCCTCCCCTTTCCACCCCCCCCCCCCCCCCACTCGGCCCCCCCCCCCCCCCCCTCCCTTCCCACCCCCCCCCACCTGCAAAATATTTGTCAAATATTTTTAAGACATCTCTCTCACGGTGTTTTTTTATTATCCAACATTTGTATATGTTGCTCTATCATTTATCTATGTTTTACAAGAAAGCATCTATAATAGTGAACATTTGATATGAGAAGGTCAAAGTATTTAAGATCATCACCATATGAACACGAAAATTATTTAATACATTTAAGTCTATAATATAACAAAGTATTTAAATATAACAATAGGGTTTAATGACATAATTTTGCAAAAATTCTAAAACTATGTAAATTTTATTGTAAAATTTGCACATGATTTCTAACCATTTGCACATAATTGCGAAAACACATCACTTAAATCTAACAATCCCATTAATATAGTATCTCTGCGTCAAGTTTGTGACTCGATCCACACGTATGTGACCACACCACCGTCCTTTGTGGCAAGCAATCGCCACTAGATCATGTAACTTAATTTTAAGGGCGATTTAATTATTAATTTTGATAAGGGGATGGAGAGGATGGATAAGGTTTTATTATAATTAACTGCCTTTTATAATGTCGATACACTAAATCTCCCTTCTTATCTCAGATAATTAAATAAGCTCCCTACGTGTGCATGCATGACTGGATATATACCTTACCCGGAATCCCATTAATCTCCTACTAGAATTGCTTAAAGCTCTATTTATATATTAAGGTGGGAAAGTGGGGTTTCGATTAAACTTATCCATTGTTCAAAACAGCCCCAAAATCTTCGATTATAGGATTTATCTGTGCAAATAAACGTAAACTTAATTTGTAACTCAGATAAGAAAATCTCGCAAATAAAATCCTTGTGATCATCTGGACCGGATAAATCTTTGATAGTCTATCCCATAGCTAAATATCTTATCCAAAATTATTTAAAAAAAAGGAAAGCAAAAAATATCCTATAGCTCACATGATCAAAAGAAGCCCCAAATCGCCAATTTTCTTCTTCCTTCCTCCAGCCTTATGGCGTACGTCTATGCAGCTAGCTACTTGATTACCAAAACACAATGAGTATGTTTTCCACAAGTTGGACTAATTGCCACCTTAACCCACCGAATCCAATGAAAGATTTGAAGAACTTGGCAAGATCTCTCACCCCATTTGCCCATCACAAATATTAGAAAGTGTACGTTGGCATTTATAGGTAATTAAGCTAGATTGAGGTAGAAAAGTGTGTCAAATGCTCTTCTATAATGAGATTAATTAATGAGAGGATTGTCTTCTTGGACACATTGTGTATATTTTGTTGTATTTAGAGTAATTTTTAAAATTTTGAAGATATTTTCATTCTATTTCTGATCTATTTAAATACCAAACATGTCCCTAGATGATGGATGACCCTCCAAGGATTTTCTTAAATTTGTTAGGAAGACTTGTAGGTGAAGAAGGAGAGAAGAACTTTTAGATGGGAAACGTTTCTCTTGTTTTCTTCTCATGGCTGGTTGTCCCAGATAGTGGTTGCTTAGTCCTGTTTTTGTGATGGGCTACCGGCTAGTTATAATGAGTATTATACTACCTTATCCATTGTTTAGCCTAATCCTTGTCCTTAATTAAATCACCATTTCTTTATGAAATCCATGCTTCACATTTGTTAGGATAAGACCACAGATGCTCCTCAGGGACCACTCTTGGGTGGAAAAAATTTATGACTATGTTTGGTATTTAGATATGAGTAGAGATATTTTTTAAAATTTTGAGAATATTCTCATTTTTATCTCCGATCTATTCAAATATCAAACCAACCCTATATCCTCTATGCAAGAAGAGATCAAAGCTCTCCAGCCCTGCCTTTTTCTTCCTAGTTCATCATATGGGCCCCTATACATGTATTCAAACGATTTCATACTTTTTTGGGTCAATATCCTTCACCTCGGTTCATACTAAATTCGATTGGAATTAAAATAATGGTTCATCTCGATCACCTAAGTAATTCATGACAGCTTGAAGATACAATTAATTTAGCATATATATCCATGGGGGATAATTAGGAGGCATAAAAATAAGGATTCTTGATAACCCATATCTCGAAATTAAGACCCTATTTTATAGAGCCCACATCCATCTCTTAACCCAATAATGGAGTTTTTAAAGGGGGGGGGGGGGGGGGAAATCTCAACTCTTTTAAAGGACCAAATCTCACTTTTTAGAAAACAACTGTTGAGAAGACAATCATTCATGTCTTTCATAAGACCAGTTCACATGTTATATTATAACTCAAGAAGGTCCTTTTAAAAAGGGGGGGGGGTCCTTCCATATATAACATGATCTCTTACTAAAATCATCTCATTTAATTAAGAACTTTATTACCTCCAAGATAATTATATCTCTATCTCTCTCTCCCCCATCTATTTATCTATTTAATAATAGCAAACCACCCCCTCCCACCCCCCCCCCCCCCAAAAAGGGTAATTTATGTCTATAAGATTGTGTGTGATCATGGCGATAAGCAATCTTTCTTTCTGAAGATCTTCTAAAATGGACCACATCCTTATCCCCCAAACATATATAATACTAGTTGGACACCCGTGCGATGCACGGCGTTTGAATATAAATTATTTTTAATTATATAATTTTAATTATAAATCTATTTGTTAAACTAATTTTAATTAAAATGTTTGAACATGAATAAAACAATTACATAATAGATTTTATCATAACTTGTCAATAATCTTTTATATTAGAGATATAAATGTTATTACAAAAAATATTATGATAAATCATCGATCATTTTGAAATCAAAGTTCAATGACATTCATATCATTATATCTTCCAGAACAAAATAAATTTTCATAAAACACAAAATTTCACTTTATGTATTCACTAATTATGGTTCTTCCTTCAATTGCACTTTATGCCTTTCTACTGCCTATCATCAACAACTTAGTGTGAGCAAAAGGAACTAAATATGGATTTGAGCTTTCACATCCTAAAGTTAATAACCAGTCTCACTAATTAAGCCTTTTTCTTCATTTTCACTACAAACATGATATATCAATTAAGGTTGTATGCTGGAGAAGTATTCACCACTACTTGGAGGATAAACTGCTCTGCATTGAATTTATGTGGCATGAAGAGGCCAAAAGGAAGAAGGTGACAGAGACCTGGTTTCCACTGTTTTTAGGTGCAAATGATTGCACTTAACCATTGAAGAGGAAGAGGAGGGAACATTTAATTTTCCCTTCCCAGATCTTTTACTCAACATAAATATTGCCTAAATGGAACTTAGGTGGAGTCCTGGGGTGGTGCTTTTGAAAATATGAAACCCACAATATACAAACACAAAGGATCAGAGGAGGCAAGGAGGGAGGAAGGGAGAGAAAGAAGGGGGTAGTGGTGACTGGTGAATTGTGACAGATTAACTGGTGAGAGACTTGGCATGTTTGCTTCTTCTGGTTCAAAAATGTCCCAAGAATCTACCTCTCTGCCCTCTCTCCCTGTCTACACTTCCCTCCCTCGATTTGTTTAGACACTTCCCAGTGGAAGACTGTTCTTTTTTAGGTGGTGGGTAACTGGGTATTGTTCTCCACTTGTAATGGTGATCTCTTAAGCGATATAGATGGGGTGGGGGGGGGACACCAATTGTCAATAATCTCTATTGAGATTAAACTGGAGAGGGAAATATGTGGGTATTTAGTGAGCATCTTGAGTGTTGATGGTGACATGATATCGAATATCGATAGAATTATAGTTTAAGTGAGTTTAATATAAACACAAACAAAGGATATTGCATCATAGTTTGACATTCTACCAATAGTGATTTTCATAAGACTAAGTGTTAATGTTAAAATAATGGAAGTGTTAATGAGAACCTAACTGGAACTTATATATGACGCCCTTTCTAAAATATATAGAACTCGTGCACTATATAAAACTACATTAATCCTTTATCAGGAACTTTAATAAGATTCATTTTTTATCATCTTCAAATGAGCAAGATAAAAGAGCTGCCTATCAGTATGCCATCTAACACCTATAAATGGAATGAACATTTTGTTAAAAGAAATAAATTGGAAGTTATCTCTTTCAAATATATAGGAGTGCATGCTTGATCCAATTGGTTTATACAATTTTTTTTCAAAAACACAAACCCATAGGGAAATCTAGCAATATATAAAGTTGCATAGGCGGAATATATAAGTTACATGATCATAATGATATCTTCTTATATATACATATATGTACAATGAAAAGAGTATTTTGTTATAAACACTCCATATCTTCAGAAATACGAACCTGACGCACTCAACCTCCACGTAATGATGATGGTGGAGATTCTAATGTGTCAGACCGACTCTCTGTATTCAAGTGTCCCGGACGGGCGTTCAGATATTCTTCTACTTGCGCACTGGAAGACAGAGAGTTGGTAGCTGCGGAGATCTACATCTTCATAAATTGCGCAGAACTAGACCCCTACATTGAGTAGGCTCTCAACACTTATGATGTACATCATTTGATTGCAATGCTGCAGAACTGAAAGGTTGTGTGACATTTACATTGCAGAGAGTTTAACTCGGTCATACTGCAACGGAATCCACATCTAACTGATGTGCAGGTTGAAAAGGAACGGGAGAAGTCTTTTTCTACTTGGTTAAGATCTCGAGTATGTGTCTAAATATTTTGAAACATAAGTGTTATGTTCTTATGCATACTTAGTTGTTGTAATTTGTCAATGTCTGTCTATTTTTTGATAATATATAACACCGTGGAAATTTTTATTGGTTGAAAAAACTTGAAAAATAAGATTATTAGACTTAACCATTATTCTTAAATTGAATTAATTGATATTAGAGAATGTTTAGTATTAGTTAATGTTTCTCCAGTGTCGTACACAGAGGTGCGCGCTCCCACAGGGCGACACTGGAAAATGACAATGAAATAAAAATCCGAGAACACCATAATTTCTAAAAAAATGTGGAGATCTCAGAAATATATATCTTTGAATTTTTCGACGTACGGACTTCGAGGATAAGTCGACGTGACTATTTTTCGAGTGATTTTTCACCAAGTGTAAAATATTCAAAAAAACAAATAAAAATAACCATAATTAGCAAAACTATTAAATTAGCCTATGGTTAAAATCTTAGTGTAAACATACATCATTTGAATATATAAAAAGAGGGACAATTGGACCAGCCGAATTATTATACAATTACGATTTGATTTTCTTCTAGAATTTATGGGGGCTTACGTGTGAAGCCATGGAATGGCCAACACATTTGATGGATAAGTTAACACGTTAACCTTTAGGTGTCAGCCATGGGAGCTGTGCATGGCAAACATGTCTAGACATGGTTTAAGAGGATTAAAGCCTTGACACATTGATGGCTATCGTGCCATCATGCATGGCCTGCGTTGAGAGTTATAAAAACCCCCGATACCCAGCTTGCGAACCTTTCTGGGTTTGCTCCTGCTGCTGCTATGCTTTCCAGTTCCTTGTAGTGGGTGAATTGTGGTGGAAGTCATTGCTTCTGTTGGAGCTACTGCTTCTGTTGAAGGTGTTACTACTGAAGCTGTTGTTTCTACTGCTCCTGTTAGAGGTGCTGCAGCCGTGGCTGCTGCTGTTGCTTCCACCCTTGTTGCAGCTGTGTTTCCAATCTTGCCATCTCTTCCTCCCACCAGTTGTGGGTTCCTCTGTTAAGGGAGAGGCGTGAGTCTTCATCTTCTTAAAAGCCAGGTAGGATTCAATTCTTTCCTTCCTCTCTTACTCTTACCCTTGACTTGGCTATGGAACTTATTGTTACGTGTACAAGCTCTCAATTCCTTGTTTGAGATCCGTAAGTACCTCCAGAAGGTTGTGTGCATCATGTGTTGTTGTAAGATTCTCTTCCTTTCTCACTCTTATCTAATTTCTTGACCACTACCGTTGTTTAAAAGGTCATGATCACCACTTATTTGCTTTAAACTTGTGAATTCTCATTTAAAACAGTGTATCCATCCCTTATAGTCTTGTTTTAGTTGTGTGGTTGTAGGATTCGATCCTCTTCCTTTCTGATCTTCTAACTCATGTTCTTGAACATGCTTTAGAACCTATTGTTTAGATGTTCCAGTTTATGATCTAGTGTCATGAACCCCTCTAGCACTACATGTGTGTCTTGTGTTGATGTAGAAGCTACTCTTTGAGTTCACATAATCTCTATTTTAGAAAGGATAAGATCCTTGACCCACTGGGAGATCAAGATCTTTCTTCCACTTTTGATACTTGTTCATGTTATGGAGTTGTGTAGAAGTCTTAACATCTTTAGAAACATGTAGGGACTTCTATTTAGTTTTTATATACTTCCAGTCTTGATTTAGAACTATGAAAAATAATGTAATTTAGTGTTCATATTGTAGTATTTTCCAATAAACCATTGCTATCAAGTTCATGCTTCCAATACTACACTACATTAGCTTATAGCCGCCCAAGTTCGAATTATCAATCTCTTGTTTCATCCCGATTGTTTAGCTTATAAACTACTGTGAGAACTTCAATTAGACTCTTCCATTTGATATTAAATATGTCTTGGGTTATAAGTTTTATAATTTGGGCCTTTAGAACAGATTTACAAAGCACTTCTAGAAGTTCTGCAGCTACCTGTCGACAGCCGACCCAAAGCTGTCGACAGGCGCATGCTATCCAGAACCCAGATAACTGGGACTGTGTGTAGCTGTCGACAGGCCCCTGGTTGCTGTCGACAGATACACACAGTCCATCAAACCTGAGTTCTGTCTGTAGCCATCTGTCGACAGCCCCTTCTCACCTGTCGACAGCTATTGCCCTGCCTTGGATTTCAACACTTTTTCATGTGTGAATCCTTGCTCAAAGTTCATCCTAATAGCCTACCAAGTTACCCTCTTATTTACTTGATATTTACTGTCATTCTACTGTAAGGAATACCCACTTGAGATACCTCACTCACCCTTGAAATATTCTTGAAGTTGTCAACTACGAATGGTACTCCGTTGAGTCCATTCTCCTGTATTCGGTAACTAAGTTCATATTACTTGATATCTTGAGAGTTCAAATGCTTGAACACCATGTGAGATATGATTAATTGATGATGATGACATTATTGGGTCCTTGGACCCCACCTGACTGATATGCCTGTGCAAATAGGGCTGGTCCAGTCCTGGGAGGAGCACCCAAATTCATTTACTGGCCGTACGGATTGATAAAGGACAACTGACTGTCTAGCAAATTGGGCTGGTCTAGTCTAGGGGGGAACACCCGAATTCAATTACTGGCCGTACGGAATGATAAAGGGCAACTGGATGTTTGGCATAGCATCAAATACTGTTGATTATAGTCATCCTGTTACCTGATACTGTTGATTACAATCATCCTATTACCTGTTCTGTGTGAATATATATATATATATATATATATATATATATATATATATATATATATATATAGGAACCAAATTATGAGATTCACTGTGAATTCCTGAGCACGTTTTGTAATTCAGTACCACTGTTCCAATTTTCATTATCAGGATAAGATATTTGTTTGTTCATCTTTGGTATCAGTTAAGTCTTTTCTTGTGTTTACATGAACTAGAACTTGAGTTTCAATGTGAATTCTTAAGCATATCCCATGTATCCATTCTACTGTTTCACATTCACTGTCATATTTAGATGCTTGTTGGTCCATCTATGATTTCACTCAAGCCTTTTCCTTGATCATCATACCGTTAATCCTTTGATTTGAGAATTTGAATCCTACTGGGCTAGTTAGCTCACTAAATCCTATTTTTCAGGTATCTAGAAGGCGGGAACTTCGGGATTTGTGTGTGGAGAGACCATCCTTGACGACGTCTTAATTTTGAGATTGTAAATTGGAAATGTTGTAATATTCATAGAATGACAATTGTCAAATTTTTATTTAGTAGAGCTTCCGAGCAAATTTCTGTTCAATTAGTTTAAAATTTACTCTTGATCCCTCTTGCGTTCACGTTCCGGCGTTTATAGATATATTAAATGACGGGACGTGACATAATAGGTTGAACAAGGTTTTATTACTGATTCAAGAGTACAAGAGATCAGTTATGGCCCCTCGAAGATTGTACGTGTCTATCCAGGCTACATTGTGAATGGATACAGATTTCACACGAGAGATTATGGACGGAATAAGTCTACGATGAACAACGGCGTATGTGTGAAGGGAAGTGCCTACAATGAAAATGAAATAGACTATTATGGCATTCTCGAAGAAGTCATTGAACTGCAATTTTTGGGACAAGACAACAATGTATTTCTCTTCAAGTGTCATTGGTTTGATCCGACATCTATTCGTCATGACACAACATATGGAATTGTCGATGTGAAGCATAAGTCCAAGTTGAGTACATATGAGCCATTCATTCTGGCGGCACAAGCCCAACAAGTTTATTATTCAAATTATTCATCTCTGAAATTAAGAGATTGGTGGGCTGCATGTAGAGTGAAATCAAGGCTATTCCCTGAGTATGCTTCTCCCGGCTGATGATGAGCTCGAAGGTGTTAATGACAATTTTTTCCAATTAGATCAGAGTGACACACGAGAGTTGGCAGCTTCTACACAGTTCAATGTTCATGATATAAATGAAACAATTTGCTTACATAAGGGTAATGAACAGGAAGAAGTTGACCCACGAGACCTTGGGCGGAGGGTGGAGTCTGATGTGGAGGAAGACTCCCAGGATGATGAGGATGAATTCGAGGATGATGACGAAGATGATGCTGAATTAAACATGTCTTCAGCATCTGATGATGAATATAGATAATATACCCTATATTTTGTAAGAACTTCCTATTGTTGCTAATTATATGTTCATATTAAATTGCTACTTCAAATTTGAGTGTTGATGACATGTTATATCTTTATTTATCTCAATAGAGATATGGTACGTGGAGGACGGAGTCGGACGGTTTCCACGTCCATTGGCCGAGGGTCCGCGACCCCGTCCACGACAGGTATATGTATATGTAAACACAAAACTCTATATATTATTGTTTATATTAAATTCACGAGATCTAACATACATATAATTTCTCAGGGTCTGCCTCCCCATCCACGTCTGCCTCCCCGTCCGCGCCCGTCGTCCCAACGACAGGTATATACATATGTACACAAAGAACCAGATGGATATCATTGTTCATATTAAATTCACGAGATCTAACTTACATACAATTTTGCAGGGACTGCCTCCCCGTCCACGCCGGTCGTCCATGCGACAGGTATACATATATATTATTGTTCAATTTAAATTCATATTTTCTAATGTGTATACAATTTTGCAGGGACCGCCTCCCCGCCGAGCACGCGAGCAGTGCCACCTTTCCCTTCTTCCTGACCACCAGGTACATGTATGTTTCCATAGATTAGTATGTTTGTTTTCTTGTAATTTATACAATAATAGTGTACTAAATTGTTTTCAATAGAGGTGGAGAGCCAACATCCAGTAGCTGAGGAGGGGCCTCAGCTACCGGGACGGTAGCCATGCTGGATCTCAGGGTAAAGTTGATCACTTCAAAGTTACTATATTTGTTATTTATGTTATACATTTCATGTACACAATTAATGTGCAATTGCAGGGGGAAGATAGATCCCGGTTCTGCTTCCCGTTATATTACGACGCTGGTCCATGCACATATTCCAGGACCAATGGATGCATGGAGAGAGTTCCCGGTGCCCGTCCGGGATTTGTTATTTGACATGTTCACAGTATTTTTAATGTTTAATTAGATGAGTTGAAATCATTTATTTAATTACTATCTCTGTTAGTGCAGAAAGTTGAGTAATTTTATTTCTTTACAGCGGAGGTTTGCGTTCACGAGACCCGAGGATCTCCCTCGAGCTCGCGCCGTCTGGGAGTCTACTGCCCAGACTAATTTAAGAAAGTCGATGTGGGAGGCCCGAGACAAGGCAATGAAGACCACAGGCAACCTGGATCCTATGGCTTGGCTAGATTACGGCCCTATTTGGCTGAGGAGGGACTATTGGGAGTCCCTTTGTGAGCGTTGGGCTGCTGGACCATGGCAGCAGCGGTCACAGGCGGCAATACACAACCGATCAACTCATCCGGAGAAGAATGTGCATACTAGTGGGTCTGTATCCTATGCGACCCATAGTCAAAAATTGGTAAGCATATTATTGTTCAATTGCTTAGTACATTGATTATTATTGTGAAACTAACTAATTTTTTTGAATTGTAAGCATCACGAGTTCGAGCGTGCCCCTACATTTCGCGAGTTATTTGATTGGACTCATAAGCGGAAGGGGACAGATGACTATGTTAGCGAGAGTGCCCGTACGATCGCTGTAAGTCAAGCTATAAATTATGAATTCAATTAAGATATTCAAATAATTTATGGACAATAATTTAATTTTAATTTGTTCTGCAGGAGACCTATGCCAGGACGATGGCGGAGCGCTATGCAGAGGGCACTCCCCAGCCAGACTTGGATCCGGAGGCTTGGGTCGACGCAGCGAGAGGGCCGAGGAAGGGTCGAGTGTACGGCTTTAATTGGGGATAGCCTGGATACTCATCCATTGTTGTCCTCATATGCGAGTTCGATCGCTCCTCCGGCATACGTGAGTTCATCTACTGCGCCCCCTGTCAGTGGTGTAGAGGAGATTAGAGACCTCATTCGGGAAGAGCTACGAGCACAGCTACAGACACAACAGGCAGAGCTACAGACACAGTTCGGCGATATGGTTCAGCAGTTGATCTCAGCCATGCAGGGAGTACGCCCCACACAGCCAGCACCTCAGGTCAGTATTAGTCTTAATTTCATATACTTTGGATGAGATGAAACCACTAAAGAATGTCAACAGGAAAAAAAAAGAAATCTAAATTAATTAACCTAACATAAGTGTAAAGGGCGTTTAATTGACGGATCATAAAAAAACTTAAGTCTAAAGGGTCAAAACACACAACCCGGGGGTCCAAAATCCCAAATAGGGATCGGATCGGCGTGCCGTTTTCTCCGACACGACCGGTTGGGTTAAAGTGACGTGTGGAAACTGACGGAATCCAATTTGGATCTCCGGATTGGGTTGGGCATTGAAATGACGGATCTAAAAATCAACCAAGTATATATAAAGGGTCAAAACACACAACCCGGGGGTCCAAAATCCCAAATAGGGATCGGATTGGCGTGCCGTTTTTTCCGACACGACCGAGTGGGTTAAAGTGATGTGTGGGAACTGACGGAATCCAATTTGGATCTCCGGATTGGGTTGGGCATTGAAATGATGGATCTAAAAAACAACCAAGTATATATAAAGGGTCAAAACACACAACCCGGGAGTCCAAAATCCCAAATAGGGATCGGATCGGCGTGCCGTTTTCTCCGACACGACCGGGTGGGTTAAAGTGACATGTGGAAACTGACGGAATCCAATTTGGATCTCTAGATTGGGTTGAGCATTGAAATGACGGATTTAAAAAACAACCAAGTATATATAAAGGGTCAAAACACACAACCCGGGGGTCCAAAATCCTAAATAGGGATCGGATCGGCGTGTCGTTTTCTCCGACACGACCGGGTGGGTTAAAGTGACGTGTGGGAACGGACGGAATCCAATTTGGATCTCCGGATTGGGTTGATCATTGAAATGACGGATCTAAAAAACAGCCAAGTATATATATATAAAGGGTCAAAACACACAACCCGGGGGTCCAAAATCCCAAATAGGGATCGGATCGGCGTGCCGTTTTCTCCGACACGACCGGGTGGGTTAAAGTGACGTGTGGGAACTGACGGAATCCAATTTGGATCTCCGGATTGGGTTGGACATTGAAATGACGAATCTAAAAAACAGCCAAGTATATATAAAGGGCTAAAACCTACAACCCGGGGGTCCAAAATCCCAAATAGGGATCGGATCGGCGTGCCATTTTCTCCGACACGACCGGGTGGGTTAAAGTGACGTGTGGGAACTGACGGAATCCAATTTGGATCTCCGGATTGGGTTGGGCATTGAAATGACGGATCTAAAAAACAACCAAGTATATATAAAGGGCTAAAACCTACAACCCGGGGGTCCAAAATCCCAAATAGGGATCGGATCGGCGTGTTGTTTTCTCCGACACGACCGGGTGGGTTAAAGTGCCGTGTGGGAACTGACGGAATCCAATTTGGATCTCCGGATTGGGTTGGGCATTGAAATGACGAATCTAAAAAACAGTCAAGTATATATAAAGGGCTAAAACCTACAACCCGGGGGTCCAAAATCCCAAATAGGGATCGGATCGGCGTGCTGTTTTCTCCGACACGACCGGGTGGGTTAAAGTGATGTGTGGGAACTGACGGAATCCAATTTGGATCTCCGGATTGGGTTGGGCATTGAAATGACGGATCTAAAAAACAGCCAAGTATATATAAAGGGTCAAAACACACAACCCGGGGGTCCAAAATCCCAAATAGAGATCGGATCGACGTGTCGTTTTCTCCGACACGACCGGGTGGGTTAAAGTGACGTGTGGGAACTGACGGAATCCAATTTAGATCTCCGGATTGGGTTGGGCATTGAAATGACGGATCTAAAAAACAGCCAAGTATATATAAAGGGTCAAAACACACAACCCGGGGGTCCAAAATCCCAAATAGGGATCGGATCGGTGTGCCGTTTTCTCCGACACGACCGGGTGGGTTAAAGTGACGTGTGGGAACTGATGGAATCTAATTTGGATCTTCGAATTGGGTTGAACATTGAAATGACGGATCTAAAAAACAGCCAAGTATATATAAAGGACTAAAACCTACGACCCGGGGATCCAAAATCCCAAATAGGGACTGGATCGGCGTGCCGTTTTCTCCGACACGACCGGGTGGGTTAAAGTGACGTGTGGGAACTGACAGAATCTAATTTGAATTCCCGAATTGTGTTCGGCGTTCAAATGACAGATCTAAAAAACACCGAAGAAACGATGGATCTAAAAATAGTATCTAATTAAACTTGAGAAATAATCACATATTTTAAATTTAATTTTTGAAAATAATGTATGTCTTTTAATTATTATTAATGTTTCTCATATTAATTTTTTTAATATAGGATCCACCTCCGGCACCTGACGATGACGAGGCAGGGATAGCAGACGATCCAGCAGATCTGTCTTGATTTTTTGTATTTATTATTTTGTATGATTTTATATTTATTATATTTTATGATTTTATGTTGATCGTGAGTATTTGTGAAATTTATGAATATTGTAGCAGGTTTTAAAAATCTTTTTTATTTGTCAATTTTTTTTAAAAAATATACTACACATTCCGACGGATTTTCCGACGGATAAATATCCGTCGGAAATTCTAAATTACCAACGGAAGAAATCGGTCGGTAATTCCATCTATAGTTCTGACGGATTTTTTTGACGGGTTTACTGATTTACCGACAGAATATCTGTCGGTAAATACTGACGGTATTTCCGACGGATTTGTCCGTCAGAGTTTTCCGACCTATTTTCGATGGAATTCTCTTCCGTCGGTAATTTCTGACCAACAATTTCCGACGGACCATTTCCGACGAGCTTCGGACAGAAATCTATCGGAAGGATCATGTTCCGACGGCCGTCGAATTTTCGACGGATTCTTTCCGTCAGAAAATCCGCATTTTCTTGTAGTGATGTTGTCCATATGGATCTAGTTGTGTATGTCTTGAAAAGAAACTTTGACCCTCACTGATAGCCTCAGATGTTGTGTCATTATGTGTGTTCAGTCTCTTTTCAGAACATATACAACTGGATCTATATGGACAACATCATGGGATCTATGTTCTTCAAATTGCCCGAGCAAGCCAAAAGATGCCAACTTTCAATTATAATGAGGGTATGCTTATGTCCCCCGAACATCTTGAAGAATAGAAGAAAAAAAATTGATGCCCTCGTACTCAGAGATGGATCTGCCTTCGGAATCAAACTTTAGATCTCAGAGTAATGTAGAGAAATGCTATGCTCCCAGCCGGCAAGCCGGGAGCATAGGGAAGCGGTTTGGAGTCGTGCTCCTCCACAAAACGCCATGTGGAGGAGCAGGGCCCCAGCGCATTAAATGCGCCTTTTTTTTTCCACCCTCAAACATGCACACAAATACTTTTCTAGTGCACACAAATACTCTTATAGTGCACACAAATACCTATGTAGTGCACACAAATAGTATAAGAATGAACACAACTACAGATGTATTTGTGTGCACTATAAGAGTATTTGTGTGCACTAGAAAAGTATTTGTGTGCATGTTTGAGGGTGGAAAAAAAAAAGGCGCATTTAATGCGCTGGGACCCTGCTCCTCCACATGGCACTTTGTGGAGGAGCACGACTCCAAACCGCTTCCCTATGCTCCCGGCTTGCCGGGAGCATAGCATTTCTCATATATAATTAACAGAGGTAGTTTCACCTCTATCACTTTTTTAAAATTTTTTTGAGAGACGGTACATTTAATACTTGAGTCTCACTTTCGGCGCACAAAAAATACACACAAATAGTGATATACTCTAGATAAATAGTAGATCAATAAAGATAAATAAAATATTTGTATTGATCTATTATTTATATATAATATATCACTATTTGTGTGCATTTTTTTTTAGTTTTTTGATTTTAGGTCTATTTATTGACCTCTTAATTATTTTTAGATCCATTGACAGAAAAGTTTTTTTTAGATCCAATTACTCATTTTGAGTTATTTGTAGCCCCTTCCGTCTAACTCCCGTAAGCTCCGTTTGCCGGGGACCAAAATGGGGAAAATTTGCGGAAACCAGGGGCTTGGGAAGGAGGCTTCGCAGGGTTAGGGCTTCCACTGCGGCAGGGGTTCGGGAAGGAGGCTTCGCAGGGGCGCGCGAGGGCGGCTTCGTAGTGAGCGCCAGGGTGGCTTCGCCGGGGGTGGCTTCGCTAGGTGCTTCGCAACCTCTGCGCCGCCGTCTTCTCCGCCTCCGACCACCCCGACGTCGCCGGCGCCCTCTTCACCAACCTCGTCCGCGGCGTCGTCATCTATCTTCTCAACTTCGCCGAGGCCGTCGCCATGACCAAGCGCTCCGCCGAGAAGCTCTTCAAGTTCCTAGACATGTATGAGGCACTTCGGGACCTTCTCCCCCAGATGGACACCCTCTTCCCCGCGGAGGCCCGAGACCAGGAGGACGACGACGGCGGCGGCCGATACAGGTCGTTGCCATCGTCGGGCGCAGAGCTCAAGTCGGAGGTCTGCACCGCACGGTCAGCGCCTTCCACCGTCAATTAACTGACGGTAAAAAATCTTTTGGACTTAAAAATAAGTATGTGGAAGAAATGGACCGGATGTTAAACCCAATTGGTCACTTTTTTTTTGCACACAAAGTGGTACTCACGCATTAAATTCACTTGAAACCACTCAGCTATTATTTCTCTTGGATCTCAACAGTGGGAGAATACTGAGGTCTCATGAAGAACGGTACAGAGAATTATATATAGGAACAAGACATATATAGTAATAGTAGAAAGTTGCAGCAGATCTACTGGCATGCATGGCGGCTAGCTTTGGCGATTGGAGTTCTGTTGAAAGCACGACCGCACGTCTGCTAGTGCACTGGGTACAAGTGAGGAGGCAGCCGCGGTTCTGCATGGGCAAGCAGGGGCTCGGCCAGGAAGAGGTCATGTGCGGACTCTCTGAGCTCGATGCAGGTCTTGCCGTGGGGAACGCTCCAGGTGAAACCCTGCAGCAGCCTGGCCAGCAACATCACCGTCATGGCGGACCCGAGGGCGGCGCCCATGCATCCCCGGCGGCCGGTGCTGAAGGTGATGAACCGGAGGTCGGGCTCGAGGATGTCGACGGCGCCTCCGGGGGTGCACTCGCGGATGTGGCGCTCGGGGTCGAACCGGTGGGGTTCGGGCCACACCGCGGGGTTGCGGCCCAAGCCGAGGCGGCTGAGCAGGACGTGGCTGCCCTTGGGGATGGTGTAGCCGGCGACGGTGGTGTCGGCCATGGCGACATGGGGGAGGTTGAAGGGGGCGATGGGGTGGAGGCGGAAGGCCTCCCGGGCGCAGGCCTTGACGTAGTTGAGCTGGGGGACGTCGGACTCCTGCACCAGCCGCTGCTGGCCGACCACCCGATCGAGCTCCTCTACGGCCTTCCGAATGACCTCCGGCTGGTTCAGCATCTCCGCCATCGCCCACTCGATTGCGTTGGAAGGGTTGTCCACTGAAGCGTAGATCAAGTCCTGAACATATATACATATATCGTCTCAAGGGAGTTAGTCATGAGTGGAATGAAGTCTAGCTAGTTTGTATCTATATATATCACATCTTGATATGAAACAAAAAGCAAGGCGTGACTAGTAGTTTTCGTCATTTTTATCTTGATCAGACAGCCAAGATTAGAAGAATTTTGAACTTAAGCTTATAAGTATTCATGAGAGTGAAAGTACCAAACTAAGGTTTGGCAAGTCTTATATCAGCTGATTTTTATTTTTCTAATGAAAGAATCCGATTTTATAGTAATAAATATGACAAGGGAGGTTGCAAACTTAGAGATGGGATCCTCTAGAACCCCCGCATCAGTACCATGGGGGTGGGATGGTTTTTTATTTTTTAACCCCTATGTATATATAAAAGTGCAGTTAAAATTAGGGAAGTTGCAAACTTAGAACGTATGTATGGTAGTATGGTACTGTACATATATAGTTCATGGGGAGTAGTATATATGGTGTCTGGGTCTTACGGCGGTCTGTGCCTTGATCTCCTCGGCGGTCAGCAATGGCCTCCCCTGATCGTCGTTAATGGAGACGATGACGTCGAGCAGGTCCTCAGGATCCTTCCTAAGGCCACTCCTCCACTCCTCGATCCTCTGATCGACGATGGGCTCCTGGTACTTGTTAACTATCTTAATGGCCTGCTTCATGGTCCTCTCATGGCCGTCCAAGTCCAGGCATCTCAGAGCAGGGACGTAGTCGGAGATGTTGAAGGCGTAGAGGAGGGAGAGGACGGTGAACAGGGCCTCTACGTGCTCCTGTTCCTCCAAGCCGGGGCCGCCGTCTGGGCGCCCCTCCCCGAAATGCCGGCGGCCGAACATCATCTTCCTGATGACGTTGGCGCTGTAATGCCGGGCGGCGACCCGAACGTCGACGACGGCGCCAGTGGTGCTCTTGCACTGGCTGTAGACATACCTGACGAGGTTGTCGGCCTCCTCGGTCCGCTTCTCCAGGAGCCAGCGCAGGCGGGAAGGGTTGATCACCTCGGAGGCGACCACCCTGCGCATCTTCTTCCACTGGTCACCCCAGGGCGCAACGGCGATGGAGAGGAATCCCCGGCTGGAGTAGTGGGTACCCATGGTTAGGGGCCGGTCGGCGAAGATGGCGTCATGCTTCTTGAGGAACTCGCGGGCGAGCTCGGGGCAGGTGACGGGGATAATGTGGACGCTGCCGACGCGAACGCAGGCGATGCGGGTGTCCATCTCCTTCATGAAGCAGAGGATCCACCGGAAGGTGGGTTTCTTCATGAAAAGCTGGGGTAGGTTTCCGACGACGGGCCAGGGCTTGGGGCCGGGGGGGAGGCCGCCGTGCCTGGTCTTGGGTTTCTTCCCCTGCAGGTCGGAGCGGGACTGCAGGAGATAAAGGGCGAAGGACGCGAGGAGGAGGAGGAGGGTGGTGAGGTAGGTGGGGAAGACGAGAAGGCCAGCGGGCCAAACGGCGGCGGCGCCGGTAGTGGAGGGGTGGAGGGTGAAGAGAGAAGGTAGGGCGGCGGAGGTGGAGATGGTGGTGGTGTTCTTCATCTTGGGCAGGCGAGGTGTGTATAGAGGAGCAGCCAACGGAGATGGCTGTCTGAGAAGGTGGGTAATTTGTCTGGGGGCCGGGGGGAGGGAGATCGGTATATAGGTAGGCTTGGCGAATTGAGGGCTTGCAATATTGGTGAGTATATATAGGGGAGAAGGATTGTACGTTCTTCATCTCACGCCTCTCTTCTTTGTCGCCCATATTTAACATCCAGTGAACAATATGTAAACCAATAGCGAAGACGTGATCTGCAGCACTCGTGACGACGAAGGTGAGCTCTAACATATCCTCAAGTGTTAATATAGTCTATATATTTCCAAATCTATGGTACTGTCGAGTAGTGTGCACACAAATAATATATTTGTGTGCCCAAGTACATCATTTATGTACACAAATTGTAAAAAAAAAAAAAACAGTATTTAATGCTGGGGGATCCGCCCCTTCCACGCGGCCCCTCCAACTCACGCTGGGCTTTCGGCATGTCGGGAGCCTAGCATTACTCTTGCAACAAGCTCACCCCCAACGGGGGTGTTTGCACCAAGTGGTGCTCATATATATAGTAGAGGTACTGCTCCTGCGCGGGGGGGGGGGGGGGGGGGGGGAGGGGGGGTCAGTACAAGGTTGTTTTTTTTTTTTTCAACCCCTGAATTTTTTTTTTACACAAGGGTTTAACCCAAAGAGAAAGACTTATTGCATTTGTACATTGCACTTTAAATGCAATATAATTAAGTAATAACTCATGTGGCACCCCTCACATGAGGAGTGATAAAGTAGCAATCCAATTATTGAATGTCACATGAGTTTATTATCTAGTCACATTGCACTTAAAGTGTAATATGCAAGTGCAATAAATCTTTCTCTAACCCAAAAACACTCGCCACTATGTAAGTTAAACCCCTATGTAAAAATAAAATAAAATCTAGGGGTTAAAAAAAAACACCAAACACCTTGTACTAACCGCCCCCTTCCCTCCTGCGGAGGGGGGGGGGGGTCCGTTATCGTTGAGATATCATGTTTTTGGATATTAAAGCTTGTCTTCTCAATCGATTGCCTAACTCGTAAACAAACATTGTCTACATGTTCTAATTAATTAATGCAAAAGAAAATATGTATATATGTACACGTATTTATACATACATGCATATATTAGGGTTTTTTTTAATTCCAAAACACAGTAAGAACCTCGGCCCGGGGCACATCTCCATTGTCTTCTTCTCAAAATGTTCCGTTTCACTTTTAAAGATTTAGTTCCGGTCCGACTCCATCTTCTCCCTCCCGGTGTTCGTAATCAATATTCTTAATTAATATTAATGTCCATTCATAAGTTAAGTCAATGTGTGTTTTGGGTCTCCAAGTCATGGTCCACATTTGAATTGATTTGAAAAGTGAAGCCAAACCAATCAAGTGACTTTGTTTTCTGAAGTTAATGAAAGAATACATATATCTTGTTTGATTTGAAAACATATCCCGTGCTATATCTTCTTCTTGTTTTTTTTTTATGAAGTGATCACAGGGTCAAAAGCACCAGCTAAGTGCCCTACCCCCCATAAGAGGATAATGTTCTCACTCCCGTGGTACTGCGACCTGTGCCAGATATATTACAAAAGATAATAAAAGTACATAGACCCCCAGGGCATACCCCTCTGGAAAGAAATTACACCAAAAGGGAGAAAAAACCAAACTAGATCCCAGAAACAAAGAAAACAAACTAATGAAAATTTCTAAAGCTAGGAAAGCCAGCCTTATCCAACACAAAAGCTCCTCTTGCTGTGGACGGGAGCGCGGATACACTAAAGAACAATTGGCTCCTTCGAAAATTGCAAGTATCTTCTTCCTTTACATGTAACCACACCTCAGATTAAGCGCCCGATGCCGCCATCAAACGAGCATGGGAGGGGGGAGGAAGTAGGGTTGCAAATGAACTAATACACTTGACAAGTAATTCGAAACTCGACTCAATAAAAACTCGACTCGACTCGTTTATTAGATAAACAAGTCGAGTTTGAACAAAAATATAAATTCGATTCATAAGCGAGTCGAGCTTGAACAGAGATATGCTCGACTTGAATACGTTCACGAACAACTCGTTAAGATATTCAACAATATGCTCGTTAAAATACTCAATTACTTACTCGTTAATATATTCGAATTATATTAATTTCTTATTATAAATATGAAAATATTAATATTTATTTTTAAAGAATTTTTATTAAGGTACGAAATACTTATGAATACTAAAATGTAAAATATTAAATATGAGGATGTAAATACACAAATTATAAAAAGAAGGGATGTAAACGAACTACTACACTCGACAAGTAGCTCGAATTCGACTCGGATGTTACTCGAATTCTGCTCATTTAATAAGGTAAATGAGTCAAGCTCAAACAAAAATTTAAGCTCATTTCATAAACGAGCCGAGTATGAGCAAATACTTACTCGGCTCTTTTAAGCTCATAAACATGTTCATTTACTTTTTTTAATTATAAATATTATAAATGTAGTTGTTAAATATTTTAAACATTATACTAAAATAATTAAACAAGTAACTTATGAAGGATATAAATTTGGATCTTATAAACAATTAATTTTTTACTTGTAAATTGAATTGGGCTTATATATACATATAGTATAGATACATATATATATATAACTCGCAAATTCAATTGGACTCGTTAAGCTACTCGTTAAGGGCTCGAACTCGAGAGTATTTAAACGAATTAAGCTTGAACAACCATTTTCAATACTCGAAAAAGCTCAAGCTCGACTCGAACTTGATTAAAAATTAACGAACAGAGCTTGAACAACATAATACTCAGCTCGACTCGACTCGTTTACACCCCTAGGAGGAAGGGTGCTCCACCTCAGAAGACAAAGATGCTGGTCGACTACAGGCGACAATTAGTATTAGGAAAATACTTAGTGCACGTTATTTGATGTGTACAAATAATTATGTTCTCCACACCACGCGACAAACAGCAATGCAGAGGCCATGGTGTTCTCCTTGCTCGTAGTCCCAACCCGTCCACAGTCATAGCATGCATGTTGTCCAGCGACAATACTTGTATGACATGGGTAACTCCCACGCCTCAGTCCCTAGTGTCAGGATTAGTCGATGACTGGACGTCGCTTAGGCTGATAAGATTCATCTTGACTAAGGACAGAGCAAGTTCATACCGGCCTACTCTGACGTGGAGCACACGATATGGTCGTGAGAATCTCAGGCATTGTAGATCACATAGCGGCCCATTATTCGATTATTGGGTCAATAATTGTAGATCATGTGCCCTATTATAACGACGCCCATATGAGGCTATGTTCTCGCCGAAAAAATAGTACTACATCTCCAACTTTGCATCGTTTTGTGTTTCCCTTGTGTTTGGTACTACGTACACCAGTCTGCTATATTTTAGAACATTTTGCAATATTACTAAGCTGCAGTGTGAGTCTTTTAGCACGCTAGTCATCTAAGTAGAGAATGTTCTATATACTCTTATTCTAAAAGGGAAAGTCTCGCTGTTCTAAAATTAAGTGAAGGCGATCCAATATTTGATTCTACAGGAGAATGGACAAAGGGAGGAAGCGTGAAGAATCTCTGAACAAGATAACATTAGAGAGGAGAGGCGTAAGAGGGTGAAGAGCCATGCGGCGTGAAGCTAGCTAGCTAGCAATAGCGTAAGGGGCCTCTCGGGCTTCGGGTCTCTTTGATCTTCACATCATGGCCTTAGAAGACAGGGAGAAAGGAGGAAAAAAGACCCAAACTGCGCCCAGTGCGCGACACACGAAGGAATGAGATGAGCACCCCGCTGAGAGCCCTTAATGTGTGGGGGACACAGGTTTGAGGATGACACCATGGGGATCGGAGCTTCTCACATCCATGTATATATGCCCACCATGCACCTTCTTTGTTTTGATGTACAAAGGAGCTGTAGCACTACCATCTCCATTACAGATGTATGTAATATGTATGTGTTACAGTAAGTGTAACATAGGTCGGCTCAGGCCGAGGTGGCCGCTGAGGTGCTCACCAAAGAGTGAGTCGAGACGACCAAGCTGATGAATCCTGTCTAAGGTGCGCTTGACCAACGTGTGACGCTGGTTCCGAGCTCCCGACCTGACCTATAAATCCCGTCGAGAAGCCTCGGCGGGGAGATACTCCGACGCTCTTGCCAGTCGCTAGCCGAGTAGAATGACCTAGCATGAGGTAGAACAGCGTACCTGCGCCTGTGAAATGTCTGCCTCTTGTATAGTGTTATGACACATGTGTAATAGCTGGACGACCCCGCCAATGTCACTGGGGGTTTCCGTGATTGACGTCGGATTTAAGTTGCCACTGACCTGCCAGGTCATCGTGACCGTAATCTTAGTAACCGCAGTTATAGGTCCCGTGATCATCGAACGTTACCTTATTTGCCTGTCAGTCAAGTGAGCACCGCTTCGGGGAATGCACGAACACGCTGGGCCCCAGGTCGGCTTTATTCGGGTCGAGAGCTCGTCCTCGGCCAAGCTGTGGAGGATAACCCGAGGTGTACCGCAAGTTTGACCGTACCGACCAAACTCCTCAAATCGCGTATCGCTGATGGTCTACCCGAGAAAGAGAGGACATCGTCCTATGCCTTCAATGTGGTCGGCTAAGCCCTAGAACTTAGCCGACTTGATGGGATCATCCCGTATCATTGGCCCCCCAGGTTCATGTCGGACTGGGAATTGGGCCGAGATGAAGCTGTAGAAGGAAAAGTACGTGCCTTGCAATGTAACCGCGCCAACCCTCGTGGCCTATGCCGCATCATCACATTGTTAGCACCGGCCTGTCAGCGATCACATAGTGACCGTCAGCACCAGCCTGTACCGTGCCGTACTGATAGGTCCCCTCGACTGTTGCGCAGCGACGCCAACCATCATGTCGCCTCCTCATCTCCCGTGCTCCATCATGACGCTCCTCACCGCCCGCGCCGATCGAAATTCGAGGCAACGCCCGGCGGCCAATCTAGTAGCGCCACGCGTCAAGATCTGAACCATCATTCGTCGCCGATGACTATTCACCGTTGGATATGATTGGCCCCCTGCCACCATAAATATTAAGGTCTGCTGCCGAAAAACCACCCTTGCTTTCGTGCGTGAGCACACCTTAAATGACCATTCGATATGCTGACGTGCCGACGACCTCTGAGCCGACATCCGAGCACTCGTTCCTTGCTTCTCTACTTCTTCCCTTCAAAGGTAAGCCACGAGCTCTACCTCGTACAGTCCTTCCGTTTCTTCTTCCTTGTCTGGAGGTTCTCCTTCTGAGAGCTTCACTACTTCGGATCTATCCGGAGCAGATTCCCCCCGTCCTAAGAAAAGGACGCTTCTGGAGGCTGCTCAGCCCGATGCTCAAGCATCGGATCCCGCCGAGGAGTCTTCCAACTTGGAGGTCAGTCCTGAGGACTATGTTCCCAGACAGCCTTCCTCTCACACCTTGAGATCTCGTCGGCAAGCCGACACAGTTGCTGACGCTATGTGCGAGATCGATGAAGAGACCTTACAATGGATGAAGAGTCATCCAGGTCTCATCTTCTCTGAGGACTTCACCATCTATTCTTCCAAACAACTCCATGCTCATTACACCATGCCGAGTGGAGTTCATATCTACTCCGAGGTTGTCGGAGCAGGCTTCCGCCTGCCCCTCCATCCATTCATTATTTTTCTTCTCGTCAAGCTGGGAGTCGCTCCATCACAGCTAACCCCGAATTCTTGAAGGTCGGTTGTCGGCTTCCTGGCTGTCTGTGCCCTGGCCAAGGTCCTTCTAACCACACGCCTCTTCTTTCACTGTTTCTCTGTAAAAGCCTTCGGAGACTGGCTGTACTTCGCAGCCCGATTAGGTCGGTAAATTCTTGGCCGAATCCTTTCCTCTGTCCACAACTGGAAGAGGAACTTCATTTTCGTTCATTCTCAGACCGGATGGCCCTTCCCGACCACTTGGTCGGCAGTAAACATCCGGGACAAAGTCTTCCGCCCACCAAATCTTGTGGCCTCCGAGCTCTCGGCATTTGAGTCTCTGCAAGCGGTGGAGCCTCCCGACCTGCTCGAGCCTTCCGAGAAACTGTTCAAGCTGATAGCTGAGGCTAGCCGAGGTCTGATTTTATTTCTGACGTTCATTCTTTGGCCATCTAATCCTCTATATTAACTAATCAATCTCCTCTCGCAGTGATGGCTAAGGGTAGCTGGGCGATATATATAGATATCCTACACCTTGTTTTTACTGTTGATCAACAGGCGCAGCTAGGCGATATATAGAAGGACAATGGTAGTGTTCTTGATGATACCCTAAAAATTGTTTTCCTTTGGCTAGGCGCATGGACGGATCTAGAGAGCATCCAGTGGGGTCACGTGACCCCACTGAATTTTTTTTTTGTTCAAGTAACCATGTAATTTTTGTATTTTGGGGGGGGGGGGTTTATAAGGGGGTGACCCACAGAAATTTTTTTTGGGTTCAAATGACCATGTAAAGTTTATGTTTTTGAGGAATTTTATAGGGGTGACCCCACCTTAAGAAAATAATTGATTGTAATAAATTATCTTATTATTATTAAAATATTTTTTATTTTAAATATTTATTTATATTATTTATAATATATATAATTATATAAATATTAAATATATAATTTAAGTGACCCACTAGATAAAATGTTTGGATCCGTCCCTGGCTAGGCGATATATATATATATAGTCGCGCAGGCAACTTTTTTTGTTTTTTTTGTTGGTTGCATGGCGCATGCAGTGGCCCATGCGCGAAAACCCAACGCGTCCGGGGTTCGATCCCCGGACGCGTCCCACCCCACCCATCGGCGTGTCCACTTGCCGAGCGTGAGGACAACACGGACTTCACGTGGAAATAGCGTTCGGGGCTGACCGCTGGCCGGGAGCATGCAGATGCGAGACGAGAAGCCGAGGCTGCAGACTGGAGCCCAGAGAAGGAGATGACATGCATTTGTATGTTTACGCAATTAAACAAAAATATTAAATTTGTGATATTTAACTAGCAACCATGTAAATGATCACTAGCTCGTCAGATTCAGCTAGGTTATATAATGATGGATGGAAAAAGATGAAGTGCTGAAGAACAGCTGGAGTGATCGAGAAGTACTGACATCTCCAAAGAACAAGAAACAGCGTACGCAGCAGAAAATAATTAAAGAAACATTCTCTTGTGGCTGGCGAGAGGGATTCACACTGGAGATCTTTCCATATAGTTTAGCTTAAAGTACTTACTCGCGCGTGTTGAAACTCACAGCACATGCGATCTGGTGCGGCCAAGTGATTGGTTCATGTTAGGGCTAGCTAGGATGCATGGCTAGAAGAGCAGTGCTATGCAGAACAAAGATAATATTCTTTATTCCCACCAATGGAGCTCCAGTAACGACGTGGGCCGGGCAATATATACCAAAATAACTCCAATGAAAAATATTGCATTTCAGTAGTCGACATACAAAAATCCTTTCTGTTGGTTTTGGAATTTGGTGTACATATATATTATGAACAACATACTCTTCAAAAGAAGACAATCTGACAGCAGGGTAAGCAGAAGAGCTCCACATTCCCCTTTAGGCCTGCTTTGGTAACGGGGGTACCCCTGCCCCGCTTTCGGGCGCGGGAAGATTTTGCCCCGGGGTACCACGCTTATCCCGGGGTACCCCCACCCCACCTGTTGAGGTGGGGTCGAGGGGGTTAGTTTTTTTAAAAAAAAAAAATCTGAAAAAAATATCATAAAATTTTAAATATTATGTTATTATATATCTCATATTTTATTTATTTTTTTAATTTTTTTATATGAAAATAAATGAAATCAAAGTTATTAGTTGACTAAAAAAATGAGATAACATCACTCCATTTCTCAAAGTAAAATCACTCCTACCCTGAGTTACCCTACCCTGGGTAAAATATTCTACCCTTCAACCAAAGCAGGACTGTAAAGTGTCGGGTGGAGGTATGTATATCTTATTCAAGTTTTATGAGATCGAACAAATTAAAAATCTCTCGAGATTTCTCTCAGATCCCTTCTCCTAATTTGACTCTATTTCTTTGCGGTATTGCCAATAGTATGATGCATGCATGCCAGTTATAACTTGAGCAATGAGCATGATTGACATACATATGATGCTAGGTATAAGATTGAGTTGAGAAGATATATACTTTAACCTTTTTCACATAAAAGAATAATAGCACGTCCCACACTCTTGAATTTGTTGGTACAGATATTATTAAAGCTGTACAGTAGTGAAGAGATCCAGTTCGCCAATAATAGATTCCAATTCTGGTGCTAATGGAGGAAAGGGTACAAACCCATGGACTCCACGTGCATGGGACTCGTATGATCACCACAACCTTTCACTCTGTGACGCATTTTAACATACAACCGGCACTCATGTGAGGATATGACTAACCATATTAAAAGAGAGAGCGGAGAGTTCTCTTGTTGATAAAATAAGAGCAGTGTCACCTGTATTAGATCACATGCACGATTACCCTTTTTTTTTAATTCTTTTATCTACATCGTTTATAAATCTCTGTGTTGTCAAAAAACTAGAGTATATATGTTAATTTAAGTGCTGGTGAGGATATGAATAGCTCCGCGTCAAGGTAATTAACCTGTGCAATATATATGCAGTCATGCTTCATGTAATTAGTAGGCTAGCTATATATTAATTGTGCATGCATGTTTCCAACGGATTGAGGGGTTACAATTGATAATTAGTGCCCATGATATAGAAGATGACGTTGCTTAGACATGCAGTAAAAAACGCAGGAGGAAATCCAACCACTGGATGCAAGACTAGACAACATTCCTTATTCAATTCCCCACTATTCAGGCAGCCAACTATATATATATATATATATATATATATAGAGGCATCTCCCTTGAAATAGTTGACGTTGATTTTGTTCTTTTCTAGCACACGTCTTCCTTTTTCGTTTTCTTCTTCTTCTCCTCCCCCCTGCTCCTGCTCCTTACTGATTTCTTTCTTTCTTTCGTTTTGTTTTTCTGCTGACAATGTGATTTTGGTGTCTATTTTCTTATGCAATCTTTTCACTCTTGGGACACATAAATATTACCTGGTAATTATCACATATTTAATCTGTATTTTTCGCTGAGCAATTTGTACGGGCTCTTGGATTGAGGGTGACTTCTTACCGACCTCTACAACTGTCAAAAGTTTCGGAACCATCATATATATACTGACTCGCGATTAGGGCTGTTCATAATATATTTCAACCCGAAAAACTGAATCGAACCAACTAATTCGGTTCGGTTCGAGAAGTGTCACGATTCATTTCGATTTTGCACAGTGAAATCGAATGAACCGAAAATATATAATAAATATATTTAAATAATAAATATAACATAAAATCACGCCTAGCCGGCCCAGTGGCTAGGCGCGCTTCTTCTTTTGGGGCGGTTCTGGGTTTGAAACCCATGACCGCCCCGCGTGTGTAATATTAGATTCTTTTTTTAATTTTCGGTTCAAATCGAACCGATTCGGTTCGATTTGAATAAAATTTTGGTTTGATTCGTTTTTCTCCAAAAAGAGATCTAAATCGGACTGAACTGTGAACAGTCCTACTCGCGACACTTGTGCATGGGTGTATCGCTGTCAAAATGGAAAAAAAAATAAAACGCGCAGGATGGTGCAATGAAAAGATCAGTTGTCACATGCAGCACAAAGATGGCAATTCTTTAGTCCCAACAGTCATGCTCCAGCTACATGCAGGTCGTAGTACAGGTAGTAGTACTGTTGAATTCAAAGGAAAAGGTACTGCTTCCATATATATATATATATATTGATTTTCTTTTCTGCTTTTATTCTTGCATATGAAAGAAAGTGAAGAACCCGACGATGCACGAAGCAGACAAATCCAGAGCTGGAGACGTCCTTGAGATCCCGGAGTACTCTGAAAGGAATGGACTCCACGTGAACAAATTAATGTACAACTTGCATCACCTCAGCTGGAGCACATATCTAGTTTGATTCATGGTTAAACTAACCATAGGTAGTTTAATCATGGGTTCTTTAATAAAAATGGATCACCGGCCTTGTTATTAAGAAAGCTCATTGGCTTCAATCTACACGACAAATTTGTCTAAGTTTTTGTTAGTGAATAATATATAGCCAGTTAAAAGAACACACATTTTTTTAGTACCACGCTATGTTACATTTCCCGTTATAAGGAAATATATAACTACAT
Organism: Colocasia esculenta; assembly: GCA_014218235.1. NCBI lineage: Eukaryota > Viridiplantae > Streptophyta > Magnoliopsida > Alismatales > Araceae > Colocasia > Colocasia esculenta. The sequence continues at coordinate 144,991,860 of CM024762.1, read as the reverse complement.
AATTGATAAGTCAGCTGAGAGAACACAGCCTTCACTCATCCTTTGGTTGAGAACCCACAGTTCACATCCAGCAGTGGTCTACGTACGTTATGAAATCATATCTTCTTAAATCCTACGGCTGATTAGAGAGGAAGTAGATTTATTTTATGTCTTTGTTTTTAAAGAACCTGACATTATCAAGGAAATTGGTTGAACATTTTCTCTTGGAAGAAAGCAAACTTTGTTGGTTGAAAGAATTAAATTAAAGCTGATATATACCTACTAGTAGATGCATATGGCATAATAATTATTAGGGAGAATTATCAATTAATTTTTATTTTGTGAGATTTATTTTTAGATCTTTGTTAATTATGTAAACCCTTCTAAAATTATATATGTAAATTTTTCTTCTATAATTATGTAATTCAGAGATCTAAAAATAAATCACACAAAATTAAAGATTGATTGATAATTCTTCTTAATTATTTTAAGAAACGTCAAGATGCCAATTTTTTTGTCATCACTTTATCTCACTCATTTTACTGTCTAAAATTAAACTAAACCGTAGGGAAAAACAAGAGCAACTTAGATTCGGTGCTCCCAAAGATTGGACTGACTTCTCCGTCTTCACCTTTTGTGCTCAAATTCGGCGGACAAAGTGAGAAATTTGATTAACTTAAACTTGATACTCTTGGATTTGATTGGACATTTGAGATTCTTTTTATAAGATCAAAAGTGAGAGATGATACTCACAGTGGTCAAAACATGTGGCATGCTGGGGGGAAAATAGTTATAAAAGATGTTACAAATTATTGATTTGCAACAAATGTTGCAAACTCAATAAAAATTTGCCACCACATGATATAGGGTATTATAATAATACCACATATCATGATTATCTAATCTTAGGTGGCAAATCTCTATTAAATTTACAACACTGGTTGCAAATTTTTGATTTGCAACAATTATTTTCCATGTTACAAAATAGCAGCACGAGCTGGTGGACCCATGATCCATCTCTGGCTCCAATCGTCATATATGGCGATTCCTCCCTCGGTCACGCTTATCACGTGCACTCCATTTTTTTTTTGCCTTTATTTTAAGAAATAAGTCTTATATATGAAAAATGATAAATATATCATTATTATTAAAGTATTATATATCAAATATATCACTTGTAAATTAAAAAATACGATAAGTATGTCATCGTAATTAACTTTTCTTTGAAGAAATTGATCGAATATTATTTTAAAGTTCTATTATTCTTATTAATATAATATATTTAAATAATATTTTATTATATCTTTTTTACAAACTTTGAGAATCATGCCAGTGTAGTTAAACCTAAGAAAAAATAAGATATTTTTTTATGAATAAGTCAAACCCATGGTTAATAAATGGATGAGAAGTGACACAAAGTCACGATCGACCATGGTATTTCTGCAGTATTATCTGGGGAAAATTATTTGATGGATCTTGATCTTAATATAAGAGGTTTTTATTATAACAGAACTTAATATATATTGTAAAAGAAGATAATATTTACAGGAACGAGTTAAAGTTCTATTAGGGACAAAAAAATAAGTTAAATATTTGATAGAGACTTCTAATTAATTTATCGCATTATCTATTTATAAGTGACATATTGATGATATCTTTAACAATGATAACATATTTATTATTAATTTTCGTGTAACAAGTGTAAAAAATTATTTTCTTTTTTACAATGATATGGACTCCACCTACTGGTGCTTGTCGGTGCCATGGACAAATCATGTTGATTGGTTTTATAATAGAGAAATGTTAGCTGCACCGATCGGATAGTACTGTAGTAAATATGTCTTAATTAAATTTGTCGTTCAATAGACGAGTCACTTACTCATCATCACTTTATATGCATATTTATTATGTTCAGAGCGTTCAACTCAATCATTTACGCACACAAATTAATGGCTATCTACTAATTAAGCCATTGCCCTCGTGGCCTCGTTCAATTTTCCCTCTAACCTACACTCCAGCTCTCCACGAGGAAGAGAGAGAGGGTGGGGGGGGGGGGGTCTAAGAAATGGCTCAAAACTGGACTTGCTAAAGACATAAAAACCAAAGCCCCGACCCTTTAATTTCCTACGTTGAAGTGTGCACGAAATATTTAAGATTACTCGACTAGTGAAGCATCAGAAGAAATGCTTAGCCAGAGGAAACCACCATATATATATAACTGGGTGTTATGGACATCTCTGCTTTTGGGTTCTTCTCCAATTACTACCCGGCCCCCACTGTAACTCGTCTAAAATATATAGGACTTCTTGTATTCTGGAGCCAATGGACTACCTCGATCTCACAAACAAAGAAAAATCACTATAGGGACCGGACTAATTAAATACAACTCACTTTGAAACTCTAAAATGTCACCAACTGTCTCAAAACTATGGCAGTACTCATCACTAGTCATTGAACTGAGAACATACGCCTCGGACATCAAGATCGCCAATGAGAAATAATTTTGTAATACTATTTGATAACATCATTTGATTATATCATTATTAAAAATATGCCACATCAGCAATTGAAATAAAAAAATTAAAAACACTTCATAAATGATGAGGTGGTGGTGCACTTTGATTAGTGTGTTATTTTAATATGTTATCAAATGCTGTTACTAAACTATTTTCTATTGCCAATTAGGCGTCCAAAGATCGACTTGCGTCTTGATAGCTATGTATAGGCATGAGAATGGATATTCTTTTTTAATTATGCGATATCATGTTGTTAATATTAATACCCTAAAACCTTCCCATATAATCTTATGAAAAAAAAATTCCATAGAAACCATTATTAATTTAAAAAATTAAATTTATCATTTTAATTAATATTTGTTACGATCTCTTCATCGTGGCCTCTGAGACTGAGATGAATGACTTGTCGATGTCGATCGAGTCGAATGTGGCCAAGTTGGATTCAAGGCCGACATGCCCCTTGTGTTCCACATGACGGAGACACTGACATCCGAGAACTTGCATAGCTCATCGAGGGATTTCGATAGGGAGACACACTGACGCTCAAGTCAGTTGCTAGTGAGAAGAATGACTTAGCCAGAAGATCGGAACAATGTATCTGTGAACCTTGAGTATTCCCCTATTTATAGTGATAGGCCATACACATCGAACCGTCAAATATCCATAAGTATCGTGTCACATCGTCGTAACTATTGTGCCACATTGACCAAATCGTGACTTTAATAGCTGCTATTATAGTCATAGATTCCACGCTTGATATTTCAACATTTGAGTTAGTGGGCCATTACGCAAGTCACAACGTCCAAGATTCTAACGAGCCTTTGTGCCCTCTGTGTCGGATGGAGCCAACCTCGTCTTGGCCGTCATAATGATGTTGGCCATCAGCCTCTAAATCGGCCATCAAGAGCTCTAGGTCAACTAAATTATCTTGGAAGCCTCCACGACGACCGTCAAGAACTCTAAGTCGACTGAACCACCTCGGAAATCTTCTTGTCGACCACTTCCATGTTGGTCATGGATAACATCTAGGACTCGTGGGAGATGATATTCTTCTAAGTGAAATGCTGTATATTTGGCATCGACTTTGGGAAGAATTACCAGATGACCATCTGACTATATTTATATTTAACCCAAGAAAAATACTTGATAATGTTTTTTTTAAAAAGATCATGTGAGTACTCCCTAAATTATTCTTCTCTTAACTACAATTAATATCTCTCTTGCCGCACGTACGTTCTCAAGAGGGTCTACCACTATTCCACTAATTCAAAGTTAGTTGTAGACGACATGATGGGGAGAGACCGAGAGAGTATACAAGAATACCATTGGAAAACGGAGTGCATTAATAAGAAATTAAAGTAGGATCGTTAATATTTTTCTTGGTTCAGAAGGTTTTCTAAAGTGATTCTTGATATCTGGGTATAGATATTCTGCAGCCGACACATGAACCTCGTGCTTCCACTAGTGAGATAATATATATATATATATATATAATTATTAAATATTTAATTTATTTTTAATCTTTAACAAAACTGTAATTTATTATAATAAATATTATTCTTTATTATAATATATGTTAAATTTTGTTATAATAAAAAAATTCTTATTACAGTCAGAAAATTATATATATATATATTTATTTATTTGCCGAGCCAGATCGCATCGACTTGTTTTATAATCGGTGCTTCCCCACTTTCCATTTATATAGTCGACACGTTTCTGCTTCAGAGCCGGCCAAGCGTGAAGCGTGGGCGTTTTCTATCTAGTCTGCCTGCATATATCAGGGAGGGGGAACCTGGTCAATCCTTTGGATCCCGTGGTTATGACCACTGATAGAAGAGAAATATTTGTATGACTTAGATTTCGCAGTTCGACAGGTACATATATATCATCTAATGATAATCATTTTATATGTGTATTTATTGCGGTCAAATATATTTATGAAAAAATTAATTGGGATCCTTGGGTGGTATTTTTTTCCTCGTCCCTATCAGAATACTGGAAGACGTAGAATCCTTACTTTTTCGTCCGGTTTAATTTTCAGTCCCTACTTTTGAGACGTCACCATTTACGACTCTCGATTCACGAGTTCCGTCTCTTTTGCATCCGTCTCTTTTTCCCATTCTCGTTTTACTCTTCTGTTCTTTCGAATGTATTTTTCTCAATAGACACTCACGCTTATCCTTTTGAAGGGCCGTGAACTCTGATCGATGGGAAGTTGCTCTTACATAACGTGCCGAGTACATTTACAACAACCATTGACACCACTTACACATATCTTTTTGAAGGTCCGTAAACCGTTCTTCATAACTATAAAAGGAATCTAACTAGGGCCTCATACTTATCCTTCACAAGCTTCTCTGAGTCTTGTTCGCTTCCTATCTTTCTTCCTCGTCTTCTTCCACTTTATTTGTAAATGTCTTCATCTGACGGTACTCCCCAGAGGGATAGCAAGACACATACGCCACCGTCGCCCCCGGCTCCCCCGACGCCATAGGACCTTCGCCACCGACCTTCAGCCTCGACTACTGGAATAATTTTTACATCAGCTGGAAGATGGCTTTAGCCAAAGCCTCTCGGCTGTACGACCACAAGGGCCTCACCAACATCCTCCCTGACATCAGCCCTAGGGCAAAACCCATATGTTCCTTCTCCCCTCCCTCCCCTGCCCGTTCCGCCTCCTCCCATCCCTCCTCCACCGAGTGGTCGGGTTAGGGAGTTTAGAGAGTTATTATAACGGGGCTTGTTTATACAATATATTTTCGTTTTATGCAGTCTTCTGTGGGCTTGTATGTGCTCTCTATCATGCAAACTGAACATGTTAGCAATAACATGCTGTAACATGCTATTATGTATACTATAATCAAAATAAGTAAATACTATAACAGCTTATTACGTATACTGTAATACTGTAGGTTAGAGTGCAGTGCTCGAACTGTAAGAGTGTAGTGCTCGAAATGATGTCGTGTAGTGCTCGAACTGTAACATGCTATTATGTATATTATAATGAAAACAAGTAAATATTGTAACATCTTATTATGTATACTGTAATAGTGTACGTTAGTAGACAGTGCTCGAACTGTAAGACTGTAGTGCTCGAACTGTAACACTATTATGTATACTATAATGAAAACAAGTAAATACTGTAACAACTTATTACATATACTGTAATAGTGTACGTTAGTAGACAATGCTCGAACTGTAAGAAATGTAAGCCTTGCATGTAACACTTGGCACTTACGTATTGTGGAATGTCAGGATGATCTTTGTACGAAAGGGCTGTGAACTCTGATCGATGAGAAGTTGCTCTTACATAACGTGCCGAGCACACTTACAGCAACCATTGATATCACTTACACAGGTCCTTTTGAAGGCCCGTGAACCATTCTTCATGTCCGCCTGTCTATCCACCCCCACCATCCATAGAAGGTGGACTTACATAACGTGTGTATCGCACTTACATAATGTGTGTATCGCACTTACATAACATGTAGTGCTCGAACTGTAAGAGTGTAGTGCTCGAACTGTAATATGCTATTACGTATACTGTAACAGAAAACCTTAGTAGATAGTGTCTTCACTGTAATAAATAAACAAGTGTTTCCTCAAGTAAATGTACAATATCATTACACTGGCTTTAGAAAGTTGTACGTGCGGCAAGTATGGTTCTTCTCCTTCACTTATATACGCTCCGAACATTCTTGTGCATTGAAGTACGCTTTGATGAAGTGGAGGGCGAACATTGCTCACACGGTTGGCATGTCATCCTGACTGAAGAGGAAACCTTGAGTGTCCTTACGTGCCAGACACTCCATGTATTTGCAAGTGAAAATGGCACAATCATCTCCCAATCCTTGTTGTGGGCATGGGTCGGGGTAGCGTAGTGACTGATTTTCTGTATCTATGTGCTTGCCCTTCATGTATCTTCTCAGTTCCTCCACCTGCATGACAGAATTAACAAAAGAGTTCCAATTACTTGATGTACATTTACTGTAACATAAGTGTGCATGCTCTATAACAAATGTAAGCCTTGTATGTAACACTTGAGCACTTACGTATTGTGGAATGTCACGACGATCTTTGTTTCTTAATGAATCGTACATGTGGAACTCTTTTTCTTTAATATTGATGACCAAAAGAGCCCAATGGTTTGTTCCAACGTGCATGGGGGAGAAGAGGAGATCTGATTCAGTTGAGGCGCGGTCCAATCTTTTGAAAGAGTAATCCAAATGTTGCTGTTGATGATCCAACTGTCCCCATGTAATTTATACAAATTACTTATCTATTTTGGTTATTAACAAAACTATGATAAAGGTTACTAACACATTTTCTGTGAAGTCTAAGCACAGGAAATAAACCAAGGGAAATCAAGCCAATCAAGTAAGTATTCATCACACTACAACAATGTGAGTTCAAAGCATCAATATTTGTCTAAGTACACATCGATTTCCACTATAGGTCATAACGATTTCTATAGAGCTATAACGATTTCCTTAGTTCCATAACGATTTCATACTTACAAGGATTCACTATGTGTTATATCGTTAAGTGATTGCAACGATTTGCTCTCACAACGATTTGTTAAGTGATTGCAACGATTTGCCTTCACAACGATTCGTTAAGTGATTGCAACAATTTGATCTCACAACGATTCGTTAAGTGATTGCAATGATTTGCCCTCGCAATGATTTGTTCAGTGATCGCATTGATTTGCCTTCACATCGATTTCTTAAGTGATCATAACGACTTGCTTTCATAACGATTTGGTCTCACATCGATTTCTTAAGTAAGAACAACAATTTGATCTCACATCGATTTCTTAAGTGAGAACAACGATTTGGTCTCACATTGATTTCTTAAGTGAAGAACATCGATTTGCTCATAACGACTTGATTCATAATGATTTAGTTATTATTGCATAACGATTTGTGTATGCATCTGTTTACTTAAGAATACACAACGATTCACTCATTTGCACAACGATTTCATAAGTCATGCATACAACGATTTCGTGGAATATAACGATTTGATTTTTGAGCTAATTTTTTAATAACATTGAAAAGTCAAAGTCTTTTCGCATATCTTTCTGACAGCCATGCATTTATTATGACTAAACATATCACTGCAGTGCATGCAAACGATATCTTCTGTAAACATCTTTTTAGGAGAACAGAATGAAACTTCTATTTCTGTATAAAATCAATCTAACGATTGACTGACAACAAGAGACAGCTTAGTTGTCTATTATTTAAGCTTGTAATACGTGCAGGTCTCCGATAGCACTCATCATACAATGTTGGACAAAATAAAAGCCAAAGGATATTACAGAAGATCTTCTCTCTGTGCGTGTATGAAGACCGTTGAACGGAAAGTTCTACCGGACCATGCAATCTAACGTATACCAGAGCTTAGAGACAACGGATACTTCAACGTTCGAATTTCAAAAGGGTGATATATATAGAAGAATGAAGCTCCTAAAGCAGTAGAATGGTTAGAGAACAACAAGTGATACAATGCTTACAACCTGCTGCAAGCTTTCCTAGAGCCAAGCAAAAATTCCCATCTGTTCTAGCTCTTGCTCTCTGTGCTAAGTGTAGATATGTGAGAGAGCCTTTAGTTCTAAGAAGAGTCCTTTGTTGTAGATCTTTTCCTTCTCAGTTCTTAGCTTCAGATCAAGCAGTGTTCTATAAGCTTGATCTAGGGGCTTCATCTCTGAACACTTTTCTTGTGTTGTGCCCTTCGTTGGAAGGAAGACCTGGTGAGTTCCAAGGTGTTGTTCCCTTTGTTGGAAGGAAGACCTGGTGGTTCCAGGGTGTTGTTCCCTTCATTGGAAGGAATACCTGGTGGTTCCAGTGTGTTGTTCCCTTCGTTGGAAGGAAGACCTGGTGGGTTCCAGGGTGTTGTTCCCTTCGTTGGAAGGAAGACCTGGTGGGTTCCAGGGTGTTGTTCCCTTCGTGTGAAGGAAGACCAGCTGGGGTGCTGGGTGTTGTAGTGTCCTTAAGGGGGACTATACCCTTGTTAGTGAAATCCTGAGATTTTGCTCAGAGACTGGACGTAGGACTCCTAAGGAAAGGAGATCCGAACCAGGATAATTCTCTGTGTCATGTGATTACTTTTGTGTGTTTACTTTTTTCCTTCTCTAACACTAACAATCTGTGAAATGTGTTTTTGTGACCATTGTATGAACAGGTTTAAGTATTAAATATTTTTTAATATCCCATTCACCCCCCCTCTAGGCTAGCTAGCTGGGCAACAAGTGGTATCAGAGTGAGTCTCTTCGACAAAGAAGAAGATCCAAGGATCTGAAGAGTAAAGATCAAATGGCAACCCAAGGTCACTACGAAGGTCAGTCTGTCAATAGGCCACCGCTGTTCGATGGAGAAGATTACACTTATTGGAAAACAAGAATGGAATATTTCCTTCAAGGTCTCGACTATCAAATTTGGTCGATAGTTGAAGATTGTGATCTTCTGGTTACTAATGAGAAAGACAAATGGACTGAGGATGACAAGAAGAAAATTTCTCTCAACTGCAAAGCCAAGAGCATATTGTGTTGTGCTCTCAGCAAAAAGGAATTCAATAGAATCTCCTCTTGCAAATCCGCAATGGAGATGTGGGAAAAGCTGAGAATCACATACGAAGGCACTGATAAAGTCAAGGAGACTAGGATAGACATTCTGGTGACACAATACGAAAGGTTTCAGATGCAGCCAGGAGTGTCTATAACCCAAATGTTCAGCAGATTCATAGATATTACAAACGGATTGGCTGGACTAGGAAAAAGTTATGAAATGGGAGATATGGTAAGAAAAAATTTGAGATCTCTTCCATCTTCGTGGACTCCCAAAGTAACCGCGATAGAAGAAGCAAATGACTTGAAGAGAATGTCCCTGGACAAGCTCATTGGGTCCCTCATGGCCCATGAGATAAACATGGAGAGATTAGGAGAATCATCTAGTAGAAAGAAGCACTCAAATGCTCTCAAAGCAGCAGAAGGAAGCTCTGAATAAAAATCTGAAGACGAAGCCAACAGTGAAGACAATGAAGATGAAGAAGCTATGCTATGTAGGAGGCTTCAACGAATCTTAGCCAAAAAGGAAAGATATCAGTCCGGCAGAAGATATTTCAAGAAAAATAAGGAGTCTAAGAAGATAGAAGAAAATGACTCAAAGAAAGGTGAGCTCATATGCTATGAATGTAAGAAGCCCGGACATATCAAAGTAGAATGTCCGAAGCTCAAGAAACCTAAATTCAAAAAGAAAGACAGTTCCAAGAAGTTCAGAAGATATAAGAAGAAAGCAATGGCAGCAGCTTGGAGCAACATCAGCGACTCAGACAGCGAGTCAAACTCAAGCAGTGAGGAAGAAGAAGAAGCCAACCTGGCCTTCATGGCAAATACTGAAGAAAAGATAACTTCTGACTTATCTTTTGATTCATGTAATGATTCAGATTCTGATGACTTAGAAGAAGCTTTTAATGAGTTATATAGTAAATATAAAGAAGTATCAACTACTAAAAGCTAGCAAGAAAAATATTGCATGTCTAAAGAATACTAATTCAAATTTAAAATCAGAAAATGAACAACTAGAGAAGCAGGTTAATGAACATAAGAGAAGAAATGAGTTGCTATGCGAAGATCTAAAAGATAAAAATAAACAAATAATTAAACTAGAGAAACAAGAAAGTTCAGACGAATTAAAAAGGGAAATTAAAATATTAACAGAAGAAAATGAAAGACTATCAAGTACGCTAGAAAAATTTACTAATGGCAAAACTGGATTAATATAAAAAGGTGCTAGACGGTCAGGAAAGAAGAAACATGGAGTAGGCTATACACCCCCAGATAATGAAGACACAATAGTATACCCTAAAATATATCCAACTCCAAAATTCATACTTGAACAAGACGTAACATATAAATCAAACTTTAAATATGTTCTATATGAAAAGGTAACTAGAACAACATGCTGTAGTCACTGCAACAAGCTGGGTCACACCAAAATAACATGTCCAACTAAACATAAAAGATGGATAGTTAAAAGAAAAATTGATGACACTAACCAACCAGGACCCAAAAGAATTTGGGTACCTAAAGCTTGATGTTTTTACTTCAGCAAAACCCTCGAGCATCCAAGTGGTACTTAGATAGCGGATGCTCAAGGCATATGTCAGGAAACATAAGGCTGTTTATCCATTTAGAAGCTGAAGAAGGCACAGTCACCTATGGAGATAATGGAAAAGGGACTGTGATAGGCAACGGATCAATGAGCAGCAAAGGCAAAACAGTAATTGAAGATGTTCTGTGTGTAAAAGGCTTGAAGCACAATCTTATCAGCATTAGCCAATTATGCGACAAGGGACATCATATCAGATTTCAAGAATCCAAATGCAATATTATAAAGGATGGAGTAGTTATTTTTGAAGCTAACAGAGAAAAGAATCTGTACGTACTCTACCTTGAAGAACTGAAAGATCAAGACATCTGTTTGGCAGCAAGCAAGGAGCAGTCAACTGAGCTGTGGCACAGAAGATTGGGCCACTGCAGTTTGGATGGCATGAGAAAACTGATCAAGAGAAGCTTGATGGATGGTCTACCAAAAGTAAGCACAAAAATAAGTGGTGTCTGCAGACCATGTGCGAAAGGAAAGCATACCAAGAGTTCCTTCAAGTCGAAGACTGTGGTAACCACCTCTAAACCCTTAGAACTCCTTCATATGGACTTATTTGGGCCAATGAGGACCATAAGTCTTGGAGGAAAGAATTTTGGATTTGTTATAGTGGATGATTATTCAAGATTCACATGGGTATCATTTCTGGAACACAAAGATGACACGTTTGAAAACTTTTTAAGTTTTAGTAAAAAGGTTCAGAAGGATAAGAAGTACTGCATTGTTGGAATCTGGTCAGATCATGGAGGAGAGTTCCAAAATGAAAAGTTTGTAAAATTTTGTGATGACCAAGGGATTGAGCACAACTTCTCAGCACCAAGGACACCACAACAAAATGGAGTTGCTGAGAGAAAGAACAGAACTCTCTTGGATATGGCAAGGACTATGTTGTCAGAATATGATCTGTCAAGATATTTTTGGGCTGAAGCAGTTAGCACAGCAAACTACATTATTAATAGAGTAATGATTAGGCCCATACTAAAGAAGACAACATATGAGTTATACAAGGGAAAGAAGTCGAAAATCAATCACTTCAGGACATTCAGATGTCCATGCTTCATCCACAACAACGGTAAAAGAGACACTAGTAAGTTAGATGCCAAATCAGATGAAGGCATCTTCATGGGGTATGCTTCTAAACCTAAAGGATATAGAGTGTTTAATAAGCGCACTTTATTAATTGAGCAGTCAGTACACGTTATTTTTGATGAAACTAACCCTTCCTTGAGAAAGGAAGAAGATAGTGACAGTGATGATGCAGATGAATTGTCCAAGAAACTAAAGAATACTTCAATTGAGGACAAGGAAGATCAACATCTGGAAGACCTGCACAAAGGGATATCTCTCATCAAAATCTTCCAAAAGAGTGGAGATACAAGAAAGATCACCCACCTGAAAATATTATTGGTGATCCATCTGTAGGGGTAAGAACGAGAGGTAATGTTATTCCATGTGATTATCTAGCTTTTGTCTCTTAAATAGAGCCTAGGACAGTCAATGAAGCTCTTACTGATGAATCTTGGATTTTAGCCATGCCAGATGAGTTGAATCAGTTCAAGAGAAACCATGTATGGTCACTTGTTCCTAGACCATCAGATCATCCAGTGATTAGCACCAAATGGGTGTTCAGAAATAAATTAGATGAAGCTCGTGTGATCTTAAGAAACAAGGCCAGATTGGTAGCTCAAGGCTATTCCCAAGAGGAAGGCATAGATTTCGATGAAATCTATGCACATGTAGCTAGACTTGAGGCTATTAGAATCTTACTTGCTTATGCGTCTGCATTAGATCTGAAACTATTTCAAATGGATGTAAAGTTTGCATTTCTTAATGGTTTTATTAAGGAGGAAGTTTATGTAGAACAACCTCCAGGTTTTGATGACACTGAATTTTCGAATCATGTTTTTAAATTACACAAAGCACTATATGGTTTAAATCAAGTACCTAGGGCCTGGTATGAAAGGCTTAGCTCTTTTTGATTAAACCATGGTTTTATTAGAGGTCAAGTAGATAGTACTTTGTTCATTAAGTCTAAGGTCCAACATATATTGCTTGTACAAATCTATGTAGATGATATAATATTTGATTCAACTGACGAATATCTTTGTAAGTATTTTGAGGAACTTATGCAGGGAGAATTCGAAATGAGCATGATGGGGAAGCTTAACTACTTCTTTGGACTGCAAATCAAACAAGGAAAGGAAGGCATCCACATCTGTCAAGCTAAGTACACCAAAGAACTCTTGAAGAAGTTCGGATTTGAAAGTGTCAAGCCACTGTCAACACCTATGAGCACATCAACAAGGATGGACAGTGAGAAGGATGGTAAGAAAGTAGATCAAAAGATCTACAGAGGTATGATAGGTTCATTAGTTTACTTAACTGCCAGTAGACCTGATATATTGTTTAGTGTATGCATGTGTGCTAGATATCAGACAGACCCTAAGAAATTTTACTTAATTAGTGTTAAAAGAATTTTTAGATATTTAGCTAGAACTCATGATTTTGGTTTTTGGTATCCAAACTCATGTGAAATTAATTTAGTAGGATACTCTGATGCTGACTACGCTGGATGCAAAATAGATAGAAAAAGCACCAGTGGTTGTTGTCAATGTTTTGCAGGATGTCTGATATCATGGTCCTCAAAAAAACAAAATTCAGTAGCTCTGTCAACAGCTGAAGCTGAGTACGTGGCTGTTTGAAGCTGCTGTACACAACTTCTATAGATCAAACAGCAACTTGAGGATTATGGGATACATATCAAGACAATTCCCTTGTTATATGACAACACCAGTGCTATAAATCTCACCAAGAATCCAGTACAACATTCAAGGACAAAATACATTGAGGTTAGATATCATTTTATTCGTGATCATGTAGCTAATGGGAACATAGATATTTCCTGTATTGATACAAATAATCAGTTAGCAGATATCTTCACAAAGGCCTTACCTGAAGAGAGGTTTACATCTCTTAGAAGGGAATTAGGCATGTGCAAATTGTGAAATATTTATCTGTATAAAACTAAAATAAAAATTATCAGAATGTTAATTATTTTTCCTCCCTAGATTTAAGCGAATTTCCACAAATATTCTTGTAAAATTATTCCTAGCGATTCGCTATTTTATTAGTCTCTTATTCCTATTGAACTGGTCATTTTGTCATTTTTCGTCAAAATGGCGCCTCCAGTTTCGAAAAAAAAAATATTATTTCCCTGATATACCCAAAATCTGTGTGGAATCGATTCACATCTTTTTCTTCATCTCCTTCCTCCTGCGTGAGGCGATACCCTATCGACTCCGGCATCAACTCTCTGAGATTTCAAGCTCCAAACTCCTTCCCGCGAGAAATTTCTTGGGGGTTTCTGCTCCTCTCCTCACTCCAACCCTTCAGAATCTTTCCCCATCAAAATCCATGGCCGCACTTGTTGTTTCCGGCAGCGTCGGGGGCTATGGAGCCGAGTTCCTCACAGCGGAGCAACAGATATTATTCAGGAAATTGTTGAGGAAATCAGAACCAGTGAGAGAAGGATAGAGGATATTCCTCTAGAGCACCTCGTACCTGTAGAAGAATTCCAAGAGATTGCCCCTTCTACTTCTAGGATAGGGTCAGTCCTTCGAAGAGCACTTGAGTCCATTCCAAGCACTCAAGGTGTGGAAGAGGTTGCTAGTGTTGAGGAATCTGTGGCACCAGGTCACACAGATGGGAGTTCTGTGGAAGATGCTCCCAGCAAGAAGGCGCAAGAAGAACCTATCCTTGAAGCTGTGGCATCAGGCCACACTGAAGAAGCTGTTATGGAGGAAGCTCCCATTCAGGGGGAGCAATAAATTATTGATGAAAATGATCAAGTGGAAGATGTTCCTACTCAGAGGGAGCAAGATCAAGAAAATGAGGATGTGGCATCCGGCCACAATAATGTTTAGATGAAAGATCCTCCTGTCTAGGAGGAACAAACAACAGCAGTTCATGATGATGCACCTCGGCCAACAGGGCCATCAGCTGAAGGGCCAGTAGGGCCAGTTGAGGAAATGTCAGGGCCAACCGGGCCAGTGGAGACTGAGTCTGAGCAGATCCAAGCAGAAGAAGAAGCTGTTGCTCCAGAGCCCCTAGCTCCTTCACCCTTTTAGACACCAGCCCCTCCTTCTCCACCTTCCTCCTCAACAGCACCACCAGCTCCATCAACCATTTAAACAGCCAAAACCCAGAACCATCTCTTCTCCTACCCCCTTTCCTTCCCAATCCTCTTCACCTCCTGTCTCTTCCACTCTAGATCAGTTTCTTGCCTGTGCCAGTTTTGGGACCGTCAACTTCTTTAAAACCTCCTTCGACATAGATCATTATGCTGACTTCCTAAATGATCAGTTGGCTCTCCATCTCAAAAGGATGGCTCGCACCATGGGACCAACCTATTCTGTATCTCCTGGGGTTTTCAAGGTGTATTTTGAGCAACAGGAAGAGAAGGCTTGGGAAGTTATTTCTCATTATGCCTCTCTTTTGTCTCCTGCTTTCTATCTCCATGTACCCCTTCAAGAGTAATACAATCCTTTTCTGTTCTCTCATTTATCTTTCTCTCTTTCTTTGTCTTAATGTTTTATCTTTTTGCTTATTGACAAAAAAAGGGGAGAAATATATAACATTTCTGAAATACATCTCATATGATTCTGAAATGTCACTAAAGTTTTATTTCAGAACATCTTTGTTTAATGCTATATTTTGTCATCACCAAAAAGGGGGGATTGATGATCCAACTGTCCCTATGTAATTTATACAAATTACTTATCTATTTTGGTGATTAACAAAACTATGATAAAGCTTACTAACACATTTTCTGTGATGTCTAAGTACAGAAAATAAACCAAGGGAAATCAAGCCAATCAAGTAAGTATTCATCACACTACAACAATGTGAGTTCAAAGCATCAATATTTGTCTAAGTACACATCGATTTCCACTATAGGTCATAACGATTTCTATAGAGCTATAACGATTTCCTTAGTTCCATAATGATTTCATACTTACAAGGATTCACTATGTGTTATATCGTTAAGTGATTGCAACGATTTGCTCTCACAACAATTCGTTAAGTGATTGTAACGATTTGCCCTCACAACGATTCGTTAAGTGATTGCAATGATTTGCTCTCACAACGATTCGTTAAGTGATTGCAACGATTTGCCCTCGCAACGATTCGTTCAGTGATCGCATCGATTTATCTTCACATCAATTTCTTAAGTGATCATAACGATTTGCTTTCATAACGATTTGGTCTCACATCGATTTCTTAAGTGAGAACAACGATTTGATCTCACATCGATTTCTTAAGTGAGAACAACGATTTGGTCTCACATCGATTTTTTAAGTGAGAACAACGATTTGTTCTCACATCGATTTCTTAAGTGAAGAACATCAATTTGCTCGTAACGACTTGATTCATAACGATTTAGTTATTATTGCATAACGATTTGTGTATGTATCTGTTTACTTAAGAATACACAACGATTCAATCATTTGCACAATGATTTCATAAGTCATGCATACAATGATTTCCTGGAATATAATGATTTGATTTTTGAGCTAATTTTTGAATAACGTTGAAAAGTCAAAGTCTTCTCGCATATCTTTCTGACAGCCATGCATTTATTATGACTAAACGTATCACTGTAGTGCATGCAAACGATATCTTCTGTAAACATCTTTTTAGGAGAACAGAATGAAACTTCTATTTCTGTATAAAATCAATCTAACGATTGACTGACAACAAGAGACAGTTTAGCTGTCTATTGTTTAAGCTTGTAATACGTGCAGGTCTCTAACAGCACTCGTCATACAATGTTGGACAAAATAGAAGCCAAAGGATATTACAGAAGATCTTCTCTTTGTGCGTGCATGAAGACCGTTGAACGAAAAACTCTACAGGACCATGCAGTCTAACATATACCAGAGCTTAGAGATAATGGATACTTCAACATTCGAATTTCAAAAGGGTGATTAATATAGAAGAATGAAGCTTCTGAATTAGTAGAACGGTTAGAGAACAACAAGTGATACAACGCTTACAATCTTCTGCAAGCTTTCCTAGAGCCAAGCAAAAATTTCCATCTATTCTAGCTCTTGCTCTTTGTGCTAAGTGTAGATCTGTGAGAGAGCCTTTAGTTCTGAGAAGAGTCCTTTGTTGTAGATCTTTTCCTTCTCAGTTCTTAGCTTCAGATCAAGTAGTGTTCTATAAGCTTGATCTAGGGACTTCATCTCTGAACACTTTTCTTGTGTTGTGCCCTTCGTTGGAAGGAAGACCTGGTGGGTTCCAGGGTGTTGTTCCCTTCATTGGAAGGAAGACCTGGTGGGTTACAGAGTGTTGTTACCTTCATTGGAAGGAAGACCGGGTGGTTCCAGGGTGTTGTTCCCTTCGTTGGAAGGAATACCTGGTGGTTCCAGGGTGTTGTTCCTTTCGTTGGAAGGAAGATCTGGTGGGTTCTAGGGTGTTGTTCTCTTCGTTGGAAGGAAGACCTGGTGGGTTCTAGGGTGTTGTTCCCTTCATGTGAAGGAAGACCAGCTGGGGTGCTGGATATTGTAGTGTCCTTAAGGGGGACTGTACCATTGTTAGTGAAATTCTGAAATTTTACTCAGGGACTGGACGTAGGACTCCTAAGGAAAGGAGATCCGAACCAGGATAATTCTCTGTGTCGTGTGATTACTTTTGTGTGTTTGATTTTTTCCTTCTCTAACACTAACAATCTGCAAAGTGTGTTTTTGTGACCATTGTGTGAACAGGTTTAAGTATTAAATATTTTTTAATATCCCATTCACCCCCTCTCTGGGCTAGCTAGTTAGGCAACAGTTGTTTGCTCTTATCGTCTTTGCACGATCGGACGTAACCCTTTAAAGCGGCTCCCAGATATTTAAAAGTCTTAAAAATCTTCGGATTCTCTTGATGGGGGAGAAACAAACAAGTGTTGGCATATTTAAATATGTAAGTATGTAGTTAATGAAGTACAAATTACATATTTAAATACTTACATAGTTACATAACTTACATAATTTATATACTTACATAGTTACATACTTACATACTTATATAATTATATAAGGAGAGATCTAAAAATAAGTTTAGTAAAAAATAAGGACTATACGATGTTAAAAAATTGAGAAAAGTTTAATATACTTTTCTATTGTACTTAAGTACAATATGACTAGGCACTCATCCCATGATTAGGTGACACATGAGATGAGTGCCTAGTCATATTGCACTTTATATGAAAGTACGTACACTTAGTCTTTCTCTAAAAAAGTTGACATAGACTGAAAATTAATGTAGTCTTTTGTGAGAGACAATTATTAATTCTCATTAAATTATTCTTCTGCTAAGTCAAATTAACATCTCTCTTATCGTACGATAACTTGATTTTTTGCTCATCTCGTCGATAAAAGGGTCTACTACTACGCTAATTCTGACTGGTAGTGCCAGATCACATGATAAGGAGAAAGTATACAAGAATGTAAGGGAAAGTACGATCATTAATGAGAAGATTTTCTAGACTAAATTCTTTGACGACACGTGAACCACGTGCTTGCACTAAGTGTAGCCATACTCCAATATTTGGGAAGACGGGAAATTTATATAAAAAAATTTCTATGCTCCTTTTCACTGTTATATTCCCACCTCTCCTTGCAAGGATGAGAAATGTTTTTGAGAAAGACTTCGTGCACTTCTCAAAGTGCAAAAATGCCATGCCATTTTGCATTTCCCTCCTCTTATTGGTGGGAATCAAGGTGCCACATAGATCTCTCTCCTCTTTTCCACCAATGGGAGGAGGAAAGTGTAAGATGACATGACATTTTTACACTTTGAGAAGTACACAAAGTCTTTCTCAATGTTTTTTAAGTGAGTCCGCATCTTTCCCAGTACATGAGAGTATCGGATTTAATAAGTATTTAAGAGATTTAAGATGAGATTATCTGTGTTTTGTAAAAAAAAAATTCAAATCAAAATATAAACAAGTTTTGAGATTTTTTTTTTTGCAAAGCACTTCATAAAAAATTGACGCGATTAGTACTCGTTGCGCTGGCCGCCCCCTCCCCGGGCAGCATTTCTGACCCATCAGTCCATACATATATGCCGGGACGGACGCAGGTGCGACACAAATCCAAAGCAGGAGACTGAACAAGGAGCAAGAACGAGCTAGGGACCATCGATCATGGCGGCCAGCATCATCACTGAGGTCGCCGGGGAGTTCTTCCAGCAGCCCCAGCTCATCCTCACCGCCCTCCTCTTCCTGCTCATGGCCCTCTACCTGATCAAATCTCAGAACCCCCCCACCACGGGCCGCCTCCCCCCGCGACCCCCCTCCCTCCCCATCCTCGGCAACCTCCACCAGCTCGGTGAGCTCCCCCACCGCTCCCTCCGCGACCTCGCCAACAAGCACGGCCCCGTCATGCACCTGATGATGGGCCGCATCCCCACCCTGGTGGTCTCCTCCCCAGAGCTGGCCGAGGAGGTGCTCAAGACCCACGATGTCGTCTTCGCTCACCGCCCCCCGCTGGTCGCCACGCGCCGTTTCTCCTACGGCGGAGTGGGCATCGCCTTCACCCCCTACGACGAGCAGTGGCGCAAGGTGAGGAAGATCAGCACGTCGGAGATCTTCAGCAACATGCGGGTGCAGTCCTTCCGGCCCATACGGGAAGAGGAGGTGGGCATCCTCGTGAAGACCATCGCCAGGGCAGCCGCCCTTGGCAGCGCCGTCAATCTGACGGAGACCTCCCTCTGCTACTTCAACAACGTCACCTGCAGGCAGGTGTTCGGGAGGAGGAGCTCCGCCGAGGGGGAGTGTGGGCGGAGCAAGTTCCATGACCAGCTTATCGAGGCGCTGACGCTGTTGGGTGGGTTCTGCGCCGGGGACTTCTTCCCCTCCATGGAGTGGCTCAACCGGTTCAACGGCGTGCAGGGGCGGCTCGACAAGACCTTCTTCGAGATCGACAGCTTCCTGGAGGAGGAGATCGAGAAACACCGGGCCGCGGGCGCCGCCGCCGCCGCCAACGACTTCATCAGCACCCTCCTCCGCCTCCAGAACGACCCCAGCGTCGGCTTCCCCATCACCAAGGGCCGCATCAAGGCCATCCTTGTGGTGGGTTTCTAAGTACTCTAAGTTTCGTTAGGTTTAATAAGGGTTTCTTAGATAAAAAGTGCGAACTTAATTATATGTATCTGAGTACTCTTTGGCTTCTTCACGCAGGACGCGTTCTTCGGGGGGACGGACACATCGGCGGCGACGGTAGAGTGGGGGATGACGGAGCTCATGAGGCATCCGGCGGCCATGAGGAAGGCCCAGGAGGAGGTCCGCCGCGCGGTGGGCGAGAAGAACAGGGTGGAGGAGAGCGACCTCCACCAGCTCCACTACCTGAAGCTGGTCATCAAGGAGACGCTGCGGCTGCACCCGCCGATCCCGCTGCTGCTGCCCCGGGAGAGTGTGGAAGAGTGCAAGATCGGGGGCTACCACGTGCCGGCGAGGACGAGGGTGATCGTGAACGCGTGGGCGGTGGCGGTGGACGCCAGCTACTGGGGGGAGGACGCGGAGGGGTTCCGGCCGGAGAGGTTCGAGGGGAGCGGGGTGCAGTACAAGGGGCAGGACTTCCAGCTGCTGCCGTTCGGGTCGGGGCGGAGGATATGCCCGGGGATCGCGCTGGGGACGGCGGCGGTGGAGCTGGCCTTCGCCAACCTACTGCGGTGCTTCGACTGGGAGCCGTTGGAGGAGGGAAAGAAGGGGGAGGACATGGACGTGGAGGAGTCCTTCGGGCTGGTCGTCACCAGGAAGACGCCGCTGCTGCTCAGGGCCAAGCCCGTACCGGCGAGCTGATCTCCCCTCCGGTAGCAAAGTTGCTTAATTTGCTCCGCGTGCTGTATGGAGAATGGAGAAGACGGTACCGATCACTCGATCGAGTTCCTTCCTTGTCTTTTTTTTTTTCTTTAATCCAAAACTCTCTCTCTCCCTCTTAATTTTCTCTCCGAGAATAATAAGAAGAATGGTTCATAAGAAAGTCGAATATAGTGCCGCCGCTATGGCTGTCAAAAAAAATAAAATAAAGAGCAATGCTACGCTCTAGGGAGTAAAGTTTGATGGGAAGAGGTCTTATCTCTTCGCGTTATGTGAAGGGGCGTGATTTTAAATATATTTAATATATATTTTATCTTAAAATAATATATATATATAATATTAATACATATAAATAGTATTAAAATGTATATAAATAAAATTATTTATACATTCTCTTATTATTTGTGTGTATTAATATATTATTTATGTATATTAATATATTATTTGTGTGTATTATTTTAAAATAAAAAATAATATATTAAATGTATTTAGAGTCGTGCCTCTCCATATTGAGTGCTGTGCGGCACGGCTCCTTCCCGTCAAATATACTTTCGACTAGTCGGGAATATATTATTTTTCAAAAATAAAATTATTTGACGACACATGCTGCTGAGATGTTATAAATATCATGTGATATTTTAAAATGTATGTCATATGAAAAGCTTCAAATACATGTGTTATAAAATAATATTACTAAACTATTTTTCTTAAAAAATTATAGAATTGGCGTAAAAAGTTGTCCTTAATTGATTCGATATTAATGAGAGAAGAATGAGATGCAACTCAAGTTCTTACTCGTACGATTAATTAGAAGATGAATTTGGCACTTATTTTAGTTTGAATAAAAATCTTATTCATATCCTATGATATTATATTGGGCTTTTTATTTATATCACCCTATTAGAAGTCCAATTATATGAAAATCCATTCTACATTATATTTGCATATATAACCCTCTTATTTATTAAAAATATCTTGATAGACTTCGTTGCAATTGGTCGTGATCGAAGTGAAATATTACGTTGACGGATGTTCGTCGATAACTGTACATCATTAAAGGTTCGAAATAATCCTCACTATTTGTAAAAAAATGTCTTTTTATAAAATGATTTTTTTTACATTTACATCTCTATTAAAAGTTTAATTGGCACGAAAATTTATTCTATATTTACATTTACATATATATCTTTTTTCACATTAAAAATAGTTTTAGAGATCTCATCATAACTAATTACGATAAAAGTAAGAAACTCCATTAATGGGTATTAACTGCTAGACATTTAACAAGAGTATATATGTAAAAAACACTAAGAGAGAGACAGAGAGGGCATCACCCTCTCTAACATCACCCTCTCTGACATCGGTGATAGAGAGTGTCAAGTCTATTGAATTGCACTCATCTCAGGGGGAGAGAGAGACCGCATGTATCAAGAGAGAGGAAGAGAGAGAGGAAAAATATCTCCTTGTATGTGTCTATTGACATTTTTTTCAATTCCATTAGAGTTGATTAAGAAGAGATCTCTTTAATACATGAAAATGATATACATATAAATATAAATACAAGACAAATTTTTGTGCAAATAAAAAAACCTAATTTTATTTTTTGCTTAACCGAGTCACGCCAATGTTAGAGTCTCCTCTATCTTAATATTATCCATCGTAAGCTAAGATCTGAACTCTGCTTAATTAAAAATACTAGAGTCGCGTCACCGTCCTGCCCTATCCTCTGTACTTGTGAACATCAGTCACTTGTTTTTTTATATTTTATATAAAAGAATAAAAATATCTCATCACAAATCTTGATATATAAAGAGACGAGACAAACTTAATTAAAATGTGTCTCGTGAAGGAAGGGGAGAAAATATTTAATACCTCCTCCTCTCTTAATTAACCCTCCTCTGACACATCTAGCTAGATTGAGGTGTATTTGTGCACACCTCAATGGAGGTGTACACCAAAACCTTCTTGTGGAGGCCTTTCCTTGATTGGGTCGGAGTTTGGTGGACCTACACTCGAAGAAGGGAGGAAGGACGTTGGAGGCGGACGAAAGTCTGCAAAATTAGAAAACGGATCAGGGGGGCTCGGCTGAAGAACTGGGGAGAACTCTCCGATGCCTAAGTCAGTTGATGACTGAAGATGATGGAAGTTCTCGTGGATGAGGCGTGTTTGTGTGAGGAATCTCGTACCTCTTCATGGCGTTATACATGTATCTTTTATATGCATGGATGCTGAGGCGAATGGATGTAACGTCTCTGGGTCGTGCCTGGAAATGCGTCTTGATTGGCGCGTGTAACGAGGGGGTTACACGTTCAGACGTCCGTTAGAAGACCGAGCAGTTAACGAGCCTCTTGATAGTGGGGTGTGTGGCCCGCGGCGGTTACACCCGCTGTGAGGATGCGGAGAGGCTGCTCAGTACGTCCTGCCCGGTGGATGGCAGGAGCTCGGACTGACCCGTCCGAGGAGTACCAATCAGAGCGACCCGGGAGCTCGGCGGTGCTCCGGTCAGGGTGATTGCCTCTTGGGGGCCCTTTGCGCGATCCTCGCGGGGTCGTGACGTAACACGGAGAGGCCACGTCCCATGGGAGAACTTTAATGGGCATTGATGAATCGTGACGGGTCATGATGGGTTTAGGTTGCAGGAACCTGCCACCACACTTCTATTATAGCCGCTTGTGTCATCAGTTTCAAATAAAAAAAGATGGGAGTAATCAATCCTGTGCTAAATAGGTATCTTTTTTACCCGTCCAAACGAATAATAAATATCTCCTTCTAAAGGTATTCTCTACTATGTCATCCCGCAACAAACAATAGAACTTTTCTCATATCCTCAACTTCAAATTTTTTTTGAAATAATTATATATATATATATATCAGGTCTTACATATTATATCATTAATTTCTTTGTGTTAGAAATGGGTGTTTTCGTGAGAATTTGTGAAAATAGTTTTAATTAGTAGTAAAATAAAATAAAATAAATTTAGATGATTTGAATATATGCACCATCACTCTAATTCAACATCGATTAAAAGATATAATCAAATTTTAATAAATATTAGTTAAAGAGTTTTAAAAAACTTAAAATAAGATGACACGATATTATTGAAATGGACATTAGCTTCTTAATTTTAAATATGATTATAAGATTCATGTTGCCAATCCAAATAATGAGATGGCTCTCATGATGATGTTATTTCTCTATACTCTATACATCATATTATACCATATTTTATCATATACGGCTGTCATTGCATGTCATTTGTTTAATTTAATTTCATAAAGATTAAGATAAAAATATATTTATTTTATTATATAATTAAGATGACATAAAAGTTAAATCAGACCTCAAACTTCTTCCTAATGGTCGTTGGAAGTTACCATAAAAAGGGACGTCTAAATGACATGTTTTTTTTTATGTTAGGAGTGTTTCGAAGTATTTTATAGTATTGTCTTTAGGATATTGTTTGCTTTTGGTATGATTTAAATTGCTAGATATTAAAATAACCATTTCCAACGTTTTTGTCCTCCAACCCGTAATTGACTGCAAAATCGCTGGTCTTAAAATCGGTGATCCTTTTCTCCTAGGAGTCACTTTGGTGTGTTCAAAAATAATATAAATATCGGTTTTAAGACCATTTTCAAATTTTAGGTACGGTAATTTTAGACTGAAATTAAAATTAATGAAAAAAGACGTCATAAGAGTCGACCAGTTTTAAAAGCTCACAATTACGACACGACAGACTAAAAAAATGCAAGAAAAACACCATGAAACAAATTAATATATATCGAACAGAATAAAATATTATTTTATATTTTGTATAAATTATACACATAATATTTTGTATTTTTTTACGACAACCTCTTTGCACGGGGCCGCGCGGCAGGCCGCGCGCTTATCCATGTTCACAGCCCACGGATTTCATGTTCTTTGGCGCTGGTGTGGGACCACGTGTTGCACGTGGGAAGTACCCCTCCCCCCCCCCCCCCCCCGTCACCACATCAATCCGACATCCTGGTGCGATATCCAAAGTTCTTTGGCGGCATTGTCATGGACCCCACTCCATGAGATCAGATCTGATCTGAGAAATCATGAAAAAAAATTTTGTGCATTAGAATTTGATGAATTAGGGGTCTCTTTCAGAAGTTCTGATTTAATTTTTACTCTCTATCGGAATCAGAAGTCACATAATTTTTTTTATATTTTATTATTTTTAATTCCTCAATATTTATGAGCTAAATTTTTTATTTATATTCTTCTTTATCCTTCCGTTTTTTATCTTTCTCCTACACTATAAACTTACACACATTACAATAAATATATACACATCGATGACAAGAAATCTTAATATAAGTTACAACATGTAACTGTAAGTGTTTATATCTGCGCCACAAACATGACCTGCACTTGTATTTACACTCAAATATCATAATACTCGGGCGTCCAAATAATTAGCATCACACAATACAATTCTATTAAGAACAACAAAGGTAAGTCTGCAACTCCTTCATGATCTTATAGAGATTCTCTGCATTGTGGTGCTTCAAGACGACGCTGAAGGTTGGCATTGTTGTCTCTACGACTAGGAAATATAATAATGAAATAAGAATCATGAGCCTTCTAGGATGCATTGGATTTCCAATCTGCCATCAAGAAGCACAAAATTGTTACTAAGCTTTGCATGAGACAAGAAAAAACAAAACGTTGTTTTTGGATGAAGACTCAGATTAGCTCCTATTTGTTCTACATTACGGAAAAATAAATAGGCTTAAGATATTTGGTCATGTAACCACCACCCAGGTTGGAGGCAGGTTAGAATATCCAACTTAATTTGAATAGAAAAGGTTATCAGAACTTGTCTTCTCACATTTAGCACAAGTATGAAATTGGGTCAATTAAATTATGGGACACGATTGACATGGCCAACAGTACCGAATAAATGGGAGAAGGCTGTAAAGATGATCAATCTGGGAAACTAAATAATATGACCAAACTATACATTCTGTAAAACAACAATGCAAAATATTGCGTCAAATGACACTGTCCATGCAAGACTCACCGCATGGGAAAATGAATGGTAGATTAAAAGCAGGTGAGGAATCCAAGTTGTTGATCCATCTATAATCATCTTGATTACTTCCAGTGACCTTCTTGGGTGCATCTGTAAAATAGAAATGTTAGAGCCTCAAAGATCCAAAAGCTGTGTCATTTCAACATGGGCCATCCCCCATCATTCCACTATCTCTGCGTCTCTCCATCTGTGGTTCACCATATTTACTCTCTCTTTCTCATACAAGATTTAATAAAATTCTTGCATGAATAGCCTTTTATTTGCATCAAAATTCTTTATTAAAACCATAATGTTAATGGTGATTCTAAGTAAAATCCCTTCGTATATAAGCATCTCTTTCAAAAACTCATGAATGAGATAGAGCTTTAAATTGAAATCCAATTAAGAAAGAGAAAGTAGAACGATCATTAGATTCTCAAAGTACTTTAAAAGATGGAACTTCATCAGACCAAATACCTTAAAGGCAAGAAGGAAAGCATTTGAGATTGTAGAAAGACTCAGAACTGCCTTAACTAGTTTACAGTGACACCTGTAGTACACAATATTTTTTACTTCTGCTATATGCTAGACACCCTTCTTCATATATAAGCATCTCTTTCAAAGACTCATGAATGAAATAGAGCTTTAAATTGAAATCCAATTAAGAAAAAGAAAGTAGAACGATCATTAGATTCTCAAAGTACTTTAAAAGATGGAACTTCATCAGACCAAATACCTTAAAGGCAAGAAAGAAAGCATTTGAGATTGTAGAAAGACTCAGAACTGCCTTAACTAGTTTACAGTGACACTTGTAGTACACAATATTTTTTACTTCTGCTATATGCTAGACACCCTTCTTCACCCTTCTTCATATATAAGCATCTCTTTCAAAAACTCATGAATGAGATAGAGCTTTAAATTGAAATCCAATTAAGAAAAAGAAAGTAGAACGATCATTAGATTCTCAAAGTACTTTAAAAGATGGAACTTCATCAGACCAAATACCTTAAAGGCAAGAAAGAAAGCATTTGAGATTGTAGAAAGACTCAGAACTGTCTTAACTAGTTTACAGTGACACCTGTAGTACACAATATTTTTTACTTCTGCTATATGCTAGGCACCCTTCTTCATATATAAGCATCTCTTTCAAAGACTCATGAATGAAATAGAGCTTTAAATTGAAATCCAATTAAGAAAAAGAAAGTAGAACGATCATTAGATTCTCAAAGTACTTTAAAAGATGGAACTTCATCAGACCAAATACTTTAAAGGCAAGAAAGAAAGCATTTGAGATTGTAGAAAGACTCAGAACTGCCTTAACTAGTTTACAGTGACACTTGTAGTACACAATATTTTTTACTTCTGCTATATGCTAGACACCCTTCTTCACCCTTCTTCATATATAAGCATCTCTTTCAAAGACTCATGAATGAGATGGAGCTTTAAATTGAAATCCAATTAAGAAAAAGAAAGTAGAACGATCATTAGATTCTCAAAGTACTTTAAAAGATGGAACTTCATCAGACCAAATACCTTAAAGGCAAGAAAGAAAGCATTTGAGATTGTAGAAAGACTCAGAACTGCCTTAACTAGTTTACAGTGACACTTGTAGTACACAATATTTTTTACTTCTGCTATATGCTAGACACCCTTCTTCACCCTTCTTCATATATAAGCATCTCTTTCAAAAACTCATGAATGAGATAGAGCTTTAAATTGAAATCCAATTAAGAAAAAGAAAGTAGAACGATCATTAGATTCTCAAAGTACTTTAAAAGATGGAACTTCATCAGACCAAATACCTTAAAGGCAAGAAAGAAAGCATTTGAGATTGTAGAAAGACTCAGAACTGTCTTAACTAGTTTACAGTGACACCTGTAGTACACAATATTTTTTACTTCTGCTATATGCTAGGCACCCTTCTTCATATATAAGCATCTCTTTCAAAGACTCATGAATGAAATAGAGCTTTAAATTGAAATCCAATTAAGAAAAAGAAAGTAGAACGATCATTAGATTCTCAAAGTACTTTAAAAGATGGAACTTCATCAGACCAAATACTTTAAAGGCAAGAAAGAAAGCATTTGAGATTGTAGAAAGACTCAGAACTGCCTTAACTAGTTTACAGTGACACTTGTAGTACACAATATTTTTTACTTCTGCTATATGCTAGACACCCTTCTTCACCCTTCTTCATATATAAGCATCTCTTTCAAAGACTCATGAATGAGATGGAGCTTTAAATTGAAATCCAATTAAGAAAAAGAAAGTAGAACGATCATTAGATTCTCAAAGTACTTTAAAAGATGGAACTTCATCAGACCAAATACCTTAAAGGCAAGAAAGAAAGCATTTGAGATTGTAGAAAGACTCAGAACTGCCTTAACTAGTTTACAGTGACACTTGTAGTACACAATATTTTTTACTTCTGCTATATGCTAGACACCCTTCTTCACCCTTCTTCATATATAAGCATCTCTTTCAAAGACTCATGAATGAGATAGAGCTTTAAATTGAAATCCAATTAAGAAAAAGAAAGTAGAACGATCATTAGATTCTCAAAGTACTTTAAAAGATGGAATTTCATCAGACCAAATACCTTAAAGGCAAGAAAGAAAGCATTTGAGATTGTAGAAAGACTCAGAACTGCCTTAACTAGTTTACAGTGACACTTGTAGTACACAATATTTTTTACTTCTGCTATATGCTAGACACCCTTCTTCATATATAAGCATCTCTTTCAAAAACTCATGAATGAGATAGAGCTTTCAATTGAAATTCAATTAAGAAAAAGAAAGTAGAACGATCATTAGATTCTCAAAGTACTTTAAAATATGGAACTTCATCAGACCAAATACCTTAAAAGCAAGAAAAAAAGCATTTGAGATTGTAGAAAGACTGAGAACTGCCTTAACTAGTTTACAGTGACACCTGTAGTACACACAATATTTTTTACTTCTGCCACATGCTATACCCCCCCCCCCCCCCCAAATGCTATTTGTTTCTTCACGAGTTCACGTCTTTAATATTTATGTTGAGCACACATTTTTATTTACAAATTTATGTTACTAAATTACATTTATATTATTTGAAAATTTATTCTTGCCGTATTGTCATTCAGCGCTTTTCGGTTTCTTAAATCTTAATGGTCCCACACATCTGTGATTCCTGCAGCCACTCAAATCACCTACATACCTTTTGCCTTTCTCTATTATTCTACATTTTCCCCTTCACTAGTTTACAATTGTTATAATAGGAATAGCATTATTCACATTTATATAGATGTGTACAGTGAAAAGCTACATTTGCATCTCTTGGTGTTTAGATTTTAAGCCTACATGTATTTGAACAGTAGCGTTTTGGTGTTTAACAGTATCATTTTGGTGTTTAGATTTAATATTTTGATAGGTAAAATATTAGTTTTCGTTATTTTAGTGTTGAACAACTTGTCTAAGCATGCTGGATTATATTTGGTTGCTTAAAAGTTAAATATAGTTGAATTCGATTAGCATTATCATTTTAATACTCTAAAAGCTTCTATAAAACTCTTAAATAATATCTCATATTTTAAAAATTATTTTAAACATGATTAAATTAAGTTATAGCCTATGCTTTACATATTTTAAGAAAATTAAGTATATAGATAGTGTCATCTTAAAAGGAATTTTGAACTACTCTGTAGTTAGTGTCCCCTAAAAGTCATTTTATGTCCGAGGAAGATGGTCATCTGTGAAATCCCTGAGTCGGACTCTAGAATGGTCATTATAGTGGGGTATTTATCTCTGCTCTCATGCAATCGAGCAAAACCCCTGTGTTATTTGTCTAGATACTTGACTGTTTATTCTTATTGGCCTGAATATCTGACTGTAAAATAATTTAATTTGTTAAGTTAACTTTTGATTTGATTTGAAGGAATCATATGTGAACATGTTTTGAGTTGTCATAATATTTAGGCCACTTGTGATATGAAATCTATCAATTATTTAAGATTATGAATTTGAAGATTATGCATGAGTTGAATTTCTATTCATTTTGTTACATTTTCCTGGTACATATTATATATTTAGAATGTGACAGATTCATGTTAAATTGTAATTATCATATGAGTTAAGAAGTTTATTACCATATGATAAGCATGTATTGGTTATGAATGTGCCTACTATGTCTTAGGGACTCACACATATGATTAACCATTTTTCAAAAACTTCTAGGGATTAGAAAGTTATGGCTCCAACATGGGTAGGTTGGAGTGTGATCTAGGGCAAACTTTAATCTACTCCCTAATGGATAATGTAGGTTTTACTTCCTTTTATATGCAGTGAGATAATGAAATTTGTGGAAGTGAGATGTATAGTGATGTAAATGTTGTAAATTATGTGTGCTTATGCTAATAGTAATGGTATGGTTGCATTTATTAGAATTGTAGATGGTTTGGCTTTACATGCCTCACAGTTTTTTCCATCTCACAACATTTATAATTATGTGTGGGACATCCATGTGTTGGGGGACTGTAGGGAAGGGGATGCCACGATTTCCTCTCTCCATTCTAGCTTGAAAAGTTAGCTGCCTACCCTATAAGAGCTCCCAGACCCCTCAAACATCAAAAATCATATGAGATTGGCCGAGATCGTGGGAATGGATTGGGGGGGGGGGGGATTGACTGGGATTTTGTATAATCACATAATTATTGGCCATTTCAATTCAAAAGCATAGGGAAGATCTGGATAGGCCCATTTAGAGCAGAACCGCATTAGTTGTAGCCTCCACGCCGTCAAAGCACAACTAAGTGACATGTGGGATCCCTAGATACTGTTATGGCACTATGGCCTGAACTTGGGATGAATATCTTAGGTAAATGGCAAATTAAAACAAGGGTCTGATTTTTGGATCAAGAGTATAATCTTCGGAAGAATGTAACAACATAACCTAGGCACTCATTTGCATGCTATATCTATGGTGAATGATGAGGTTTTCATATATCTCTTGAACAGAAAATAAAAGCACCTTAATTTTCAGTAATGTGGTTCTTTAATTAAGACTTTGAAGATAGATGGAAATATCCAATAAAATAGAACACTAAAACAAAAATGGGGAGTTAGGAGTGAGATTGCCACACTAACCTTATAAAAGAGAAATAGGAAAACTGCAAAGACCCAACTGAATCTGAAATTCCTTCCAATCGGCAGCAGGATCTTCGTATTTAGAAAAGAAAAAAAAAACAGTAAATACTGTAATCATTTTCATGCATATAAATATTATATGTGAAATATTGTGGACCATATAAAAGAATGAACACTATGTCATCAATAGTTTATTTGATGCAACTGCAGCTACTCCGATTTTTGGAATAAAATGAACATGTGCATTTGTGTTCTCCATTATTTTGATAGAATTCACAGTTTGGTTTGTCAACCTGTACAATTTAAGTAGGAGGGATGGCAGTTAGTCATCAAATAACATATTTGCTTTTGAACCTCCTAACAGCAATCTAATATGCTTTCTTCAGTTAATGCAATTGCACCTAGATTATGCTTCAAAAAATTGATCTCAATTTTAAAAAAGGCAGAATAAACATCAAGTAATGGATTTGCATTTGATTTTTTTTTCCAGCAACTCAATGGGTTAATAATATTAATTCTAAATTGGATTCCCCAAAGGAAAAGTGTGAACACATCCTTTATCTATATTTTGATAGAAGTTAAAATTTTGTATCCCATGTCTAGCAGTCATGTCATATTGAAAATTAGTAATCAAAGAGGAATTGTTTCATTTTGCACCTCCCTGAGGAGATTGTGGAGAGTGGTTTCTTCAGACAGTTGCAGCTTTACAGGAGGATGCTGACGGAAAAGTTTGTGTGTGAAAGGCCCAAAGGCATCACAGCTTAAAGATGGATGTCGCAAAAAAAAAAAAAAAAGTATAACTCTTTGTTCATGGGCCAAGATAAATAAGACATGCGGTTTTAAATATTTATGTTTGGGTTAAATAAGGCTAAGAGGCCTTTTTGAAATTATCATTTGGTCCAAAATTTAAGATGACCTAATTAATGGGTTGAACAAAAAATAAAATAAAATTGTTAAACCACAAACTCCGGGCCTAAAATCAGATCCAATAAATGAAGCCCATTTAAAAGGCAATCTAGGAGGTCATCCAATACGTTAAGAAGGGGGAGGACGACGAGAAGAAATGGAGGAGGGGGTTCGATCGAAAAAGGAAAAAGGGAGAAGTCGCGTTGGAGAGGAGGAGAGAAAGCAAATCCCACAAAGCACGGAGCGACTTCCTCCTCGGCTCGGCAGCGTTAGGGGTCATCAAACGCCATCTGCGGTGGGGCAGTCAGTGGGCCCGACAGGCCTGCGGGGCTCAATCTAATATTGGGTCGGATCATCACACTTCTTTTAAGTTTTTGTAGATTATTAGAGCTGGACTAAAAATTCAAAATTTAGGCTAATCTCGAATTTTGTATTCTTCTCAATCAGATCCAATAGATCGGTAATATTAAACTTTAGTTGATAGAACTTCAAATCAATCGATGAGTATTAAATTTTCAGTCGACTAAATTCTAAATCGATCGACCGATGTTAAATATTTAGTCGATCGATAGTACTCTTATGTATACTCTTAACAGTATTAATAATTTTTTATATTTTTTTATTAAAAATTTCAAATTAAGTTAGATTGATATCAGATTTTATAATTTGATAAATTACTTGAACCCGATCCGATCCGGCCATCTCCTTCTTCTTCTTCCAAGCTCCTGCTACATGTTCTCACTGTCCATCCGGGTCACATCCATTCTTGACCCTCGTATGATCTTTGCACAAGGCAGTGGCTGCATCAAGAACCATCCAAAGGCGCTGGACTTTGGAAGGCACCAATGTTTGGGGAACATCCCGGCATAAAATTGGATAAATGCTCAAATTGTCAAATTTAAATCTATTAAGTCCCAAAACCAACCCAGAACTTGAACATTTTTTCGTGAAGCTAAGGTAAGCAAAAGGGAACAGGAATAAGTCATCCAAAAGTTCCAAATCTGAAATCCAGATCCATTCATCAAAGAAAATCATAAAGATTTTAAAAACAATAAAGAAATAAAAGAGGATAACAATGAAACACAAAACAAAACTCCAAAATTTCAATTTTTGAACTGCCTATTAAAAATGTCACATGAAATGCAGAAAATAACGAAAATCGTAGAGAAAAAAGATATGTATATAAAAAAAAATCTGAACTTCAGTACTTTCAATCAAAAGGTCACAAAAAAAGAAAGGAGAAATAATGAAAATCACGAAACAACAAAAAAGATCACGAGAGAAACAAGTAATAGAAACAAAAGCAAAGAAGAATTCTAAGATTTCAGATCTTTCAACTAGAAAATGGCAAAAAATGGAAAATAAAATAAAATTCACCAAGAATGAAACATAAAACAACGAAAATCACAGAAAAAGGTTAAGAAAACCAAAAAAAAAAAAAAAAAACAATTCTAAATTTGAATTTCAAATCTTTCAAATAAACACAATGAAAAAAAAAAAAAAAAAAAACTAAAAAAAAAACTCTAAATCTTGTTCTCTAGTTGATTAATAAAAAAGTCACAAAGAATAACAATAACCAAATCCATAAAAAATAAAAAAAAGGTGAAAATCATGAAAAAGAACACAAAACAAAACCCTAAAAAATTGGAATTCCCAATCAGAAGATTGAATTATAAAGACACAGAAAAAAAAATCATATGGAAAAGACCAAAACATTACATAAGATTCTAAATCTGAATTCCATGACAAGTCAAAACACAATAACAAAATCCTAGACATCAGCTTCAATTAGAATTCCAGAATAAATCAACATTTCAAACAAGCTTCAAAAAAAGAATTAAAAGCAAAGTCAAAATAAAGCTTCACATTTTCAGTCGAAATTCCTAATTGGAGCAAAAGGCACACAATCGAATCATGATTGAAGTACAATATTTGAAAAGAAAATCCTAGGAGCTCAGATGAAAAACTTTATAAATGATCCGGTTTTTCAAACCTTTAAGCTAAAAAAACAAAATTCAATTCACATCTTTGGCCATCGAAATCATAAATTTCAGAATCAATCTCAAGTTTTCCCAACTCGAACTCAACAGTCAAATCTCATACGTAAGTGTTGTATGAAGCCACAAACAGCAGCCTGGAATCTGACATTTAAACCCCAATCTCAGGATAAAAGTTTCACAGTTTGAACATCAACACAAACTAAAAATAATGATGAAATCCATAAAAATTGCACAAACATTTCCAACTTTAAGTCGTTTAGTTGGAACTTCAAGATCCAGATTACTTCTTAATAATAAAACCAGTGGGCAATAAGTCACTCAAATCAATGCCAATTCCAAGTTTTCTAATAATAATCCTATGGTTAAATCTCAGATAAAATGGCAATACCAAAAACCCAAATCTAAAATCAGAAATTTGAAAGCTTAGCCAAAGACAAAATCAAATCATCATCATCATCATCAAAGCCTTATCCCATTATATGGGGTCGACTATATGAATCTTTTCCGCCAAAGATTTCTATCAAGTGCTATATTAGTGTTTAAACTCATGAAGTCTAAGTCCTTTCTAATAACATCACACCATCTCATTTTAGGCCTTCTCCTACCTCTTTTACTAGTATCCACTAAGATTTGGTCACAGCTTTTAACCGGCGCCGAGTTAGGGCGACGATACACATGTCCAAACTCAAATCTGAAATCAGACATCTGAAAGCTTAGTCAAAGACAAAATCAAATCATCATCATCATCAGAGCCTTATCCCATTATTTGGGGTCAACTACATGAATCTTTTTCCGCCAAAGATTTCTATCAAGTGCTATATTGGTGTTTAAACTCAAGAAGTCCAAGTCCTTCCTAATAACATCGCACCATCTCATTTTAGGCCTTCTCCTACCTCTTTTACTAGCATTTACTAAGATTTGGTCACATCTTTTAACTGGCGCCGAGTTAGGGCGACGATACACATGTCCAAACAACCTAATTCTATTTTCTCTCATTTTTCTATCAATTGGAGCTATCCTCAAATCCTCACGGAAGCACTCATTCCTAATCTTATCTTTTTTAATCTTACCATACATCCATGTCAGCACCATCATCTCTGCTACACACATTTTGTTAATGTGTTTTTTTCACACTGCCCAACACTCGGTACCATATAATAAAGCAGGTGTCACTGCTATTCTTCACTAGTATACCATATAATAAAGCAGGTGTCACTATTGTTCTTCACTGGTATACGATGATCACAGAGGACTCTTAATGCACTTCTCCATTTTAGCCTGCTTGCCTTAATCCTGTGTGCCACATATATCGTCATGAATCTCCCCATTCTCTTGGATGATAGACCCTAAGTATCGAAAGTTACTATTTTTAGGAATGTCTTGTCCATCAATAGGAGTAAGTCAGAATTTATGCATTGCAATAATAGTAATGAGAGAAACCTTTAGACTCTAAAGAATGCGTCCAACTTTCTAGCTTAACTAAACCATCGATACTCATCAATTAAGATAATATCATCTGCAAATAACATTCATCAAGGAATATCATTATGTAATTACTTTGTTAACTTATCTATAACCAGAGTAAAGAGATATGAACTTAGAGTAAAACCTTGATGCAAACTTATAGTAACCGAAAATTCACAAGTCTCTCCAGTAATAGTTTTCACACTAGTAGTAGCACTCTCGTACATATCTTGAATCAAGTCAACATATCCTTAAGAGACTCTCTTCTTTGTTAATGTCCACCAAATCAAATCTCTTGGTACTCGATCATATTTAGATCAGAATTCGTGTAAGGATTTGACATTATATTTACTGCTGACTATCAAATACAAAATAAAAAATCATCTCAAATGCCCAAATTAAAATTATGCATGCCTCTTTTGACTTTTCTAAGTTGGTCCATGGATTACTAAATATGCAAGGCTATTCTTTTTCATGTGTATCTCGATTATATTAATGACTCAGTTTCCAGCCATCTTTAGGCACTTTGTTGTTCTTTAATTTTTTTTATTCAATAATCTTATGTTCATTGAATATTAGCATATGAGATTGGCATTTGCAACTAAAACATCTTTAGAATGTTACGTGTGATGATTAATTTTCCAAATTTATTTTTTTCAAGTAAATCTATTACTAAACGAGGATATTTGGCTCCAAAATTTTCAATTGATTAATCAAGGGTTTTCTCACACCTCATGTGTGAGATGTAATTAATGTTATTCCTTTATGAATAGCGGGATAGGGTCCACTCTAACTCCTAATCTTCTGATCCTTCTGTTAGATAGCGTGGACCTAATTTTCTTCAAAATCAAAATAAAAAAGTATTTCCAAATATGGCACACCTCGCACCTTTCTCCTTATTTTCTTTATTCAAGATTCATTTTTTTCTTCGACCATAGTTTGGCAACAGTGCATCTGACATCCAGTGTCAACTTTATAAAGCACATGTGGCTTCTGTTACATTTACTGAGGATGATTCCTATACATGCAAGGACAACTCAATGGCCAACCTATCAATTAGATATTAATTGATCTAGGGGCAGCTATCAACATCATGCCAGCAAAGGTCTTAAAAAAAATCATTTTAATGTTCATATTAGGAAGGTTCATGATCAAGATTGCTAGCTAAAACCAACAAGTTGAAGTACCGATAGGGGCAGCCGAGTTGGAGCTTTCTATGGGAGATTTCACTACCACAATGTTATTCCATATTATCGACTCCAAACTACTTATAAGGCCTTATTGGGGAGGCTGTGGCTACACTAACACTGGGTGGTTCCATCAACTCTCCACCGGTACATAAAAATTTCTCTAAATGGTAGTAAAGAGCATCGAATTTTTGCAGATTTGACACCATTCGAAATTCATGAATGCCACTTGATGGATGCTTGCCTTTATGAATTGGAGAAACCATTAGAGCAGAAATCAAGTTTGCAAAAAGATAAAGGAAAGCAGAAAGAGGAAGTCAAGCATGTAGTTACTAAATCCAAAGAGGAGCATAGAAGGATGATTTCCACCACCCCCAGAAGACTATATATTCAATCAGTCGAGAGCAGCCAGAATATTAGAGATGGCAATATAATTACCAGAGCAGGACCTCCCTTTATGCAAGCTAGTTTCCATAAAGCACCAACAACTGAGATACTAGTTCCAAAATTGTTGATCAAGCCAATATTTCAGTATGAATGCCAAAAAGTGGAACCCCCTCAAGACATTCACAATCACTAATGAAGGAAATAAGAAAATCATATTCTACAAAGTAGATGAACAGGCAATAAAGCAAGAAGTGGACTGCTATATCCAAACCCCTTGATATGAATAAACATATAGAAAAGTTGGCCAAAAATCAAGGGGTTTCTTTCCAACAAGCTGTGGTATCCCTCAAATATGTCTAAAGAAATCCTAAGGGGAACAGAATTCCAGGATTGAGCTACATAAACATTACTTCAGAATGTGTGCCCATCTCTCTGGCCATCAACACTATCGCAGTTTCGTGTGAAGCTGAAATTTCTTGTGAAGCCCATTATGATGATTATGATGATGAGGAAATTTCAATTCCCATCATGATTAATGGACTAAAAGTGGACACCTGTCAATGTTGGAAATCACTAGAGGAAGCATTTGAAATTCAATGCAACCTATTGCCATAAAATGAAACTAGTTAAGTCGTGATTACAAAACAACACCCAACATTAGGAACCAAGATGTCAATGCAGGAGGAGGCTAGATCATCTAAAATGGGTCATTATCAAGATCAAGAGGCAAAAGGAGTTGGGAAAGTAGAACAGTCAGAAGATTCACAAGGGATAATTCTTATTGATGGCATAGAAGTCTATGAACTAGAGGAAGAAAGTGAGGAGTTAGTAGAGTTACAACAAGCACTAATAGAATTGGAAGACGGTGGACTGGCGACAATTGATGAATCATTAGAAATCATCCTAAGGGCAACTGAAGATCTGTTGAACCAAAAAAATAGCAGCAAGCAAATCCTGAACCAAGGCTATGGCCACTGGATAAAGGTTTCAGAAATTGGTGTATTCAAGAAAAGGAAAATAGAGAAAAGGGATGGACGGGGTCGATGGCCTTCCATTTGGTGTTTTGGACAAAAAGATGAAGAAGGGGGGAGAGGGATACCTGTAGAAGTCCGGTCACCCCTCTCTTCCTTAGCCGCTGCTTGCAGAAGACAGGGAGAGAAGGTTGGGGTCCCTGTTAAGGGTCCCCCTGCCCGCGGCTGCTGCCTGGGCCCAGCGCCGCCGCCGCTGCCTCCTCCCTTCGCCGGCGCCGCTGCCTCACGCCGCCGCTCCTGCCTGCATCCAGCGCCGGCGCTGCCGGCCACCCTTGCTCGCCCGCGTCGCTGTTGCTCAAGGCCGCCGCCGGCCTCCCTTCGCCGCCGTTGTTGCCCGGCGCCGCCGCCGCTCCTGCCTGCATCCAGCGCCGGCGCCGCCGGCCACCCTTGCTCGCCCGCGCCGCTGTTGCTCAAGGCCGCCGCCGGCCTCCCTTCGCCGCCGTTGTTGCCCGGCGCCGCCGCCGCTACCTCCGCCCTTCGCCACCGCCGCTGCCGGTTCCTGGCGCCGCCCCTCCCTAGCTGCGTCGCCGTCGGGAAGGAAGGAGGAGGAGGGCCGCGAAGGTTTCCCCTCTCCCCTGCTCTGTTTCGCAGAGCTAAACCGGGAAAGGGCCAAAGAAAGAATGACAAGGGGAAATTAGACAAAAAATGAAAGAAGCAGAGATTAAACTGCAAATACGCAACTTAAAAATTGCGTAAAACCCCCTGGACAAACGTGCAGACCTCCGGGGAGAGTGCGCAAACCTTCCGGCCGGGCGTCTTTTGCCCAACCACTATATAAGAAGCCCTGGGACAGCCCAAGAAGGGGGAGTTTTTTCTGAGCCAGAAAACTCGAGCAAGGCTTCGGGAAAAAAGACTGCAAGACAGTCTGGAAAAAGGGTCTGCAAGGCAGCCCTGAAGATTATCGTGCAAGGCACGAGTCTTTTCTCTCAAGTTTATAAAAAAGGTCTATTGGGCTTACCTTATTGGGCCAATTTTCTTATTGGGCTTGGGACTGCTTATTGGGCCAGACTTGTATTTCCACACAATTAATTGAGATATTTTGTGCTTATTGGGCCGACATTTGACAAATTCTCATGTGTGATTTAATGGGCCTATTGGGCTATTTTTAATCATTTAATCATACGTTATACGAATT
Source organism: Colocasia esculenta (assembly GCA_014218235.1). Classification (NCBI taxonomy): domain Eukaryota; kingdom Viridiplantae; phylum Streptophyta; class Magnoliopsida; order Alismatales; family Araceae; genus Colocasia; species Colocasia esculenta. The sequence continues at coordinate 144,953,057 of CM024762.1, read as the reverse complement.
ATTTCACGTAGTGTCACGTTTATTTTAAACATTGCACTACTTAATTTCTTAACCAAAATCAACCAAGTTTTCGACAAACGTTAACGAAATATTTTCCAAACATTATTCTTTAATTTTCAATAACATAAAATCAACAAACAAATTATGTTTCACATCAATTTTAATCCACCTTAAGTTAATGCACATTTAAATCAATTAAATAAATGAAAACATTAACTTAATTCATGTAATTCTAATTTAAATAAATAAAAAACGAAAATGGTTAAATAAATGAAATTAATAATTCTAAAATACCAAAAAATGGGAAAATATATTTAAAAATCAATAAAAATGAAATAAATATCAAAAAATTCCAAAAAAAATAGATTGCATGCTTGCAACCATGTTTTCTTTCATGTGTAATTCATTTCATTCAAATGTGAATCGTATTCTCTTGTTTCTAAGGGTTTGTCTGATGGTTAATCAAGGGTATTCAGCCTTTGTGCTGATATAATTAACACTAACCGCAGTTAGTGGGAGAGGTCAATGAACTAAACAAGACCATGTCCTTGTAAATAAATAAAAGTTCAAATAAATTAAATCAAATCCAAAGATAAATTTAAAAATTTTAAAGTGTTAAAAAATAATTCTCACAAAGATGGCGACTCCACTGGGGACCTCCCTTCCCTTCATCTCTTCATCAGACAACACCCTAACAATAAGATGTACTCACATTCCAATTTTTGTGCAGGTCATAACTCTACAATGGCGACTGCAACTCACACTCCAGGTGTGGTCTTTGGCCCACTTGTGGTCTAGGACCACATAAGAAATGGCTACCTCACAGCACCAACCAGATTTGGAGCCTTTCCTCCAGTGGTGGAGTCTCCATACTTCTTGGGCGTAATACCGACCGTACTACCTGCCACTTCCAAGGCCCATGAAGCAAACAAAGCAAAGGAAGAGCCTCAAGCTCAGGAGGCTAATCTGATAGAAATGTTTACAACCTATGCTATCAACTTCACTAACACTCCAACTGTTGGAAAGAACAGAAGACGCAAGTCTAGCAAGAAGCCCACAACACGTGGCATTTCAAGTTCTGGCAAGACTGTCCGAGTTGGCGATCTCCGGATCCGCCTGGACGGCAATGAAACCCTAATGATACCGGAGCGGCATGTAGCTACCGTATCGGTAAAGAACAATTTCGACATACTCCCTAAAGTGCGGCAGGACAAGCCAAGTTTCAAAGTGAAAGATGTGAAGAAGCAATGGATGAAAGTTGAAACCAAGAATAATCAACATGACAAATTTGGCTTCAAGAAATACAAAGGCAATGTTGAAAAGAATGAAATATATATAGCTCGCCTCGTGTCAAACAAGTGTGGGTCACCAAAGAAAAAGCTCAAGAACTTCAAAAGACAAGGGCCCCGCAATCTCTTGTAGGAAAAAAAAATACAAGAACAATCATGAAGCAAGACCCGACAAACTGGCAAACCTTCGGGAGAAGAAAGGTCCAAGAAAGACAAAGGGAGCCTTCCCAAGAGTCTCGGACTAAAAGAAGCACCCCTCCTTTACCAGTTGATCTGCAAAGAGGATCTAAAAGAAAAAGGGTATATCAAGAAAGAAGACAAGCAAGCCCGGAGACAGGGCAAAATTTCAAGTCATAAAAACACAAGAGGGATGATGATATCCCTAGAATATCAATTTTCCAACGCCTGGGCGCCCCTGTACGCCTTAGGCAAAAGAAAAGAAGAACAGTACAAATCACTGAAGAAGGCATGCGGATATACACTTGCTATGCCTCCAACATCAACCTGCCTGCAATAGCTGACCAGGCAGAAACTTCAAATATGGAGTAGCATCCCTCGATGTCTAGTCGCCGAAGAGAGCAAGCTCGAGCCTGGCTTGACTGAGTAAATGCGGAGGTGGACTTGCCACACCAAAATGAAGGAGGTATGGGGGCTGCTGACATTGCCACCACATCAAACCACCCTCCAGATTAGGGTCGATCTGTTGAAAGCCCTAACATCAGGGTACCCTCATTGCCAAATTTAGAAATGGTAATGCAAGAAAATCAAAAGCTAAAGGCTATGTTGGAAAGCCTTATGCAACAATTGGAAATGGCAGCGCCACTGCCACCACTACAGCCTCCGCAACAGGCACAACAGAAATTGCAACCTCAGCAACTTCAACAAGCAAGCCAACCAGTGACACCCCAGCCTAGGAATGTGCTACCAAGTACACCCCGTGCAGATTCATGTTTAGGCAACCAATGGAGAATCCAAATTCATGCCATGAAGAAACTCAAGAGGTGCATGTTGCAGAACAAAGGCATGATGCACCGCAATTGAATACTACATTTGAAAGAACAATGGTCTCTCAGAGGGCCATGATTGAACAAATAATTGAAGCAAAGATAGCTGAGCAGAATGAGGGGTCTGCCACCTATGACCTATATATGGTACCATACCCTGTACACCATCTCTTCAAAAAGCTCCCAACGGAACACCCAAAGGTCCCTAAATTTTCAAAATTCAATGAGGATGGGTCACCTCATGAACATATAGCTCATTACATGAGCAGCATGGCAGAACTGGCAACTGAAGAGTCATACCTTTTAAGGTACTTTTCAAACTCACTTACGGGGCCAACTTTTCAATAGTATGCCCGGTTGAAGCCTGACTCAATAGTTGGTTGGGAAGATATGCAAAGAAAATTCTATGAACGTTTCAGAGTGACAGAAAGAAGAGTCACTTTAGCAGAACTTATATCCTTAAAGCAAAACAAAAATGAGTCTGCTCTGGATTTCATTAAAAGATGGCGTGACATGAGCATGAAATGTGAGCAACCACCAGCACGTAAAGATGCGGTGAAATTATGTCAAAGAAGTCTGAAGCCAGAAATCAAGGAAAAGCTCGTAGGGGCCAATATTCTGACATTTGAACATCTCAACAACACAGTGGCAGAGATAGAAATCTTCTTTGCCGAAAACCCCACTGCTTTATATGGAAGGGGTAAATCTCCTAAAGACGAAAACACCAGGTCATGAGAAGTAAATACCGTGGACTTTTCGGTAGCCCTAGGGAAAACTGGGGGCAAGGGAGATACCTCTGCCTCTTCAAATTCAAAGAAAGAAGAAAGGAGATTTGCCCCCACCCTAAGTGAGAGGCTCAACACTCCTTATTCATTTACCAGGGAGCATACAAGAGAATTGTTGGACATATGTCTCCAAGAGAATCTCATGACACTCCTAGAGCCCAAGCGTCCAGAAGAAGCAGCAATGGTGGACAAGCCCAATTATTGCCTATATCATCGCGTGCTGGGTCACGCTCTAGAAAATTACTATCTGTTCAAAAATCGGGCAGAAAAGCTAATTCAAGAAGGAATTATTGACATGGCTGAGCACTTGGTAAATCCACCGAAGCCACACCAACAACCAAAACTCACATTCTCTGCTAATGTGATCAATGTTATGACCCAAGCTAGGTCCCAATAGGCCAAACACAAATGGCGCAAGCTGGATGGCTAGATGAGCTGTCCAGAGTTGCTGCATATGACTCCCGAGGGAGATAATGGAAGGTGCTATTCAGGCCACATTCCACCATAAGCAAGAAGAAGCAAGTTGGACCCTGGTGAATACAAACAAGAGGTCAGCCCCTATGAAGCTCCAAAAAAAAAAAAAGAAGATTGAACCAGAAAGTCATACCTCGGCAGCGTCGCCCCACCCAAGGAAATAGAAAAAGAAGTAATTCTTCAAGAATTGGCAGTCTTGAAAAAAAAAATTCAATCAAATCAAAAGAAGAATGAGAAGAAGAAGAATCTGCCGTTGAAATAAATAAGCCAATGCCCACAGTGGAAATAAATGAGAAACCATCTCAAACACCAATTAAGGAGGGGGCAAAATGTTTGACACCCCTCGGAGCTAAACAACTTCTTCTAGACAAAGAACGAGAGCTGGAAATGGGCGACAATGCTACCATCCTCTCTCCACCACATACATGCAATGGTTTAGCAAAAGTGATGGCCCCTTAACAAGGCAAACAAAGGCAAAGAAATAATGGGGGCATATCCAAAAAGAAAAGGAAAAATCATCGTCAACAAAGAAACATCGACGTTAAAGTTCAGCATGCAGTTGGAGGATCCTGAGCAAAGGCCATTACAACTGCATAGGCCCATTGTCAAGCTTAGAAATAATGTCATCAGCCAAGTGATAAAAGCTGGCATACCACTTCCATTGAATCGTATACAAATGACAAACCCTCAGGAGGTCTACACATTGGAGCTTCCAAAATTCTTGTTGGCTTATCATGCTGAAGGATAGCCAATAGTGTTTCTATAAAGGGTAGCCGGTACCCAAACAATCTCCAAATGATTTTGGCTAGAAGATGCCATTATTAAATTGAATGAAATGGTAAAAGATCTGAAAGACATGCCAGAGCAAATAAAGGCAATATGACAAAAGCAAAATGTTCAAGTTCAAAGTCGAATGAAAGCCAAGCTACATCAAGCAATGTGGTACCCCTACCAATGTCAGAGGGGCAACCGCCATTCCCCCACAATGACACAAGAGGTCCTAGATGGGATGATGAATGTCAGAAAGTCCTTGACAAAATCAATATTTGCTCAATCCTCTTATGTTGGGGGCACCTATCAAGGGCAAGCTTTTAAGTGCGGCCATATGTGCATCACTGGGGGTATTGTTAGCTTTAAAAATGAAAAAAAAGTGAGAAGAAAGAAAAGAAGAAAAAAGGAAAATAAGAGAAAAAGAAAGAAAAAAAAGGGGCAGCGCATGGCAGAGGGCTTAACAAACTCATCCAATGCTAGAAGACTCCTCTCTGAATACAGAATTGATTGATGAGAAGATGCTCCCTGCTCAAGAAACTTATGAAGCACAAGAAACTCAACTTAAATATTGACAATTATATTTTGATGGGGCTGCACGGGCTTCTATCAAAACTGATGGCACATCAACAAATATGGCAGGGGTAGGAATTGTCTTCATAACCCCAGAAAAATGGATATTGCGTTATTCATGTGCTCTAATGGAATCTCTCACAAATAATGAAGCAGAATATGAAGCCCTTATAGTTGGCTTGGAAATCGCCCTAGAAATGGGCATAAGATGCATTGAAGTGTTTGACTATTCGTTGCTAGTCATCAAACAAATGTTGGCCATTTTTGAAGTAAAAAAAAAAAGAGAATTGAAAGCCTACTTTGGGACAACTACAAGACTCAGCGACAGGTCCTACCACTTCAAAATAGAACATGTCAGAAGAAGTCAAAACTCACAAGCTGAGGCATTGGCCATGCTCACATCTTCCCTTAAAACTTCCTCCAGAAAGTGAGTTGGGAATCACCATCAAAAATAGAAGATTGCTTCCAAGCACTTGGAATCGCTATGAGGGTTTGACAACTTTTGAGGCAAATGCACTGGAAGAAAATGAAAGTCAAGAAGAAGATGATTGGCATGTTCCTATCATCAAGATCAAAAATGGTTGGCTACCAAACAAAAGAGGGGAGCGAGTGCAATTGCTGTGAAGAGCTGCTTCTTACAAATTGATAGATGATACATTATATAAATTCACACTTGAAAAGGACAAATTGGTACTGTTGAGGTGCCTCTCTCCAAAAGAAGCCAAGATGGTCATGCGGGAGGTATATGCACGATTGTGTGGAGCCCACCAATCTGTCTCAAAGGAAAAAAAGTGAAAATCAACATAAAAAGCAAAGGCTTCCATTGGCCAACCATGTTTGCAGGTTGTGAGCGATTTGCTCGAATCTGCCCCCAATGTCAGGCCTATGGGCCCGTGCCAAGAAAACCACTAAGTAAACTCCATCCAACAATGCCAACACGGCCATTTACTGAATGGGGAAAGGACATCGTTGGTCCCCTCCCCACATCCTCCAAGGAATACAAATACATACTTGTTGTCACAAATTATTCTCAAGATGGGCTGAGGCCATACCCCTGAAAGAAACTGCTGGAGAAGCGGTGGCTCGCTTTGTCCAACATCACATCATATATCAATTCGGCGTTTCGAGTCGGATCATGTCTGATAATGGCACTCTATTCAAAAATTAAACAATATACAAATTGATAACAAAATTCCATATTGAGTGGAGAACATCAACAGTTTATTACCCTCAAGCCAATGGGTTAGCCAAAGCCTTCAACAAAACTTTATGCAAGCTCATGGTCAAATTGGTAAATGGCCAAAAGCGCGATTGGGACAAAAAGATACATGAAGCTCTATGGGCCTATCGCAACATCTACAAAACTCCTATAGGATGCTCGCCCTTTTCCCTAGTCTATGGGACCGAAGTAGTCATCCCTGTTGAAATCAAGCTCTCATCTTATAGGGTAGCTCTCCACTACGGGTTCCTTACGGACGAGGAGAGTGAAATTGAAAGGCGGCTTGAAGAGTTGTCAAATTTGGAAGAAAAGCGTTTGGTTGCATACCAACGACTTCAAAATTATCAAGCACGAATGTCCCGCGCTTTTGACAAAGCCAGTGAAAGAAAGAGCTTTAAAAAAAAAAGAGAGATCTTGTCATGGTCAAGAAAAAGGACGGCATAACCTCCCAACCCAAAAGCAAATTCATAGCCAATTGACTTGGCCCATTTGTGGTCGACAAAGTGTTTGAAGGTGGTCCTCATACAGTAGTTGACCAAAAAGAAAATGTTATGTTTTCGTCTTTAAATGGCGGACACATGAAATTGAACCATACTCCCGAGTGTGAGTGCGTCTATACAATGCAACAGGTGGATCTAACTTCGGTACACACTGAAGATATAGAAGTGATTTCGCAGCAAGATCTTCCAAATGAATAAGAAAAAAAGAAAGAAAAAAAGGAAGAAAGAAAAAGAAAAGAAAAAAAAAGAAAGGGGCTTAAAAATGAGGTGCCCTGGCAGACTTGATCCATTACTCTGTTAAAATGGATCAAGGGCAAAAATGCCTAAAACCCAGCCGAGGTGAAAACCCGAAAGGGCGCCTCAGGTAAAAATGGGAAACCCTGCTGCATGAAAACATGAAAGGGGGTGCAGACAAAAGAAAGAAGGGGCCAATTGTGGTGAAAACCTCAAAAGGGCATCACAATCGGTATATCAAAAAAAATGAAAAAAAATGATGATGAGGGTACTCTCTCGACCTTTTTTAGAACGAGGTTGAGTTATCCCGCATTCCTTATAAAAGGAAAGACACAAGAGTTGTCAATGACGAAACAACCCTTAAGTTCATTCAAATGAATAATCCAATTCTGGGGCTACGACCGAGACAACGATGATTGTGTCTTTCCGCCCTTATAAGAAGTGTGGGAAATTCGAACTCTGCTCAAAGAAAGGGAGAGGAGGAGAACCCAAACAAAAGAGAAAACTCTCATTCTAAAAATAAAAAGAAAAAAAAAGTAAAGAAAAAAGTCAAATCTCGAGCTTCTTTGGCTAACAAGCCGTCAAGGCCAGTCAAAAAGCTCAAAATCCAGACCTCTTGGCTAACAAGCCGTCAAGGCCAGTCAATGGTCAAAACCCATGTCTTTTGGCTAACAAGCCGTCAAGGCCAGTCAAAAGTCAAAGGCCAAGCTTCTTTGGTTAACAAGCCGTCAAGGCCAGTCAAAGAGTTCAAAATCCAGACCTTTTGGCTAACAAGCCGTCAAGGCCAGTCAAAGGTCGAAACCCAGGTCTTTTGGCTAACAAACTGTCAAGGCCAGTCAAAAGTCAAATCCCAAACTTCTTTGGCTAACAAGCCGTAAAGGCCAATCAAAAAGCTCAAAATCCAGACCTATTGGCTAACAAGCCGTCAAGGCCAGTCAAAGGTCGGAACCCATGTCTTTTGGCTAACAAGCCGTCAAGGCCAGCCAAAAGTCAAATCTCAAGCTTCTTTGGCTAACAAGCCGTCAAGGCCAATCAAAAAGCTCAAGATCCAAACCTCTTGGCTAACAAGCCGTCAAGGCCAGTCAGAGGTCGAAACTAATGTCTTTTGGCTAACAAGCCGTCATGGCCAATCAAAAGTCAAACTCCAAGCTTCTCTGGCTAACAAGCCGTCATGGCCAGTCAAAAAAAGCTCAAAATCCAGACCTTTTGGCTAACAAGTCGTCTAGGCCAGTCGAAGGTCGAAACCCATGTCTTTTGGCTAACAAGAAAGTCAAATCCCGAGCTTCTTTGTCTAACAAGCCGTCAAGGCTAGTCAAAAAGCTCAAAATTCAGATCTTTTGACTAACAAGCCGACAAGGCCAGTCAAAGGTCGAAACCCATGTCTTTTGGCTAACAAGCCGTCAAGGCCAGCCAAAAGTCAAATCTCAAGCTTCTTTGGCTAACAAGCCGTCAAGGCTAGTCAAAAAGTTCAAAATCCAGACCTCTTGGCTAACAAGCCGCTAAGGCCAGTCGAAGGTCGAAACCCATGTCTTTTGGCTAACAAGCCGTCAAGACTAGTCAAAAGTCAAATCTCAAGCTTCTTTGGCTAACAAGCCGTCAAGGCCAGCCAAAAAGCTCAAAATCCAGACCTCTTGGCTAACAAGCCGCCAAGGCCAGTCAAAGGTCGAAACCCATGTCTTTTGGCTAACAAGCCGTCATGGCCAACTAAAAGTCAAGTCTCAAGCTTCTTTGGCTCAAGGCCAGTCAAAAAGCACAAAATCTAGACCTTTTGGCTAACAAGCCGCCAAGGCCAGTCAGAAGTCAAATTACGAGCCCTAGAGGAGCCTCAATCCTCTAAACAAATTTACGTCTCAGGGAAGCCTCTAATTCCCTACCATACATAAATCCAAACCCTCATTCCATGGCTCTTAGGGAAGCCTCTAATTCCCTACCATACATAAATTCAAACTCTCGATTCATGGCTCTCAGGGAAGCCTCTAATTCCCTACCATACATAAATTCAAACTCTCAATCCAGGGCTCTCAGGGAAGCCTCTAATTCCCTACCATATACAAATTCAGATTCTAACGGCTCTTAGGGAAGCTTTTAATTCCCTACCGACTATAAACCCAAGCTTTTGGCCAACACATCGTCAAGGTCGGCCAACGCAATTAAAACCCCAGAAGCAAATTCAAATTCCAACGGCTTTCAAGGAAGCCTTTAATTCCCTACCGCACATAAATCCAAACCTTTGGCCAACACACCATCAAGGTCGGCCAAGTCAGCCAAAATCCAAATCCAAATTCTCACGGCTCTCAGGGAAGCCTTCAATTCCCTACCATACATAAATTCAAATTCTTACGGCTCTCAGGGAAGCCTTTAATTCCTTACAAAAAAAAAGAAAAAAAAGAAAAAAAAGAAATAGAATAAATAGGGGCTTAAAAAGGAGGTGCCCGACGGACTTGGTCTACCACTTCATCGTGATGGATCAAGGGTAAAAAGGTCTAAAACCCAGCTGAGGTGAAAACCCGAAAGGGCGCCTCAGGCAAAAATGGGTAAACCCCTCAACGGGAAAACCTGCAAAGGCGTGTTGGAAAAAGCTAGAGGGGGCCAATCTTGGCGAAAACTCGAAAGGGCGCTGAGGTTGGTAATGTGAACAAAAAAAGGAGAAAGAAAAAAAAAGGAGAAGAAAAGCAAAATCTGTCAGCCACGTTGTTATGGACATTCCCTATCCATGATGGCCGGCCAAGTCAAAATTTACATCTTTTGGCTAACAAGTCGTCAAAACCAGCCAAAATTCAAAACACATCCCCGAGGGAGCCTCAATCCTCTCAACCAAATACGTGCCCGAGGGAGCCTCAATCCTCTCAAACCAAAATCATGTGCCCGAGGGAGCCTCAATCCTCTCACCCAAATCACGTGCTCGAGAGAGCCTCAATCTTCTCACCCAAATACGTGCCCGAGGGAGCCTCAATCCTCTCAAACCAAAATCACGTGCCCGAGGGAGCCTCAATCCTCTCACATGTGCCCGAGAGAGCCACAATCCTCTCACCCAAGATCACGTGCATGAGGGAGTCTCAATCCTCTCACCCAAAATCTCGAGCCCGATGGAGCCTCAATCCTCTCATCAAAATTATGGCCCTAGAGAAGCCTTAATTCTCTGACACAAGCATGTTATGGCCCCAGAGGAGCCCTAATCCTCTAAATGAAACAGCTCACGGTTTTTGGGGAAGCCATAAAACCCCTATTATCAATAAAGGTCACATGTTGATGGTGAAACTCCGAAGCACAATATATATAGCAAATAAAAGTCTTGGTCCCAAGACAGGCCCTTGGGATAGCCCAATAAAGGAGAAGTCAAAATAAATGGATAGCATGCACTGATGCTAAAAACAACATTTCTCAAGCAAGTCTATGCTCTGGTGTCGCCTGCTCTCAGAAGGTCAACCTGTGCAAAAGAAGAATACAAACGGCTCTGTCATGCGTAAGCAATGTCGTCATTTTACGCCAATTCATAGCTTGCATGATTTTTGTAGAAGTTATAGCAGTCTCTGCTCGCATAATAGTCAGCTGGGTCTCCATGATTTTTGGCTCCAAGTAATCTTCTTCAATGTCATGTACCTGATCCAACTCTGCAAGGTCAAAACAATAGGAAATCATATTTTTGCCACAAAAGGACAAGAAAAGAAAATGATAAAGCAGCTTATCAGAAGATATATTGCAGCAACGTCACAATTCTCAATGCATAAAGCAAAATTTGGCATTGTTGTCATGATATGATGGTCATTGATACTGCAAGTCCAAAAGGAATGGAAAATTTACTGCAAGTATGTCACAAGCTGCGACATCTCAAGTTCACAAATATGACATCTCCACCAAAGATCTTAAGAAAGTCAAAATGGCTGACATGTATTGGCAAAATCAATGAAATGGATCATCTGAAGGGCAATATATGCTAAAATTCACACGAGATAGACGCCCTATGTTTCACTCGGACGCCAGTCTCGTGGGGGGCATTTGTTGAACCAAAAAAATAGCAGCATGCAAATCCTGAACCAAGGCTATGGCCACTGGATAAAGGTTTCAAAAATTGGTGTATTCAAGAAAAGGAAAATAGAGAAAAGGGATGGACGGGGTCGATGGCCTTCCATTTGGTGTTTTGGACAAAAAGATGAAGAAGGGGGGAGAGGGATACCTGTAGAAGTCCGGTCACCCCTCTCTTCCTCAGCCGCTGCTTGCGGAAGACAGGGAGAGAAGGTTGGGGTCCCTGCTAAGGGTCCCCCTGCCCGCGGCTGCCGCCTGGGCCCAGCGCCACCGCCGCTGCCTCCTCCCTTCGCCGGCGCCGCTGCCTCACGCCGCCGCTCCTGCCTGCATCCAGTGCCGGCGCCGCCGACCACCCCCGCTCGCCCGCGCCGGTGCTGCTCAAGGCCGCCGCCGGCCTCCCTTCGCCGCCGCTGCTGCCCTGGCGCCGCCGCCGCTACCTCCGCCCTTCGCCACCGCCGCTGCCGGTTCCTGGCGCCGCCCCTCCCTAGCTGCGCCGCCGTTGGGAAGGAAGGAGGAGGAGGGCCGCGAAGATTTCCCCTCTCCTCTGCTCTGTTTCGCAGAGCTAAACCGGGAAAGGGCCAAAGAAAGAATGGCAAGGGGAAATTAGACAAAAAATGAAAGAAGCAGGGGTTAAATTGTAAATATGCAACTTAAAAATTGCGTAAAACCCCCTGGACAAACGTGCAGACCTCCGGGGAGGGTGCGCAAACCTTCCGGCCGGGCGTCTTTTGCCCAACCACTATATAAGAAGCCCTGGGGTGCCCCAAGAAGGGGGAGCTTTTTCTGAGCCAGAAAACCCGAGCAAGGCTTCGGGAAAAAAGACTACAAGGCAATCTGGAAAAAGGGTCTGCAAGGCAGCCCTGAAGATCATCGTGCAAGGCACGAGTCTTTTCTCTCAAGTTTATAAAAAAGGTCTATTGGGCTTACCTTATTGGGCCAATTTTCTTATTGGGCCTGGGACTACTTATTGGGCCAGACTTGTATTTCCACACAATTAATTGAGATATTTTGTGCTTATTGGGCCGACATTTGACAAATTCTCATGTGTGATTTAATGGGCCTATTGGGCTATTTTTAATCATTTAATCATACGTTATACAAATTATTTCACGTAGTATCACGTTTATTTTAAACACTGCACTACTTAATTTCTTAACCAAAATCAACCAAGTTTTCGACAAACGTTAACGAAATATTTTCCAAACATTATTCTTTAATTTTCAATAACATAAAATCAACAAACAAATTATGTTTCACATCAATTTTAATCCACCTTAAGTTAATGCACATTTAAATCAATTAAATAAATGAAAACATTAACTTAATTCATGTAATTCTAATTTAAATAAATAAAAAACGAAAATGGTTAAATAAATGAAATTAATAATTCTAAAATACCAAAAATGGGAAAATACATTTAAAAATCAATAAAAATGAAATAAATATAAAAAAATTCCAAAAAAATAGATTGCATGCTTGCAACCATGTTTTCTTTCATGTGTAATTCATTTCATTCAAATGTGAATCATATTCTCTTGTTTCTATGGGTTTGTCTGATGGTTAATCAAGGGTATTCAGTCTTTGTGCTGATATAATTAACACTAACCGCAGTTAGTGGGAGAGGTCAATGAACTAGGCAAGACCATGTCCTTGTAAATAAATAAAAGTCCAAATAAATTAAATCAAATCCAAAGATAAATTTAAAAATTTCAAAGTGTTAAAAAATAATTCTCACAAGATCCTAGGCCTATTTTTATCAGTGCATTACTTAGTAAAGAAGAATAAGCACAGTATATTGAAATGTTGAAGGAATTCAGGGATTGTTTTGCATGGTCTTCCAAAGAAATGTCTGGCTTAAGCCCAGAAGTGGACCACCATGAGTTAGCCATTGATCCTTTGAACCAGTTCAGTAGTCACCAAGGTGAATCATGCTAGAATTGATAACAAAGATCAATGTTGAAATTGATAAATTAATTGATGTTAACTTTGTGGAAGAGGTCATGAAGCATTATCCTTTATGGATGTTTCTGATTACAATCAAATTTGGATGGCTGAAAAGGACAAGAAACATAGCCTTCTGAACTCCAAAGGGTATTTTTCATTACAAAATGATCCCTTTTGGACTTAAAAATGCAGGGGCTACCTGTCAGAGGGCTATGACCAAGATATTTGATGAAATGATGCACCATCAAGTTGAATGATAGATGATGACTTGGTTATCAAGACTAGAAGAAGAGAGGATCATCTCCAAGACCTCAGAGTTGTGCTTCAGCTACTTCGATAATACAATTTGAAAATGAACCTCATGAAATATGCATTTGGGGTATCAAGAGGCAAGCTATTGGGTTTTATTTTCTGTTATCAGGGTATTAAAATTGACCTAGCAAAGATCAAGGAAATCTAAGAGATGACGCCTCCACAAAATTTGAAGGCACTTCACTCACTGCAAGGGAAGTTGGCTTATATCAGGAGATTTATCTCTAATCTATCAGAGAGATGTGAGCCCTTCTCAAAATTAATGAAGAAAGTTGTTCCTTTCATTTGGGTTGAGGCATGCCAAAATGGACTTGACAATATCAAAAAGTGCCTGAAATCTCCACAAGTGTTGGGGGCACTAGTCAAAGGCAAATCGCTTATTTTGTTGATTGCAACTCAAGATACTTCTCTGGAGGCATTATTGGCCCAAAAAAATGAAAATGGATTGGAGCATGCTTTATACTATCTCAGCAAAAGGTTGGTTGGTTGGTGGAGAACTCAATTATTCTCCAGTAGAAAAAAAAACATATCTTTTTTTTAGTCTTTGCTGCCAAGAGATTAAAGCACTACATGTTATCACACGAGGTTCAATTGGTATTGCAGGCGGATCTATTCAAATATATTTTTAATCGGCCTACTTTAAAAGGGCACCTTGGCAAGTAGGTTGTGCTTCTTATAAAATTTGAAATCACTTTTGTGCCTCAGAAATCCATTAAAGGTCAAGCTATAGTAGATTTCTTTACAGCACACCCTATGCAAGGAGGATCTCCTTAACAAAATTTCCTGATGAAGAAGTTTTAGAAGTTAATAAGGTTGACCAACCCACTTAGCGGTCATACTTTAATGGGGTTTCCAGATCAAAAATATCTCAAGATGGAAAGTTTTTCACAAGGGTTGGAGTTGGAGTTATCCTTATATCTCCTGAGGGTGAGTGTACCCAGTCAGTGTGGTAGACTGCAGAGTTCAGCAGTTGCGCAGGTGGCAGATCTCACTCGTCAAGGTCGTTTGGGAGAATCGTGTCGGTGGTGCGGCCAGGTGGGAGCTTGAGGACGAGATGCGGGAGCATTTTCCATACTTGTTTGAGTGATTGGTATGCTGCTTGCCTTCGTCCACCAGATTTTTCCCCTTAATTTCGAGGGCGAAATTATTCTTTTGTTGGTTAGATTTGTAACACCCCTTTTATTTGGTCGGACACCCTCTGTTGAAGGTAGTGACGCGTCGGGCCGTCGCCTTCTAAAGGCGACGACATGGCTGTCGTGTTCTGGTTAAGAACGCGATGACTTCGTCGTTGCATTCACCTTCTGACAGTTCTGACTACAACATGCCCGTTTTGTCATTTTGCTGTCGGGACAGTTAAGACATGTGTCAGAACATATGCAACCTGAAGGTGACATGCCAGTTGTTGCGTTCAGGATGGCAGGCATGTAAGGGCGACACATGGAGGGTCCAATAGTCGAATTTGACCAAGACTTTGGGATCGCGACAAGATGGTTGTCGCGTTCATTAGTGAACGTCGGGATGTCGTGTTCTCAGATCCGAGGCCTATATATGCAAGGCCAGCAGATCTCTCTTCCCCTTTCTCCCTTCTACTTCCTCTCCTCTCCCCTTCCTCTCCTCTGTCCGAGCCCACTCTTGGGGACGTTTCTTCTCCGGCTTAGTGGAGCTTGATGTGGTGGTGGCCCTCCTCTCATGTAGGGGGGAGGACGTTGCTCGTGGACAGCGTGAGCGTGGAGCTTGTAGCGAGGAGGAGGTGGCCATGCACACGAGAAGACCCCAACGGGTTGGCTCTTCATTTTGAGGTAGGGATCCTCAACTTTCCCCTTAGTTCTAGCATGCTAGGACCTCCTCTCCCCTTCTCCAAGCCTTGTAGAATCCATGCTAGGTGTGTATGCATGTTTGGGTTTCCTTGAGCTTGAATGGGGTTGGGGTTTGAGTGATCTCATGATGTACATGTGAGGTTTCATGAGTGTAGATCCTTCACACTGGCATGCATGGGTGTGGATGAGGCTGGTTTGTACTCCTAGCATGTGTATTGATCGTTCTCCATGCTACCCTCACCTTGTGCACAACGGATTTGTTGTTTAGGGGTGTTTTTAGAGGGCTCGGGTAAGCACCCAGGCCTTTGTCTGTGGTCCTTGTCGCGACCCAGAACGTGACGTTACTCCCATCACCTTCTGGTCTAGTAGTGACACTTCCCTGTCAGAAAGTGATAGGGGGTGCATCACCTTCTGACCTAGGTCGTGGTAGGCAGGGTGTCGCATTCTAGTTGCGACCACCATGACGTCGCCTCCTCTGAGAAAGCGACAGTGACCTTATCGCCTTCTTAGATAGTGACATGCGTCCTATTCGAAGCCCATTCCGCTGCATCTCTGTTTTCTTGACACCTATGTTGTTCCTAGCATGGTCCTACACTAGTCGTTCGTCTGGTGCTTGACACTAAAGGGCTTGTCCCGTTAGAGGTTGTTACCATTACCTGGGACCCCCCGTCTCCGCGCACCGGTTGGGGGAGATCTCTTGGCGACGGGCATGCTTGAGTCACGGACTCTGATAGCTATGGGGAAAACGGTGGGGACGGCGATGTAGAGTTGTTTGCAGAGCTCTCTTGGTTTGTCTGGGACGCCGAGGTGGTTTGGTTGTTCTTCCAACGCAGATCAACTAGTCTTTCTCGATGCCTCACTCTACATGGTTTCGGTACCATCTAGAGGGGCCAGGTGTGGGACTATAGTTCGGCCAGACTACAACAGTTGTGTGGTTACTTTTAGTTCTGCGGCCTCACTCTAACGGGAGGTGGTAGACTCGGATTTGTGGTCGAGGGTAAGGCACGCGGCGCTCCTGACCGGTTGACTAGTGGTAGTTGTTCTCTGTGACTAGTGTCTTTGTCCAGACAAATTTCCTTTGTCTGTGTTTGTAGCCTTGGGGTTCGTCCCCGTGTTGTGGTTACACGAGTTTCTGGTCCCGACATGTTTAGACCGATGGCCGTGTAGTTTATGTTTTGCTTCCACACTTACTCTATTAGTAGAATAGATTATCTTGTTTATTTTCCTTTAAAACATATATCTATTCTGCTTGTTAGAACAAGTGGGAGATTGGTAGTCCCTACTGGACTTCTTCGTGAAGCTCATTCTCTCCCTTTCAGGTGAGACTTTATAGCAACACCTTTCATGGCAAGCAGAGGAGATAGGGCCGTAGTAGATGACATCTTCCTCAAGCAATGTTCCCCTTTGTTCTTCTTGGTTCTTCACCCTCGGGGTATGCCCCTAAGGGATAGGTTATCCCATATTTTTAACACTTGTACTTTGTCACTTGGGATTGTACTAAACTCGTACTTTGTCGTGGACACTTTTTTCACTTGTTAGTACTTTTTAACGCTTGTTGTCGTCATTTACTTCCTTTACATATCTTGTTAGACTGGTCCATTATCCCTTCCGGGTCTTCGGGCTCGTGGGCGGCGGTACTGGTGGTCGGATTCTCAGTGGGAGCTAGGGGTCCGGGCGCCGAGGTCGCTACAGTGGTTTAGGGTTATGTTACCCTACAATGGTTTAGTTTTTCTTTATTAGGTATGAATTTACACCTGCCAAGAAACATTATATAAAATATGAACCCAGAGAAATAGAACTAAAATAAATAAGTGCTCAAGGGTATTTCCTGGATTTAGACAATACTAAAAATAAAGAAAATTAATAGACCAATGGTATCAAGGAATTACTCATGTGATGTCCCAACACCCTAAATGGAAACCTAAGGAATTATGGGCATATATAATAAATATAGCCCAAGGAATGGCCGAAAAATACTTAGCAAAAATGAATGAACAAATAGACTTTGACGAATACCAAACTATGAGTGTGGCAGAAGTAGCAAAAGCTATATATGCTCATATAATAAGAGAATTCTGTGGAAGCGAAGAATTAATAGAAAACAAAAGAAAAGAAGAGAAAGACTTTGTGCACTTTCAAAAGTGCACAAAGTGCAATCCACCTAGGTAAATTATCCATGTGGCACCACTTTTTTGATGTCACATGGGCAAATTGCCCATGTGCATGGTGCCACATGGGCAATTTGCTTAGGTGGATTGAACTTTGTGCACTTTGAAAGTGCACAAAGTCTTTCCCAGAAAAGAATATCAATATAAGATACAGAGAATTAAATGTTGTGATTTAACATTACTAGACCATTTCGAAGATGAGTTCCTAGAATGTTATTATGAAATACGAGAACTGGGTGAAAAATATAAAACGTTGTACTTCAATGCATTTCCTTATCAAATTGCAGAATACTGTAATGAACAATATAAACTAGAAGGAGAGGAAGATACATTAGGATCCATAATGGTGTTTCTAAAAAAATATCTTAGAAGATTATGCCTCCAGAAACAGGCACAAAAAATTGTAGGAAGCAGTATCAAATAGCATGTAATGAAAGTATAGGATATCCAGGAAACTATGGATGTGAAGAAAAACCAAGAAAATATCAAAAAAAGAGAAAGCCATGGAAAACTAGGAGAATAGGTGATAGAAAATATTTCAGGAACATATATAAACCAAGGAGAAATTTTAGGAGATATCAGAAAAGATATTTTGTGAAAGCTAAAAATTGTCCAAAAGAAAAAAGAAATTGCAAGTGCTGGGCGTGTGGAGAAGGTCATTTTGCAAATCAGTGCCCAAAAGAAGCAATCAAGAGCAAACCAACGATTAATAGAAGAACTAGGATCATATGATTACTATGAGTTAGAAGAAGAAGATGTTGTCAATGTCAAAGGAATAAGAATAATAGAAGATGAAAGAGAGAGCACAGAAAGTAGTGAATCAGAATACGATAGTTCAGATGATGACAGTGACAATTTCGTATAAATGATAAATACGGAAGAAGTCTTAGAAATTGGAAGTGAAGATAGTGATCTTAGAATGGTTCATAGACTAGAATATTGAAGATTAGGAGACTTCATAGGAGACAACTACGAGATAGAAATAGAAGTAGGAGACAAAGTAAATGAAGACAAATTAATGCTTAAAATAAAAACTAATAAAATATATAAAAGTCACTATAACATATTTGAAAAATATATCATTAAAGACGTAGAAGGAAATAAAATGGTACAAGCCTTAGACGACTTAGGAATATTCCCGTTAAAAATAGATACAGTAGTAACATAAGACTTATTATATATATATATATATATATATATATATATATATATATATATATATATACACCTTGGATCTATAGAAATGTGGGTTAGACCTCTATTTAGAGAAGGGATAGATAGTCCTATACAAATTTATATATTAGATGCAAGAGTTTTAACCTTTAACGAGGCAGTAATTACAGCAGCAGAAGATAACCTAAAATATGGAACATTTGGAGTAAGTTGTGAACCTAATTTTTGGATAAGTCTTAATGAAAAAAATATAAACAACCTACTTTACCTTATATTAGATATTAAAGGATTTAATAAAAAATTTGTTAAAAGATCACAAATAGTACATGTTAGGTTTAGAATAATCATGAAAGCCACAAATAGTCTAAAAAAATAATGCAAATTAGCAAAAAGTCAAATCACAAAAGTATATAAACCCCAGAAATCCATATAAAACTAGAAAATCAATAATCGAGGATCTGGCACAAGTAAGACTAGGGAGAAACACCGCAAATGAAATTACGGAACGAATCAAACCAAGCACGACCAGAGGACTATAGGTTACCACAAATAAGATATCAACCATCTAGAGAACCAGTAGATATTCTACCATAAATACCAAGGTTCCCAAATCTTATGGAAAATAGAAAATCATTGGAAATACATAAAGATGAATATGAAGAAGAGAGAGATAAATTAAAAAATTTACTCACAAGAACTATCAGTGAAAGAAAACCATTTAACTTAGAAATGGGAGAAACTTCCAAAGAAAAGGAAAATGATATGCAAAAATCTAATCCTGAAATAGTAGAATAGTACACAAACTATAAGCATACCTATGTTTAAAAAAGAGGTAAACAAAATAGAATTTAAAAGAACACATAGAAACAGTTTAAACATACCTATAAAAATAGATATTCCTAAGCAAGGATATAGTATAGCTCACGCCTATATACACACTGGAAGCAATATAACTTTAGTTAATGAAACAATAGTGACCACATGTATGTGGCACGAAGTCGAATTCCCATTAGTAGTAAATGTAACAAGTGGGAAAGAAATAAAAATTAGCAAGATAATTTACAAGCTAGAAATTCTCATACAAAAGGCCCGTGTAAGATAAGAAAAGTATGGCATACTACAATACATCATAACGTTATCTTAGGAAATGACTTTATCAAAGAACATCTACCCTTTACTCAAAAACCAAAAGAGATAATCTTTACTATAAATTCTCAAAGAGTCAAAGTACCACTCTTAGAAAAAGCATACTAACATAAATGGAATTATACAACTAAAAAGGCATTCATTGAGAGCAGAGCAGTAGCCCTCAAAATAGAAAAGATGCCCAGAATGGAAACTAAAAAAAGCAAAAAAAAAACAAAAAATTCAAAAAATACCTGAAAAACTAAATATACTATCTGAAAATCCTTTAACACTCTGGGACAAACAAAAACCAATGGCAGAAATTGTTCTAAAAAATTCGAATCACACCATTAAAATACAATGCCAAAGACACAAAAGAATTCAAAAAATAAATTAAAGAATCATTAGAAAAAGGACTGATTAGAATGAGTAACAGCCCTCATAGCAGCCCCGCATTTATGGTAAGAACTCACGCCAAAATAAAAAGAGGCAAGGCAAGAATGGTAGTAAATTATAAAGCCCTAAATGATAGTACTATATTTGACAGATATTTTATTCCAAACAAAGAATCCTTAATAAAAAAAAATCTTTAGTAAGATAGACTGCAAGAGCAGATACTGGCAAATTAAATTAAAAGAAACAAGAATCCCATATACGGCCTTTTCAACTCTAGTAGGTCAATATGAATGGATAGTAATGCCCTTTAGGTTAAAACATGCGCCACAAATCTTTCAAAGAAGAATGGACGAAATATTAAAAAAATATGAGTTTTGTGTAATATACATAGATGATATATTAATATTCTCTAATACAATGAAAGAACATGAGAAGAATGCAATAATTATCCTAGAAGAATGCTATAGAAATGGAATAGTATTAGGAAAAGATAGATGCCAGTATTTTGCAGAGTATTGAATTCCTAGGACACATTATAACAGATGAAAAAATTAAATAACAAGATCATATAGGGACAAAATTAAAAAAAAATCAGATATAATACAAGATAGAAAACAATTAGAAAGGTTCTTAAGATGAAATTATTGTATAAGTTACATACCTAGATTAGTAGAAAAAAGATATGAACTACAAAGAAAATTAAAGAAGGATACCTCATGGAGATGGACTGAAAAAGACTCAGAAACCCTAAGAAAAATAAAAGAAGAATGCCAAAATTTAAAACCATTAGAATTGCCATTAGAAGATGACTACATTATCATAAAAACAAATACAAGCAACAAGCACTAGGGAGGGGTATTAAAGGTAAGAAGAAATGAAGAAATAGTATGTAGATACACTTCTGGAACTTTTACAGAAGCAGAAATGAATTATCATAGCACAGAAAAGGAAATATTAGCGATAGTTAAAAGTTTTAAAAATTTTCAACTACTCTCAATTCGAAGATCCAGGATTTGAATTGATGTCGTTTCATTGATTCCTCCTAAAGATCTCATTTCAATTGGAATTTGGTTATTCACGTTGTACGATGATCCCTGTTAAGCATCCATGGCTGAATGGTTAAAGCGCCCAACTCATAATTGGCAAATTCGTAGGTTCAATTCCTGCTGGATGCACGCCAATGGGAACGTTCAATTCAATAAGTCTATTGGAATTGGTTGTGTATCAATAGAATCTCATCTTAGGAAAAATGGATTTTCTGGTAAGAACAGATTATAAAGGGTTAACTACTTTTCTTACCAAACACATAAAACAATTTGAAGCTCAAAGGTCATTAGGATGAAAACAAAGGTGGCAAGCTATACTAAATCAGTATCATTTTCGAATAGAGTACATGAAAGGAAAAAATAATAGCTTAGCAGATATTCTCACGAGAGAATTAGTTGACTGTGATTAAAATAAAAATATATATATATTATTTCTACTATATCTTTACTAATAGTTTTTTACTTTTCAGATGGATTATAAAAGGAAAAGAAAAAATGGAAGAACGAGAAAAAAATACCCGAAGAAAGTTCAAATGCCAAGGAAGTAATTGGCATAAGATTTCATGCAGCACTTTGGGAAAAAGGTCAACAATAGAACCACACGTGGAAAATAAGAAAAGAAGATGTGCAAATGTTCAAAGAAGTATCGGCATACATACCAACCGATATGAGGGTGCAACTCAAAAAGTCACTGCAAGAATTGTATGTCAAAGAAGGACGAAATCCCAAAAAGAAAACATATGACGAAGAAAGAATAAAGCAACTTTTCTTCGAAATAGAGGATTTGGGAATAAAGCACTATGCAAAGAGAATTCTGTATTACAAGGAATTAGAAAAAAATTATGCAAGTCTACATAAACTTCTAATTGCCAAATTCAGAGGATATCCTAAGGTATGAAGAGGAATAGTTCCGGGAATATTTGCTTTCAAAACCAAGAATAATGCCAAGAAGTTAAAGCAATTTATGAGCTAAGGAATATTACCTGCAATGAGGATAAAGTCATGGGAATGGGAAGAAGGGATCTTTTATCCCATAATAGACAAAACTCTGCATGCATTGGTAGACAACACCAAAATTCGGATATGGACATTAACAATCTATTCTACCATGCCCATACCTAATTATGATTATTCTGCAACACTCATAGTTGTCTTCTCCTACGACAATGTCCATTACTTAGGAAAGATGGACTGGGAACCTCCAGACTATAACATACAATGGGAGAACGACTATCCATTATACCTATACAGGCAAAAATTAGTGAAATGGCGAGTCAAGCAACATATGGAAGGACAAAGACCACTTAATTTGGCTGAAATGGAGATAGTGGGCAACATAGAGGAACAAATAGCCGAAAGGATAGCTGAAATTTGTGAAGCCGAAGAAGAAGACAATGATGAAGGATCAGACTTCAGAGAGAGAATCCGAAGAATTTTAGAAGACAATAACAACTACAGTGATGGAATGGACTCTATCGGAAGAGCCAACATAGATAATGCCATGGAGCCATAAAATGGCATCATAAACAGTAAAAGGCCACAGTGTCCACCGAAAGTTAGGCAGAGGTTCACCGAAAGTTAGGCAGAATAGTGAAAGGCCACAGTAACCGATAAGACGGCGGATTTGAAAACAATGGAATCCGGACTTCAGACTTTAAACTTTTGGAATCCGCAAAGCTCTGGGTGGTCTATAAATAATGAAGCTCTCAGATTGAAGAAGGCATCACAAGGAGAGCCTAGGAAATGGTCTGAAAGAGTTATCGTGTGAAGAAGTCTTTGTTTGAGAAGTCACTATATGAGAGTTTGATACTTCATATTAAACAACACGATCGTTGCAAGATTAACTAAAGACACTTTTTTACAGACTCTGATACTTCATATTAAACATACAACAGATGACACAAAACAACTTGAGAAAGATAAAAACTTGGAAAGACTAGAGCTATATCACAAGGGCTCTTCTTTCCCACACAGACTCTCATACAGTGACTGCTTAAACAAAGACTTCTTCACACGATGACTCTTTCAGACCATTTCCTAGGCTCTCCTATGCCTTCTTCAATCCGAGAGCTTCATTATTTATAGACCACCCAGAGCTTTGCGGATTCCAAAAGTTTGAAGTCCGAAGTCCGGATTCCATTGTTTTCAAATCCGCCGTCTTGTCGATTACTGTGGCCTTTCACTATTCTGCCTAACTTTTAGTGGACACTATGGCCTTTCACTATTCTGCCTAACTTTCGGTGGACACTGTGGCCTTCTACTGTTTCTGATGCCATTTCAAGGCTCCATGGCATTATCTATGTTGGCTCTTCCGATAGAGACCATTCCATCACTGTAGTTGTCGTCGTCTTCTAAGATTCTTTGGATTCTCTCTCTGAAGTCTGATCCTTCATCATTGTCTTCTTCTTCAGCTTCACGCATTTCAGCTATCCTTTCGACTATCTGTTCCTCTGTGTTGTCCACTATCTCCATTTCAGCCAAATTAAGTGGTCTTTGTCCTTCCATATGTTGCTTGACTTGCCATTCCACTAATTTTTGCCCGTACAGGTATAATGGATAGTCGTTCTCCCATTGTATGTTATAGTCTGGAGGTTCCCAGTCCATCTTTCCTGAGTAATGGACATGAGCTTTAAATGTTTCTATGTCATGTCCTCCAAACATGTAATATTTCCATAACAGATAATCCATCCCCATGTTTGGGAAGATTACACATACATTATGCCAGTATACCATATCAAAGTTGGGATTCTCCTTGTAAAATTCCAGTATCCTTGATACTTCCATATATTTTACCCAATGCATGATGTGTATTTCTAAAAAAGTATGATCCTTTGGTGCATTTTCTGGTATATAGTCATTATCGTAGGAGAAGACAACTATGTGTGTTGCAGAACAATCATAATTAGGTATGGGCATGGTAGAATAGATTGTTGATGTCCATATCTGAATTTTGGTGTTGTCTACCAATACATGCAGAGTTTTGTCTATTATGGGATAAAAGATCCCTTCTTCTCATTCCCATGACTTTATCCTCATTGCAGATAATATTCCTTAGCTCATAAATTGCTTTAACTTCTTGACATCATTCTTGGTTTTGAAAGCAAATATTCCCAGAACTATTCCTCTCCATACCTTAGGATATCCTCTGAATTTGGCAATTGGAAGTTCCTATAGACATGCATAATTTTTTCTAATTCCTTGTAATACAGAATTCTCCTTGCATAGTGCTTTATTCCCAAGTCCTCTATTTCGAAGAAAAGTTGCTATATTCTTTCTTTGTCATATGTTTTCTCTTTGGGATTTCCTCCTTCTTTGACATACAATTCTTGTAGTAACTTTCCGAGTTACACCCTCATATCGGTTGGTATGTATGCCGATACTTCTTTGAACATTTGCGCATCTTCTTTTCTTATTTTCCACGTGTGGTTCTGCTGTTGACCTTTTGCCCAAACTGCTGCATGAAATCTTATGCCAATTACTTCCTTGGCCTTTGAACTTTCTTCGGGTATTCTCTCCTGTTCTTCCATTTTTTCTTTTCCTTTAATAATCCATCTGAAAAGTAAAAAACTATCAATAAAGATATAGCAAAAAAATATATATATATATATATATATATATATATATATAATTTTAATCACAGTCAACTAATTCTCTAGTGAGACTATCTGCTAAGCTATTATTTTTTCCTTTTATGTACTTTATTCTAAAATGATACTGATTTAATATAGCCTGCCACCTTAGTTTTCATCCTAATGACCTTTGAGCTTCAAATTGTTTTATGTGTTTGGTAAGAAAAGTAGTTAACCCTTTATAATCTATTCTTACCAGAAAATCCATTTTTCCCAAGTTATATAGTTAAAATTTTTCAAAACTTTTAACTATCGCTAAGATTTCCTTTTCTATGCTATGATAATTCGTCTTTGCTTCTGTAAAAGTTCCAGAAGTGTATCTACATACTATTTCTTCATTTCTTCTTACCTTTAATACCGCTCCCCAGTGCTTGTTGCTTGCGTCTGTTTCTATGATAATATAGTCATCTTCTAACGACGGTTCTAATGGTTTTAAATTTTGGCATTCTTCTTTTATTTTTCTTAGGGTTTCTAAGTCTTTTTCAATCCATCTCCATGGGGTATCCTTCTTCAATTTTCTTTATAGTTCATATCTTTTTTCTGTTAATCTAGGTATGTAACTTATACAATAATTTAAACATCCTAAGAACCTTTCTAATTGTTTTCTATCTTGTATTATATCTGGAATTTTTTTTTATTTTGTCCCTATATGATCTTGTGATTTAATTTTTCCATTTGTTATAATATGTCCTAAGAATTCAATACTCTCTGCAAAATATTGGCATTTATCTTTTCCTAATACCATTCCATTTCTATAGCATTCTTCTAGGATAGTTATCACATTCTTCTCATGTTCTTCCATTGTATTAGAGAATATTAATATATCATTGTTTAAACATGCGAAAAGATTTATTCATTCGAAATCTTTTTTTATCTTTTATAAGAAAAAAAGATAAATTTCGATGTTTATCTATTTTTGCGGGCGTGCCAGTCTGTTTAAAACAGACAAACTTCGTTCATGTATCAGGCGATTTGGGTGTCGTGTACTGGATCATTCCCCGTCGTTGAGTCGACGTTTTATTTACATCGAGGAGAACTCGAACACCTTTGATACATGGCTAGACCTGATTATCGAAAACATATTATGGACGAGAAAGGCCTCCCTTCGCATCGGGTTCATCTCCCCATGTGGAATTACGGCCATTTAGTCAATGTATTCATCCTCATTGGAGCTGCTTTAGAAACATTTGTCAAGATGGGGACCTATTTATCATGTTTCCCCATTTTTTAGGACTGTTTCATAGAGATGCCCATTTAAATGGGGACTACTTAGCCTCATTCTTCATGAATTGAGGGCTGATTTATAAATTCACCCCAAACATATGGACTGATTCATCATTCCCTTCATTTCTAGGGGCTGATTCGTGATTTTATCAAAAAAATGTGGACTGATTCATCATTCCCCACATTTCTAGGGATTGATTTACAATTTCACCCCAAAAATGAGGACTGGTTCATCGTTCCCCACATTCCTAGGGACTGATTTGCAATTTCACTCCAAAAAATGAGGACTGATTCGCAAAATCTCCCTTGAAATGGGGACTGATATATAAATTTCCCTTTATTCATGGACTAGCATGCAAAATCCCCCCTTAAAACATGGACTGATTCACAATTTTTCCATATTTTGGGGATTGGTTCATAATTTATGGTCACATGAGGGTTAATTTGTAATTTTTCTTGATAGGGAGGGGTTAGTTTGTAATTTTTCTGGGCCCGTATCCCTTTAGGACATCATTTCTGATTTTTCAAGAATTTTCTAACATTTACCCATGTGTAAGAATTGACTGATTTGAAATAACCATGTTTTTTGGTCATTCGTATAAATAAAAATGATTCAGGGTTTTCTTTGTAATTTTTCTTAAGAATAGGTGTGGCCTTAAAATTTTTTTATCCTTTCTGAGCTTTCAGAATTTTTAGAAATGGACTTGACATCCCTTTACGCAGGGAGTATTACATTCAGAAAATTTCCTTCTTTTGGTCACTTATACGAATGAACATGAGATGGGGTTATTCTGCAATTTTTGTACAGAAAATATTATTGCAGACCGACCATAGATCATGTGCAGAAATTTGTTGTATCATTTCCATTGTTGTTTTCATGAGAGATGGTCTATTGATTCCACTTTCTAAACTCATGAAGGATGGTTTACAAATAACCACATAGCTAATATAGACTTGCCTTAACCAAAGTAAGGCAACCTTCCACATTTTAGCCTTGTGAAACAGAGCAAGGCAGCAGCGCACAGAACAGATCAAGGGATTTCTGAACTCTTGGAGTTTTTCTGAACTCCTCTGGTTCCTCTCTTCTTGCTGGACACTTCTTCCAGAACTCCCTGCTGGACCTTTTTTCCAGAACCTCTCTTCTTCTTGGAGCATTGGGTCCCCTTTTATAGGGGTTGAGCAAAGGGGGTGGATATCCCACCGGGGTTTTGTCCCATCGGAGATGAAGCCCACCGGAGACGGAGCCCATCGGGTATGCATTTATTTCTGTCATATATATTTTTTTTCTTTTTCTGAAACAGAGCACCGGTGGGAGTCCCACCGGGGATGCAGGACCCACAAGGGCACCGGTGGGACTTCCACTGGGCACACAACCCCGGTGGGGTTCACACAGGGCCCGCGGCACCGGTGGGGGCCCCACCGAGTGCGCGCGACCTCGGTGGGAGTCCCACCGGGTGCGCAGCACCAGTGGGGGCCCCACCAGGTGCGCACAGCCCCGGTGGGACCTCCACCAGGTGTGCAGCACCGGTGGTGTCCCCACCGGGTGCGCGCGGCCCCTGGTGGGGTCTCCACCGAGCACGCAGCCCCGGTGGGGGTCCCACCGGGTGTGGCAGCCCTGGCGCGGCTCCGATGGGGCCTCCACCGGTGTCGATACCCCGTAAAACCTGATGGGAGTCCCATCGGGGCATCTCAGCTGGAGATTTCTTTATAAATTCCTGACCACGTGTCATTTCATCACGTGGGGCTTTCTTCTTCGTCGTGTGAGGAGGTGGATTTTGGCCACGTCATTTTCGATTGCTGACATGGGTATTTGACAGGACCCCCTCACACTTAAAAAAAATGAACGCCACGTAGGGCGCCTTCCACCGAGATATCTCGGGCCATTAAATTTCGTTCGCCCGCCATTGGCTCTGATTTCGGACACGCCGAAAACGTGGGATTGACTGATTTCTATTTTGGGTCAACCTCGAGGAATTTTTTCTCCAACATTTTAGGATATGCAGAAATATTTCTTTTTCTGCATTAATTTATTCCAAAAATTCAGAATAAATGATTTCGTTTCATTTATTCATCCTGAAAATTCTAAACAAATAGCTTCGAGGGTTATCATTTACCCGGGACCCTGGATAAATATTTTCCCTTTCGTGCAGTTGTTCCCGACATTTGAAACAAGTGTTTTCTAATGCAAATAAAGTCCTCATGGGTATTTTATTCTGAAAACACTGGGGGTTATAAGGTTTCAGCCTCAATTTAATGCGGAATGGCCCTGTTCACAATTCAAAGATGTGCAGAAAATATTTTCTGTTTTCTGCTGTTTATTTATTCCGAAAATTCAGAATAAATAACTTCTTTTCTTTCTTTCATTCATTCTGAAAAATTCTGAATAAATGGGTTTGAGGATTACTTTTATCCGGAACCCCAGACAAATATTTTCCTTCTCATACACTTGCTCTATATATTTAAAACACGTGTTTGTGGCATTCGAACAAATTTTTTCATTCAACAAATGCCCCCCACGGGTTGCTTGTCGGACATGACGACGAGCGGCCCGTGCCTTTCTTTCATCATTCACTTGGGAGGCATTGTTTCTTTCCATCATATTGTTGCTGTTGTATGACGATCCCCCCACTTGTGATATTTCTTTTCTTTCCATGAGATTGTTCTAATCATTTCAGCACCTTTTCTTTGGCTTTGCTTTTCTTTATGCAGATCGCGAGATGCCTCGCAGTCAAAGGGAGGTTGACTGAGGGCGTGGCCAGGTTGGGGCTTCCATGTTGACCTGAAATCAAATGCCTCAGCTGGCTCCTCGGACAATCACCTGAGAAAACATGTTTTCTGTGGATCGAGGTGTTTCAGCCTGCGTAAGACTTGGGAGGCATTATTTCTTTCCATCATATTGTTGCTGTTGTATGACGATCCCCCCACTTATGATATTTCTTTTCTTTCCATAAGATTGTTCTAATCATTTCAGCACCTTTTCTTTGGCTTTGCTTTTCTTTATGCAGATCGCGAGATGCCTCGCAGTCAAAGGGCGGTTGACAGAGGGCGTGGCCAGGTTGGGGCTTCCATGTTGACCCGAAATCAAATGCCTCAGCTGGCTCCTCGGACAATCACCCGAGAAAACATGTTTTCTGTGGATCAAGGTGTTTCAGCCTGCGCAAGGGGTCCTCTGGATGTCCGACACCCGGGGATGGCAAAGTTGATCCAAGCTTGATCGTCAAATTGGATGGCTGCTATCAGTATCTAAGGGGTGACGGCTATCCGAAGCACTTCCCTTTAGATGAGCATTTATTTCCATTTTTCCAGCACTTCACTTCAAGTGATCCAGATGCGGATGACGCCACACTGATTAGAGAGAGAGTTCAATTGGAACGGGCCATTCTGGTTGGCCGCGATAGCCTGCTGGGGACTTGCACATTTTCATATCTCAATTTTCCTCTGAACTGCCCTGATTCCATTCAGTTTCCAGATGTCGGACAACTAGGTTTCTTCAGCTCCGTTACTGACATCGACAATTGTACCCGCTATTTGGGAGATACATGAGCAGCCCAAGTCTGGCTTTTCTTTCTCTGGATTGAGCTTATTGCCTTCTGGTCGTGAATATGCCCCAGAGGATTATTCTCAACTTTGTCTTCTTGATCGGATTCTAAGTGATTCGGCCCCAAGCTGGTATGATGGATGGTTAGTGACTTCTTCTCATCGGTTTCGCCTTGGGGCCATGTTGACAGAGAAAATTAAAAAAAAAAATTCTGACCATTGGTTGGCCATCCAACCGATGGTGACCTCACGATGAGGTCACCATCGGTTGGCCTCCAACCGATGGTGACCTCACAATGAGGTCATCCAACCGATGGTGACCTCATGATGAGGTCACCATCGGTTGGGCCTTCCCCGACCCAATGTAAGGGGGGCCTTCCCCCTATAAAAGGCCCCCCTATTCCCCTCATTTGGCAAGGCCTCTCCCCCATGTAAGGTCCCGGCGAAGCCCTTGCAAATTCCTGTCTAAAAAAAATCAAAGGAATAGAAAAGAGCATATCTCCTTCCAACAATTCCTTTTATCATTTGTTCTCTAGCCCGATAGGCCAGGCGCGGAGAGGAGAGCGGTCGGCGTAATCGTCATCGACATTCCTTCTTAATCTCCATCTCCCACATCGAGCAAGTCTCTGTGAGGTGATATTCCCGGGGTTTAAATGCCGTCCATATCGAGCGAGTCTCTATGGACACATGGTATTTAAATACCCATGTTCTCCCCGCCCATCGAGCAAGTCTCTAGGATGGTGGATTTTGTGCTTGTATGTATATGTTTTCTTGAGGAGACTCTGCCCAAGCGGAGGTTCTGCCCAAGGACATATTCGTATATTCACAAATTTGTGTTCTTATATATATGTTTCCTAAGACGAAACTCTGCCCAAGTGGAGGTTCCGTCCAGGAACACATATATAAAGATTACAAATTTGTAATTATACAAATATATTCCTTAAGGAGAATCTCGCCCAAGCAAAAATCTTTCTCAGGGGACATATCCATATAAACACAAACCCGTGTTATATGTATATGTTTCTTAGAGGAAACTCTGCCCAAGCGGAGGTTCTGTCCAAGAACATATTCGTATATTCACAAATTTATGTTCTTATGTATATGTTCCTTAGGGGAAACTCTGCCCAAATGGAGACTCCCCTAAGAACATATCCATAAAATCACAAATTTGTGCCTATATGCATATGTCTCTTAGGAGGAATCTTGCCCGGACAAAAGTTCCCTCTAAATTCATATCCGTATAATCACAAACTTCATGTTTATATAAATGTGTTTCTTAGTGGAATCTCTGCCCAAATAGAGACTCTGCCCGAGAACGTATCTATATAATCACAAATATGCCCATTGTGTATATGTTTCTCAAAAGGGAATCCCATTCATACGGGGGCACTTTCCCATCGGACACTCTGCTCAAATAGAGATACCGTTTGAGAATATATTCACAAACTGCAAATTTGTGTTTATACACATATCTCTTTAGGGCTAAATGCCCCCTGGGCAAAGTTTCTCCCCGAGAACACATGGATATAAGCATATACCAATATGAAAATATCTCTACAAGGACACCCTGCCTAAGCGGGGACTCACCAAGACATACTCATATATTAAAAAAAAAAAGGATTACGATAATATACACACATCCAAAGAAAAAAGAGGACAAGACAAGAACTGCGCTCAGATACTCCAAATGGGAGCACATATGCACCTCCACGAGAACTATATCCGTGGAAATGGACTTCGGACAAAAATCACAAATATGACAAGGACTTCCATGGAGATACATCCATATGTTCTCCGGAAATTGTACTCGCACAAGTGCAAAATGAGGAGAAAAGGAACTCTACCTCAAACTCGGACTTTGCTCAAAAGGGCACTGTAAAAGAATCCCATATGAAAATTGGCACAATCACCCTTCTAATACGGAAGTGTTGCTCTGGGTTATAATACCCCCAAGTTCAGAATCAAAATCCACGGATATATACCCGTTCATAATAATAATCCTCATGTTTTCCCAAATAAAAATCCATAATCATCCTTTTGCAAAAAGGAGAAAAACGTCAAATCGGTCCACGGGTATATACCCGCTCCCCTTTTCAAAAGAAATCAAACTTTGGACTCCCAAAAAGGCAGTCATTTCAAAAAAAAGAGAAATGAAATATCCAAAGCAAAAGCATTTCAAAACAATCAAAAGAAACAAAAAACATGTCATGATCAGGATTTTCAAAGAACATACGTATTTTTCTCGTCCTTTACTATGAAATGGTATTCGAGTTAGAGATTGGTATTAAATAATACCAAGAGTTTTAACTCGATGTAAATGTAACATCGGTTCCGACCGATGGAGATGGTGGTCCAGCACATGCTACCCTAATTGCCTGATGAGAATAGACATGGGACTCAAGAAGTTCAGATAAAAAACGGCGCACCCATCCGTTTGCGGACACCACCCGTCCGTCTCACGGACACCACACCCGTTCGTTTCACGGACACCAACATTCCCCTTCCGCATCGCGCGGACCTTTTTCTTCTATTTGCTAGATAGGCTGGCACGCCCCGCAACATAAAAATCAAAGCATGTGAAATAAATGAATGAATACAAAAACCCACAAATAAAGAACCCCAAAAACCAATAAACGCACCAAATCGCGGCGACATCTCATATAGGAACATCTCCCCCGTGTCAACAGCTGGCACGCCCGGTGGGACCTCTTCTCACCATTCATAGCAAAAAGGATGAGACATACATATATTTTTCATGAAAATCCTAATACTGATATTTTCCCTTGAAGGTACTGCGAAGCTACCTCGAAGGTATTCGGGTACAAGCCAAATGCAAATTTCAAATTACTAAAGATGGTTGTCACCTATGGACCGCTCGTCGTCAACAATCGTACCAGGAAGATGCTGCTCAAAAGCTTCGCTCCAGCAAATTAACAAGGAAGATCCGCAGAAGCTGTGGGTACGTCAAAGCTCGTCTTGCTATTATCAACAGGGGCACCTGAATGCTCTCCAAAGATAATGCTACTAAAGGGGATAAACCTAACTTTGACCAACAACATTCATTGGTTATGAGTCTAGGTGGGCTAACCCAAATCCAAACTCAAGCTCATGACCAGCAAGCCATCAAGGCAGGTCATGTCCAATCCAAATTCAAAACCATATCCAAACTCAAGCTCATGACCGGCAAGCCATCAAGGCAGGTCATGTCCAATCCAAATTCAAAACCATATCCAAACTCAAGCTCATGACCAGCAAGCCATCAAGGCAGGTCATGTCCAATCCAAATTCAAACCATATCCAAACTCAAGCTCATGACCAGCAAGCCATCAAGGCAGGTCATGTCCAATCCAAATTCAAAACCATATCCAAACTCAAGCTCATGACCAGCAAGTCATCAAGGCAGGTCATGTCCAATCCAAATTCAAAACCATATCCAAACTCAAGCTCATGACCAGCAAGCCATCAAGGCGGGTCATGTCCAATCCAAATTCAAAACCATATCCAAACTCAAGCCCATGACCAACAAGCCATCAAGGCAGGTCATGTCCAATTCAAATTCCAAACCATATGCAATCCTAGAATACATCAAAACCAAACATCAAATATAGCCACAAACCATCAAGGTAGGCTGAATCCGAAACCAAAATCCAAATTGAAATTCCAAAATCGTAGCCGCCAAACCTCAATGGTAGGCTCCACCAAATTCTCATACCATACCTTTGACCCCAAAAAAAAAAGAAGAGAGAAGGGGTAGCCATTTAGCAAGACTAAGTCAACCCAAATCTGGACTTTTTCAGTCCAGACAATTTCCTTCAAAATCATACTTTCTGTCTCTACAACAAGGACAAAGCAAAATCATAAAAGTAAAAGGCTATCAGCTGCCACCTCAAGATCCGGCAAATCTATCATGATCAAAGGCCTGCAGGTACAACTCGACGGAAGCTAACCTATCACCCCACGGGATAGGTATATTCCTACAATCCAAACCTCAAACCGCTTCTGAGTTTTGCGGTGGTTTCAAGGAGAATCAGGAGATTCCAAGAAGGAAGCCGATGTCATGCAAAAGACTCGGTACTCTGCCGAGTTCAAACAAATCTAGGATCCCATAAAGGAAGCTCAGAAGCTCAAAGGGGATCCAAGCAAATACACCAACAATGTTCAGCAAGAGAGGCAACATAAAAAAATGCTCCCTTTCAACATGCTGAATCCAAACACTATCATGGACAAAAGGGGAAAAGGAATATACAAGAAATCAAGTTATACTCTTCAAGGCTCGGAGAATATCCGAGTAGTTAAAATCCAAATCAGTAATTCAAATCTCGCGTATCGATCCCTGATCGTATACAGCGAATCTTAGTACTTGATAGGCTGGGGGCAATTCCTAATGCCAGTACCCGTCCGTCAATAAGACGACGTGTTACTTGGGCAGCTGAGGAAAAACCCAAGCTATCTTCTCATAATATGCCTCTGGGAATGACTCTGGCGAAATGGCGGAACAAATCGCAGAAGCCAATCCGAATATTCCTACTGAGGCCATCAAGCAATTTGCCACAAGAAACCGCCAGCCCGGCAGGCAAGCTGGAACACCAAGTCAAGCTCCTCCTCGTGTTGATTTTCAACATGAATGAATTCAAATCCCCTTCTTCAAAGAGACAAATCTTCAAATCGAAGAAGATGGGCTTCCTACTTCAAAT
Organism: Colocasia esculenta; assembly: GCA_014218235.1. Taxonomy (NCBI): domain Eukaryota; kingdom Viridiplantae; phylum Streptophyta; class Magnoliopsida; order Alismatales; family Araceae; genus Colocasia; species Colocasia esculenta. The sequence continues at coordinate 144,919,123 of CM024762.1, read as the reverse complement.
ATCAACGCCGTCATTGACTTGCCTATAAAGGAAATTTTCCAAGCAATGTCAGGTGAGGGTAAATGCCAAGTGATGCAGCAATATCAATCTCAAATGGTTGTGCTTCTAAATGAAATGAGGTGATTGGCAACTTCAAGCCTCCAACATTCTACAGAGCAAGTCTCTACTGAAAATCAACAAATTTAGCATCCAGATGGGTCTGCCCCGGCAAATCGTCCGGCAGTTTCTACAACTGGTCTTCTTCCTCAAACTACGGGTCAGGATATCATTGATTCGTCCAATGTTATGCATCCTCAAACAATTTCCATACAAAGGCATGAGATATAGAAAATTATTCAAAATATGTTTGCTCAGCAGAGCGAAGGCATGCAGATGACAGATCTATAATCTGTTCCATATCCAGTATATCATCAATTCAAGAAGCTGCCAGAAACATGCCCTAAAGTCCCAAAACTATCAAAGTTTAACGGACATGGGTCACCACTGGAATATGTGTGGCACATTATGTTATTGCCTTAGGCAAGCTCGCCATCGGCAAATCTTATCTCCTCAGATATTTTGCAACTTCCTTGATTGAAGTTGCATTTCAATGGTATTCAGAACTCAGGCCTGACTCAGTTGCTGATTGGGAGGATCTGCAAAAGAAATTTCTACACCATCTCTAAACGGCTAAAGGGAAGGTATCTCTCTCGCCAAATTATGTTCCCTCAAACAACAGAAAGAGGAATCGGCAATCCACTTCACCAAGAGGTGGAGAGAGAGTTAAGCATGAAATGCAATAACCCTCCCCGCAAAAAGATACAATCCCTATCTGCCGAAGAGGCCTCACATCAACAATCAATGAGAAACTCTTGGAAGCAAATATCAAGAGTTTCGAGCAATGGAATTATGTGGTAGCAGAAATTAAGATATTTCTAGCCAAACAAATGGCTCATGTATCTCATAAAGGGCGTATGAAGACTCCTTATTCCTTCAAAAGGGAGCATACTAAGAGGGTCTTTGATCTTTGCCTCGATAATCAGTTAATATCACTGCCAGAACCAAAGAAGCAGGCAGATGTCAGCGAAATCAATCAGCTCAATTTGCCCGTATCACCGTATGGTGGGGCATGCAATTGAAGATTACTACGTCTTCAAAAATGAGGTTCGGAAGATCATTCAAAATGGCCTCATATTTATGCAAAATGCTCTGGCTGACCCTCCTCAACTTCATGCTTGGGATCGACCAGAGCAATCTGTCAAGGTCATTTATATGATGAGACTTCCAACAAATTCAAATCATCCTGAGGACGGTCATTCATGTGATCCTCCTCAAGATAATTCAGGAGCTCATTCTCTACCAAGATCAAGGCATGATCCACATAGAATAATGAGGAAAGTCCAAAGGCAAATATACTCTTATGCATACTCAAATATATTCAGAGCTGCCTTCTATGTCGCCACATGCAGACTCAATTAGGTGGCTATCCGAAGATCCTTCAACTCCTGTCGAGCCGGCAAGGTTATATTCTTTCCCTCGACATCAAACTTTCTCACTTTTTCGGCTATGCCTTCAATCCGGATTGATGGATTACCGAGCTCCGGTAGAAATATTAGCCAATTACTGCCCGTATCATCAAATGATGGGTCATGGCATCAAAGATTGCATAAGATTCAAAAATGATGTTCAAAAGCTAATTGACCTGGGTATTCATCGGGTCAACCAGCCTCATACTCAACAATCACCAAATGGACCAGCCAACCTGGATCCTATTCGGTGAATGTCATTTAATGCATCATCATCCTTTGGTCTTCCTCAGTCATCAATGGGGGAATCTTTAAATCCATATTTATCCAGCCAATCGTATACGAATGTGCATCTTCTACAATAAGCTTCTCATTTGCAACAAAGAGCACCAAGTTTATACTTGACAATCTCAGAAGGCAAAGTCTGGTTTCCATACTTGAACCAACATCATACATCTTTCAGAGTGAAAGGGGATGTATGACTACTGTCTGGGTCCCCATGATTTAGTCGAAACTCATATCTGGGAAGGAAAAATTGATCAATATGGGAATTCTTTGGCGCCAGCAAATAAGGTGTCACAATGAGCCTATGGTTCAAGTCCAAAATCTCAAGCTCTATATCCAAAGATATGTGAATATTATCATCATCGACTGGACTATGGACGATACAGAGTCAAAGCCGAAATGGAGCAATTCAAAATTGATCTTCTTCAATACAGAATTAGAATATTAAAAGAAGCTGTGGCAAAGCCAATCTCCCAGCAAGCAGAGGAGTTCGTGGATCATTATCACCAACTCCCATCTTCAATTATTGAAGAAGCAATTAATGCAACCTTTGTGGATGGGTCACTGTCGGCCCTCAAAATCAACCAGTTCCAAAAGAGTCAACAACTCTACAGTAAGAGGTGGCTCCAACAAAAGAAGCATCTCCAAATCATCTTCAGAGCAGAAAGTCATAAGCTCACTTGAAGCTCTTCAGGTATGAAATTAAAATATATACATAAACAAAACAAAAACAAAACAAAAAAAAAGAAGGCAACAAACAACAAACAAACAAACAAAAAAAAACAAACAAAACAACAACAACGAATAATAATAATAATAATAATAATAATAATAAAAATAAAAGAAGAATGAAGAAGAACAAATGTAGCGTGATGCTGCTGCTGAGGTACCTCAAATATCAACTAAGAAAAAAAAAATCATCAATCAAAGTTGAAAAATCAAATTACATATTTAACTCACCAATTTACAATATGGTGTCCAAACCTCAACCCAAGAAGCTGCAAATCTCTCCAAGTGATAGTACCAAACAGGCTGAAGGTAAGCCAACAATGTTGACATATCAACGTCGGCCAGCAAATAATTCAAATCGCCATCGCAAGAAAGGGCATGGTAAAGAGCAAAAAGTTGCATCTACTATTTTCAAGAAGCCTGATATCACAAAATCAAACAGAGTCATTCCCATTCACGGCGAAGAGTCAAAGCCTCTGCCTGAAGCCGAGACACGGGCGGATTCTTATGTCTTCAACCCTTCAGATGAAGAAGAAGAGCTGTCCAATATGCCTCCTCATACAAAAGAAAAGAGTCAAAGTCCCCATGCCTCATCAAATGAGCCGGACAACGCTCCTCTCTTTTCAAATGGAAGGCTGTTGATTCCTCTCTCTCAAAAGAAATCTATCAAGCCAAAGAAGCCATCTGAGTCCTCGATAAAGGGATCTCCCTCATCGGATCAGATACGCATTAAGGCTGATGACAAAATCTTTCGGCAACTCAAATCACTCCCCGTCAACATCACTGTCTGGGAGGCAATTGCTTGGAGCCAAGACCTGAGAGAAACTCTTGTCAAAGTACTCCAAGAATAAAAGAATATATATGAAGCTTATATGGCTGATTTCCAAGCTCAAATATATGAAGCACTCGCAGCAAATGTCACTTTCACAAGATAAGTGCATGTTGATATCCTCTCCATATCACAATCGTCCCTTATATATATGAAGGGACAGGTCAACAATATTCAATTGAATCGGATCCTGGTCGATCCGGGGGCATCTACCAATATAATGCCCTATAAAGCCATTGAATCTCTACATCTCATGCCTCATATGCAACAGAATATTACTTGGAAGACCCTGGCTACATGAGAATTGGGTCATTCCATCAACTCTCCATCAATGCATTAAATATGCAAAAGAAGGGAAGCAGCACACAGTCTTTGCTGATCAAGCCCCGTTTCGGGAAGATGAATGCAACCTGACTGATGCCCCTTTATATCTCGGAGGACCAAATCTTCAACCCTCCTCCCTCTCTAAAGGGAAAAGTAAGCAAATTGAGTCCTCAAATGAAGACAATGAAACTGGCGAGCTTTTTGTGGTAAACAAAAGCCTTGCCAAATTACCTGCAAATACTTCTCAAAGTAAAGCAACCCGCCCAGAATGGCGGAGCATCAATTATGAAGCTGATCATATGAGTCAAGTCATCAATGGGAGCATTCCTCTGCCATCCAACTGCATGCAGATCTGTTCTCTAAAGCAAGAACAAAGTGTCCGACAATTAAAAACTTTTGCCGTCACTTATCAAAGAAAAGAAACAAGAAAGGATGCAAAAAGGTGACCAAGCCAATCCTCTTTTACAAAGGGGAATTGATCCTTCCAACTTATACAGAGGATGATTTTGGTTGGGAAGACAGCTCCAACAACCAACTAGAATCAATACAAGAAATGGCTGATATGCCAGAAAAAATTAGAGAAATGTGCAAAAAGCAGAAAATCCCTCGGGTGCAAGATGTTTCCCGAAGAAATTTCTTCAAACAACTATGGGAACCTTCCCAAGTCCGGGGGCAACCTCCATTCTCTAGAAGAGATACCAGATGAATAGGTTATGATACCAAATCCTCCTATGCAGTTAATGTTGTTGGATCATCATCAGAGGTCTGCAGCGCAAAGAATAATCAGGAGTGTTCCAACTCCAACTCTCAAGATATTACTTCAGCTCTATCAAATGAATTGCCAAATGAAGAGCTACTAGAAGAATTCTGCAAGCCATCTTCGTCCACAAATTCTGAAGATATAAATCCCCATGAAGGCCACGTCACCAATTCTCATGACGCGGAGGATTTCATAGACTTGCAGCCAGCTCCCCAAGAAATGGAAGATGGTGGACAGGCCACTATTGATGAATTGATTGAACTCAACCTCGGGAGTCAACAAGATCCCCGGCCAATCTTTATCAGTGCCCTTCTTGATGAACAAGAGAGGCAATCTTATCAAATTTTTCTGCTGGAATTCCAAGACTGTTTTGCTTGGAATTATAAAGAAATGCCGGGACTGGAGCCATCGGTTGCTGAGCATGAATTATCCATACTGCACACGGCCAAGCCTGTCAAACAAGCTTAAAGGCGTATGAGGCATGAGCTAGAATTGAAAGTGAATACTGAAGTCGACAAGCTTTCCGAAGTAGACTTCATTGAGCCATGCATATATCCAATTTGGCTCGCCAATATTGTTCCAGTGAAGAAAAAGAATGGTCAAATCAGGATATGCATCAACTATAGGGACTTGAATAAAGCATGTCCCAAGGATGATTTCCCAGTTCCAATCACTGAAACAATGGTGGATATGACCACCGGCTATGAAGCCTTGTCTTTCATGGACGGGTCTTCCGGCTACAATCAAGTCCGGATGGCAATCAAAGATAAAAATCATACTGCATTCAGATCACCCAAAGGTATCTTCAACTACAAAAGGATGCCCTTTGGTTTGAAGAATGCGGGAGCTACATATCAAAGAGCCATTACCAAAATATTCAATGAAATGATCCATGATGTGGTGGAATGCTATGTGGATGACTTAGTCGTCAAAACCAAAAAACGGGAAGACCATTTATATGATCTTCGCCGTGTTTTTGAAAGGCTTCGTCAGTTCAAATTGAAGATGAACCCTATGAAATGTGCATTTGGGGTTTCAAGTGGCAAGTCCCTGGGTTTCATCGTCAAATATCGGGGAATAGAAATAGACCCTGACAAAATCAAGGCGATCCAGCAACTGCCTTCTCCTCAAAATTTGACAGAGCTAAGGTCACTCCAAGGGAGATTAGCCTATATCAGGTGATTCATATCCAATCTCTCAGGAAGATGCATGCCGTTCGGCAAACTAATGAAGAAGAATGCTCCCTTCATCTGGGACCAAGAATGTCAGGACGCTCTTGAACGAATCAAAGAGTATCTTCTCACTCCTCCAGTTCTAGGGGCGCCAGTTATTGGAAAGCCTCTTATACTTTATATTTCAGCTATGGATGCTTCTCTGGGAGCTCTATTGGCACAAACAAATGAAGATGATAAAGAGCAAGCTTTATATTATCTTAGCAGAAAGCTAATTGGTCCGGAACTCCGGTATGCTCCAATGGAAAAAGTATGCCTAGCACTGGTATTTGCTGTAAAGAAATTGAGGCATTATCTGCTGGCTCATGAAATTAAACTCATCTCCAAGTATGATCCAATCAAATATCTGCTGAGGCAACCCATATTGTCAGGAAGACTCGCGAAATGGGCTCTGCTCCTTATGGAATTTGATATCACATACATCCCACAAAGGGCAATCAAAGGGCAAGGCTTGGCTGAATTTTTGGCCGCACATCCAATGCCAGAAGATTCCCCTTTATCTATAAACCTCCCAGAGGAAGAAACTCTTTCCCCTGCAAATGAAAATTTAGTTCTCGAAGAGGTTGCCACGATTGAGCTGCCCTCTTGGAAATTATATTTTGATGGAGCTTCCCGGACTCTTCATTATACTGATGGTTCTACCACCATCTCTACTGGAGCAGGGATCGTCCTAGTCACTCCATATGGAGGAATCTTATACAATTCATATGCTCTTATGAAGCCACTCACAAATAATGAAGCCGAATATGAAGCTCTGATTATTGGGCTCCGGCTGGCTCTCGAAATGGGAATCAAAGGCATACAAGTTTATGGTGACTCGCAGCTGGTCATCCGACAAATATTGGGCCAGTATGAAGTCCGTAAACCACAATTGCTTCCATACTATACGACTGTCATGAAGCTCAAAGAAAAATTCAACTTCTTTGACATATCCCATGTGCCGAGAAGTGAAAATTCTCAGGCTGATGCTTTAGCCAAAGTGGCCTCTGCTATAAAATTGCCTCCTGAAGGGGAATTGTACATAAGTGTCCGCCACAGAAGGCTCATGCCGAGTATCCTCGACGATGAGTCTGATGTTGCAATCGAAGAAGTATATAATACAGAGCTAGATACAACAAATGAACCTGAAGATTGGCGTGACCCGATTATCAGAATCAAGAAAGGTTGGCTACCTCCTGATCGAACACAAAGAATCCAGCTCTTACACAGGGCTACATCATATCAAATAATAGCAGATCAACTGTATAAGCTGGTCCATGAAAAGAAAGGACCAGTCCTCCTCAGATGTTTATCCCTCAAGGAAGCCAAAATCATCATGAAAGAGGTTCACTCCGGGCTGTGTGGTACACACCAAGCAGGAGAGAAGATGAAAATCAATATCAAGTTAAAAGGCTTCTACTGGCCTACCATGTACGCGGATTGCATTCGATATGCCCGTACATGTCATCAAGTGTCAAGCATTTGGCCCTATACCAAGGAAATCACCAAATGTATTACATCCCACTGCGCCAACATGGCCGTTTGCCGAATGGGGTATAGATATTGTGGGACCATTCCCACCCTCATCTCAAGGCCACAAGTTCATACTGGCTGCCACAGATTATTTCTCTCGGTGGGCTGAAGCTATCCCGTTGAGGGAGGTAACCGGAGAATCAGTCGCCAAATTTGTCAAGCAAAACATAATATACAGATTTGGGACCCCTCACAGAATCATATCCGATAATGGGTCGCAATTCAGAAACAAAACAATATATGCCTTGGCGGCGAAATTTCATATTGATTGGAGGACATCGTCAGTATATAATCCACAGGCAAATGGGTTGGCAGAGGCTTTCAACAAAACCCTCTGCAAATTGCTCGCCAAGATAATCGGCAACAGAAAGCGGGAATGGGGAGAAAAGGTTCATGAAGCTTTGTGGGCTTATCGAACTGTGTATAAAACCCCTACCGGATGTTCGCCCTTCTCCTTGGTATACGGAGCTGAGGCCATGATCCCTATAGAAATTGAAATGGCATCCTATCGGGTGGCAATCCAAGGTGAATTACAAAATCAAGATCAAGAGCAAATAGAAAGAAGACTTGAGGAGCTCTCCAATCTAAAAGGAAGGCGCCTTGAAGCATACAAGTCTCTCCAAATATATCAGGCTAGAATGGTTCGAGCATTCGACAAATTAGCAAGACCCAGAGCGTTTAAGCAAGGGGATCTCGTCATGGTCAAATGCAGGGAAGCAATGGCCGGAAAGTCAAGTGGCAAACTTCAACCCACCTGGCTCGGTCCATATATCGTCACTCTGGCATATGAAGGAGGCGCATACCGGCTAGTTGACTATAAAGGTAATGTGCCCTTTCCCCCGCTCAACGGGAAACACCTGAAATTGTATCACGCGCCAGAGCATGAATTCCTTGGCCAGCCACCAAAACAAAAAAACCAATCACCCAAAGGGCATGAAGCCGAAAGAAGATAAAAAAATGATGAAATGAAGTTTGCCATAGATGGGGGCAAAGGAATCAAATTTCCACCTGCCCGTCATATATCCCAAACCTTTCAGTCCCTACCGAGCATGAAGCCAAGGGCATTCCATGTATAAATCAAAAAAAAGAGAGGGAAAATTCAATGAAAAATGGAGGCTTATTTTGCATATCCCGCCAAATGAGGTTCCAAGCTACAATGATAAGTTATGTCAAAACCAAATACCAAAACCATAGCCAGCAAACCAAAAAGGTAGGCTATGTCAAAACCATATCAAAACCATAGCCAACAAACCAAAAAGGTAGGCTATGTCAAAACCATACCAAAACCATAGCCAGTAAACCAAAAAGGTAGGCTATGTCAAAACCATACCCAAAACTATAGCCAGCAAACCAAAAAGGTAGGCTATGTCAAATCCAAATACCCAAACCATGGCCAGCAAACCAAAAAGGTAGGCTATGTCAAAATCATACCCAAACCATAGCCAACAAACCAAAAAGGTAGGCTATGTCAAATCCAAAATACCAAAACCGTAGCCAGCAAACCAAAAAGGTAGGCTATGTCAAATCCAAAATACCAAAACCATAGCCAGCAAACCAAAAAGGTAGGCTATGCCAAATCCAAAATATCATGACCATAGCCAGCAAACCCCCAAAGGTAGGCTATGTCAAACCCAGATCAAATCTTACCATAGCCAACAAACCACAAAGGTAGGCTATGTCAAATCCAAATACCCAAAACTATAGCCAGCAAACCAAAAAGGTAGGCTATGTCGAAACCATATCAAAACCATAGCCAACAAACCAAAAAGGTAGGCTATGTCAAACCCCAAATACCAAAACCATAGCCAGCAAGCCAAAAAGGTAGGCTATGTCAAACCCCAAATACCCAAAACCATAGTTGGCAAACCATAAAGGTAGGCTATGTCAAATTCAAAACCAAAGCCAAAACTGAAATAACCTAAACCCCAAATCCAAACCCAAACTCCATACCAAAGCCCATAACAATATCCAAAAAAAAATCCTCACGCTCAGAAGCCATCACCATCCATCCCATCCTAGCTCACCACCCATCCCATCCCAGTTCACCACCCGTTTCAGAACCGGACCCTCACCCTTTTGATTATCTTAGCCAGTCAAATCCTCAAAAAAAAAAAAGAAGAGAGAGAAAAGGGGGTAAAAAATAGAGATACCCCGATGGACTTAAGTATACGATTCCTTGTGTACTTAAGGGTAAAAAGATCAAAAAATCCAGCTGAGGTGAAAAGCCGAGAGGGCGCTTCAGGCAAAAATGGATAACCCCTTAACGTGAAAACCCGAAAGGGCGCGTTGGAAAAAGCTAAAGGGGGCCAGTCTTGGTGAAAACCCGAAAGGGCGCTAAGGCTGGTAAGGTGACAAAAAAAATGAAATGATGAAAAAGAGGATTTCTCAGTCCTCCATTCATACAAGTCGCCACATTACAAACTTGCAGAGGGTGACAGATACCACATAGAAAAGAGATCAAGGCAACAAGCCCAATATACAAATGTTGTGCTGTGAAACAAAGGCAGGAAGGCTTTTTCCTCTCCAGCCATTCAAATCCAATTGCAAACCCCTTTAGCCCGGCATCAAGCCATCAAGAAGGGGCGAAATTCAAATCCCAAAGCCAAATGATAAACACCATTCTAGAACCCATTCAAAACCAAGTCCAGGGCCAAATCAGACCCAAACCACATACTCATATCTAAACCCAAATCCAAAATACCACAAAGGTGACCCAAGTCACCCAGTTTACTTATATTCAAACCCAAATCCACATCCAAAACCAAATTCCAAATCCGAATTTCCAATCATTGGTCATATTCAAATCTCAAACCACATCTGAAACCATCACTCACTTCACAACCAAACCTTTAGCCATTCGGCCATCCAAGTCAGCTGAGTCCTCGACAACCTTGGTAAAAAAAAGAAAGAAACAAAAAAGGGGGTTAAAAATAAAGATACCCCGATGGACTTACGTATACGGCCCACTGTATGCTTGAGGGTAAAAAGATCAAAAAAAATCCAGCTGAGGTGAAAACCCGAGAGGGCGCTTCAGGCAAAAATGGATAACCCCTCAACGTAAAAACCCGAAAGGGCGCGTTGGAAAAAGCTAAAGGGGGCTAGTCTTGGTGAAAACCCGAAAGGGCGCTAAGGCTGGTAATGTGAAAAAAAAAGAAAGAAAAAAAAGAGAGAGAATGAAAGAAGGAATTTCCTTGTCCCTCATATTTATATTCATAAAGTCAGAAGTCACTCTGTTACATATTCATAAGGGGTGACAGATAGTCACACACTATTTACAAAAAAAAACAAATCAGGACAACGAGCCTAATACACAAAGGTTATGTTGAGAAGCAAAGCCAAGAGGGTGCCTTCTTCTGCAGCCGTTCCGCCTTCCTAGCTTTGGAAGATCCGGGCCTGCGAGAGCCGTTTCTCTCTCTAGCACGGAGGCCTCCCTCTTCGGGATCTTCAACTCCATCTCTGACATCTTGATCCTGACAAGATATTGCCTCCCCAAGCTCGCGTTCCAGCCGAGCAATACTCTTTTCTCTTGCGGCCATCCGCAGTTCTCGCATCTTCTGACGCTTGCGCACTTCAGTAGCCTGGGGATCATCGGCTTCAGCATCGCTCTCCAGAGCTTCAAATCGCTGGGCCCAGGTCATCTCAACCTGACGAGTGTGCACCCTGTTCCAAACATCGGTGATAAAATTCATCCAACGCTCCTGCTGGACTCCCATGCTAAAGGCAGATCCCGTATGTTGCTCCAGCGCCTCCCGAATAACTTCAATGGGCGCCGGGTCTGTGGAGTCTGCCAATGCCGTAATTCGGCCAACAAGGAATTCCCAGCAGCCATCATCAGCAAAATGCGGGGCTGGTTGCATCCCCTCAGGCCATCTTATACCATGCTCAGGAGGAGCACCAACCTCCAAGGGCGGAGAGCTGCCTTCGTCAGAATTCGGCTCAGCGTCTGCCCCAGAAAAGAAATCAGCAGCAAAGAAAAAGCTGTCAGCAAGACAAAGCTAGCAAAACACCAACTCAATGATGCAAGCCATAAAACTCGGCTCCTTTTCACCTGGAGCGGGAATTTCGCCTTCCTCCTCAGCCCCAGATTCTGAAGGGTGAGCGAGATTGCATGATCCAGGATATGGATCTTGAAAGGAGCTGGAAAAATATGGCGAATTTGCATAAAACTGCTCCCCATCATGTGGGAAGCTTGGAGGGACATAGGTAGAATCTGCCTGGTGAAGGCCTCCGCCTCCACCTGTTGTGTCGCCCACTTGAAAGGCAGATTGAGCCGGGAAGTCCAAAAACGAGCTCATTGAAATTCCCCAACTCGGGATGGAGAAGTTCGCCCCTGAGGCAGAATATGAATCTGTCGTTCCCCAGCCAAACAGTTGATCACAGAATTCTGTCCCTGTTAAAGCAAATACAGTAAGGGAGAAGGATTCGTCATGAAAAGAAATATGTCAAAAAAAAAAAAACAACTCTATATGAGTTCAAGAATGGGCTCCCTGCATTTCCCCAAAGCGGAAAGGGAGGATTGGCCACAGATACAAAACATGAATCCATCATCTCCCAGGAGAAAAGTTAGACATAAAAAATCTGGTCACCTGAACAAAAGAAAAGAAAGTCACCACCAGATGAGGTGGAATCCGCCACTCTCCTTTTCCAGCTTTTTCAAACCTATATGAGGAGGGAACATCCAAATGAGCTTCACCATTCCTATCTCTAACAACTTCTGGAGCAAGGGTGGCTGGAGATTCATGACAGATATGTGAAAAAGGAATGAAGCAGAAGGAAAAAGATAGCCACCCCACAAATCTCCTCGAAGGAAAAGGGTTATAGTTGTTGCGTGAAGCCAACAAGGTCGGCCTCAGCAATAGAATTCTGTCGAATATGATCCAAATACTGCCAAGAAGGCGAATCTCGTGAAAGAAATATCAAATTCATACCTGAGGTGAAGTCAGAAAGGCAAGACCCAGGTAAAGAAGGTCCAAACCAGTTCCAAGTAAATCCAAAGAAGCGGAGCTGATGGCTCGGCACAAGAGGTACGACAAAGTCGATCGTTGCCTGAGATTGCTGGTTTCACAGTGCAAGCACTGAAGCGCGTCAACTGCGGCTACAACTTTTTGATTCAAGTTCCTTATCAAGTCATGAAGACAAGAAGCAAAGCTCAAAGAATGCACGGGACGTCCTCCTTCGGCTTTGGCTTCGGTGCACATCCCGTGGGGGGCATTTGGTGACAGAGAAAATAAAATAAAAAAATTCTAACCATTGGTTGGCCATCCAACCGATGGTGACCTCACAATGAGGTCACCATCGGTTGGATTGTGAGGTCACCATCGGTTGGCCTCCAACCGATGGTGACCTCACGATGAGGTCACCATCGGTTGGCCTCCAACCGATGGTGACCTCACGATAAGGTCACCATCAGTTGGGCCTTCCCTGACCCAATGTAAGGGGGGCCTTCCCCCTATAAAAGGCCCCCCTATTCCCCTCATTTGGCAAGGCCTCTCCCCCATGTAAGGTCCCGGCGAAGCCCTTGCAAATTCCTGTCCAAAAAAAATCAAAGGAATAGAAAAGAGCATATCTCCTTCCAACAATTCCTTTTATCATTTGTTCTCTAGCCCGATAGGCCAGGCGCGGAGAGGAGAGCGGTCGGCGTAATCGTCATCGACATTCCTTCTTAATCCCCATCCCCCACATCGAGCAAGTCTCTGTGAGGTGATATTCCCGGGGTTTAAATGCCGTCCATATCGAGCGAGTCTCTATGGACACATGGTATTTAAATACCCATGTTCTCCCCGCCCATCGAGCAAGTCTCTGGGATGGTGGATTTTAAGCTTGTATGTATATGTTTTCTTGAGGAGACTCTGCCCAAGCGGAGGTTTTGCCCAAGGACATATTCGTATATTCACAAATTTGTGTTCTTATATATATGTTTCCTAAGACGAAACTCTGCCCAAGTGGAGGTTCCGTCCAGGAACACATATATAAAGATTACAAATTTGTAATTATACAAATATATTCCTTAAGGAGAATCTTGCCCAGGCAAAAATATTTCTCAGGGGACATATCCATATAAACACAAACTCGTGTTATATGTATATGTTTCTTAGAGGAAACTCTGCCCAAGCGGAGGTTCTGTCCAAGAACATATTCGTATATTCACAAATTTATGTTCTTATGTATATGTTCCTTAGGGGAAACTCTGCCCAAATGGAGACTCCCCTAAGAACATATCCATAAAATCACAAATTTGTGCCTATACGCATATGTCTCTTAGGAGGAATCTTTCCCGGACAAAAGTTCCCTCTAAATTCATATCCGTATAATCACAAACTTCTTGTTTATATACATGTGTTTCTTAGTGGAATCTCTGCCCAAATAGAGACTCTGCCCGAGAACGTATCTATATAATCACAAATATGCCCATTGTGTATATGTTTCTCAAAAGGGAATCCCATTCATACGGGGGCACTTTCCCATCGGACACTCTGCTCAAATAGAGATACCGTTTGAGAATATATTCATAAACTGCAAATTTGTGTTTATACACATATCTCTTCAGGGCTAAATGCCCCCTGGGCAAAGTTTCTCCCCGAGAACACATGGATATAAGCATATACCAATATGAAAATATCTCTACAAGGACACCCTGCCTAAGCGGGGACTCACCAAGACATACTCATATATTCAAAAAAAAAAGGATTACGATAATATACACACATCCAAAGAAAAAGGAGGACAAGACAAGAACTGCGCTCAGATACTCCAAATGGGAGCACATATGCACCTCCACGAGAACTATATCCGTGGAAATGGACTTCGGACAAAAATCACAAATATGACAAGGACTTCCATGGAGATACATCCATATGTTCTCCGGAAATTGTACCCGCACAAGTGCAAAATGAGGAGAAAAGGAACTACCTCAAACTCGGACTTTTCTCAAAAAGGGCACTGTAAAAAAATCCCATATGAAAATTGGCACAATCACCCTTCTAATACGGAAGTGTTGCTCTGGGTTATAATACCCCCAAGTTCAGAATCAAAATCCACGGGTATATACCGGTTCATAATAATAATCCTCATGTTTTCCCAAATAAAAATCCATAATCAACCTTTTGCAAAAAGGAGAAAAACGTCAAATCGGTCCACGGGTATATACCCGCTCCCCTTTTCAAAAGAAATCAAACTTCGGACTCCCAAAAAGGCAGTCATTTCAAAAAAAAGAGAAATGAAATATCCAAAGCAAAAGCATTTCAAAACAATCAAAAGAAACAAAAAACATGTCATGATCAGGATTTTCAAAGAACATACGTATTTTTCTCGTCCTTTACTATGAAATGGTATTCTAGTTAGAGATTGGTATTAAATAATACCAAGAGTTTTAACTCGATGTAAATGTAACATCGGTTCCGACCGATGGAGATGGAGGTCCAGCACATGCTACCCTAATTGCCTGATGAGAATAGACATGGGACTCAAGAAGTTCAGGTAAAAAACGGCGCACCCGTCCGTTTGCGGACACCACCCGTCCGTTCACGGACATAACCCGTCCGTCTCACGGACACCACACCCGTTCATTTCACGGACACCAACATTCCCCTTCCGCATCGCGCGGACCTTTTTCTTCTGTCTGCTAGACAGGCTGGCACGCCCCGCAACATAAAAATCAAAGCATGTGAAATAAATGAATGAATACAAAAACCCACAAATAAAGAACCCCAAAAACCAATAAACGCACCAAATCCCGGCGACATCTCATATAGGAACATCTCCCCCGTGTCAACAGGCCACCGAGTGGCTTATGGGGATTTTGCACCAGTACTGTGATTTACTTGAGCATGTGGGGATTCGCCATGCGGTGACTACAGCGTTATATAGCTATCCCTGTCACACCGGTCTCTTGCAAGCTTTGGCAGAGAGATTTAACAGGAGGTTCAATACTTTTGCGACAGCGGAGGGTGATACTTCTCTCGATTTATGGGCTTTTCATAGGATATCTGGCCTTCCTATTTGTGGGGGTTTATATGAGGAAGTGTGCTTGGATGATTTGCACCACAATGGTTCCACAGGCATAGGGTCTTACCTCACCCCGTATAGCTTGAGATATCTTACTAAGGTCTGGCGAGACCTAGCCCGTGTGGGGAAAGAACAGGCTCCTTCGGCTTGCAAGTCCACTGTGAGGGTATCTTTTAATGCATGGATCTCATTTTTCTACAATGGCTCTTTTTGTTTCCATAATAGCTTCGCGGGGGATACCACCGCCTGGAGTGATTACTATCAGTTACTCGTTGAGCAAGAGGAGAATGACCGGTTTCTGCCTGCCTCGAAGGACCGGGGTTGGAATCCCCGTAAATTGCCGGATAGGACGTATTTGGCAGCCTACCTTGCTTACTGGTTGAGTACTTTTGTAGTACCTTATGGGGAGGATGGGTACATTCGGTCCGAGGTTCTTTATCCAGCGTGTGTCCTCGCCGACGGTCGGAGACTTGCCCTTGCGCCTTCGGCTCTGGCAAACATTTTTCATGGTTTGGGGAATCTGACTGCTAGTCTTGTGCCCCGTGACCGAGTTGTGGTTTTACCGACACACTATTTGAGTGCTTGGGCCGGTTTGTTATTACCCGGGCTGTGTCAGCAGACTCATTTGGAACATATTTCAGCCCCTTTATTATTCTTGTTCCGAAATCGCCCAAATCAGCAATCTTACAATCAGTTGAAGGAGGCCAGACAGGCTTTGTCATTTATACCCTCAGTAGGTCAGGCGGGGCTGCCTTTTCATCATTGTTCATGGGGTTTTCGCCCTACTGCAGTTGAGAATTCAGATGGTACACATTATTTTCTTCCGTCTCAGCAAGAGGCACACCCATCTTTCTATAAGGGTTGGCTATGTAGTGTTCGTCCGAGTATCCTTGTGTTCCGTAAGGGCACTGCTGTGATCCTGGAACCATATTACCCGCACCGGTTCGCTCGCAACTTTGGCTATGATCAGGCCGTGCCACCTAATGCGGATTTTCCTCTTCAGGCAAGGCTATATAGAGGCAGCGATAGACACCTCGTGGCTGCCAGCTGGTGGTGCTATTATATTCGTCGCAGTCCTTCTCCAGCATACGTTATTCCGGGTGCAGAAAGATCAGGTCAAATTGATATTTATTACGCCAGATGGTGGTTCCGGCATAGTAATGTATTCATGTAGCATTCCCGATTTATCCGAGAGGCTGAGGAGAGGCGGTTGTGCAGGGTTCATTTGCCGCCTCTTGCTATATCGGCAGCTTTTCTTAAACGGGCATTCCCGCAAGTTGATGCATCATTCCACTGTCCTCGCAGAAAAGGAGAGAAATCCCTGAAGCCTCCTTCAGCAGACAAGCAAGTATATATCGGGGCTATGAATCCCTTAGTGCGGCCTTCTTCTTCGGGGTTGAAGAATGCACAGACCCCTTCTTCTCAGAAGGAATATTTCTGGTGGCTGCACTTTCTCTCTGATTGTGGTTATCTGGCCAATGTTGAACTTTCTAGCCCTGTCCTTCCTCATGGCTTTAATAATGAGCTTTGGCCGTATTGGGTAGAACATTTAAAACATTCTCTAACCCGCGTTGGCCCTATTGAGTTTATAACAAAGATAGAGAACTGTTACTGCCTCGGGGATATTTGGAATGCTATTCTCCAAGCGGGCAAGGTCGTGCGGTTGGGGCCTGAGAGAGTGGTGCTCCCCCCCCCCCGGATTTTATTCTATTCCGGATGGTATGTATCAAATTGCCAAAATGGGAGATGGCCGATTTTCTTTGCCTTCAACCCTCCTTTCCTTGCCTTTTCATTCGGACTCGTTTGTGCCCATTTTCATGCTGATTTGATTTTCTGATTTTTTTTTTCAGCATGTTATATTTCTGAGCCAATCAAGAAAAAATCGTCTTCTCCCCGCCCGAAGAAGCGGTGAGCTGTTAAAGCCAGTGGCACTTCTAAAAGAGCAGCCCGGGAGAGCGCCATTGAGGATCCTCTGCCTGGGGAGCCTGGTAACTCCCTTCTCATTTCTTCCTTTTTGGGCGATCCAGAGTGGATTGGTCAATTTCTAACGTATATCTTCTGCATATGATTCTGCCTCAACACTTAGCGCTTGTTCTCGTCCAGCCCCTTCTGACGCCATAGTAGAGGATGCTGACTTCGGCGCACAGAATGATGAGGGGATCGGCGACATGGAGACGGACAATTACCATCCTGTTCGTGATGGTGTCCCGTCTTCGGATTAGGAGGGTATTCTAGCCGCCGATGACCCCGGGAGAGGTAAAGAAGATGACAGTTGTTTTCAATTTATATGACCAGTATCACACCCTTCATATATGGACGTCCTTCTCTCTTCAAAGGGTTGTAATTTCTTTTCTTCTCTCTCCCTATTTTCTCACATGCGATGTTGAGGCGAACATTGGTGTTAGAGAGACACCTATAGGCAGCGATGACCAGGATGACCTTCTCTCATATGACGAGAACATGCCCGCCTCATTTCAAGAACTTCATGATTTATTGGACATAGAGGTAGATCCAGATTTGCCTGAGTACCAGGAGGGGACCGCTACTGGCGTACATGACACCGACTGGACGGAAATTCTTCAGAATGCCAGTAAGTGATTTTGACCTCCGGTCTTATTCATGTGCTCATTTTTTTGTAGGTTGACTTTTTCCTTTCATTCTCTGCCGGCGATTATCACCTCGGGGGCTGAGATGCCTGGGTTCCCAACCCTTGAGGAGGGAGAACTCCTGAGGGAAAGAATATCGGAGAGGGACGGTATGGAATTTCTTCATCCTTTTCATTTTGTCTCTCTTTTTTTTTTAAACATTCCCCCCCCCCCCCCCTTTTTTTTTTTGGTATGTCTTCAATTTGCTTATTTTCCCCATTCAGGTTCAGCTCTCGTCGGTTCAGACCCTGCACACCCCGTGGAGGGGGCTATATCTGGGGATTTAGAGATTACCCTGCCTGATCATTTGGGAGGAGAGCTGACATGTAGATATGCCATTTCCTCTGCCTGATACAGTTGTGGCTGACTTCCTCCCTTAGTTTCTTGGCTTATCATTCTGACTTGCAGGAGCGCCGGAGCAAAGTCAGCCAGTGATTAACACCCCCTCACAGGGGTATGAGATTGTAGAGAGCGCTATCACCGGCGAGGATAGTGTTGGTTCAGGTAATTCATTTGTCGTCTTGGCCTCCATATTGCCTTGATTCTCCCTTCGCTTCCCCTTTTTTTTGTGCTAACCCATGAATTTAGCATTGGTATCATCAGGGGGCGTGGCCACAGAAGATGTCTCCATGGTGGATGACACGGTTGGGAGTTCGCAAACCCCCGGGGCTGGCGCAGATGTCGAGGCTTCAGGTGAATGATTTATGCATATCTTTCATCATTCACGCCTTGGGTGATTATGGCCATTTCTGACATGTTCTATGATTTACATTGAATAATCACCAAGGGCAACATGTTTTGCCACGGGGGATGTAGATGGTGGCGCTGTTATAGGGGCGGCCTCCCACCGCGACGATTCGGCTCCTCCAGGTGTGATAAATATGCATGTGTTGTCTGTAGCAATGGCTTTTTCCCTTGCCTGCTCAAGATTCGCTTTGCCAAATCAGCACTAATGTGTTGGCGTTTCTTCTTCCTTCTTTTTCAGCTTCTCAAGAGGTTACACCTCCTGTTCTAGCAGAGGGGAGGCTAGTCCCCGTGCAGAGACCTGACTTTCCGCCACATGGCATAGTGTGGCCGGATGATTCTCAGGCAGGTTCAGAACAGGGAATCGGCTTTTTGATTGAGCCATTCATCTGATCTATCCGCATGGTAATAGAAGCCAAATTTCCTCCTTCCATTGACAAAGTGCGTGACCGTATGAAGGCCAACACTAAGGCATATCATTTGATGGGGCTTCCCCGAGATCCCTGGATGGCCGGTATAGATTCCATGTGGGCAGAGGTTCGGGATCTCCATGCGAAATCAGTACGGGAGAGCATTGACCTGCAGATTCTCCAGCTGGGAGGCGATATTTCAGCACTAGAGAGTCGGCTCGCCGATACTTGCACGAGGGTGACGGCAGTTGGGACCAGACAGGCCGAGTTAGCTTCATCTTCAGCAGCTCTTATGGATGAGATATCATTGTTGGAGCAGGCAATTGAGCGTGCATCGGTCAGGCTCGCGGAATTGAGACCGACTTTGGCAGTGACGGCCGAGGCCGAGAATGTGACGGCCGAAATGGAGGTGCTTGATCAGGAGAGGTTGGCACTTGAGCATGAGCGGTGCCGCCAAGAAGTCCATGATGACGGACTTGCAGATACAGATATCTCCTTCCTCCTAAGCGCCTTGAGCATTGTATTATTTCATTTTGCTGTTGCATTTTGTGGCTTCCCGAGGGCTTGTCTCGGGCTCTTATTCTGTGAGTATATAAATAAAACATGAGTAATGGTGGATATCTCTGCATTTTCTCCACCTCCTCGTTGCTTTTCTCTTTTCTTTTCTTTTCTTCTTTCTTTCTTTCTTTCATCATCATTTTTTTTGAAAAATCTAACAAAGAGACAGGTGTATCGTCTTTCCTCACCTTTTCCAAGGTGGGTCTTAGCCTCCTCACATCTCTTATGAAGACGGGAAGACGTGTTCATCATTGCCTCAGTTATGACCCCTATTTTGGCCACTTATAAAGTGAACCTAGGGGTTCTTTCGTCATTGGCAACTCTTACATCTCCATTTATCATAAGATTTGTGGGGAAACTCGATCCCAACCTCTTATGAGGTGAGAGAGACTTCCCCTATATGAATCTCTTTTTTTTCATTATTTTATTTCTTATATATATTTTTTTTACCAACTCCCGGGCCTTTTCGTGTTTTCACTGGAGCTGGCCCCCTCTGACTTTTTCCAACGCGCCCTTGCGGGTTTTCACGTTGAGGGGTTACCCATTTTTGCCTAAGGCGCCCTTTCGAGTTTTCACCTCAGCCGGGTTTTCGACATTTTTACCCCCAAATATATGAAATGCCACACATTTGGGTCCGTCGGGGCACCTCTATTTTAAGCCCCATTTTTCTGTTTCTTCCTTTTTCCTTTGAATGGAATAACTGACATTTTTGGATTCTAGGTTCGGTTTCTTTTGGGTTTTGACTTGGCCAACTTTAGTGGTTTGTTGGCCAAGGATGGGGGTTTGATTTGGACTTAGCCTACTTTGTGGTTTGCTGGCTAAAGAGGGGTTCAAGTTTTGGGACTACCTTTGTGGTTTGCTGGCTAAGGGATGATCCAGATTTCGGGCTTAGCCTACCTTCGTGGTTTGCTGGCTAAGAAGGAGTAATTCAGATTTCAGGCTTAGCTTACCTTGGTGGTTTGCTGGCTAAGGAAAGGGTTTGATTTCGAACTTAGCCCACCTTTGTGGTTTGTTGGCTAAGAAAGGATTCAGATTCGGGTTTAGCCTACCTTTGTGGTTTGCTGGCTAAAAGATGATTCAGATTTCAGGCTTAGCCTACCTTGGTGGTTTGCTGGCTAAGGGGTTGAGTTTGACTTCTAGTTGAATTTTGATTTGGCCGGCCATGAAGGCTTGTTGGTCAAGGGTATGAGAAAAATTTCTTTTCCTTCTTCCTTTTTTTCTTTTTTCACATTACCAATTCCGGCGCCCTTTCGGGTTTTCACCGAAGCTGGCCCCCTCTAGCTTTTTCCAACGTGCCCTTACCGGTTTTCACGTTGAGGGGTTACCTATTTTTGCCTGAGGCGCCCTTTCGAGTTTTCACCTCAGTCGGGTTTTAGGCCTTTTTACCCTGAGACACTCCTTTTGGGGAGTGGCTGTTGACACGAGATTTTTTTTCTCTCTCTTGCGTTCTTTGCGCGAATACGGTTGACTGATTTTGTTTCATTCGGGTATTCATTTATTTTACGTACTTTAATTTTTTTATTTGCCGGGCGTGCCAGCCTGTCTAGGAGACAGAAAAAAAAAGAATCCGCGCAATGCGGAAGAAGGGTTTTGGTGTCCTTGAACTGGACGAATGGGGTGTCTGTAAAACAGACAATGAAGGGTGTCCGAGAAACGGACAGGTGTGCCGTAATTTATCTGAACTTCTTGAGTCCCGCATCTATACTCATCAGACGATTGGGGTAGCATGTGCTGGACCTCTGTCTCCATCAATCAGAATCGATGTTACATTTACATCAAGCTAAAGTTTTTGGTGTTATTTGGCACCGGCTTTAACCCGAATACTATTCATAGCAAGGATGATGACATGTATATGTAGAGAAAATTTAGAACAGTCCCAATGCGATGTATTCTTTCCCCTCTTCCTATTTTGTTTGTATATATATATATATATATATCCTTTGAACTTGGATTTTATTTCTTAAAATGATATGACTGCCCTTATTCTTCGGGCGTGAAATATGATCTTGAGAAGAGGAACGAGTATATACCCGTGAACTCATTCAAGGTTCGAAAAGAGGTATCTTGGATTTTGAAATTTTGTTTGAAAATGCATATACACCCACGGATTATTTCTGTGCTCCGGGGGTATAAGGAGTTTAGATGTTCCTTCCACACGAGCAGGATTGTTTACTCAAATCTGACATGACCTATTCTCTCTTTTCTTTTCATATTGCTCTTTTCTTTTAGCCACGATTTTGTAGCCATATGGGCACCTTTTTATGAAGATCCTTGTCCAAGAGGAGTTTCTCCTCGAGAAATTACTCACATGGGTACAACTCTTCTATGAGTATGTGTATATACATTTCTGGCGGAATTTATGTTCGGCCAGAGTTCTTCTCTCTTTCCTTTTGAAGTATACTCACTTAACGCTGTCCCCTCTTTCTTTGGGGTATGCGCATATTTTCTGCAAAAATCTTCATTTGAATAAAGCTTCTCTTCTTTTTTATACACAAATGTAGAGTTGTATGCATCTGAGTCTGTTTCTGGGCAGAACCTCTCCTTTAGACGAGGTACCTTTGAAAAACGTATGCATATGAAATGGTGCTCATATGAGTATGCTTTTAGGGAGAATTTCCATTTGAGCAGAATTCTTCCCGCAGAACCTGTGTGCATAGCCATGAACTTGCGAATCCTTTTTTATGAATATCTTCTCGAACGGTATCTCCATTTAAGCAAAGTTTCCGTCATAGGAGGTATCTTTGCAGAAACAAAGTCTCCCTTGAGAGTTATATTCAATGAATTGAAATCTTATGGTTATGCGAGAGTGTTCTTGGACAGAATTCCACTTAGACAGAGTTTCCCCAAGGAAACATGCGCATCTAAGCACAGATTCGTAATTATATGGATATGTTTTTTGAATAGAGATCCTACTCAAACGAGAACCCTACTAAAGAACGTATATGCGTAGACGCAAAATTCCCATTTCCTTATGGATATGCTTCCGAGCTATATCCCCGCTGAGGCGGGAGCTCCCCAGAGTTTCCTCCGAGAAAGGGATCTCTGTCCGGGCAGAGTTTCCTTTAAGAAATATGTACATATGAATGTGAACTTGCGAACATGCAAGTACGTTCTTGGGAAGAATCTCCGCTTGGGCAGAGTCTCCACTAAGAAACATATGCATATAAATACGAGTTTGTGGTTATATGGACACGTTTTTAGAAGGAACTTTGACATGGGCAGAGTTTCCTTCCGAGAAACATATATGTATAAGCACAAATTTGAGTTTTATAGATATGTTCTTAGGCAGAATCTCCACTTGGGCAGAGTTTCCCCTAAGAAACATATACGTGAAAACACAAATTTGTGAATATACGAATATGTTCTCGGACAGAATCTCCGCTTGGGCAGAGTTTCCTCTAAGAAACATATACATATAAGCACAAACACACCATCCCAGAGACTTAGAACTCGATGGGAGGTGGCACATATGCATCTGGATGCATAGCATTCAGAGCACGAATTACAAAGGTATTTAAACACCATATGTCCAAAGATGGACGGTATTTAAAACCTATAGCCCATGGGGGGCCGATGCCGTTATTACGGACTTAAGACGACGAAGCTTTCCGATGTCATATGAGGATGACCCCTTTCTTTTCTCACTCAGCTCGGGTGGGGAAGGGAATTTGATACCTTCACACACAAGAAAGGAGGTTGGGGAAGAGACGGAAAACTCTGGGATTTTCTATTCCTTGGAATTTCGAGGGGAAAGGGGACAACAATTTTCATGGGGCTGTAGCACCTTTGGGGCTTGGCCTCCTCTTCTCTTCTAGGGGGGATGGGATGCCTTTTATAGGGGAAGAGCCTCCCCCCTTACAATGGTGGGATGGGGGACCTCTAACCGATGGGAGTTCCATGGGTTAGAGGGAAAATTCCCTCTAACTGATGGGACTACCATCGCTTAGAGGGTTAAAGCCCCTCTAAGAGATGGGGGTAACCGATGGGGGTACCATCGGTTAGGGGCCATCCCCTTAACCGATGGAGGTTCCATCGGTTAGAGGGGAATCCCTCCCTAACCGATGGAATCCCCATCGATTAGAGGGAGGAACTCCCCTAACCGATGGTAGCCCCATCGGTTAGTGGACCCTCTCCCCTTTTAACCGATGGAAGCACCATCGATTAGAGGGGTTTACCCCTCCAACCGATGGCAGAGGGGTTTACCTCTCCAACCGATGGCACTGCCATCGGTTGGAGGGGTAAACCCCTCTAACCGATGGTGCTTCTATCGGTTAAGGGGGAAAGCCCCCTAAACTGATGGAAGCACCATCGGTTAGGAAACCCCCTAACCGATGGTGCTTCCATCAGTTTAGGGGAGGGGGGGCTTCTATAAATTGGTCTGCCCCCCTTAACATTTGGAGGGGTCTAGCCATTCTGAAATCAGAAATCTGTGCCTTCTTGGAGCATTCCTAGGCGGAGAGTTGCAAGTCTTTGGAGCCTTCGTGACGGACTTGTTCTTGTACTTATTCTTCACATTCGGTCTTGTAGACCTTGTGATGCCGGAATTATTCCGTGCCGTATTTTATACGGAGATTTATTCTCCTTGGCATCTCCACTTGCTTGGGGTGCTTGACACTACTTGAGAGCTTGAACGGTTTTCAACGAGAAACTTGGATTAAGTTATGACTTTAAGTAACCTTGGGGTCACTCTAACCATAACCCTTTTATTCTCTTAATCAGGCCGTTAAACCAGTTAGGTGAGGTCAACATTTTACCGGTAGTTACCAACCCCCGGTTAGGTAGCCACCCTCCCTCCATAGACTAACTAACTGATTAGTTGCCCACAAGTGAATGCCAACTACTTGGCTTGTTGGACCACTATATAAGGGAGCATTGGTACTCCTTTTAGTATATATATATATATATATATATATATATTGTTCCAACAAATGCCCCCCACGGGGTACGTGTCGGAGTTGGAGTGACGGCGCGTAGCCCGTGCGAATTCCACATAGCAGTCTCCTTTACAGCCTGGACTGCCTTTTAATTGTCAATTTCTGACTTTGTTCTGCTGCTAGGTTAATGCTTTTGCCCTCTCCCTGTCTTCCTCCTCTTTTCTCGGAGGAGAGATGACATGTGACCCATGTAAATCTGACATAGCAGTCTGCCTTTTATTCCAGACTGCCTTTTAACTATCCCTTTCTGATTTCATTTTGCTGGTAGGTTGGACTTCAACGCCCTTTTTTCTTGTTCTTATCCTCCTCCTCCCTTTTATGTCCTCTTTTCAGGTCTTCAAAATGCCTCCGGGACGAGGATACTTGAGCCGTGGCGATTATGCCCAACGAACCCGTGACAAGGTGGTTCTCCTCGACGATATGATGCCGAACTTAGAAGAACCCCGTGTTACAAGCAACAACTCATCCTTACTGGATAGTGGAAATAACACCGTAGCAGAGGTGGACTCTGGCAATCCTCTTGCCAAAGGCAGGGTAGATATATCATGCATTAGCCGCCTGAAGGGTGCTTATCATTACTCACGGGAGGAGGATTACCCAGAACATCTTCTGACTGACCCGGAGTTGTTTAGCTTCATTCAGAAATTTGTTCCTTCACATATGACTGCAAGTGACCCTTGTCTGAGTGCAGAGAGGCGGCACCTGGAGTCGGCTATTCTGAAGTCTCGAGATAGCATTCTCGGCACTTGTGCCTTTTCATATCCCAGTTTCCCTCTGGGATTTGCTGTTCAGCAACGACTTCCTCCGGCTGCTGACTCGGGCCCATTTAGCCATGATTTAGTTTGGAGCTTGATGAATCGTCACCAAACAAAGCCAGAGACTGATGGTTTGTAGCTAATGCCTTGCGACACCAGGTACGTATCTGGGGATTATGACAATCGGTGTCTGTTGAACCGAATTGTTGATCTGACCAGTCCTAGTTGGTACGGGAGTTGGTCGGTCCTCCCCTCTCGTGTCTTCCACTTCGGCGCCACCGAGTGGCTAATGGGAGTCCTTCATCATTATGGAGAGATCTTAAAATTGTCTGGTATTTATGGAGCCGTTGAGGCGGCATTGTATGACTACCCATGCCACACTGGACTTCTTCAGGCACTAGTGGAGAGGTTCAATGCTCGATGGAATACTTTTGGCACGGCCGAAGGTGAAACTTCTATTGACCTGTGGAGTTTCCACCGGATCTCCAGGTTGCCAATATCCGGGGGCTTTTATGAAGAGGTTGTTCTGGACGACTTGCATACTTATCGCAACAACGACACCAGCTAGTATATTCTTCCATATAGCCTTCGTTTCCTCACAAAGGTATGGAGGGATTTAGCCTTGGTTGGGAGGAAGGATGACCCGGAGTCCCCTCTATTAAATTTGAGGGTAAGTCAGAATGCTTGGCTGTGTTACCTCTATAACGGGCCATTCTGCTTTTTTGACAACTTTGCAACAGAAGGCCGCCGCCTGGAGGAGTATAATCAGCTAAATGTAAGAAAGCCCCATCACGGGAGGTATATCCTTGCCCCCGAGAACAAGGGGTGGAATCCTTGCCGGCTACCAGATCGCACTTACTTGGCTGCATATTTGGTATACTGGCTATCTTCCTTTGTCATTCCTCATGGTGTGGAGGAGTTAATTCGGCCAGGTTTAATTTATCATGCCTGCCTTTTGGCAGAAGGCCATAAGCTTGCTATAGCCCCTGCCGCCCTTGCCAATATTTTCCATGGGTTGGGCTCATTGAGTTCACATCTGAGTCCTCGGGATAGAAAAACCCTACTCCCCACTCACTACCTGAGTGTCTGGGCCGGCCTTCTGCTGCCTGGGCTCTGCCAAATTGTTGACTTGCCTCGGCCGACGGCTCCTTTGATTTTATTGTTCAGAAACCAACCCTGCGAGGATTTAGTGGCCCAGCTGACAGGTGCCCGCTACAGTTTGTCTTTCCTCCCAAACGGCGAGCAGTATCTTCTTCAATTTGGCCTTGTATCCCGGGGGGTTCGGCCTTATAGTGTTCAGACTTCAAGTGGAGTCACTTACCATCTCCCTCATGGCGGGAGTTCCGGCCCACCTTTGCATGAAGACTGGTTGCTTTGTATTCGGCCGAGTGTGTTGGGTTGCCGCCGGAGATCAAGCCTTGTACTGGAACCTTATTATCCCTCAAGGTTCGCTAGGAACTTTGGGTATGACCAGTCAGTTCCACCAAATGCAGAGTTTCCATTGGCTGTCCGCCTTTTCCGCGACCATTGCCTTCACATGAATGCAGCAAGCTGGTGGAACTACTTCTACCGTGAAGAGGTGAATTCAACATGTATTCTTCCGTCACTTAAGGCGATCGGGCACATAGATCTATTCTACGCCCGATGGTGGTTTGACAAAAGCAATATCTTTTGGCTTGTTCCTGCAAAGCTGAGGAAATTTGAAGAATCCCGTTTAAAGAGAAAGGGTTTGCCTTTGATCTCAATAAACGTGGAATTTCTTAAAGCGCACTTCCGAGGACTGATGCGCTCGTATCTCAAGCGCTATAATTCCAGAACATCCAGGAAGAGCAAACCTGACTCCAGCAGGCAATATTATCAAGGGGAGATGCCGCCTCTGGAACCCATCGAGCTTCTTGGAAGGAAGACCACGGACATCCATGGTAATCTCCCAGAGTATGATTGGTGGGGGAATTTATTGTCTGATCTTGGGCATTCTGCTGAGGTTGCCTTATCTGTTAAACTTCCACCCGAATGCATTAACCACCCAGGTTGGGTGTGCTGGGAGAAGCACCTCACTATTGCCATCGGCCATGCTGGGCCTTTGGAATTCTTACCTCGCCTTGAGAATGCCAGGACACTTTATGATGTCCGGAGCATCATGCAGAGAGTGGGCAAGATTTGTAAAGCTGATTTTCTATGGCTGGTGCCGGGACCTCCATCCAAGTCGACAGGTATTTCTTTCCTTCAACTCTCTCCTTCCCCCCTTTTTTTATATATATTCTTCTACCTGTATTTGTGGATTCTTCAGATACCCCGGCTCAGAGAATTGGTGGGGGGAGGAGTAGTGAGGGTCACTCCCTTCATTCTCGAGGAGGCAGGGTTGACAAGGGTAAGGCAGTGGAATGTACCCCTTTGAGCGGTATATTCTCCCCCCCCCCCCCCCCCCCCCCCCTTTTTTTTTTCTCATCATTGCTATCCATAATCTTTCTCTCAATTCATCATCATTTTTTTTGTTTTGTTTTTTTTTCTCTTTTTTTTTTCTTAGGTGATGAGATAGATGAAGAAGACGACACCCTCACTCTTTCAGATGACCAGGGCTCTTTACCTGAGGGCTCTCCTCCTATTCACAGAGAAGAGTATGGGAGTACTTCACAAGCATCTACCGGTATTTTGCCGGAGAATGCATATTATGAAGTACCTCCCAATTTTGAATTTTTTGAAATAGCAGCTGCAGGTGGTAACAATCCGAGGTTCACATTTTCCAAATTGGGAGTTTCATCGGGGCAGTATTCCTCTGTCCCAAGTGAGGTTTATATTCCAGTGCCAGTTGAAGAACCCACAGTTGCAGCTGAGGCCCCTTTTGGTAAGCACGTCTTCTCGAGCCATCATGTATTTCCTTTTCTTTTTCTTCTTCCTCTTTTGTCTTCATCATTCATATTTCCCTTTATTCTTGTTGCTTTTGGAAGGACAAGAGCTTTACGAACAGCTTTTTGCGGCGGGGACGATAGACATGTGTCCGACGCTAGCAGCCGACCCTTTCCTCTCACCTTGGGGAAATGCCGAGAACCCATTTTTTTGGCAGCAAGCTCACTCTGCCTTCCAAGTGGATGGAGTGGCAGGCTATAGCGGAGGGTATCAGGAGACAGATGAACCGATGGATTATAATGTTGACCCATCAGCTTCGCCACCAAGAAATTTTGTTCCCCATCCGGTTGACTTCCCCTCTTCCTCCCAAGGATTTTATTCAGGGGAGGCGGGCTTTGTCCAACCGTCAAACCTTGGGATGGAGAATAGGGAAAGGAACCCATCCCCAGGTGAGATGTGATGGAGTTCAGATACTTTCTTTGATTTTCCGCTGCTTGGTCTTTGCTGAATGCTCTTTCTAATTGCCCGTTGACATTCTGGTAGGCTTTGTATATTCTCCAGCATTGGAGATTGGTGCCCCCTCCGAGCATAATATCACTTGGCCCACCGGAGCTCGGCCAGATTCGAGCTCTGATGACGAAGACAATGGTGTCTGGGACTACCTTGTTGGTAAAGTCCAGATGGTCCCAGATATTCTTGACAAAGCCCATCCAGCGGTCGCGCGGGGGATTTGCTGAACTCACCACCGTCTGGACTTTACCAACAAGGTAGTCCCAGACACCATTGTCTTCGTCATCAGAGCTCGAATCTGGCCGAGCTCCGGTGGGCCAAGTGATATTATGCTCGGAGGGGGCACCAATCTCCAATGCTGGAGAATATACAAAGCCTACCAGAATGTCAACGGGCAATTAGAAAGAGCATTCAGCAAAGACCAAGCAGCAGAAAATCAAAGAAAGTATCTGAACTCCATCACATCTCACTTGGGGATGGGTTCCTTTCCCTATTCTCCATCCCAGGGTTTGACGGTTGGACAAAGCCCGCCTCCCCTGAATAAAATCCTTGGGAGGAAGAGGGGAAGTCAACCGGATGGGGAACAAAATTTCTTGGTGGCGAAACTGATGGGTCAACATTATAATCCATCGGTTCATCTATCTCCTGATACCCTCCGCTATAGCCTGCCACTCCATCCACTTGGAAGGCAGAGTGAGCTTGCTGCCAAAAAAATGGGTTCTCGGCATTTCCCCAAGGTGAGAGGAAAGGGTCGGCTGCTAGCGTCGGACACATGTCTATCGTCCCCGCCGCAAAAAGCTGCTCGTAAAGCTCTTGTCCTTCCAAAAGCAACAAGAATAAAGGGAAATATGAATGATGAAGACAAAAGAGGAAGAAGAAAAAGAAAAGGAAATACATGATGGCTCGAGAACTGGCACTGGAATATAAACCTCACTTGGGACAGAGGAATACTGCCCCGATGAAACTCCCAATTCGACAAATGTGAACCTCGGATTGTTACCACCTGCAGCTGCTATTTCACAAAATTCAAAATTGGGAGGTACTTCATAATATGCATTCTCCGGCAAAATACCGGTAGATGCTTGTGAAGTACTCCCATATTCTTCTCTGTGAATAGGAGGAGAGCCCTCAGGTAAAGAGCCCTGGTCATCTGAAAGAGTGAGGGTGTCATCTTCTTCATCTGTCTCATCACCTAAGAAAAAAAAAGAGAAAAAAAAACAAAAAAACTGATGATGAATTGAGAGAAAGATTATGGATAGCAATGATGAGAAAAAAAGGGGGGGGGGGGGGGGGGGGGGGGGGGAAGAATATACCGCTCAAAGGGGTACATTCCACTGCCTTACCCTTGTCAACCCTGCCTCCTTGAGAAGGGAGGGAATGACCCTCACTACTCCTCCCCCCACCAATTCTCTGAGCCGGGGTATCTGAAGAATCCACAAATACAGGTAGAAGAATATATATAAAAAAAGTGGGGAAGGAGAGAGTTGAAGGAAAGAAATACTTATCGACTTGGATGGAGGTTCCGGCACCAGCCATAGAAAATCAGCTTTACAAATCTTGCCCACTCTCTGCATGATGCTCCGGACATCATAAAGTGTCCTGGCATTCTCAAGGCGAGGTAAGAATTCCAAAGGCCCAGCATGGCCGATGGCAATAGTGAGGTGCTTCTCCCAGCGCACCCAACCTGGGTGGTTAATGCATTCGGGTGGAAGTTTAACAGATAAGGCACCCTCAGCAGAATGCCCAAGATCAGACAATAAATTCCCCCACCAATCATACTCCGGGAGATTACCATGGATGTTTGTGGTCTTTCT
The DNA here is from genome assembly GCA_014218235.1 of Colocasia esculenta. NCBI lineage: Eukaryota > Viridiplantae > Streptophyta > Magnoliopsida > Alismatales > Araceae > Colocasia > Colocasia esculenta. The sequence continues at coordinate 144,888,726 of CM024762.1, read as the reverse complement.
TCCAAGAAGCTTGATTGGTTCCAGAGGTGGCATCTCCGCTGGATGTTCTGGAATTATAGCGCTTGAGATACGAGTGCATCAGTCCTCGGAAGTGCGCTTTAAGAAATTCCACGTTTATTGAGATCAAAGGCAAACCCTTTCTCTTTAAATGGGATTCTTCAAATTTCCTCAGCTTTGCAGGAACAAGCCGAAAGATATTGCTTCTATCAAACCACCATCGGGCGTAGAATAGATCTATGCGCCCGATCGCCTTAAGTGACAGAAGAATACATGTTGAATTCACCTCTTCACGGCAGAAGTAGTTCCACCAGCTTGCTGCATTCATGTGAAGGCAATGGTCGCGGAAAAGGCAGACAGCCAATGGAAACTCTGCATTTGGTGGAACTGACTGGTCATACCCAAAGTTCCTAGCGAACCTTGAGGGATAATAAGGTTCCAGTACAAGGCTTGATCCCCGGCGGCATACCAACACACTCGGCCGAATACAAAGCAACCAGTCTTCATGCAAAGGTGGGCCGGAACTCCCGCCATGAGGGAGATGGTAAGTGACTCCACTTGAAGTCTGAACACTATAAGGCCGAACCCCCGGGATACAAGGCCAAATTGAAGAAGATACTGCTCTCCGTTTGGGAGGAAAGACAAACTGTAGCGGGCACCTGTCAGCTGGGCCACTAAATCCTCGCAGGGTTGGTTTCTGAACAATAAAATCAAAGGAGCCGTCGGCCGAGGCAAGTCAACAATTTGGCAGAGCCCAGGCAGCAGAAGGCCGGCCCAGGCACTCAGGTAGTGAGTGGGGAGTAGGGTTTTTCTATCCCGAGGACTCAGATGTGAACTCAATGAGCCCAACCCATGGAAAATATTGGCAAGGGCGGCAGGGGCTATAGCAAGCTTATGGCCTTCTGCCAAAAGGCAGGCATGATAAATTAAACCTGGCCGAATTAACTCCTCCACACCATGAGGACTGACAAAGGAAGATAGCCAGTATACCAAATATGCAGCCAAGTAAGTGCGATCTGGTAGCCGGCGAGGATTCCACCCCTTGTTCTCGGGGGCAAGGATATACCTCCCGTGATGGGGCTTTCTTACATTTAGCTGATTATACTCCTCCAGGCGGCGGCCTTCTGTTGCAAAGTTGTCAAAAAAGCAGAATGGCCCATTATAGAAGTAACACAGCCAAGCATTCTGACTTACCCTCAAATTTAACAGAGGGGACTCTGGGTCATCCTTCCTACCAACCAGGGCTAAATCCCTCCATACCTTTGTGAGGAAATGAAGGCTATATGGAAGAATATACTGGCCGGTGCCATTGCTGCAATAAGTATGCAAGTCGTCCAGAACAACCTCTTCATAAAAGCCCCCGGATATTGGCAACCCGGAGATCCGGTGGAAACTCCACATGTCAATAGAAGTTTCACCTTCGGCCGTGCCAAAAGTATTCCATCGGGCATTGAACCTCTCCACTAGTGCCTGAAGAAGTCCCGTGTGGCATGGGTAGTCATACAATGCCGCCTCAACGGCTCCATAAATACCAGACAATTTTAAGATCTCTCCATAATGATGAAGGACTCCCATTAGCCACCCGGTGGCGCCGAAGTGGAAGACACGAGAGGGGAGGACCGACCAACTCCCGTACTAACTAGGACTGGTCAGATCAACAATTCGGTTCAGCAGACACCGATTGTCATAATCCCCGAATACGTACCTGGTGTTGCAAGGCATTAGCTGCAAACCATCAGTCTCTGGCTTTGTTTGGTGACGATTCATCAAGCTCCAAACTGCCGGAAAAATCTTCCTTGGCCGGCTATAGTTATTTAAATCATGGCTAAATGGGCCCAGGTCGGCAACCGGAGGAAGTCGTTGCTGAACAGCAAATCCCAGAGGGAAACTTGGATATGAAAAGGCACATGTGCCGAGAAGGCTATCTCGGGACTTCAGAATAGCCGACTCCAGGTACCGCCTCTCTGCACTCAGGCAAGGGTCACTTGCAGTCATATGTGATGGAACAAATTTCTGAATGAAGCTAAACAACTCCGGGTCAGTCGGAAGATGTTCTGGGTAATCCTCCTCCCGTGAGTAATGATAAGCACCCTTCAGGCGGCTAATGCATGATATATCTACCCTGCCTTTGGCAAGAGGATTGCCAGAGTCCACCTCTGCTACGGTGTTATTTCCATTATCCAGTAAGGATGAGTTGTTGCTTGTAACATGGGGTTCTTCTAAGTTCGGCATCATATCGTCGAGGAGAACCACCTTGTCACGGGTTCGTTGGGCATAATCGCCACGGCTCAAGTATCCTCGTCCCTGAGGCATTTTGAAGACCTGAAAAGAGGACATAAAAGGGAGGAGGAGGATAAGAACAAGAAAAAAGGGCGTTGAAGTCCAACCTACCAGCAAAATGAAATCAGAAAGGGACAGTTAAAGGGCAGTCCGGAATAAAAGGCAGACTGCTATGTCAGATTTACATGGGTCATATGTCATCTCTCCTTCGAGAAAAGAGGAGGAAGATGGGAAGAGGGCAAAAGCATTAACCTAGCAGTAGAACAAAGTCAGAAATTGACAATTAAAAGGCAGTCCAAGCTGTAAAGGAGACTGCTATGTGGAATTCGCACGGGCTATGCGCCGTCACTCCAACTCCGACACGTACCCCGTGGGGGGCATTTGTTGGAACAAAAAAAAAATAATATATATATATATATATATATATATATATATATATATGTTGGATGCCTGCTAAAAGGAGTACCAATGCTCCCATATATAGTGGTCCCACAAGCCAAGTAGTTGGCATTCACTTGTGGGTAACTAATTAGTTAGTTAGTCTATGGAGGGAGGGTGGCTACCTAACCGGGGGTTGGTAACTACCGGTAAAATGTTGACCTCACCTAACTGGTTTAACAGCCTGATTAAGAGAACAAAAGGGTTATGGTTAGAGTGACCCCAAGGTTACTTAAAGTCATAACTTAATCTAAGTTTCTCGTTGAAAGCCGTTCAAGCTCTCAAGTAGTGTCAAGCACCCCAAGCAAGTGGAGATGCCAAGGAGAATAAATCTCTGTATAAAATACGGCACGGAAGAATTCCGGCATCACAAGGTCTACAAGACCGAATGTGAAGAATAAGTACAAGAACAAGTCTGCCACGAAGGCTCCAAAGACTTGCAATTCTCCGCCCGGGAATGCTCCAAGAAGGCACAGATTTCTGATTTCAGAATGGCCAAGACCCCTCCAAATGTTAAGGGGGGCAGGCCTATTTATAGAAGCCCCCCCCTCCCCTAAACCGATGGAAGCACCATCGGTTAGGGGGTTTTTTCCCCCCTAACCGATGGGGCTACCATCAGTTAGGGGACCCTCTCCCCTTAACCGATGAAGCACCATCAGTTGGAGGGGTAAACCCGTCCAATCGATGGCAGTGCCCCCCTCTAACCGATTGGAGGGGAGTTCCCCCTCTAACTGATGGGGATTCCATCAGTTAGGGAGGGATTCCCCTCTAACCGATGGAACCTCCATCGGTTAAGGGGATGGCCCCTAACCAATGGTACCCCCATCAGTTAGAGGGGCTTTAACCCTCTAACCGATGGTAGTCCCATCGGTTAGAGGGAATTTTCCCTCTAACCGATGGAACTCCCATCGGTTAGAGGTTCCCCATCCCACCATTGTAAAAGGGGGCCTTCCCCTATAAAAGGCACCCCCATCCCCCCTAGAAGAGAAGAGGAGGCCAAGCCCCAAAGGTGCTATAACTCCAAGAAAATTGTTGTCCCCTTTCCCCTCGAAATTCCAAGGAATAGAAAATCCCAGAGTTTTCCGTCTCTTCCCCAACCTCCTTTCTTGTGTGTGAAGGTATCAAATTCCCTTCCCCACCCGAGCTGAGTGAGAAAAGAAAGGGGTCATCCTCATATGACATCGGCAAGCTTCGTCGTCTTAAGTCCGTAATAACGGCATCAGCCCCCACGGGCTATAGGTTTTAAATACCGTCCATCTTTGGACATATGGTGTTTAAATACCTTTGTAATTCGTGCTCTGAATGCTACGCATCCAGATGCATATGTGCCACCTCCCATCGAGTTCTAAGTCTCTGGGATGGTGTGTTTGTGCTTATATGTATATGTTTCTTAGAGGAAACTCTGCCCAAGCAGAGATTCTGTCCGAGAACATATTCGTATATTCACAAATTTGTGTTTTCACGTATATGTTTCTTAGGGGAAACTCTGCCCAAGTGGAGATTCTGCCTAAGAACATATCTATAAAACTCAAATTTGTACTTATACATATATGTTTCTCGGAAGGAAACTCTGCCCATGTCAAAGTTCCTTCTAAAAATGTGTCCATATAACAACAAACTCGTATTTATATGCATATGTTTCTTAGTGGAGACTCTGCCCAAGCGGAGATTCTGCCCAAGAACGTACTTGCATATTCGCAAGTTCACATTCATATGTACATGTTTCTTAAAGGAAACTCTGCCCGGACAGAGATCCTTTCCCGGAGGAAACTCTGGGGAGCTCCCGCCTCAGCGGGGATATAGCTCGGAAGCATATCCATAAGGAAATGGGAATTTTACGTCTACGCATATACGTTCTTTAGCAGGGTTCTCGTTTGAGTAGGATCTCTATTCAAAAAACATATCCATATAATTACGAATCTGTGCTTAGATGCTCATGTTTCCTTGGGGAAACTCTGTCTAAGTGGAATTCTGTCCAAGAACACTCTCACATAACCATAAGATTTCAATTCATTGAATATAACTCTCAAGGGAGACTTTGTTTCTGCAAAGATACCTATGACGGAAACTCTGCTTAAATGGAGATACCGTTTGAGAAGATATTCATAAAAAAGGATTCGCAAGTTCATGGCTATGCACACAGGTTCTGCGGGAAGAATCCTGCTCAAATGGAAATTCTCCCTAAAAGCATACTCATACGAGCACCATTTCATATGCATACGTTTTTCAAAGGTACCTCGTCTAAAGGAGAGGTTCTGCCCAGAAACAGACTCAGATGCATACAACTCTACATTTGTGTATAAAAAAGAAGAGAAGCTTTATTCAAATGAAGATTTTTGCAGAAAATATGCGCATATCCCAAAGAAAGAGGGGACAGCGTTAAGTGAGTATACTTCAAAAGGAAAGAGAGAAGAACTCTGGCCGAACATAAATTCCTCCAGAAATGTATATACAGATACTCATAGAAGAGTTGTACCCATGTGAGTAATTTCTCAGGGAAAAACTCCGCTTGGACAAGGATCTTCATAAAAAGGTGCCCATATGGCAACAAAATCGTGGCTAAAAGAAAAGAGCAATATGAAAAGAAAAGAGAGAATAGGTCATGTCGGATTTGAGTAAACAATCCTGCTCGTGTGGAAGGAACATCTAAACTCCTTATACCCCCGGAGCACAGAAATAATCCGTGGGTGTATATGCATTTTCAAACAAAATTTCAAAATCCAAGATACCTCTTTTCGAACCTCGAATGAGTTCACGGGTATATACCCGTTCCTCTTCTCAAGATCATATTTCACGCCCGAAGAATAAGGGCAGTCATATCATTTTAAGGAATAAAATCCAAGTTCAAAGGAAATATATATATATATATATATATATACAAACAAAATAGGAAGAGGGGAAAGAATACATCGCATTGGCACTCTTCTAAATTTTCTCTACATATACATGTCATCATCCTTGCTATGAATGGTATTCGGGTTAAAGCCGGTGCCAAATAACACCAAAAACTTTAACTTGATGTAAATGTAACATCGATTCCGATCGAAGGAGACAGAGGTCCAGCACATGCTACCCCAATCGTCTGATGAGTATAGATGCGGGACTCAAGAAGTTCAGAAAAATTACGGCGCACCCGTCTGTTTCTCGGACACCCTTCATTGTCTGTTTTATAGACACCCCATTCGTCCAGTTCAAGGACACCAAAACCCTTCTTCCGCATTGCGCAGATTTTTTTTTTTTTTTGTCTCCTAGATAGGCTGTCACGCCTCGCAAATAAAAAAATTAAAGTACGTAAAATAAATGAATACTCGAATGAAACAAAATCAGTCAACCATATTCGCACAAAGAACGTAAGAGAGAGAAAAAAAATCCCGTGTCAACAGCTGGCACGCCCGGTGGGACCTCTTCTCACCATTCATAGAAAAAGGATGAGACATGTATGAGTATATTTTCAAAAAAAAAAAGGAGTCCTAATGTTGATGTTTTTTTTTGAAGGTACAAGGAGTAGAGCAAATCATAAATTGTTAAAGATGGCCGTCACCTATGGACCTCTCGTCGTCAACAACCACGCCAAGTTCGGATACTTGACGACTCCGATTGTATTTGGAGATTTTCCCCCAGTCATCGGATCCCCTTTCTTCTTGGGAGTCGTCCCGGCTCGCCGAGAGGAAGATATCACTGAAAGATCCCCTATTCACAAGTCAACAAAGAAGAGTGGCAGGATGTACGTCAACACTAAAGTACGACCTGCTACTATTGGCAAGGGAATCTCAACGCCCTTGAAAGGTGATGCTGTTAAGCAAAGCACATCTCATTCAATTCAAGATCGGACCTATTCGGTCCATATGATCTCTTCTACTATTGTGGTTCCTGTCTCTTCACGACGGGGGCAGTATAAACATCGCAAAGACAAAAGGCCGGCTGCTGTCACTTCCAGATCTGGCAAGTCCATCATGGTCGGAAGCATGCGGGTGCGCCTTGACGGAAGCCCACCTATCACTCCTCGTGATAGATATGTTCCAAACATTTCAACCTCGAACCGCTTCTCAGCCCTACGGTGGTTCCGAGGAAAATATGAAGACTCCTTGGCAGATGCCGAGGTCAAACAAAAGACCCGACACTTTACCAAGCTTAAGCAAATGTAGGTTCCCAAAAAGAAGGCCCAGAAGTTCAAAGATCAAGTAAATACATCCAAGATGGTTTGGAGAAAGAATAATACTAAGAATGCTCCCCTCCAGAATGCTGGGACGGAGCACCCCAGAGGATGGAAAAGGAAAGGCATATACAGAAAATTAGGCTATATCTCTCAAGATCCGGAGAATACCCGGGTAGATAAGCAAACCTCAATTCAACAATCCAAAGCTCGCATATCGGTTTTTGACCGTATATCGTGAATTCCGGTATTTGATAAGCTAAGGGCAACTCCCAGCACCAGTACCCGTCCGTCAAAACGACGACGTGTTACTTGTGCAGCTCAGGAAAAGCCCAGGCTTATAATATTCTCCTGTTATGCTACTGGGATGGAGTTCGGCGAAGTCGCAGAGCAAATCGCGGAAGCCACTCCTAATATTCCCACAATGGTTACCCACCCCAATACTCGGCAATTTGCCAGAAGAGCTCGTCAGCTCGGTGGGCAAGCTGGCATGTCTAGCCAAGTTCTCCTACCAGCCGACACTCAACATGAGGGAACCCAAATTCCCTTCCTTGAAGAAACAAATATTCAACTTGAGGAAAGTGGACCCTCTACCTCTGTTGGGCATCCCGTCATCGACTTGCCGACAAAGGAAATTTTTCAAGCTATGTCAGATGATGATAAATATGAAGTTATGCAACAGTGGCGGTCTGAAATGACCTCACTTCTCAATGAAATGAGACAATTGGCGACTTCAAGCCATCGGTAGTCTATGGAGCCGGTCTCTATTCGACATCAGCAAAGCCAGCATCCGGATGGGTTTATTTCCCTGAATAATCCGGCAATTTCTTCAACTGGTCTTCTCCCTCAGGCTACGGGTCCAGATATCAATGACCCATCTAATATTATGCCTCCTCAAATGGACGCATTTCAAAATATTGCCATACAACGGCATGAAATAAAGAAGATGGTCGAGGATATGTTTGCCCAGCAGGGCGAAGGTATTCATTCTACGGGCTTATATTCTGTCCCGTTCCCAGTATATCATCAATTCAAGAAGTTGCCCGAGGCATCTCCCAAGGTCCCCAAATTGCCCAAATATGATGGGTGTGGGGCACCGCAAGAACATGTGGCACATTATACGATTGCCATGGGCGATCTTGCATCTGATGAATCATATCTCCTCAGATATTTTGCAACTTCTCTGACGGGAGTTGCATTCCAATGGTATTAGAAGCTTAAGTCCGGTTCGATGGCTGACTGGGCTAATATGCAAAAGAAATTTTATGACCATTTCCAAACGGCCGAAAGAAAAGTCTCTCTCGCCGAGCTATGCTCCCTCAAACAAAAGAAGGGGGAATCGGCAATTGACTTCATCCGAAGATGGAGAGAGCTCAGTATGGGATGTGATAATCCTCCCGTGCAGCAAGATGCAGTAACCATCTGCCGAAGAGGCCTCATTACATCAATTAATGAGAAGCTCTTGGCAGCAAATATTAGAAGCTTTGATCAGCTGAATTCTGCCGTCGCAGAAATTGAAGTATTCTTGGCCGAACAAACAGCTCATGCGCCTTATAAGGGTAAGCTCCCTAAAGAGCGCAATCCGCCGGCAAAAGAAATTAATGCTGTTGACTTCTTACCTGGCAGTGAAACAAAGGGGGCAGTAATCCCCACATCCTTAAAGAAAAATTCGGAGCCAAAAGTGCCTCTGCCTACACTTGCTGAGCGCATGAAGGCTCCCTATTCTTTCAGAAAGGAGCATACCAGGAAGCTATTTGATCTCTGTCTGGATAATCAGTTAATATCATTGCCGACACCAAAGAAGCCAGCAGATATCAGCAAGGTTAATCAACCTAATTATTGCCCGTATCATCGTATAGTGGGGCATGCAATTGAAGATTGCTATTTCTTCAAGAATGAAGCCCAGAAAATAATTCAAGAAGGCCGCATATCTATGCAAAATGGTCTGGTTGATCCCCCACAGCCTCATGCTTGGGATTGGCCAGAGCAATCGATCAATGTTATACACGCGGCTGAGCCCGCCACAAGCTCTAATAATCCTGAGGCTGGACCCTCATGTAATCCACCTCAAGATACTTCTGGAGCCCACTCTTCGCCAGGATCCAGGCGTCGAGGTACAAACAAGGCAATGCAAAGAGTTCAAAGGCAACTCCATCAACTACAACAAGGACAACAAGAGTTGCTCCAAATTATGCAAAGTATGGGGGGGCACCATGATGTTCCTGTTCAGGGACCCTACCTTCCACAAGCTGGTCATGCTTATCCACCAATATATCCGGAGTTTCCTCCTATGTCGCCATTTCAAGACCCAATCGAGTGGCTTTTTGAAAATCCTCCAAATCATGTCGAGCCGACAAGGCCATATTCTTTCCGTCGGCAGCATACATTGCCACTCTTCCGGCTCTGTTTGCGATCAGGATATATGGATTATCTAGTCCCAGAAGAATTAAGGCCCAACTATTGCCCATATCATCAACTGTTGGGTCACGTCATTGAAGATTGTCCAAACTTCAAAGGAGAAGTGGAAGAAATGATCCAGCAAGGACTAATCAATATGGGTAACTTCCTGGTGAATCCTCCACAACCTCATATTCAGCCTCCACCAAGTGAACCAGACAATTCAGGACCTCATTCAGTGAATGTCATCAATGCATCATTCTCTGGTCTTCCTGAATTAGAAGGGCAGTCATCTATGACAAATCCATATCTATCCAGCCGGTGGTATGATAATGTGCGTCCTCTACATCAACGCTCATTTGCTCTAAAAGATACCCAATCCATATTCGATCAGCTTAAAATCAGAGGGTTGATAAAAGTATTTGACCCCGAGCCTTATATTTCTGAAAGGGAAAGGGAGTCACATCTCTACTGTGAATATCATGCCAGAGTCATACACTCTACCAAAGATTGCCCAGATCTCCATGATTGGATCGAAACAAAGATCCGAGAGGGAGTAATTGATCAGGAGGGAAATCTCCTGACCCTCTCGTCACAAATATATGATCCAAGTCCAGAGTTCCAAGCACAATATCAAGATGTATGCGAATATTATCATCGTCAGTTGGGCTATGGACGACATAGAAGCAAGGCTAACATTGAGCAATTCAAATTCGGACTGTTTCGATATAGAAATGGAATATCAGAGGAAACTACCGCGAAGCCAATGTCGCAGCAAGCTGAGGAGTTTGTAGATGATTACTACCAACTCCCACCTGAAGTTGTTGAAGAAACAATTAATTCAACTTTTCAGGTACAAACCTCAGAAGCTGAATGAGTCACTGTTGGCCCTCGAAAGTCAAGAAATTCTAGAAGACCCGGCAAGTCTACCGCCAAGGGTTGCTCTAGTAGGAAAAGCATTCCCGAGCCATCTCCAGAGCAAGAAGTGGTGAATTCACTAGAAGCTCTGCAAATGAAGAATAGAGAGAAAAACAGAAAAAGAAATGAAAAAAGAAAAATGAACAAACAAATGGAGCATAATGCGACAGCAGAAGCTCCTCAGCAACTATCAGCTGTTCAAAGACTTCAACAACTAATTGATGAGCTGGAAGAATATATATCCCCCATGCCCTCTGATAAACCTACGCTCGATCAGTACATCCCATGGGATGAGATCGAGCGAAAGAGACGGCTCCGGGATTGGCTACTTCACGTCCAGCATGAAGCATTACAAGAGGAGGATCTCCCTCCCTCACCAAGCTTGAGCCTCTTTAATGAAGGCGCTGAAATTACTATGGAACAGTTGAACTCCATGTTCAGCTCATTCTCTTGCTACATGGTGTTCATCCCTCCTTCAAAAGAATTGCAAACCTCTACAATTGATACTGCTGCACAAACAGGAGATAAACCAACGACGCTTATATATCAGCGTCGACCTCCAGGTAATTCAAATCGTCATCTCAAGAAGGGTCGTGGCAGGCGTCAAAAAGCAGCATCTCCCACTACCAAGTGTCCAGATAAAATCATACTCTTGCATGGCGAAGAAGCAAAGCCTTTGCCCGAACCTCAAATTCGGGCAGATTCCTATATTTTTGATCCTTCAGATGAAGAAGAGGGACTGCCCGACAAGGCTTCTCAGTCTGAAGATAAAAACTCAAGTCCATATGCTTCATCAAATGAGCCAGACAATGTTCCTCCTCTTCCCAACGAGAAGCTATTGGCTCCTATCTCTCAAAAGAAACCCGTCAAGTCAAAAGAGCTTTCTGGGTCCTCATCAAGGGAATCCTCCCACTTGGACCAGATACGCTCTGAAGCTGACGACAAGATTCTTCAGCAATTAAAATCACTTCCCGTCAACATCACTGTCTAGGAAGCGATTGCCTGGAGCAAAGACCTGAGAGAAACTCTCGTCAAAATACTCCAAGAACCAGAAACTTACAAAGCCCATATAGCGAATTTCCAAGCTCAAGTATGTGAAGCACTGGCAGCAAATGTCACTTTCACTGATGAAGATTTGCTGCTGTCCTCCTTATATCATAACCGCCCCTTATATATGAAGGGGAAGATCAATGGCATTCAATTAAATCGGATCTTGATCGATCCGGGGGCATTTATCAATCTGATGCCTTATAAAACCTTTCAATCTCTCTATCTCATGCCCTATTGGCAAAAGGTAAAAGATGTGAAGATCACGGGATTCAATCAAAACTCAGAAAAAGCAATGGGAAGAGTCACCGTCAACTTGGCTCTAGGGGATTTCGTCACCAGGGTGACCTTCTTCATTATTGATGCAAATACAACATATAAAGTCCTGCTTGGGAGACCTTGGCTGCATGAAAATTGGGTCATCCCATCAACTCTCCATCAATGCATTAAATATGTAAAAGAAGGGAAGCAGTATACAATTTTTGCTGATCAAGCCCCCTTTCGGGAGGATGAATGCAACTTGACTGATGCCCTCTTATATCTTGAAGGACCAAATCCTCAACCCTTCTCCCTGTCTAAAGAGAAGGGTAAGCAAATTAAATGCTCAAATGAAGACAGTGAAACTGGCGAGCTTTTTGTGATAAACAAAAGCCTTGCCAAATCATCTGCAGAGAATTCTCAAAGCAAAGAAATCCGCCCAGAACGGTGAAATATCAGTTATGAAGCTGATCATGTAAGTCAAGTCATTAATGGGGGTATTCCTTACCACCCGGCTGCATACAAACCCATTATGTGAAGCAAGAACAAAGTGTTTGGCGATTAAAAACATTCGTCGTCACTTATCAAGGAAAAGAAGGAAGAAAGAATGCAAGAAAGGCAGCAAAGACAATTCTCTTCTATAAAGGGGAATCAATCCCTCAAATATGTCCAGGAGATGATTTTGGTTGGGAAGACAGACCCGACAACAAACTTGAACTGATACAAGAAATGGCTGATATGCCAGAAAAAATTAAAGAGATGTGCAAAAAGCAGAACATCCTGCAGGCACAAGATGTCTCTCGGAGCAATTTCTTCAAGCACCTATGGGAACCTTCTCAAGTCCGAGGACAATCTCCATTCTCCGGGAAGGATACCAGAGGATTAGGTTATGATGCCGAGTCCTTTTATACAGTTAATGCTATTGGACTATTGCCAGGAATCTGCAGCACAGAAAATAGCCAAGGATGCTCCAATTCCAATTTTCAAGATATTAACTTCTCTTCAACGAAAAAACCATCAAGTGAAGAACCGTCAGATGAATCTGACAAGCAATCTTCGCTTATAAATTCTGAAGCCATAAGTACCCATGAGGTCTACATCGCCAATTCTGATGACGAAGAGGACTTCATAGATCTGCAACCAGCTCCTCAAGAAATTGAAGATGGCAGACAAACCACTATTGATGAATTGATTGAACTTAATCTCGGGAGTCAAGAAGATCCCCGGCCTATTTTTATTAGTGCCCTTCTTGGTAAACAAGAAAGGCAGGCTTATCAGGCTCTCCTGCGGGAATTCCAAGATTGCTTCGCATGGAATTATAAAGAAATGCCGGGACTGGAACCATCGGTTGTCGAGCATGAATTATCCATAGATCATACAGCCAAGCCTATCAAGCAAGCTCAAAGGCGTATGCGGCATGAACTAGAATTGAAAGTAAATACTGAAGTCGACAAGCTCTCTGACGTAGACTTCATCGAGCCCTGCATATATCCAGTCTGGCTCGCCAATATTGTTCCTGTGAAGAAAAAGAATGGTCAAATCTGGATATGTATCGACTACAGGGACTTGAATAAAGCATGTCCCAAAGATGATTTCCCAGTTCCAATTACTGAAACAATGGTGGATATGACCACCGGCCATGAAGCCTTGTCATTTATGGACGGGTCTTCAGGCTACAATCAAATCCGGATGGCAATTAAAGACAAAGATTATACTGCTTTCAGATCGCCCAAAGGTATCTTCAACTAAAAAAGGATGTCCTTTGGCTTGAAAAATGCAGGAGCCACATATCAAAGGGCCATGACCAAGATATTCAATGAAATGATTCATGATATAGTTGAATGCTATGTTGATGACTTAGTCGTCAAAACCAAAAAATAGGACCATCTATATGATCTCCGCCGTATTTTTGGAAGACTTCGTCAATTTAAATTAAAGATGAACCCTATGAAATGTGCATTTGGGGTTTCAAGCGGCAAATTTCTGGGATTCGTCGTCAAATATCGGGGCATAGAAATAGACCCCGATAAAATCAAGGCAATCCAGCAATTGCCACCTCCTCAAAATTTAACAGAGCTAAGGTCATTTCAAGGAAGATTGGCCTATATCAGGTGATTCATATCCAATCTCTCAGGAAAATGCATGTCGTTCGGTAAATTAATGAAGAAGGATGCACCCTTCGTCTGGGATAAAGAATGCCAAATTGCCTTTGAGCAAATCAAGGAATATCTTCTCACTCCACCAGTGCTGGGGGCACCTATCGCTGGAAAGCATCTTATACTCTATATTGCAGCTATGGACGTCTCCCTCGGGGCTCTATTGGCACAAACGAATGAGGAAGACAAAGAACAACCTTTGTATTATCTCATTAGAAAGCTAATCGGGCCAGAGCTCCGATATGCTCCAATGGAGAAAGTGTGCCTAGCGCTGGTATTTGCCGTCAAGAAATTGAGGCATTATCTGCTGGCCCATGAAGTTAAACTCATCTCCAGGTATGATCCACTCAAATACCTGTTGAGGCAACCCGTACTATCAGGACGGCTCGGGAAGTGGGCCCTGCTCCTTATGGAATTTGATATCACATATATCCTACAAAAGCCATCAAAGGACAGGGTCTGGCTGAATTTTTTGCCGCTCATCCAATAACAGAAGATTCCCCTCTGTCTATAGATCTTCCGGAAGAGGAAACTCTCTCCCCTATAAATGAGAGAGAAGATCAAGTTCAGGGGACTCCAAATTCTGAAGAAGTTGCCACAATTGAGTTACCTTCATGGGAACTATATTTTGATGGGGCTTCTCGAATTCTTCAATATACAGATGGTTCTACCTCTGTCTCTACTGGAGCCGGAATTGTCTTTGTCACCCCATATAGAGGAATCCTATACAATTCATGTGCTCTCATGAAGCAACTCACAAATAATGAAGCAGAATATGAAGCCTTAATTATTTGACTTCGATTAGCTCTCGAAATGGGGGTCAAAGGTATACAAGTTTACGGAGACTCACAACTGGTCGTCAGACAAATATTGGGCCAGTATGAAGTCCGTAAACCACAACTACTTCCATACTACAATACATCCATGAAGCTTAAAGAACAATTCAACTTTTTCGATATATCCCATGTACAAAGAAATGAAAATTCCCAGGCAGATGCCCTGGTCAAATTGGTCTCTGCCATAAAATTGCCTCCTGAAGGAGAAGTGGACATAATGGTCCGCCACAGAAGACTCATGCCGAGTGTCTTCAACGCTGAGTCTGATATTATGATCGAAGAGGTATATCCTACAGAGCAAGATGTCACAAATGAACCTCAGGATTGGCGTGAGCCGATCATCAAAATTAAGAAAGGTTGGCTACCTTCTGACCGAGCTCAAAAGGTCAAACTCCTGCGAAGGGCTACATCATATTAGATTGTAGCAGGTCAATTATATAGGTTGGTCCATGAAAAAAAAGGGTCAGTCCTTCTCAGGTGTTTATCTCTCAAGGAGGCCAAAATCATCATGAAAGAGGTTCACTCTGGGCTGTGTGGTGCACACCAGGCAGGAGAAAATATGAAAATCAATATCAAGCTAAAAGGCTTCTACTGGCCTACCATGTACGCGGACTGTATCCAATATGCCCGTGCATGTCATCAATGTCAGGCATTTGGCCCTGTGCTTAGAAAATCACCAAATATGTTACACCCCACAGTGCCAACATGGCCCTTTGCTGAATGGGGTATGGATATTGTGGGACCATTCCCGCCCTCGTCCCAAGGCCACAAGTTTATATTGGCTGCTACAGATTATTTCTCTCGATGGGTTGAAGCTATCCCATTAAGGGAGGTAACCAGAGAATTAGTCGCCAAATTTGTCAAACAAAACATAATATACAGATTCGATACTCCTCACAGAATTATATCTGATAATGGGTCGCAGTTTAGAAATAAAACAATATATTCCTTGGCGGCAAAATTTCATATTGACTGGAGGACATCTTCAATATACAACCCACAAGCTAATGGGTTGGCAGAAGCCTTTAACAAAACTCTCTGCAAGTTACTCACCAAGATAGTTGGCAACAGAAAGCGGGAGTGGGGAGAAAAGGTTCACGAAGCTTTATGGGCTTACCGAACTACATACAAGACCCCTACCGGGTGCCCTCCCTTCTCCTTAGTCTATGGAGCTGAGGCCATGATTCCTATAGAGATTGAAATGACGTCTTATCGGGTGGCAATTCAAAATGAATTTCAAAGCCAAGACCAAGATCAAATGGAAAGAAGACTTGAAGAGCTTTCCAATCTAGAGGGGAAGCGTCTTGAAGCCTACAAATCCCTCCAAGCATATCAAGCCAGAATGGTTCGTACGTTTGACAAACTAGAAAGACCCAGAGCTTTCAAACAGGGAGACTTTGTCATGGTCAAATGCAGAGAAGCAATGGCCGGAAAACCAAGTGGCAAATTGCGACCCATTTGGCTCGGTCCATATATCGTCACTTCGGCATACGAGGGAGGTGCATACAGGTTGGTGGACCACAAAGGTAATGTGCCTTTTCCTCCGCTCAATGGGAAGCACTTGAAACCGTACTATGCTCCAGAAGGTGAATTCCTGGCCAACTACCTCAACCAAGACCTAGTCACCCAAAAGGAGCGAGAAGTCGAAAAGAATCATATGTAACTGAAATGCTGCCATAGATAGGGACAAAGGAATCAAATTTCCGTTTGCTCATCATGTCAACCAAACCCTCAACACCCCTCAAATCCCCGCGAAAGCATAAAGCTAGGGATGCTCTGTGTATAGACCCAAGAAATAAATGGGAAAGTGAAAATCAGGAGATTG
Organism: Colocasia esculenta; assembly: GCA_014218235.1. Lineage (NCBI taxonomy): Eukaryota > Viridiplantae > Streptophyta > Magnoliopsida > Alismatales > Araceae > Colocasia > Colocasia esculenta. Next base: position 144,872,421 of record CM024762.1, on the reverse strand, counting down.
TCTCGTATATCTCTCTCATCATCAAAACTAAATTCCAAATATAGCCAGCAAACCGCAAAGGTAGGCTATATCAGAAACCAAATCATAACCATAGCCAGCAAACCACAAGGGTAGGCTGTGTCCAATCTAAATTCTAAATCCATAGCCATCAAACTATAAAGGTAGGTTATGTCAAATCCAAATTCCAAAACCATAGCCAGCAAACCATAAAGGTAGGCTGTGTCAAATCCAAATTCCAAAACCGTAGCCAGCAAACCACAAAGGTAGGCTATGTCAAATCCAAATCCCAGTCATAACCAGTAAGCCACCAAGGCAGGACATATCAAAGCCAATTCAAAACCCTGAAGTCCCACCGGGCGTGCCAGCTGTTGACACGGGATTTTTTTTCTCTCTCTTGCGTTCTTTGCGCGAATATGGTTGACTGATTTTGTTTCATTAGGGTATTCATTTATTTTACGTACTTTAATTTTTTTATTTGCGGGGTGTGCCAGCCTGTCTAGGAGACAGAAAAAAAAAAGAATCCGCGCAATGCGGAAGAAGGGTTTTGGTGTCCTTGAACTGGACGAATGGGGTGTCTGTAAAACAGACAATGAAGGGTGTCCGGGAAACGGACGGGTGCACCGTAATTTATCTGAACTTCTTGAGTCCTGCATCTATACTCATCAGACGATTGGGGTAGCATGTGCTGGACCTCTGTCTCCATCGATCGGAATTGATGTTACATTTACATCAAGTTAAAGTTTTTAGTGTTATTTGGCACCGGCTTTAACCAGAATACCATTCATAGCAAGGATGATGACATGTATATGTAGAGAAAATTTAGAAGAGTCCCAATGCCATGTATTCTTTCCCCTCTTCCTATTTTGTTTGTATATATATATATATATATATATATATATATATATATATATTCCTTTGAACTTGGATTTTATTCCTTAAAATGATATGACTGCCCTTATTCTTCGGGCGTGAAATATGATCTTGAGAAGAGGAATGGGTATATACCCGTGAACTCATTCGAGGTTCGAAAAGAGGTATCTTGGATTTTGAAATTTTGTTTGAAAATGCATATACACCCACGGATTATTTTTGTGCTCCGGGGGTATAAGGAGTTTAGATGTTCCTTCCACACGAGCAGGATTGTTTACTCAAATCCGACATGACCTATTCTCTCTTTTCTTTTCATATTGCTCTTTTCTTTTAGCCACGATTTTGTAGCCATATGGGCACCTTTTTATGAAGATCGTTGTCCAAGCAGAGTTTCTCCCCGAGAAATTACTCACATGGGTACAACTCTTCTATGAGTATCTATATATACATTTCTGGCGGAATTTATGTTCGGCCAGAGTTCTTCTCTCTTTCCTTTTGAAGTATACTCACTTAACGCTGTCCCCTCTTTCTTTGGGGTATGCGCATATTTTCTGCAAAAATCTTCATTTGAATAAAACTTCTCTTCTTTTTTATACACAAATGTAGAGTTGTATGCATCTGAGTCTGTTTCTGGGCAGAACCTCTCCTTTAGACGAGGTACCTTTGAAAAACGTATGCATATGAAATGGTGCTCGTATGAGTATGCTTTTAGGGAGAATTTCCATTTGAGCAGGATTCTTCCCGCAGAACCTGTGTGCATAGCCATGAACTTGCGAATCCTTTTTTATGAATATCTTCTCGAACGGTATCTCCATTTAAGCAGAGTTTCCATCATAGGTATCTTTGCAGAAACAAAGTCTCCCTTGAGAGTTATATTCAATGAATTGAAATCTTATGGTTATGTGAGAGTGTTCTTGGACAGAATTCCACTTAGACAGAGTTTCCCCAAGGAAACATGAGCATCTAAGCACAGATTCGTAATTATATGGATATGTTTTTTGAATAGAGATCCTACTCAAACGAGAACCCTGCTATAGAACGTATATGCGTAGACGCAAAATTCTCATTTCCTTATGGATATGCTTCCGAGCTATATCCCTGCTGAGGCGGGAGCTCCCCAGAGTTTCCTCCAGGAAAGGGATCTCTGTCCGGGCAGAGTTTCCTTTACGAAACATGTACATATGAATGTGAACTTGCGAACATGCAAGTACGTTCTTGGGCAGAATCTCCGTTTGAGCAGAGTCTCCACTAAGAAACATATGCATATAAATACGAGTTTGTGGTTATATAGACACGTTTTTAGAAGGAACTTTGACATGGGCAGAGTTTCCTTCCGAGAAACATATATGTATAAGCACAAATTTGAGTTTTATAGATATGTTCTTAGGCAGAATCTCCACTTGGGCAGAGTTTCCCCTAAGAAACATATACGTGAAAACACAAATTTGTGAATATACGAATATGTTCTCGGACAGAATCTCCGCTTGGGCAGAGTTTCCTATAAGAAACATATACATATAAGCACAAACACACCATCCCAGAGACTTAGAACTCGATGGGAGGTGGCACATATGCATCTGGATGCGTAGCATTCAGAGCACGAATTACAAAGGTATTTAAACACCATATGTCCAAAGATGGACGGTATTTAAAACCTATAGCCCATGGGGGGCCGATGCCGTTATTACGGACTTAAGACGACGAAGCTTGCCGATGTCGTATGAGGATGACCCCTTTCTTTTCTCACTCAGCTCGGGTGGGGAAGGGAATTTGATACCTTCACACACACGAAAGGAGGTTGGGGAAGAGACGGAAAACTCTGGGATTTTCTATTCCTTGGAATTTCGAGGGGAAAGGGGACATCAATTTTCTTGGGGTTGTAGCACCTTTGGGGCTTGGCCTCCTCTTCTCTTCTAGGGGAGATGTGGGTGCCTTTTATAGGGGAAGGCCCCCCCCTTACAATGGTGGGATGGGGGACCTCTAACCGATGGAACCTCTAACTGATGGGGATACCATCGGTTAGGGGCCATCCCCTTAACCGATGGAGGTTCCATCGGTTAGAGGGGAATCCCTCCCTAACTGATGGAATCCCCATCGGTTAGAGGGGGGAACTCCCCTAACCGATGGTAGCCCCATCGGTTAGGGGACCCTCTCCCCTTAACCGATGGAACTTCCATCGGTTAGAGGGAGTTCCCCTCTAGCCGATGGTAGTGCCATCGGTTGGAGGGTTGGAGGGGTTTACCCCTCCCCCTGCAACCGATGGTGCTTCCATCTGTTAAGGGGGCTTAAGCCCCCTTAACCGATAACCGATGGTAGCCCTTGTGACCTTGTGACCTTGGTAGCCCTTGTGCTTCACATTCGGTCTTGTAGACCTTGTGATGCCGGAATTCTTCCGTGCCGTATTTTATACAGAGATTTATTCTCCTTGGCATCTCCACTTGCTTGGGGTGCTTGACACTACTTGAGAGCTTGAACGGCTTTCAACGAGAAACTTGGATTAAGTTATGACTTTAAGTAACCTTTGGGTCACTCTAACCATAACCCTTTTGTTCTCTTAATCAGGCCGTTAAACCAGTTAGGTGAGGTCAACATTTTACCGGTAGTTACCAACCCCCGGTTAGGTAGCCACCCTCCCTCCATAGACTAACTAATTGATTAGTTGCCCACAAGTGAATGCCAACTACTTGGCTTGTTGGACTACTATATAAGGGAGCATTGGTACTCCTTTTAGTAGACATCCAACATATATATATATATATATATATATATATATATATATATATATTTTTTTTTTTTTTTTTTTTTTTATTCCAACAGTGGCCAAGTCTGTCGGGGAACCTCTATTTTAAGCCCCATTTTCATTTTTTTTTTCAAACACCTAGGATCTATATGTTCGGAATGTGATTCTCGGGTCTGTTTCTTGGGAATTCGGAAAGCTGGCTTCCATGGTTTTGACGGCCAAGGATTCAGGGTTTGTTCCAGCCCAACCTATTCTAAGGGTTTTCTTTCTCCTTACTCACATGGATTTAGGGTATGAATTTCCTGGATTTGACCCACCTCTAAGGTTTGATGGGCAAAGGTTTGGGTATCTAGGGAGGTTTATGAATTTTGTGGCTAGGGATTAGAGGTTTCACTTTGACCCGCCCTGGTGGTTTATCGGCCAAAGGTTTAGAATTTAGGAATCGAAGGTTTTGGCTGGCTTTCACGATTCTGGATCAGAGAGGTGGCTGCCAAGGTGGGACAAGGGTGAGTATGTCAAAATGGGGTATATGATGATTCCCCATTTGTTGGTGATCCATTCATTTGTTCCCCTTCTTTTTTCTTTTTATTCATTATTTTATTATTATTATTATTATTACCGGCCTCGTCGCCCTTTCGGGTTTTCGGCGAGGTCGGCCCCCTTTAGCTTTTTCCAACGCGCCCATGTGGGTTTTCACGTTGAGGGGTTACCCATTTTTGTCTGAGGCGCCCTTTCGGATTTTCACCTCAGCCGAGTTCTGGGTCTTTTTACCCTTAGCCACACTTAGGATGTGCATGGCTAAGTCCGCCGGGGCACCTCTATTTTAAACCCCATTTTTTTTTCATGTATCTCATGATGATCACCCAGGAAATTCATGTTCTGGCGCATAGTATGTTTTCAAATGTTTGCCATTCAACGGGGGAAAAGGCTTTTCTCCTTTGCTGTTGACGAGCATGTATCCACCCCCTTCATGGACTTCTGAGACAACATAGGGTTCATGCCAATTAGGTCGGAGTTTACCGGCTGGCCGGCCTACCATGACTTCTTTTTCTTTAACCATTACCAGGTCACCTTTTTTTAATATGCGGAGCTTGACTAGCTTGTCATATGCTCGCGTCATCTGGGCTTGGTATGCTTGGAGATGCTTGTAGGCCTCTAACCTTTTTTCTTCTAAGTTAGACAGTTCTTCCAACCTCCTTTCTATCTCATCTTGTTCTTGAGGTTGTAGGCCAGTATGAACAGCTATCCTGTAGGAGGACATTTCAATTTCAACTGGGATCATAGCTTCAGCTCCGTACACCAAGGAGAATGGCGAACATCCGGTAGGAGTCTTGTAGACTGTTTGGTATGCCCAAAGAGCTTCATGCAACTTTTCTGCCCACTCCCGTCTGCGGCTGCCCACTATCTTGGCAAGTAGCTTGCACAAAGTTTTGTTGAAGGCTTCAGCTAAACCATTGGCCTGTGGATTGTAGACAGTCGATGTCCTCCAATCTATGTGAAACTTGGCTGACAGTGCATATACGTTTTTGTTTCTGAATGGCGTGCCGTTATCTGACATGATTCTGCTGGGAGTGCCAAACCGATATATGATGTGTTGCCTGACAAATCTGGCGACGGTTTCTCCTGTCACTTCCCGAAGAGGGACTGCTTCGGCCCATGGAGAGTAGTCAGTTGCAGCCAATATGAATTTATGCCCTTTAGAGGATTGTGGGAATGGTCCCACAATATCCATCCCCCATTCTGTGAATGGCCATGTGGGTGCTGTTGGGTGGAGGGAATTGGGGGGTCTCCTTGGTATAGTACCAAAAGCCTGGCATTCATGACATGTACGGGCGTATTGATTACAATCCGCGTACATGGTGGGCCAATAAAACCCTTTCAGCTTGATATTCATTTTCATTTTATCTCCTGCATGGTGCGCGCCGCATAGTCCAGCGTGAACTTCATGCATAATGACTTTTGCCTCCTTCGGGGAGAGACACCTTAGAAGAACAGATCTGTCCTTTTTATGGACGAGTCTATAGAGTTGATCAGCAATTAGTTGATAGGATGTCGCCCTTCGCAGCAACTGCACCCTCTCTGCCCGGTCTGGGGGTAACCAACCATTCTTTATCTTGATGATGGGCTCACGCCAATCTTCTTCTTGGGTGGCATTGTCTTCTTCAAGAAGGTCAACTTCTAAAGTTCCTGGTTCAGAATCTTCTTCAAGCATACTGGGCATAAGCCTCCTATGCCTGACTGTTACATCAAGTTCTCCTTCAGGAGGGAGCTTTATGGCAGAGGCTAGTTTGGCTAGGGCATCCGCTTGAGAGTTCTTGCTTCTGGGTACATGGCTTATTTCAAACAGGTAGAACCTTTCCCTGAGTTTCATCACCATAGTATGATAAGGGATTAACTCTTGCTTTCGGACATCATAATCCCCCATGACCTGTCGGACAATCAGTTGAGAGTCCCCATAGACCTTGATGCATCTGATATTCATTTCAAGTGCCAATTGGAGTCCCACAATTAATGCTTCATATTCTGCCTCATTGTTGGTCATTGGTTTCATGAGGGCACAAGAGTTATGGAGAATTCCTCCCTGTGGAGTGAGCAGCACGATGCCGGCTCCTGAGGCAAATGCCGTAGAACCATCATCTTGTTTGATTGTTCGGGAAGCGCCGTCAAAATAAAGCTCCCAGCATGATAAATTGATGGTGAGGGCCTCCTCATGTTTCTGAGGAGAAGTTTCTGTCTGACCTTCCACTTCCTGGTGAGGTAAGAGCGTTTCTTCTTCAGGGAGTTGGAAGTTGAGAGGAGAGTCTGCTGGGAGCGGATGCGCTGCCAAGAAATCTGCCATCCCCTGACCTTTAATTGCCTTTCGTGGAATGAATTTGATATCAAACTCCATGAGGAGCAAAGCCCATTTGCCAAGTCTACCTGACAATACTGGCTGATTGAAAAGGACCTTGAGTGGATCTATTTTTGATATTAGTTCCACTTGGTGGGACAGTAGGTAATGCCTCATCTTTTTCACGGCAAAGAGCAACGCCAGACACACTTTTTCTATGGGTGGATAGCGGCGTTCAGGACCCACCAACTTCCTGCTGAGGTAGTATAATGGTTGTTCTTTGCCTTCTTTATTCACTTGAGCCAATAAGGCTCCCAGTGAAGCATCCATGGCGGCTATATAAAGAATGAGTGGTTTTCCTTTGATTGGCACCCCCAATACAGGAGGGGTGAGGAGATAGTCCTTGATCTGATCAAAGGCATTTTGGCATTCTTCATCCCATATGAATGGCACCCCTTTCTTCATCAGCTTGCCAAAGGGGGCGCATCTCCCTGAGAGGTTGGAGATGAATCGCCTGATGTAAGCTAGCCTGCCTTGAAGCGACCTCAGCTCAGTTATGTTCCTTGGTGGGGGCAGCCCTCGGATAGCTTTGATTTTGTCCGGGTCAATTTCTATCCCCCGATATCTGACAACAAAGCCAAGGAACTTGCCACTTGATACACCAAAGGCGCACTTCATTGGTTTCATTTTTAATTGATATTGGCGAAGCCTTTCAAAGACCTACCGCAAATCTGCCAGATGGTTCTCTTGCCTTTTTGATTTGACGACGAGGTCATCAACATAGCATTCGACCAGATCATGAATCATTTCATCAAAGATCTTGGTCATGGCCCTCTGATAGGTGGCACCAGCATTTTTCAAGCCGAAGGGCATTCTTTTATAATTGAAAATCCCTTTAGGGGATCTAAAGGCAGTATACATTTTGTCCTCAACGGCCATGCGGATTTGATTATATCCTGACGAGTCGTCCATGAATGACAGTGTTTCATGCCCCGTAGTCATGTCGACCATAGTTTCAATAATCGGGACCGGAAAGTCATCCTTCGGGCATGCTTTGTTCAAATCTCTGTAGTCGATGCATATTCGGACTTGGCCACTTTTCTTCTTCACCGGGACTATGTTGGCGAGCCAAATCGGATACATGCATGGCTTTGTGAAATCCACCTGTAACAGCTTGTCAACCTAAGCATTAACTTTGAGCTCCAGTTCATGACGCATGCGTCTTTGCGGTTGTTTCACTGGTCTAGCATCAGGGAATATTGACAGCTCATGTTCAGCCACCGAAGGATCTAGGCCAGACATCTCTTTGTAAGTCCAGGCAAAACAGTCTTTGTATTCCATCAGGAGTTGTTTGTAGGACTGCCTTTCCTCATCATTAAGTAGAGCACTTATATAAATCAGTCGAGGATCCCCTGGCTTCCCGAGGTCGAGTTCAATCAATTCATCTACAGTAGCTTGTCCGCCATCTTCAAGTTCACGCGGAGCCGGCTATAGATCGATGAAGTCTTTCTCCTTATCTGAGTCAGCAACATGCACCTCATATTGTTCTAGATTGTCGGCAATAGTTGCTCAGAATTGCTGATTTTCTTCTTTAGAATTTTCTTGAGGCAGAGGCACACCTATGGGTGTGGGTTGCTCTCCCTGTTCTTGTTCTTCATTTGTGGGGTCAGGTTGCTTCTCTCCCGATTGCTCCTCATTTGACGGGGGTAGAACCCCTAAGGTATTGACCGCATAATAGACTTCAAAGTCTGGCCTTCGGTCATACCCAAGCCCTCTTGTATCTTTCTTGGCGAAGGGCGGTTGCCCCCGGACATGCTTTGGGTTCCACATCTGTTGGAAGTATTCACGTCGGGAAGCTTCTTCCGCCTGTGAGATCTTTTGCTTTAGGCACATCTTCTTGATATGATGAGGCATATCATCCATCTCTTCTACAGGTTGGAGGATGCTTTATGATGCTTCGCTCCACCCGAAATCATCGACTGGAGGCAACTGGGGGACTAGATCTCCCTTATAGGAGACAATGGGTTTGATTTCTTCGCCCCTCTTCTGCATTTGCTTTGTCTGATGAGTGACGACAAATGTCTTCAATCTTTCAACTCTATATTCTTCTCTCCGGAAGGGCAGCTGCATGGACGCCGGTGGTAGAGAAATGCTTCTATCAATGGCTCGGCCAATCACATTTGCTTCGAAGTTGATTTCTCGCCTTTCTGGCTGATTTGGGGTTACCTCCGGAGCATCATTTTGGAGACTTAGCCGGTGAATTTTCAGGAGTTCCTTGTTCACCGTGAAGAGCTCATCTGCATCCTCATCATCTTCTTCTTCAACATTGATTTTCTGCTTGCCTTTTGTCCTTCACTTGACTTGGCAACTCTACTGAAGGCTCGCCGAAATATAGTTGGGCGTCGGTCAAGTTGCATTCATTCGGCTGAAAGGGAGCTCGATCGGCGAAGACAGTATGTTGTTCGCCACCTTTTGCATATTTAATGCACTGGTGGAGTGTGGAGGGGATGACCCAATTTTCATGGAGCCAGGGTCTCCCCAACAAGGCCTTGTATGAGGTATTGGCGTTGATAATGTAGAACACCACCTTCGTGGTGAAGTCGCCCAACACCAGTTCTACTTCCACCCTGCCTAGGGCATTTTCTAAAATTTGGTTGAACCCGGAGATTCTCACATCATTGACCCTCTGTAGATAGGGGACCAGGTATAAAGACTCAAAGGTCTTGAGGGGCATTATATTGACTGATGCCTCGGGATCGACTAGGATTTGGTTGAGTTCGTGCCCGTTGACTTTGCCTTGCATATAAAGCGGGCGATTATGGCATGGCGTAACAACATGTCTTTGTCAGAGAAAGTGACCTCGGCAGCCAATGCTTCATAGGTTTGGGCCTGAGCTTCAGCCACATGGGTTTCATAAACTTCAGGTTGCTAGAGAATCTTTACGAGAGCTTCCCTCAATTCTTTGCTCCAGGCAATGGCATCCCACACCGTCACACTGGCGGGAAACCGCTTCATTTGCTGGATGATTTTTCGATCAGCTCTAGCCCGGATCTGGTCTAGTGGCGCGACCATTTGCTCCAAAGATTTGGGAGGATACATGAGTTTACTACTCTCCTCGAGTTCTGGTTTGTCGCCTTCCTTTTCTCTGAACAGCGGAGCCAATGAGTCCTCATCCAGGGGTGGCGTTTCAGCATTGTCCTTGCCAGAGGGACCCGGCTGAGTAACTTGATCTGCTGGCATCTCCTGAGGGATCAGGGCAGCAACCTCGTCCTCCTCATCTGACGGGTCGAAGATGAATGTATTGCCCCGTATCTCCACCTCCGGAGTAGGTTCAGGTTCTTCTCCGCGGAAGACTATCACCCTATTGAGATTGGGCGGATTGGGATTCCCCCGAGTAGGTGGGGCGGAGTTTGTCCCGCGACCTCTGCCTCGGCCTCTTCCTCGGCCTTGTCCGCGGCGTTGATAGGTCGCAGTGGCTACCTTGCTCCCCGAAGACGACAAATTTTCGGGTGGCGGTATCGACACCATATTGCATGAGAAGTCTTTCAGCATTTCTTTTAACTTCTCAATGGTGAGTTCATCTTCTTTATAGAAGATGGCCAATTCTTCTGGGAGAGGGAACTTTTCGCCTTCTTGAGCTTGTTGGAGTTTCTGACGAAGCTAGTTCTTGAGCCTGGTCTTGCGCTCCATCTCCTCCCAAGGAATATATCGGTCCAAGGGAACGCCGTCAGAAGGCTTGGAAGGGACATATTCTTCCAGTTCATCGATCAATTTTTGAAGCTTTTGCAGGGGGCTCAATTTTTTGGGAGCCTCCATCAAGGCAGCTTGCTCGGTCTGCTTCTTCAGTCTTCTTTTCAAGCTTTTCTGTCTGTTTCTTTTTTGCTTCTTTGCCTGAGCAAGCTCGGTCAAAGAAGGACCATGAGCTTTTGTAGGCGGCTGAGAGGAGCCCCCCATATAAGGGCGGCGACGGGGAGCCATGTTTCTGATGAACTTGGGTTGCTCATGCTTTCTCAGGGTCATTGTGACCCAATTACTTTCATCCTGTTGGGATTGAAAGGTAGCATTGATTGCCTGCTCAATGATATTGAGAGGCAACTCCTGGAACTCGGCTATGGGAGGGTTCTCAGCTTGTGAGTTCAGTTTGGGGGCAAGTTTCTTTTCTTGTCGGGCCTCCTCTCGTTGTATGTTGGTACCGGGCAACTCAGCTTTGTGTTGCCCTTTCAAGGCTTGCTCCGAGCCATGTTCAGATGATTCACATTTCTGATCTTGCTGACCTTGTGTGAGAGCTAGCTTTTCTTTCCTTTGCCGAGCTCGGCCTTTCCGACCTAGCTTGGGAGTTGGCTTTGCAACTTTTTCATCAGTGCTGATTGTCTGGGTCTGATCACCTCCTGCTTGAGGTTCATCTTCTTGAGGGTTATCTCCCTGGCTTTGTCTTGTCTTCAATTCAACATTTTCTCCATGGCCTTTAGCTTCACAGCCTTCTTCATGATTGCAGTCAGTTTCTAACTGTTGAGTTTTGTTCCTCGGGTCTTGCTTCCGGGCCTCGGAGCCCTGGGTGACTTCAAAGTCGATGACTTGGCGGAGATCTGACCTTTCCTCCTGTTCAATGGCTTCCTCTTGGCCTTATTCGACTTGACTGTCCGGTGGGCTTTCTATCTCAACAGGAGTTCTGGCATGGAGTGGTGGCCATTTAGCTTTATAACAATCTTCGACAAAGCCAAAGCGGCATATGATCCCTTCTATCTAAAGCTTGGCATGCATTCTTTCGGTGAAATTCCCATCAGAGTCGATCTCACCATGTCTGATGAAGGCCTCTAATGATCTTTGCACATCTTTGCATTCACTAGTAGGGTGCGACACCATGCAGTGATATTCGCAGTATGCAGGGTGTTTCTTTTCCGCCTCCGTGCGGATAGCTCGTGAGCCGATAGCCAATATCTTGCCAGCTTTGCGGAGCTTATTAAATATCATGCTGGTATTTTCCTTTCGGAAAGAAAATTCCTAAGGAGCTGGTTCAGCAGGGGGCTCCGAAGCAACTTCAGCTGGAGGGGTGGTGTTATCAAGTGATTGTCCCTCTTCTTGGCTGTTGGTGCCCATGCTAACGCTGATCACATTCACAGAATAATTCATCCCGGAGGCATTCGGAGCAGAGTTGTCCTCAGGGTGGGACATTGATGAGGTCCCATTAGAGGTTGGCCTTTGAGCATTACTGGTCCCAGCCACTAGGGCAGGCTACCCCAGCATATCATTTTGGGCTGGCTGATGGCCTGACGCCGGGCTTCCAGAGATTTCATGTTGAACGAGAGCATCCACTGCAGCTGTGAGGAGGCGATCTTTTATGAACGCCACTTCTTGCACTTGCTGAGCTTGCTGGCGCTTGATCTGGTCAAGGTCGCGAAGGACCCACTGAAGCATCTCTATCACTGTATCACGAGAGGGCTCCCTGGGCACAGCGGCGGGTGCAGGTCTCCCGACCTGCTGATTCTCTTCAGGTGGAGGAATTTCATGCATTGACTCCTCCGAGTTCTGGTGTATCGCATGGACAGATAGCCCATAGGTGAGTTGTGTAGACATTTGGGCATGATGAGCTTCATAAATGTTTCTGTTCGAGGCCCCTTGACGGACCACATTATCCGGGACTGTTGTAGGCACCCCTCTGATAGGGGAATGTGACCATATCATCCTTCTTTGTTGTAGACATCTAGAGACATTCATCATCTGGCCCCCATAGCCCTTACTGATTCAAATCTTGTTGTAGGGTGAGCGGGGGCTCGGTTCACGATCAGTTGCTGAAATTGAGGCGTTGGTGCCTCGCCTTCTGCCTCGGCTAGAAACTGGAGCAGATGCTTATGAAAGGTAGGTATCTGTCTGGCTTTGGCCTACGCAGTTGCAGGTGCATCAGGTGACGGGTTAGAAGGCCCTGCTTCATCATCATTGACCCTGGCAGCCCCATTATAAAGAAATTTATAGAGCCTCTCCCTGGCCTTTTCCTTATCAGTTGACTTATGGATGACGTTGACCGAATAGGTGACAACATCGGTTGCTTGATTTGCTTGCCTTTGGTTATGTGGCTGCGGTGGGTTGACCAAAAGGCTTCCCATGTCAATTGTCCCTTTGGCGATCCAGGCTTCCACCAAATCTTTGAAGGTATAACAGTCTTCGAGATCATGGCCTCTGACCCGGTGGTATGGGCAATAGCTCGGCCGGGCATATATTGGTGTTGGCCAGTATAGCAGCCCTCCGCGTATGCATGCGCGGAAAATCGCTAAGGTTTCTTGGCGTGGAAAGGAATATAGCCTCTCCACCATGACATCCTCTGTTGAGCTCGAGGATCCTTCAGAAAGCCATCCTCTGGCCGAGGGACGGGCCAGGGAAGTAGATGCATTTGCTTGGCGATGAGGCCTATGACTGAGAGCTGACAATTCTTCATCCATGGCCCTCAAACGGTCCAATACTTCTCTTTGGCCGTGTTGTAATGATCGAACCTGCCTTTCGAGACTCTCCATTGCTCTCGGCATCCACCGGCTTAGAGGTTCTTGAGTGTGAGGGGATCCCCGACCGTGCGAAGGCCGAGCGTTCGAGGGAGCGCTTTCCTGTGTGCCAGGTCCATAAGTGGTTGCAGTAATATGAATTACATTGGCAGACTGCTTCTGTTGACCCTGCTCATGAGGTTGTGGTGGGTCGACCCGGCCTGTCTTCATAGAAATCAGTTGGCTCTGGATCAATTTCTCCACTTCATTCTTGAAGACATAACAATCTTCGATTGTATGCCACAACATTCTATGGTATGGGCAGTAGTTGGGCTCATCTGTCTTGTCCGCTTCATAGGGCCTTTTAATGTTTGACAGCTTGAGCAATTCATTTTTCATGCAGAGGTCAAAGAGTTTCCTCGTATGCTCCCTCCGAAAAGAATATGGAGTCTTCAGGTGATCTGCCAATGTGAGTGCCGAAGGTGCTTTTCCTTTTGCCTTGCCCCCAGAACCACCTGAAGTTCCTTCACTTTGACCGTCGCTCGAAGGCGAGAAGTCCACAGCATTTACTTCTTTTCCTGTGGCACGTTCTTTGTTGGGCTTGGCTTTAAAGGCCCCAAAGGTTGGGTTCTCGGTGAAGAACATTTCAATTTCTGCCACTACAACATTGAGTTGATCAAAGCCCTTTATATTGGTTCCCAAGAGCTTTTCACTTACTTCGGCTGCCAGGCCCCGCCGACATATAGTGATGGCATCTTCTTGGGTAGGAGGATTGTCGCACCTCATGCTGAAATCCCTCCATCTTTTAATAAAGTCAAGAGCAGTCTCCCCTTTTTTCTGCTTCAGGGAGCAAAGCTCAGCCAGCGACACTTTCCTTTCTGCTGTCTAGAATCGATCCAAAAATTTCTTCTGCATATCGGCCCAGTCAACAACAGAATTGGGCCTCAGCCTCGAGTACCGTTGAAAGGCGGTACCCGTGAGAGATGTTGCGAAGTATCGCAACAAATACAATTCTTCTAGGGCGAGCTCCCCTATGGCCGTCATATAATAGGCCAAATGTTCATGTGGGGGCATCTGCCCGTCAAACTTCTGCAACTTGGGTGCCTTGGGACAATCCGGCGACAGCTTCTTGAATTGATGGTGTATCGGATATGGGGACATGTATAGATCAACAGTAGCAGTACCCTCACCATGCTGGGCGAACTTATCTTCAACAATTTTTTCAATCAATCATCGTTGAGCGACGACCTCCTCTGCTGCAGAGGCTTGGAGGGATTGAGAGCTTGGGCCCTGAGCTGGCTGCAACTCCAGTATAGCACCCGCATCATTCATCGGGATGGGCTGGCGAGGAGCCATAGGCGCACTGCCGGCCTGTTGTTCTCTTCGGACATTATAGTTGGGCACTGGCCTCGCCTGTCGCTGAGCATTGCCATCCCTCTGTCGCTTCGTCTGCAACATGAGATTAGTCATCTCAATATGCCAACGCTGCATAGTTTCATATTTGGCCTCGTCAGACATTGCATTATAAGCAACCCTGGAGGGCGGTACGAAGACCACATGCTCATCAGGATTTTCATAAGGGAGATCACCGTCATCACGAACACTGATGTTATCATCTCCATCATTGCCCTGTTCTGTGTCTTGGAGATGGTGACATTGGTCATGAGGGAGGCGTTCATCATGCGCCTGGCTCTGACTGGAAGTGCCGCCCTGGCTGCCAAACTGAGCTTGAAGGTTCCGCTTGGCGTTCCGCATATTGCAAAATATTGCATATGTGCCAGGGTTGGATGCTCCTGCCCCTCCTGCTTCTGTAGGTGCATTCACAGGCTCCACTAGTTCTTTGCCCGAGACATAACATGAGTGAATTTTTAGACCCCCACCATGCTGAGGCCTCAGGACCAGCCTTCGTCTCTTCACGTTCTGGGCCCCTGGCTGGGGTGCTGCCCCCAATCGGTCGAAGACCGAAATGCATGAGGGCTGTTGTACATCATCATATTTGTTCTCCTGGTGGGTCATTTCCACCCGCGGAGCAACAAAATTGGGTTTTCGGTACGCCCCCTTCCTCTTCTGCCCGTGAGGGTGTTGAGGTTTAGGAGGTTGGGTCATCAGAAACTCCTCTTCTTCTTGAGCTTTTGCATTTTTCTCTGCCCTAAGCTTCCTGATTCTTCGGGCCTCCTCTTTAGTGACCCATATTTGCTTCATCCTGGGCGGCTGCTTCTGCATCGTGCCGCGCTGGAGACAGGAGCGGGTGTCTCTTGTTGCAGTGGAGTCCTCCTCTCACAATTGCCGAAGCAATGCAAAGCGGTTGGAAGTAGGAATAGTGGGGACGATATTACTTTTCGGCAATATAGGCTCACCCCCATCCAGCCTGATTTGAAGATCCCCGACAAGAACAGTCTTACCGGACTTGGAAGTAATGGCCCTGGGCTTTCTGCCATTACGAGCCGAGTGCCGCTCCCTTTTCACGGGTGCGACGCTAGTGGAAATGGTATTCACCAAGAAGACTCGGCCTTCACATCAGGGCTTGCTGCCCCCAGCTGGAGTCAGCTTGGCACCTCCTGAACCGCGGGGACAACTCCGAGGAAGTATGGGGAGCCGACCACCGCCGGAAAATCGCCGAAGCACATCGGCGTGGCAAGGTAGCCGCAGCGGGCGTGGTTCGTCACCACGAGTGGTCCGTACGTTACAGCCGCCATTGTTTGATGTTTTCTGTTCACTTCCTAGAATGGCAAAGCCAAATAATCAGGAGCCAAGTATTAGCATCAGGCCTAGCATATGTATGAAAGGTAGGAAAGGTCCCACAGGGCGTGCCAATTTGTTTAAACACGCGAAAAGATTTATTCATTCGAAATCTTTTTTTATCTTTTATAAGAAAAAAGAAAAATTTCGATGTTTATCTATTTTTGCGGGCGTGCCAATCTGTTTAAAACAGACAAACTTCGTTCATGTATCAAGCGATTTGGGTGTCGTGTACTGGACCATTCCCCGTCGTTGAGTCGACGTTTTATTTACATCGAGGAGAACTCGAACACTTTTGATACATGGCTAGACCTGATTATCGAAAGCATATTATGGGCGAGAAAGGCCTCCCTTCGCATCAGGTTCATCTCCCCATGTGGAATTACGGCCATTTCGTCAATGTATTCATCCACATTGGAGCTGCTTTAGAAACATTTGTCAAGATGGGGACCTATTTATCATGTTTCCCCATTTTTTAGGACTGTTTCATAGAGATGCCCATTTAAATGGGGACTGATTAGCCTCATTCTTCATGAATTGAGGGCTGATTTATAATTTCACCCCAAACATATGGACTGATTCATCATTCCCTTCATTTCTAGGGGCTGATTCGTGATTTTATCCCAAAAATGTGGACTGATTCATCATTCCCCACATTTCTAGGGTTGATTTGCAATTTCACCCCAAAAATGAGGACTGGTTCATCGTTCCCCACATTCCTAGGGACTGATTTGCAATTTCACTCCAAAAAAATGAGGACTGATTCACAAAATCTCCCTTGAAATGGGGACTGATATATAAATTTCCCTTTATTCATGGACTAGCATGCAAAATCCCGCCTTAAAACATGGACTGATTCACAATTTTTCCATATTTTGGGGACTGGTTCATAATTTTATGGTCACATGAGGGTTAATTTGCAATTTTTCTTGATAGGGAGGGGTTATTTTGTAATTTTTCTGGGCCCGTATCCCTTTAGGACATCATTTCTGCTTTTTCAGGAATTTTCTAACATTTACCCATGTGTAAGAATTGGCTGATTTGAAATAATCATGTTTTTTGGTCATTCGTATAAATAAAAATGATTCAGGGTTTTTTTTTGTAATTTTTCTTAAGAATAGGGGTGACCTTAAATTTTTTTTATCCTTTATGAGCTTTCAGAATTTTTAGAAATGGACTTGACATCCCTTTAGGAGTATTACATTCATAAAATTTCCTTCTTTTGGTATTCCCATATTTTAGGTTATCTTCTGCTACTATAATTACTGCTTCGTTAAAAGTGAAAACTCTTGCATCTAATATATAAAATTGTATGGGACTATCTATCCCTTCTCTAAATAGAGGTCTAACCCACATTTCTATAGATCCAAGGTGTACATAATTTATATATCCTTTTGTTACTACTGTATCTATTTTTAACGGGAATATTCCTAAGTCGTCTAAGGCTTGTACCATTATATTTCCTTCTACATCTTTAATGATATATTTTTCAAATATGTTATAGTGACTTTTATATATTTTATTAGCTTTTATTTTAGGCATTATTTTTTCTTCATCTACTTTGTCTCCTACTTCTATTTTTATCTCGTAGTTGTCTCCTATGAAGTCTCCTAATCTCACAGATTCTAGCCTATGAACCATTCTAAGATCACTATCTTCACTTCCAATTTCTGAGACTTCTTCCGTATTTATCATTTGTACGAAATTGTCATCATCTGAACTATCGTATTCCGATTCACTACTTTCTGTGCTCTCTATTTCATCTTCTATTATTCTTATTACTTTGACATTGACAACATCTTCTTCTTCTAACTCATAGTAATCATATGATCCTTCTATTAATAGTTGGTTTGCTCTTGATTGTTTCTTTGGGCACTGATTTGCAAAATGACCTTCTTCTCCGCACGCCCAGCAATTGCAATTTCTTTTTTCTTTTGGACAGTTTTTAGCTTTCACAAAATATCTCTTCTGATATCTCCTAAAATTTCTCCTTGGTTTATATCTATTCCTGAAATATTTTCTATCACCTATTCTCCTAGTTTTCCATGGCTTTCTCTTTTTTCGATATTTTCTTGGTTTTTCTTCACATCCATAGTTTCTTAGATATCCTATACTTTCATTACATGCTATTTTGATACTTCTTGCAATTTTTTGTGCCTGTTTCTAGAGGCATAATCTTCTAAGATATTTTTTTAGAAACATCATTCTGGATCCTAATGTATCTTCCTCTCCTTCTAGTTTATATTGTTCATTACAGTATTCTACAATTTGATAAGGAAATGCATTGAAGTACATTGTTTTATATTTTTCATCCAGTTCTCCTATTTCATAATAACATTCTAGGAGCTCATCTTCGAAATGGTCTAGTAATGTTAAATCACAACATTTAATTCTCTGTATCTTATATTGATATTATTTTCTTTTGTTTTCTATTAATTCTTCGCTTCCACAGAATTCTCTTATTATATGAGCATATATAGCTTTTGCTACTTCTGCCACACTCATATTTTGGTATTCGTCAAAGTCTATTTGTTCATTCATTTTTGCTAAGTATTTTCCTGCCATTCCTTGGGTTGTATTTATTATATATGCCCATAATTCCTTAGGTTTCCATTTAGGGTGTTGGGCCATCACATGAGTAATTCCTTGATACCATTGGTCTATTATTTTTCTTTATTTTTAGTATTGTCTAAATCCAGGAAATACCCTTGAGCACTTATTTGTTTTAGTTCTATTTCTCTGGGTTCATATTTTATATAATGTTTATTGGCAGGTGTAAATTCGTACCTAATTCCTTCTTCTATAAATTTCACATTTTCTTGAGGTTCTGTGTTTTCCTTTATACTTTTTTTGTTTTTCATAGCATTTTCGTTGTCCAGATTTTCTCTAATTTTTTCTCCTATTTCGCTATATTCTTCCTCATCCATATAATCATCAAATTCTTACACTTCAATTGCCAGTACATTTTCCTTATGGACATTTGCCTCCAAGTTTTCTAAACGATGTATCATTTTAGTCAAGCTATCTTCCATCTCTTGATATTTTAGAGTTTAAGTCATTTACACTATCCGTGCATTTTTCTATTTGTTCTAGGACTAGTTCACTGAATCTTGTCATCAATTTATTTTGATTTTCCACCTTTTTCATTGCTACTTGTATTCTTAGGTTGCTTTGGGCCACTATGTTTGTATTCTAGAGGTTAGAAACCAAACCAAACCGAATTTTCTAATT
Source organism: Colocasia esculenta (assembly GCA_014218235.1). NCBI lineage: Eukaryota > Viridiplantae > Streptophyta > Magnoliopsida > Alismatales > Araceae > Colocasia > Colocasia esculenta. Next base: position 144,853,541 of record CM024762.1, on the reverse strand, counting down.
CGGTTTGGTTTGAAACCAAACCAAATTTTTTTCATGTTCAAACCGAACCAAACAAACCGAATCACTCGGTTCGGTTTGGTTTTTCGGTTTGAACCGAATAGTGAACACCCCTAATGACACGTAATTCTACATCTCTTACATATATTTACTTTACATACTAAGCATGTACTCATTTTTTGGATTTTCCATTCATATTTTCCATTTCTATTGGTGCACAGTTGATCGGCTAGATTCCACATCTTGTGGTGATTTAGTAAAGACTTATAACGGAACTAAGTGACAACGCAAAGTCCCATAGGAAGTACAAGTAACACTGCTAGCGGCCGGGTTAAACTACTAACTTGATTAATAGTTGTGTCACAGAACATGGCTCCGCGTAGACGCAGGCAGGTCAGAGAGTTGGAGAATCAAGACGACGCACCGGATGGGTCGGTTGCAGGCGTAGTAGAGCATATACCGATTGATGCTTAGCCTCAGCATGATGACCAGTAAAGTGTTCTGTTGCCACATGGAGCACTGTAGCAGCAGTGGTAACCAGCCCCGCCCCTGCCAAAGATGATGGAGCAGTGGTAGAGAGCTATGTTCTAGGTTCCTTAGCAGTACCAGCAGATGCCGACAGGAAGACAACAGTTCGCAGAGATGGTAGCAGAGGAGCTGTAAGACCCTCGAATTTTGTTCACATTATGTTTGTTTAACTTTGTGTATACTATAAAAGTATTTATTTATTTATGTATATATATATATATGTTTATTTCAGTGCATATAATATATTTATTTAGATGTGCATATAGTATTTAATTATTGAGGTGTATATTGTATTTATGATTATGTGTATGTGTGTTTATTTAATTCCTGAGTTCTGGCCGAAATTCTGCCTAACGTCAACATTTCTTGACGTTAAGAGTGAGTCGACGGCAACAAGTGTGTCGTTTACTATCTGACTGGAAGGTTGACTTTGGGTTAACGACAGTAGATTGGACGTTTACTTCTCCATTTATGTTTGGGATTCCAGATCTAAAACGGAAGCGTTTTCTCCAATTCTTGATTAGGAAACTATCCCCAATGGTAGGAAAACCTAATCCTAGGCGCATCCGCCATTAGCCCTATAAAACATCCAGTTTTCGGTGAGATTAGGTCTTTTAGCTCATGAGAAAACCAGAACTTTTGCAAGCTTGATCCAACGTGTGTGGAGGTCTTCTGGCGATCTACTTCGACTGGGAGGTGCTCCAACTATTGAGGAATCTTCCCCGACTTCGGAGATCCATCTGCTTCAGCAAAAAGACCGAATTTGGGAGGGGATTCTGCACCTTCTTGGCTTGGCCGAGGAGGGCTTCTTCGACAAGATTTGATCTTCTTAGATTTATTTCCAGGCAAGTAATCGAGGGTTAACATCCCTAGACATGTCCTTAAGGTCTTAGGCATTTTTTCGGATTTTATTCGTGTCCTGAAACCCCCAATTCACCTTTTTGTTTGAGTTCGGTCTGCAATTCTGCAGACAGGAAATTGACGGCAAGCTTGTTGCAGTCAAGTTCCTGAGTTGATGACAGCATCATGTGTCGTTAACACATGTTGGCGGCAAGACCCTTGACGCCAAGTTCTTCAAGATTTTCAGAACTGTGATTTGATCTCTGTACTGTGATTTTCGACTGTTTGGTTATCTGTACATACTGTAAAAATTAGAGTTTGTCAGGTATGGTCTGTAGGTCATATCATGAGGTTCTGTCAATTTTCTGAGCATGATATTATATGCAGCCACTGTAACAATGGTTGTCCACCAAAAATTCACGACCTTGATCACTCTAATCTTGACAGTCCACCAAATTCAAATACACAACCATTACAGCCAAGATCAGAGTAAGCAAGGTCGTGAAATTTTTTAGACAACCAAGACCGGAGTGATCAAGGTCGTAAAATTTTTTAGACAACTACAGCTGACATGGCTAATGGCTGTGTATTGATTTTGGTGGATGACCAAGACCAGAGTGATCAAGGCCGTGAAATTTTTTTGGACAACCATAGTTGAAGTAACTAATGCTGTGTATTTAATTTTGGTGGACGACCAAGATCGGAGTGATGAAAGTCGTGAATTTTTGGTGGACAGCCATAGTCGAAGTGACTAATTGTTGTATATTTGATTTTGGTGGACAATCAAGACCGAAGTGATCAGGGTCGTGATTTTTTCTAGCCGAAGTGACTAATGGTTATGTATTTAATTTTGGTGGATGACACCGAAGTGATCAAGGTCATGAATTTTTAGTGGACAACTATAGTCGAAGTGACTAATGACTGTATATTTGATTTTGGTGGACGACCAAGACTAGAGTGATCACAGTTGTGGACAACCATAGCCGAAGTGACTAATGACTGTGTATTTGATTTTGATGGATGCCAAGATCAGATTGATTAAGGTCATGAATTTTTTGTAGACAACCATAGCCATAGTGACTAATGGTTGTATATTTCATTTTAGTGGATGACCAATACTAGAGTGATCAAGGTCATGATTTTTTTTTGGTGGTTTATACTGATATACACAGGGAAATTTTGGAAACTTGGGCTGACTTTAGGACTTACTAAGGTCTAGGTCAAAGTCTCACACAAAATTTGGAGTTTGAGACTTAGAATGACTTCTTACTTGGGTCTAGGACTCTAGGTCAAAGTCCCGTGCAAGTTTGGATTTTTTGAGACTTAGAATGACTTAAAGACTTATTGGGGTCTTGGTCAAGGTCTCCTGCAAGTTTGGATTTTTTTAGACTTAGAATGACTTAAAGACTTACTGGGGTCTTGGTCAAGGTCTCCTGCAAGTTTGGATTTTTTTGGACTTAGAATAACTTAAAGACTTACTGGGGTCTTGGTCAAGGTCTCATGCAAGTTTGGATTTTGAGACTTAGGCGTTGTTTGGGAGAGAGTTTGAAAAAATTTTAAAATAAAAAATCTATGATAAGACCTGCCCTTCATCCAAACGATGTCTCCTCCGCCTCAACTTTGAAGTACTGCAAAATCACCTGGAGGAGAGAGACAGAGAGAATGCTACAGACGTGAGAAAGCGGATGCACAACCGCTTTTAAAAAATTTCGAGATGGACGGAGAGGGAAGGATTCAAGAAGGCGCGCGGCAAAAATTTTCCGATTTTTTTACATTTTATTCGCACGCCATCGCACGCCTTGTTGCCGTGCCAAAAAAGGTGTAGACGACGAGGGGAAATCGGACGCATACGTCACCCAGGAGGCGAAATTGGATTTAGTCGATTTCCACTTTTTGAAAAGTGGTTCCAAACAGTGCCTTAGAATCTAGGTCGTGTCTCGTATAGACTTGGGTTTTGAGACTTGAGATGACTTTGGGACTTGTTGGGGTCCTAGTCAAGGTTTTTGGAAGGGAAGATTGTTGGATCAAGGATAACATGCTTAGCCGTAAAACCATCAGCTTTCACCTTTCTGTGAAGGCCATATTTGCTCTAAAGAGCAACTTTCTGATCTTAGCAGCTGGCAGTTTGTTATCCATATCACCAGCAAAGCTTTGAAGACATTGCTCAATTCTTTGTTTACTAACCCATACTGGGTTCCTAAATGTTTGGTTGGGACCCAGGAAATCGGACGCATGCGTCACCCAGGAGGCGAAATCGGATTTAGTCGATTTCCACTTTTTGAAAAGTGGTTCCAAACGGTGCCTTAGAATCTAGGTCGTGTCTCCTATAGACTTTGGGTTTTGATACTTAAGATGACTTTGGGACTTGTTGGGGTCCTAGTCAAGGTTTTTGGAAGGGAAGATTGTTGGATCAAGGATAACATGCTTAGCCGTAAAACCATCAGCTTTCACCTTTCTGTGAAGGCCATATTTGCTCTAAAGAGCAACTTTCTGATCTTGCTGGCAGTTTGTTATCCATATCACCAGCAAAGCTTTGAAGACATTGCTCAATTCTTTGTTTACCGACTTTAACCCATACTGGGTTCCTAAATGTTTGGTTGGGTTTAACCAACTTCAAATTTGGATTTGGATGATTGGTTTGGAGTCATACATGCCATCTACAATCGTGTAACCATCCAGTAATGTAAGTTGCCGATTGTCTTGTTCGATCATATAAGCTCTACACTAAGTTGAAAAAATTCAATCAGCTTCTTTTCTAGGCCAAATCAAGCAAAATAATGCAGCTGCCACTAAGGTTAGGTGCATCAAAAAGTATGCCATGTGAGAGGCATACTTTTGAGTAACCTTCCATTTGTTGTAACTTGAAAAACATAAACAGGTAGCTGTTTTCTATGCCTGGTAAGTTATCAATGATCATTGATCATTGTACTCAAAAAAATACCATGGTCAGAGGAAATCAAACTTAGATCAGCCGCGGACCAGACAGTTCTTTAATCATTCTGTGATACTCACATATAGGACAACACTAGGAACACAAAAAACATGAACTAAACAAAACATCCATTCCCATGAAACTTTGGTCATATAGGTAACCAGGTGTGCTGTTGTCCACAATTTACCGTGTTACCATAGCATAACTCACACATACCCCTAGAGAAGTACATGCTCATCTACAAACGAGAAGTGCTCAAACGCACATAGACATAGTTGTGTACAAACTATGTTAAACCAGACATTCCTAAATCCTAAGGCCCCATTTTGGTCATGACACATTCATTTGAGTGTGGTGGCCGCCAAAGTGGAATTTGCTGGAGAAATAATAATTTTTAAACCAGTAGGTGCTAGTAGAAAAAGGGAGATGTCCAAAACTCCATGATGCAAGAAAAGAACAAGAATGCCAAGAAAGTTTCAATCAAAGAAAGAGAGGGAGAATGTTACCTGACACCGATCAGCAAGCGGGAGAAGAGTTGTGAAAGCAAGCAAGCTGAAGCAGACCATCCAAGCGGCTTCAAAGATTTGATTCATAAAATGCAGATAGCTTAAAGAGAAGACACCGAGAGAGGTGATGAACAGTGCTGCTAGAGCGACAGGAGAACGGGGCCTTCTTGCTAGAGCAACCTTGGATAGTAAGATGAGATGAAAGAAGGAGACGGCAGCATGGACTATAACTCCGCCATGGTTTCTGTGTGAGGCAGAATGAGAGAGGAAGGCAAGGCTTCCCAGCACACTCTTCGTGGATTCCTACAAAAGCCAGAAAAAAGTTTATCGGTTTCTGCGTGCGTGCGTGCGTGCGTGTGCGTGCGTGTGCCTGCGTGCGTGTGAGTGTGAGAGAGAGAGAGCACCAGGCAGGGAAAAGGGACCCTGTGTGTGTGTGTGTGTGTGAGAGAGAGAGAGAGAGCACCAGGGAGGGAAAAGGGACCCCTTTCTTTCGCAGAGGCCAGAGAGCGAGCTGATGGAATCGTCTGGATCCAGGAGGGCACCGAAGTACCACGTTCTCCTCCGCTGCGACGGCATCAGTTCCGAAGCGCCTCGGCCATGACCGACGCCTGAGAGCACCCTCGACAAACCGGAGCAGCCTGGATCCGAAAGTAGTACTCCTGAGGACGATCGGTGAACCAGAGCTTCCCGATCTCACCTTCAGGAGGAAGCTCCGGAGCCGGACGACGACGGAGAACCGTGCCTCCTCGCCACCCCAGCCAGGGAACATTTTGGAAGCTCTCAGCCGGAGGCGGACGCCCCGGAATCGGGCGTGGATAGAGATCCTCCATTGCAGGGGCTGCTTGAAAGGTAACATGGAGGAGGAGGATGTTACGGCGGCGGCGGCGAGTGAGAAGGGGACATTGGCTGGCCCGGCTGGGTCCAGCACTGCTTCTTGTGCCTTTTGGTTTTGGACTCCTTTATGGTGGTGCATATAGCCGTTAGCAAGGGGCAAATGTGGAAAATCCAGCCTAGCCTTTTGAACTTTAAATTGTTGCGTTTTTAACTTTAACGGCATTTTTTTATGGAGATTTATCCACTTATATCTCTGTTTATATTTTTATCAAAGTTGGATAGACATAATAACTGGGCTACATTTTTTTACCCAACAAAAAGTGGACTCCATTCTTGATAAACCTAATTAGATAGATATAATATTGCTAATACATTGAAATAAGTGTTTAATGGGATAATCTATTCATATATATTTATAAATAAAGAAATATTTTTTATCCAATCAATATATAAAATGTTTGTCAGACCCTACATGAGAGTGGTCTCGTGTTGGGGCATGCTCTTGTGCTGGAACGCCACGCTTCAACATGAGACCAATCTCGTGTTTGAATGAATCAAAAAAGAAACATGTCAGAGTGGGTAAAAAGTAATTCTCTTACAGATAATTTACTTCTTATTTTCTATTTTTTCAATTAAAAGTCTTAAAACTAGCCATTTTATTAATGAAGTAAATCGAATCTGGAGGCAGAAGTCATATATAAGTCATGTGACATGCACCAAGTGTGAAAACCATCATTGGGAGCTAAAACGTCGTAGATGACATATCTCTGTCGAAGAACAGCTCAAGGTCGAAGGCCCAGACATTTACAACACCGATCATCATCATCTTCTGGGTCTTTATTCGACGTCTTTGGTACTAATTTTGCTCCAGGCATCAAAATATTCTCAAGTCTAAGACTACATTCAATATTTGGATAGATTGGAGATAGAATGAGAATATCCTCAAAATTTTGAGGATAATCTCACTCTATTCTCATTCTATCCAAATACCAAACATAGTAAATAACTAAACAACAGACATAAACTTGACATACTTTTCCGTAATGATTTTATTGTGGAAGTGGAACTGAGGTTGGAGAGGATGTAGTAGGAGAAAAAGTCTGCCGCAAAAGACTAGAAGAACGTTCTCGAGAGTTCGATAGACATATCCCAACACCTCTTTTAGGACATGGACATGAAATGAATTTGCGACGTCTAGAAGACGAGTTATCCGAAGTGGAATTGGAGCTTCCTTTTGTTACCTAACTGTATCATATCTTTTGAAGCGGTTTGAAGAGCATCCCTATAAGAAGTGTATGCTCTAAAATTCCTTTGAACTTCATTTGGTTGAAAATGTAATGTACTTCTGATTACAGTGGCTCTAGACACCTTTTTTCCGTAAAGAAGCCTTCTGATATGTCTATGTTCGGGTTTGCCTCTATTATTTTCATATTATTCTTAACAACCATATAAAAAAAATATCCTGTTGGCTAACATCAGTCTGATTGAGGTATATATGGAAAATATTCCATCTTCATTCATAAAATTGCATTTTAAAGAAAATATTTTAATAAAAGGAAGAGCTTTTAACTGACAATCAAATTGGATGTTACCACGTCCAACTGGCCAGAATACATAAAACCTCTCGTTTAATTTGCACATACGTATAGTAATATGTCTGCATTAATATCTAATTATTGAACCACAGAAGCCCAGACGAATAGAGACGACCATTCTTGTGTAAACAATCGACCAAACTGGTCAAATATTTCAAGTTGACACCACAACAAGGACGTCATCTCTATTCTATTTTTTTTTACCATAAAATTAGCAATCACTTGACCTATTCTTTCGTTGCGTGTGTGTGTCTATATGAAAAACCGCCTTCACCACATTAAAAAAACCAGTATAATGAGGAAAAAAGGGGAAAAAAAAGGTGTGTGTTGGGGAGGGGGGGGGGGGGGACCTCTCTAGAATCGTGTGGAAGGTAAATGGAGGTGTGGGCCACACTCTTTTTTTTGCTTGCGTCGTTGTCATCTTCTATCTTGTTTTTTATTTTTTTTGGGAGCGACAAAGGAGAGCTACAGCTCTATTTATTAAGGTAAATAAGATCTTAAGTACAACATATAAGAGATTTGACTTAAGCATAGAAACGGCAGATCTCAGAGATACAGTTAAAGCAACAACACCCAATAAAAAATGAGGAACATAATACATAAGTTTGGAGAAAAGAAATCCCAAATCAACATATGAAAACACAAGAACCCCATGAAGATAGACATGATTAAATCAAAAGAGGTGATACTTAGAGAGTTGTTGAGACGAAACAAAGGTCGGCTTGCTTTGGCGGAGATGCGTTGCATTATTTTTTGACAGTCAAAGATTGACGGTAGCTAAGATGACACACACAACTAGAATGTGTATGGATGAGTTCTATAACACCAGCTAAATTTGAAACTGCCACTTTGGTAATGGGTTAACTCAGAGTTAACTCTATTTAACTCAGAGTTAACTCAAAAAGTGCTTTGGAAATGTTACAAAGTTAACTCAAGTGAGTTAGGCTAAAGGTAGATTAAAAGTGAGTTAACTCACCATTTTTCAACCCACCTCTAGAGGTGGACTAGAGTTAACACAAGTGAGTTAACCACTTTTTTGCTCTCACAGTACAAACATTAATTGCTACTTTTTCTTTTCCCAAGATAAGTTAACTCACTTTTTTCTTACCAAAGTGTATTTCAGAAAAATAAGTTAACTCACCATAGTCAAAAAATATTGTTACCAAAACAAAAGGTGGATTACACATGTGTAACTTTGATTATGGGTTGGAGTTATCTTAACTCCAACTCATTACCAAAGTGGCGCAGTGTTAGAAGATCTAGAGACTTACCAACTTCAAGGATGCACCTCAATTTCTTACCAACTTAAAACTCCATAACATCGACGGCAGAACTATTTGGAAGGAGGAGGGGGAGGGGAGCAATGAGGGGGTTGCATGTGTGTGTGATAGCTAGGATTTAGAGCGATCTCAACTCCGCAACTTCAGTTGGAAAACAGAAGACTGGTTGTCATCTTCTGTCTCTTGTTCCTCCTCTGTGACATCATTACATACAGCTATATAGATATGGTTGGATGTATCGATATAATTTGTATGGTCTATTCGATTAACATTTTTTATTCTTGATAATGTGTAAAATTTTGACATGTCTCTAAAAAATATTATTTTTTCTAAGAAAGACTCTATCGAGAGAAAAGTAATATGTTTACTTATAAATATTTATTTATTTTTATAATACTAAATTATATCTCTACACATTCTCCTTAACGAGAATAAAAATGTGTAAATTTTATTGCAACAAGATGTTTAGATAAGATACAGGGGCAGACGCATGATGAAACATAAGGGGGGTCGAAGTAAGAAAATATTACAAGATGAAACATAAGGGGGGGTCAATTGGTGGGGGGGCATGGCCACCCCCACCATTAACATGGGTCCGCCCCTGATAAGATATATAGTATCTTGTTCAATTCTGATAGATAATGCCAATAATGATACATAAAATTTCATCCTATCTTCCAAGAGGAATTATCCCTATTTAAGATCGTCTTTTTTCTATTAAAAAAAAAGACCATCTCACGAGTAGAGAAATATATTGTACTTACTACTTATAAATATACATACATTATATATGGAACTAAATTATGCATCTGTAATTCTTGAAACTTTAATTCTCTCTGAGTTTACTACTTCTGAGCTGGCCATTGACGAGACCTGCGGTTTCTTCTCCTGCAGGATCCATGCCTTCTTCGGCATGTCTAGCTCTGGTAGACCAGATCTCTGCATCTAGTGATGGTAGAGAACGCAAGAACAAAAGAGAGAGAGAGAGCTCTGGAAGAGGCTGGTGAAGATGTGTTTGCTGTGCTGCATGTAGCTGGACATTTATGCACAATAGTAATGCAGTATTGTAGTGATGTAGTATTCTTGTAGCTGTTTTTGTGAATTGTGCACCACTTATGTGCGCGCGCACTCACTAAGTATGAGTTAAATAAATTTTGATCATAGGAATATTGGACACTGCAACAAGTTCTCGTGCATGACCAGGTCACAAAAACCTGCAACTTGTAAAAGGGCCATTACATTCTCGAATAGAAAAATTATGGACACTTTGGGATCACAAAAATGAATGGATTCACTAAAGAAAGTTTTTTTTTTTTTTTTAAGTTTAAGGAAAGCCTGAAAAAATTAAGCATTTACATTGTCGTTGGCGAGAATGGATTATGTCGTAAATTATGATTGGCAGAAAATATTTTCAAATCATATTGTTTTTATTATTTAAATTGTCGTGCATGAACAGGAGAACAGAATCAAGCAATTAAGTATGTATCTTCAGACGTCAAATGATTTATTAATTTCCAATAATATTTTAACTTTAAATTATTATAAAAATGACAAAGAAAAGAAGATTTATTAGGCTATACGTACGACCCGTATGTAGCCAAGCATGCTATCGAACGGCGGACTGCACCATTTGTATCCGATTGTTGTTGTCTAAGGATATGGTTATTATACCCATATCATTGTTAAATAAGAGAAATTTTTTTTTATAGGTCTACATGGTCAAACATCTTCATCTAACATCTCTCCTTTTTGCTCTCGAGGGGTGTGGTGTTTGCATCTCTAAAGCATGGTGTGCATCACTGAAATATCCTACATTGCTTTTCCATAATGACGCAAGACTTTGCTGAGTAGAAATTCACCTAAGCCAAAACTATATCACCCAAACAAGAGCTAGAATCGAACTGATCATATGGAAGCTGCAGAGCCTTCAGATCTGGACCTAATTATATATGTCGGTCATATCATTCATGTATGCTAAGGTTACAGACAACTATGCCAGTATCTTTTGATCTATGAAGTAACATACCAATTATCTGCCAAGTCCCACTAGATTCCAGCAAATGATGTTACATAAACATGCTCAATTGTTGAGAAATACCTGGGGAACGATTTCAGAGTAAGCAATGACGTGATTAGTACTGATTTCCCCTCCGTCAGAGAGATAAGATGGTTTTTAACATCGGCACTCTTAACATTTATCATCACTTCATATATCCACATTATTGTCTTCAGGAACGTTGCTGCTACATTTGAATTTGCGCCTGGTGTCTTTTGTTCTATGCATGATAAACTGGCTCCATGATGCAAATCAGGTGATCTGAGATTCTGAATGATCGCACCTCAAATGTGTATAATCACGAGCTTTCCATCACATGTTAATCCTCAATGGCACATCAGTGTTTGGACTGCGTTGAGTTTTTCAACAATCCTTCACCTGCGCTTGCTGTGAAAGAACATGAAGTGAGATAACACATTTACTTTCATGAACAACGTTGTCTGAAGTTGAGAGCTGCTTCCTCTTGCTCATGTAGCTGGCTATACCTGGATCCCCAAGAATTTCAATGTCTTCATGTTCAAAAGTATTATCTGATGCTATAGAACGGTGGAATTCAATAAGTCAAGATGCTGGGATGGTTTCCTTTGGGCTGCTACCATGCACATGGATTCTAATGTACCTGGACGGTACAAACATCTTTGATGAGAAAAGACATCAACATACGAGGGAGAAAGAGAACTAAAAGGTTGTCCAGATATGGAGACCTACAGAAAAATTACCAGAGTGCATGATACTCATCATACTCTCGATCTAAACATTTGAGCGTCAACAATTTCATACGGAAAGTGTTGCTTGCTGGACTTTGCATTGGATCCCACATTTCTCCTGAGAAATTACTTCCCCAAATTTTTAGTTCATTTGGAACCTGAGATGACAACAAACATGTCAATGCTACTTTCACATGATATATTAAAAACAGTTATCACAGCTTTGACATACAGTAAGCAGTAGATGACCCCACAAATTGTTGCATTGAAGGTAAAAGGTAATTTTGACTGCAAAAGCTTATACCAGGGTTGGTTGCACTGCCGTATCGCCCCGCCCAGACTCCCTCTGGGACGGCACGGCACGGCACGCAGCACACCAGGTCACCCAGGTTGGGCCCCACCTATGTGCGCCCTCCCTCTTCCCTCTCTGCTCCAGTCTCCCCATGCAGGCCTCCCCCCTTTCCCCTCCAGTTGTCCCTCGCCCCCCTCCGGGCACTAGACCGCATCGGGTCCAGTCGGATCAGGTGCGGATCCAGACCGGATCGCAACGGGTCACCCGGGTTGGGCGTCCCGACCGTGCCAAGTCCGCCCGTCCAACCTGGTGCAGCACGGAAAACCATGGTTTATCCAGTAAAGAAACATAGTTTATAAAGTAGATGGAATAATCCGATGGCAAACAAAGAAAAAGGAACTTGACTATACAATTTAATCTTGAAAAGGTGATAACATCCTTTTTAGTGCTGCAGATGTAGAGAATAGACTAATTCCCCTTCGGAAAGATAAAAAATATGCAATAGTTTTTGGTTTCTAGGTGAACCTAAGATGGTAAATGTGAGTTACACTCCCAAAATGGTGTCCAACAAGTATCAGTAAGCACAGTACTGAGGAGGACCCCACACTGCCTACCACTAAGATAATTGTTTACCCTGCATCAACAATCATCCCCCCACATCTTCAAGAAGCATGACCAAGGTCCTATAACGACCTCTCTCCAAGTCAGCAAAAAGCTAGTCCTCGAAGTCCTTATGATTGTCCAAAATGTAAGGTTTTTACTTCTGCCATGTTAAATAGACCAGATAATCTCTTCTGAAGCTTATTCTTCAAAAATTTTGTGGAAATGTTGTGGGACAAAGAAGTGGAATCTACCTTGATCAGAGCAGACACCTAGTCTTCCTAACCCTTTAAAAGCACTCGTACCTAAACTTCACAACTGAATTTCGCAGATGGCACCCTCACAAACTAATAAGATCTTTCCATGCCTACGTAGGCATATCTCTCAGTTGACAAATGAACATACAGAAAGAAAAGCATATTGAGTTGGATAAACAAAAATATGATCATGAATTTTATCCAAATGTGGCTTCAATACAAGCTTTCCATAGTTCTCTATCCATGAGGTTGTTCTATATATATATGCATCAAGAGCCCAGCCAAGAGGTGGAACTGACTCAACCAAGAAAAACTGCTACGCACCTCAGGCTTGCAGATGAAGATGTTGGCCTTGACTCCCACTTCCACATCCAGGCTCAGACCCATCATCAATTCAAGGAGCTATTTTCCACAGTAATGAATGGGCCCTATTTCAGGATCTCCTTTCTATAAGAGTCAGTAAGTTCAGAAGAACCCCTCTAAAGAGCGATCAACAGGGCCGAATTTGGAACCCCCTGCCACGTACACAATAAAACTGACTAAGCAACTGGATTAGCCTCATGTTGCATTTTTTAGGAGGCTATAATGTCTGAACTGATGCATGCCGTTTCAGGTTTAAATGTGTCAATAGTAAGTAGTATAAATTCAGTGTGATGCTGGAGCCTGGTGGCCGGCCCTAAAATGGTGTTGTTGCAGCTAAATGGCAAATCTCACACCACTGGCCTCCTAGATGCCCTTGTTCATGTGATAAGAGTTTGTACTTTGTAATTGACATTTTTGTCTTCAGTGAATGAAAATTTCTAGAGAATGCATCATGGATGCACCAAAAGTGTGTCAATCAAAGGTAGTATATACATCAAGTATTTAAATTGAATTTGGAGAAGACTATCATAAGAAAACCTTGTCCAAATTCTCTGTGCTAGAAGCTTACCACTTAAACAGTGCAATTACATTTAGTAATTAAGTTCCATGGTTTCTGCAAGTTGCCCAGCACAGGAAGCACATGACATTTTTTCCGTTCATTTTGGCTGTAGACAACTAGAGTTGGATGAGAGACAGCGTTGCCAAAGTTGATGCTTGTGGCTTTAACAGTGGATGACAATCTGTTGATTATGATCATCTAACAAAGAAGACCAACAACTGGTGAAGAAGGATTAGCAGGTTTTTGATATGCCTCAACCTGACTAAAACCTGCTTGCTTTGAAATAGCCCATCTCGTCATCTCACTCCTCAACTGCCCCACATCTTCCCATCTTTGAGCTCCGGCATAGACATTTGACAGTAAAACAAAGTGCCCATCTACTGGGTCTTCTATCTGACAGAGCTCCCTGAAGGCTGCCTCCGCCATCTGTACATTGCCACGACACCTGCATGCGGCCAGCAACATCTTCCAAAGCACACCGTTTGCCTTGAAGGGCATTGTTTTGATAAACTCGTAGGCTTCTTCAAGCATTCCCCTCCTGCTGAGCAGGTCCACCATGCAACCATAGTGTTTTATATCGGGTTCAATGTTGTACTGCCGAACCATCATGCGGAAGAAACTTCTACCCTCTTCAACAAGTCCCTTGTGGCTACAAGCAAGCAATACACCAAGAAAAGTGACCCGGTTGGGCTTGGTAGCCCCACTGGATGTCTTCTCCATAGATGAGAAAAGTTCAAGGGCTTCTTCAGAATGTCCATGTACTGCCAGGGCAACAATCATCGAATTCCAGTGGCTCACATGTTTCATGCCTATGTCACGAAACACTTGTCTGGCAAGTTTTAGATTTCCACATTTGGCATACATGTCCAGAAGAGCATTTCCCATGATACCCTCTACCTTGAAGCCATTCCGCTTCATATAACTGTGAATTCGTCTGCCGGTCTCCAAAGCTCCAATTTCAGCACAGGCATGGAGGACGGAAACCACTGTCATCTCAGTTGGTTCAACACTTTGGCTCTGCATTTGGTTGAACAGCTCCAATGCACCTGCATAGTCCTTAACTTGTGAATAGCCTGTGATCATGGAGTTCCAAGAAATGGTGTCTCTTTCCGGCATCTCTTCGAAAATTCTCCTTGCTCCCCTTATGTCCCCCAATCTCACATGCCTCATAATGACCATATTCCAAGACGCCACATCCCTCTCAGGCACCATCTGAAGCAGCGAGTCTGCAGAACTCAGGTCATTGCACCTTTCGTATGCGGCAATTATCGTGTTCCATGAGACGATGTTCCTTTGCTTCATCTGATCGAACACCTGCCGAGCATCATCGATCCTCCCCAGCTGAGAATACATAAAGATCAGGGAATTCTCAACAAAGAGATCGCAATTCAACCCTGAACGCCATATCCTACCATGCACCTCCGCGCCCTTCCTCGCCAGAGAAAGCTCCCATCTTTGGCATCCCTCGATCAAACACACCCTCCCCAGAGCCTTCAGCACGAATGGATACGTGAGCCGATCCGAGGTCACATTTTTCAGGCACATCTGGTTGTAGAGGTGAACGGCTTCTGCGGGGAACATGCTTCGGGAGTAAGCTTTGATCATGGTGTTGAAGAGGACAGGATTCTGCGCAGGAGCGCTCGTGAACACCGAGAGAGCGTACTCCAGGCTTCCCCACCTGGGCAGGGCCGCGAGGATGACGAGCTTGTTCAGCAGCAGAGCATGGCGGAGGAGGCCTACCTTGGTGACGAAGGCGTGGGTTTGCTTCAGCTCCTTCAGGCTGGAGATGTTCCGGAGGAGAACGATGATGTGATGGTGCTCCATCGGCAAAGGAAACGGGTGCGGCTGTGCCAATATATACAGGGATGTCCGCGACAATAAAAAAGCATGGAGAGCATAAAGTAGAATAAGTAAGAAAATACCAAGTGTATCACCTTTATTAAAATATTATAAAAAAGACCCTTTGTAAATATGAAATGGTGTAGATTTGTTATCACAGCTGATTTCCATCCGTAGACAGTGAATATTGCTCTCAAAATTTAATTATTTCTTTTAGTTTAATAATTTTTTATAGAAATATTTTTTTTTCTATGAGAAATTGGACGTTTTTTTTCCTTATCATAGATTGTTAACCTTTGGGCAAAAACATAACTTTTTGTGGTAAAAGAGAGTCTGGCGGAGTGATGTGAGAGTTGAGTGATCAGAAGAACATTCACATTCGAGTTTGTCATGTTCTCTTACCACTTTTTTTTTCACCTTCATCTTAAAAATCTTGGGTTACACAATTCGAGTATTGCATATAGATTAAGTAAATCTCTGCTCTCCCAAAATTCGAATTTAGAACCTCTTGCATTTGGACAAAAGTTTTAACCCATCGACCCAATTAGAGTTCTCGAAAAAATAATAATTTCTTCTCATGAGTTAGTTGAACTCAATGTTAAATGGATGGGAAGTAACTGACAATGATATATCGGTAATATTTTAAATTTATAAATATATATATTTACAATATTTTGACAAAAGATGATATATTTAACATTTTAAAAAACCCTAATATTACCAAGTCTTAAGAACGCACCATGAAGCCACATTACCTGAGCATGAGCAAATCAGGGGAAAATGTTAGGCACTTAAGCCTCTCCTATACTTCTTTGTGCATTGACTTTGACCATTTGGGGGGATTCAGATCATGGTTGGCCGATTCCATTTAAGGCATCGTTTGTTAACGCGTTGGAGGAGATTTTGAGGGAAAAATTTGTTGATAAGATTTAGATCGTTTCTAAATATGAGCGGCCCGTCTAGACTTTTGAGCTTCGACGATTTTGAAAAGAAGAGAGAGATAGACAGAGTTGCCAATTTATCTCTCCTTCATTGCAAAGCAGGTGGGATGCCACTTTCTACGGCGTTCTTTGGATTTTGAAAGGAAAATTTTGTTTTATCCCACTGCACCTCTCACACTGCAATATTTAATTCGGGGTAGTGTGGTAAATGTCACGTGGGAAGTTGGGGTTTTTTTTTAATGACAACATCATTTCGTGGCTGGCACAGGTGACGAGATGAAAATCTCATCGTCGTGCGGCGCAAGTGTAAAATTGACTTTTTACCGATTTTAAACTTGTGAAACTCGTTAACAAACGCTGCCTTAGTGCCTAACATGGGAGAGGATTCATTAGACTTTGACCATGCGTTGAATTAGACAGGACTGACTAACTCATGAGACGGTACGAAACGGTGGTACAAATCGATTTGGTCCAATTTGTAGTCCCAAATACAATGTAAATTGGGTATACTAACTAGATCAATATAGTTTGATATATCCAACTATGATTCGGACAATATAAGAGCAATACAGAGGAGTTGCCACAATCTACTTCGTTCTTGTTTCTCCATGATATCATGTGCATGTCAGACCAAGCTTCTTGATGTGGATAATTCTTTTCTCTCAAAATTTATTGCAAAGTATATAAATAATTATTGGAAAAATTAATTAGAGGTCATTGTCAGAGGGTTAGACTTAATTTGTAGTCCCTGTCAGAATATCAGAAGTCATAAAGTCCTTACTTTTTGTATTAGTTTAATTTCTAGTCCTTGTTTTTTGTTTCTAGTCTCTGCTTTTTGTTGCTCAGCATTTAATGCGTCTTGGAAGACGAGTCGTCCTTTTAACATCAGCTTTTTTCTATTTTGCCCTTCCTTATTCTGCTCTTTTCCTATTTACATTCGTTACAGTTGCATTTGTATCAATTACAGTAAGCTTTTATGTCAGTTACAGTAAGCATTTATATCTGTTACAGAAAGTCTTTTTTTCCTTATGCACTCTTACATTCGTTACAGTTGTCTTTGTATCAGTTACAGTAAGTCTTTATATCTGTTACAGTAAGCCTTTGTAACTGTTACAGACTACAGCTATAAGCTCTTACAAAAGAAAAAAAAAACTTTATTTATTTGCAAGTGTCAGGATTCGAACACAGGTCTTCACAAAAACAACATAAGATACCCTTACCACTAAGCTACAAATACATTTATGTTACAACAGAACATATAATATATTTATTTAAGTATTATAGTAAACATAATACTCTATTACAACTTAAGTTAAGTCTTGTTACAGTCAATATCATTCCCTATTACAATATACAATAAGTTATGTTACAGTAAACAGTATCATCTATTACAACTCATGTATATTATAACCTTTGTTACAATATGTATTAAGCTCTATTACAACTTATGTTAAGTCTTGTTACAGAATACATTAAGCTCTATTACAATGTACATTAATCTTTGTTACAATATACATTAACCTTTGTTACAATATACATTAACCTTTGTTACAATATATATTAAGCTCTATTACAACTTATGTTAAGTCTTGTTACAGAATACATTAAGCTCTATTACAATATACATTAACCTTTGTTACAATATACATTAACCTTTGTTAAAATATGTATTAAGCTCTATTACAACTTATGTTAAGTCTTGTTACAGAATACATTAAGCTCTATTACAATGTACATTAAGCTTTGTTACAATATACATTAACCTTTGTTACAATATACATTAACCTTTGTTACAATATGTATTAAGCTCTATTACAACTTATGTTAAATCATGTTACAGAATACATTAACCTCTATTACAATGTACATTAAGCTTTGTTACAATATACATTAACCTTTGTTACAATATGCATTAACATTTGTTACAATATGTATTAAGCTCTATTACAACTTATGTTAAGTCTTATTACAGAATACATTAAGCTCTATTACAATGTACATTAAGCTTTATTACAATATACATTAACCTTTGTAACAATATGTATTAAGCTCTATTACAACTTATGTTAAATCTTGTTACAGAATACATTAAGCTCTATTACAATGTACATTAAGCTTTGTTACAATATATATTAACCTTTGTTACAATATGTATTCAGCTCTATTACAACTTATGTTAAGTCTTGTTACAGAATACATTAAGCTCTATTACAATGCACATTAAGTTTTGTTACAATATACATTAACCTTTGTTACAATATACATTAACCTTTGTTACAATATGTATTCAGCTCTATTATAACTTATGTTAAGTCTTGTTACAGAATACATTAAGCTCTATTACAATGTACATTAAACTTTGTTACAATATACATTAACATTTGTTACAATATACATTAACCTTTGTTACAATATACATTTATCTTTGTTACAATATGTATTAAGCTCTATTACAACTTATGTTAAATCTTGTTACAGAATACATTAAGCTCTATTACAATGTACATTAAGCTTTGTTACAATATACATTAACCTTTGTTACAATATGTATTAAGCTCTATTACAACTTATGTTAAATCTTGTTACAGAATACATTAAGCTCTATTACAATGTACATTAAGCTTTGTTACAATATACAATAACCTTTGTTACAATATGTATTAACTTTTGTTACAATATGTATTCAGCTCTATTACAACTTATGTTAAGTCTTGTTACAGAATACATTAAGCTCTATTACAATGTACATTAAGCTTTGTTACAATATACATTAACCTTTGTTACAGTATACATTAACCTTTGTTACAATATGTATTAAGCTCTATTACAACTTATGTTAAGTCTTGTTACAGTATACATTAAGCTCTATTACAATGTACATTAAGTTTTGTTACAATATACATTAACATTTGTTACAATATGCATTAACCTTGTAATAGAGCTTAATGTATATTGTAATAGAGCTCTATTACAAAGGTTAATGTATATTGTAACAAAGGTTAATGCATATTGTAACAAAGGTTAATGTATATTGTAACAAAGCTTAATGTACCTTGTAATAGAGCTTAATATATACTGTAACAAGACTTAACATAACTTGTAATAGAGCTTAATACATATTGTAACAAAAGTTAATGTATATTGTAACAAAGGTTAATGTATATTGTAACAAAGCTTAATGTACATTGTAATAGAGCTTAATGTATACTGTAACAAGACTTAACATAAGTTGTAATAGAGCTGAATGCATATTGTAACAAAGGTTAATGCATATTATAACAAAGCTTAATGTATATTGTAACAAAACTTAATGTACATTGTAATAGAGCTTAATGTATTCTATAACAAGATTTAACATAAGTTGTAATAGAGCTTAATACATATTGTAACAAAGGTTAATGTATATTGTAACAACGGTTAATGTATATTGTAACAACGGTTAATGTATATTGTAACAAAGCTTAATGTACATTGTAATAGAGCTTAATGTATTCTGTAACAAGACTTAACATAAGTTGTAATAGAGGTTAATACATATTATAACAAAGGTTAATGCATATTGTAACAAAGGTTAATGTATATTGTAACAAAGGTTAATGTATATTGTGTAGACGCGAGATTTGGCCCATCTCCCGCAAGGCTCTTTTGGCCCATTAAGCATCGTTTGACCATTTGTTGACTAGCCTCAGATACCATGTAGACGGAAGCATCGATGGCCGCCGACTACTGATTGGCGGCAATCCCTCTGGACGTTGACCAAAGTTGGCGTCCACCTCCATGGACGTCTGCATGCGGTTGGCGGCCTGATCCGTGGACGTCAACAGGGTTTACCTGGTCTGCGCAACAACCCCGAGATTCCAGCCCACTTGCACCATTCTCTCGGCCATGCAATGCATGTGACCGTTCCCAACGGGTATATGGGCCACCTAGGCACCCCATTGACCTAGTAAAAAACCTACTTGGCCTCTCCTCATTGGTTGGACCTTTAATGCATGGATTGCCAAGTGTGCAAGTGTGTTTCTTCACACTTGAGCATCCAAGGCTCTCAACCCCGAGCTCCACTGTCTATATAACCTCCCTTTGAGCCCTCTGAGCCAGAGAAGGAAGGCTAGACGTCCATATGCTGCCACTTTGAGAGAAGAGAGAGAAACTTGCACCCTACCTTCTACCATTCATCCTCTCCTTTCTCTCCTCATTTGGGACGTCTAGAAGGGTTATTTTAGAGCTGGAGGATCCCTGCAAGGAGCCAACAACGCCAACGACGAGGATCAATTCCTTCCTCTTCCTCTCTTTCCTTTCCTCTTACTTTAATATCTTGCATGTCACACACACTTTCCCACACGCTCTAGGCACGTAGGGCACCTTCCTACACACCTAGAAAGGGGTTTCCCAACTAAAAACGGAGGGAAGAAGGGTGGTCATAACATTTGGCCACCCCTCTTCTCAAGTCCGCAACCGGTACGAGACTTGGCTTTTGGGCTTTCCTCTCTTCGTTTTGAACATTTACTACACTGCATTTGAGTCTAATAGAGCTTTGTTTGTGGAAGGAACACTGTGAACGTGACCGTGGAGCTCTCTTCCTTTGGCCGGCCGAAGGAGGAGAAGTTGAAACCCCCATCTCCGTCCGCTGCACGAGGCTGCTACAACAACGTGGTCAAAACACTCCCTTGGGCACAAGTAAGGCCCTGGCGATCACAAACCTCCCCTTTCATCTCTGGTTTTCTTTGTTTCCTCCTCAGTCAACCTAGTCAACCGGGGAGTCAACGAGGTCAACCAGCAACCCATCATCGCCAACGAGAGACCAGCGACGTCCGTGAGCCTCCGGAGGACACCCACAGTCGACACGGGGACACGGCGGCGGCGAAACGGATCGTCCACAGCCTCTTTTCTGGCGATCACGGTGGGACAACTAGTGCTGCTGCGGTCTCTGTGAATCCAGGTAGACGGCAAGCAATCTTGCTGCCTATGCAGGTAAGCGTCCACATCTCCTGCCGTTGAGTGTGTTTCAGCGTCCACATAGGTAGTCGTCTACTTTTACTTAGCGTATGTCGATCATGCCGTCAATATGTTTCTGATGAACTGCGCGTCCATCTTCATGCCGTTTACTTCACAGAAACTTCTGTTTTGGCTGTTTTGATCTGATTTTGCTTTCTGTTTGCTTCCTCTTTGTTTCTAACAGTCTTTGGTCACAGGGGGGTTCCTTCCTCTCATCTGTTCTAGCCTCCCCTCACATTTTAGGACAGTCATTCTTTGGTCTACAACCTTTTACTCGGGGATTCCCTCTCGGGTAAATCGGGTTGGTTCCAAAGAAAACTCTGTAAGTCCCTAAATTCCATGGATTCCCTCACGGTACGGGGCAGGAGGACCTTGCACCTTCCTGTTTAGTTCACCTACTCACCCGGGTTTGAGTAAGATTTGAGAGAACCACCGAGTCAAGTCAAAGTAATACACGACCTTAATCTTAAAACTTTTGGGGACGTTGTTTGATAACATTGATTGGTAGAAATCCATACTTCTGCTGAAAACAGTGTAATCACTTCAACTTAAACCATTTTAAAATCTATAGGTTGTGTGCTAATGGATACTTGGTTGGACCCTGTTGACATGTCTAATAAACCGGCATTTGAATATGATGATAACATCAACGATGAGATTGTCGGTATGATTAACACTGATGTTCAGCCTGAGGAGTCGGTTCAATAATCTTCCCAAGCCGACAATGAGGAAGTTAGCTTGAGGGTCAACCCCACTCACGCTCAGAATGCCCAAGAAGACCCCGAGTTTTCCAAACTCATGTCCCGCTATTCGCCCGACAATATCATTTCTATGCTTTCCAAGCATACCATTCGGGCAGCGGCTTCTCCTTCCCCTCCATCCCAGTCTCCTTTCCATGCTTCCTCATTTAGGCCCGCTCCTAGGCCTCTCACCCCTTCCTGAATTTCTATATCCCCTATCCCTATCTCCACTCCTATTCCTCCCACTCCTTTACCTACTTCTACCCCAATTCCTCCACCCATCCACCCATCCTATGTCCAAACCACTCCTCCCGCTCAATCCGAATCCATGTCCCTGTCTGAGATGGAGGGTCTTATTAGGAAACTCTTGGCTGAATCTTTGTCCCTTTCCAAGCCTCATTCACTCCAAAACTACTGCAAGCTCCCCAACGCTTACTTCCCTCCGGGTTTCAAGGCCCCAAAATACCGCAAGTATGACGGGACCTCCGATCCCCAATTCCATCTTGCTGGCTTCACTATGGATTCCCATCGGTGGCTGTACGATTGGGTTCTCTTAGTCCACCTCTTCCAACAATCGTTAGAAGGGGAGGCTTTGAGGTGGTTTACCTCTTTGCCCGCATCGGACCTTGTTAACTTTGACATAGTCTCCGAACGCTTCATCTCGCATTTTTCATACATGGCCACTCAAGTCCCTACACTCCCCGACTTGGTGGCTGAAAAGATGAAGCCGAATGAAGACTTTGTCACTTATGCCAACCGGTGGAGGTCCATGGCCTCGAGAGCCGACATTCCCATCCCGGAGTCCCAAGCCATAACCTTGTTAGTCACCAATACCACCCCTGTGCTCCGTTCCATTTTAATGCTAAGTGAGTTCCCTTCCTTCTCACATCTTTATAACAGAGCCAGGGTGATTGAAAATCAGATCAAGGACTCCTCTCTCTCACATTTCTTCGAAGGGAAGCCAAAGGCACGTAAGGCTCCCGCGGCACCCACCACCGAGGGGGTGACCATCAATGAGTCTGTTAGTGCCTGCAGCCAGCCTTTGAGGTCTCCCAACAAATCCTCCCATCCGCCTTCTAACCCTTCTTCCAACCCTCACCAATTCCCATCTCACCCCTCCAAGCCTTACTCCGCCGTTCCCCCTCCTTCTGGATACACCCGACCTAGTCCCAAAAGGTCACACTACCCTCCTCTCCCTGAGACTCTCGAGGACGTGTTCTTCGCTCTCATGTCCTGTGATGCGATTCAACTCCCCCCACAAAGGGAGAACATCAATCCGAGGGTCGACACCTCCAAGTACTGCCCATATCATAGGGCCCATGGTCACTTCATCAACAATTGCTTTACCTTCCTTGACTGGGTCTATGATATGAATGACCAAGGTAGAATCAACTGGGATGACGTCAAGGTGGCCATAGCCAAGTCTAGGTACACCAAAAAAGACCTTGGCATTTTCAGTAACCCTCTCCCCACTCACCAAACCAACAACCCCTCCTCATCCAGAGCCAAGAGAACGTGCATACCATGATACACCTAGGGCCCCGGGTTGTGAGGAGAGAACAACAGTGGGGGGTAGAAGGTTTCGAGGAATGGTACCCGTGTCCTACTGCCGAGTCTCAAGAGCCTTTTATCTCGGTAGATGCCATCCTTGAAGAGAGACCATTAGTGCTCATCCGTCCTCCCAAGATGCTCACCCCACTATCCTCACTTCTCCTGCCAATGAGTCATCCTCCAGACCCCTCCAGCTCATCCGCCCTCAGTCTCAGGAGGCCGTACATGTCACGCTCCGAAACCGGATCATTCCTTCGCCTCCGCGGCCATCCCAAGATGAGGAGGATAATGGGCCTCCACCTCCGGCGGGCACCGAATATGACATTCTCCAACATCTTGATAAGATGCCCGCGAGGGTGTCTATTTTAGAATTGATTCGGAGGTCGCCATCACATCAATCCACTCTCCTCCAGTTCCTCCAGAAGATCATGGTCAATGATGATCTCCCTCCTAGTGGGTCACCGGCGCCATTCTCTCCCTCACCCAAGGACCCTCAATCTCTTTCTCGGACAAGGATCTCGCCACCCCCGAGTGTCGTTCGCTCCCTCTTTGTCTCACCATCAACCTCAATGGGTTTCGGTGGACTCCACTCTTATCGACACCGGGCATCTATCAATGTCTATCCGATGAAGACCCTTAAGCAGTTGGGTTTGGGAGAAGAGAATCTGGAGAAGAGTTGCTCCACATAGCTACCTATGACAACTCCAAAAGAGTTGCCAAAGGCAAGATTGCTCTCAAACTAGAAGTCGGACCTGTCACCATGTCTACCGAATTCCTAGTCCTTGATGTCGACCCGGCCTACAAGGCCATCCTCGGTCGTCCCTGGCTAGAACAGACTTTAGGGGTCCCTTCCACCGCCCACCAGTGCTTCGAATTTCCGTTTAATGGGCAGGTAATCAAAATTAAGAGCATTCCCATCTTGGAGACCCTCAATGTGGTTACCACAGAGCAGATGCCGCACTTGTTCATTCCGGATAAGGGGAAGAAACCAGTCATGTCAATCTTTGACTTCCCCTTACCCTGTGACCTTACCCAACTTTCCAAGCCTGCTGTAGAATCCCATGTCCCATATCCCCCGGGAAAGGGTTGGGAAGTCATGGCTAATATCGGCTATGTTCATGGCCGCGGGTTAGGCACAGATGAACAAGGAGAGGTCCAGAGTGTCCAGGCTATTAGAAGGTTGTTAGCCAAGGTCGGTCTAGGTTTCCGCCCAGACCCTGTCCATCCGAACCCATTTATACCGTATCAACCTCTTACCTGGACTTTAAAGGAGCATTTTGTCCAGGGGCCAACCCAGTTGGGGACCAGGGAGCCCATAATTGAAGAAATACCTTGCTCTGAGAGTGATAAAGAAGAAGAAGAGGAAGAGGATGCCCAAATAGAGGACATTTCTGACGATTTTGGCCTCCTCTCCCTCTTTGGCTCTGATCTCCCTTCTCCCCCATCTTCACTACTATCATCTCCATCTTCCTCTACTTCTGTGTGCCCGCCACACAATTCAGTTCCTCCATCCACCTCTAATCCCCTCCTTTCTCCTCATGTCCTCTCTCCATCCCTCATCTCTCCAGTCGAGGCTACCTTGAGTCAGCAACTCATGGTTCTTGGTCTTGACTCCAAAAAAAAAACGCCAATTTTGAAAATTGGAAATCCGAGGTCTCCATTGAGCACCCCTCCTCCCTGGAACCTCTTCCGCTCGGCCAGGGGCCGACGCTTTCCAGCCTAAGTTCCTCTTCCTCTTGCCCCTCTAGGGGCACTTCCCCTGTACATAGTTTTGTACATAGAAGTCATGTAAATAGTGGTCTAGATTCTAGTTTAGAGTCAGGTCTAGAGGCTAGTCTAGGGTCTGGTTTAAGTTTAGGAGAGTCTAGTTCCTCTCAGCCATGTGTGCGCAAGGAGAAGGGTAGGCAAGTTCCTGCCCGTTTTGTCATGGCCTTGGATGAGAAGTGTGCTAAGTTAAGTCAGGTGCCAGAATTTCTTGAGGATCCTGCTCTCGTCGAGTCTGACTTTGAAGAAGGTGACTCTGTAGACGATGGTTTAGGAGTTTATCTGCTAGATTTTGAGGAGAAGATGGGCCAGGAGATATTGGGTCAGAGAAGAGGACCCAGTGAGCTCCTATGTGGATGGCACAAAGAGGTTCGACGAGCCAACCATGGCTGCAGACGACCTACTAAAGAAGTCAACCTTGGCACTGAAGAATCCTCGAAGACAGTTTTGATTAGTGCCAACTTGAGTGTTGAAGAAGAAGAAGCTCTGGTAGCCATTCTCAAAGAATTTTCTGACGGATTTGCTTGGTCTTATGAGGACATGCCGGGACTCGATACCTCTTTGGTCGAGCATCGTTTGGTCTTAAAAGCCGACGCAAAGGCCGTCAAACAAAAGTTGAGAAGGCTACATCCTAAGCTTGCACTCAAGATCAAAGAGGAGGTTGACAAGTTGCACAAAGCCAAATTTATTAGGGTTGTGCTATATCCACAGTGGGTAGCTAATATCGTCCCTGTAATGAAGAAGGACAGTAAGGTTAGGATCTGTATAGATTTCCGTGACCTTAATCGTGCTTGCCCAAAGAACAATTTCCCTCTCCCATACATAGATGTCCTAGTGGACAATACTGCCGGCTTCGAGCTTTTGTCATTTATGGATGGTTTCTCTGGGTACAACCTTATTCACTTGGCGGAGGAAGACTAGGAGAAAACTTCATTTACAACGCCCTGAGGGACTTATTGTTATGTCGTCATGCCCTTCGGATTAAAGAATGCGGGAGCAACCTATCAAAGGGCAATGATGGCAATTTTTCATGACATGATGCATGTGCACATGGAGGTCTATGTGGACGATGTCTTGGTAAAATCAAAGACTCGACATGGCCATGCTGAGGTCCTTCGGGCAGTTCTCCAAAGGTCTAGAGAGCACAATCTTAAGATGAACCCCAAGAAGTGCGTCTTTGGTGTCTCTTCGGGGAAATTGCTCGGGTTCATAGTAAGTAAGCGGGGAATTGAAATTGATCCTAACAAGGCCAAAGCAATAATTGACATGCCTCCTCCTAGGAATATCAGAGAAGTCAGAGGGCTAATTGGCAGACTCCAGTTTATTCGGAGGTTTATCTCCCAGCATTCAATCCGTTGTAAGCCCTTCTACGAGATGCTTAGAGGAGAGGCGAAGTTTAATTGGGACGATAAATGTCAGAAGGCCTTTGATGAATTGAAGAGTTATCTTTTTAATCCCCCTGTTCTCGCTCTTCCGGTCCCGGGTCAGCCTTTACTGCTCTATGTGTCAACCACTGAAGACCCAACTGGAGCGGTTTTGGCCCAATACGACGACGAGAAGAAGGAGAGAGCGGTGTACTATTTATCCAAGTTATTCAATGAGGCTGAAAAGAAGTACACCGCCATGGAAAGAACGTGCGCGGCCGTCGTCTGGGTTGCCCAGAAGTTGAAGCACTATTTCTTGGCTCATGAAGTGAAACTTCTGGCGCGTATGGACCCTGTTCGGTACTTGCTTGAGAAGCCTGTCCTGACTGATCGGTTGATGAGGTGGCAAAGTTTCCTCAATCAATTTGATATCACCTACGTTAACCAAAAGTCAATCAAGGGGCACGCTATTGCCGAGCATTTGGCCCACCACCCCTTACCTTCATACTCTCCCGTTGATGAAAGCTTTCCCGATGAAGAGTTAGGAGTCATTATTGATAGTGAACCTTCGTGGGTGCTTTACTTCGATGGGGCGCTCAATTCTAAAGGGTGTGGGATAGGGGCAGTCCTCCTCTCACCGGAAGGGGTAGTCATTCCGCACGCCTATCAGTTAACCTTCCGAGCCACGAACAATGTGGCTGAGTACGAGGCTCTCCTAGTCGGGCTGAAAATGGCTTTATTGCTCGGAGTCAAGGAGTTAAGGATTATTGGAGATTCGCAGTTGATACTCAGGCAATCTCTTAGCAAGTACCAGACCCGGGACCCCAAGCTGAAACCATACCAAGAGTTGGTAGGAAAAGTAGTCTGGCAGTTTAGGAAGCTCACTTTAGTTCACACTCCTAGGGCCCAAAATATCCTAGCAGATTCACTCGCCTCCCTCGCATCTTCCATCCCCATTCCTTTGGGAAAGTCATCTGAAACTGTCTCTGTTCAGAGGTTAAGAGTTCCTTCCCATGTCGATCCGTGGTTCTCTCAGCTCGTGCATCCTTCTCCATCCCTTCGGGTCCATGCACTTTCTAAAGAGCCAGAAATTGACCTTGAAGATGGCCATCCCTGGTATTTTGACATCAAAAACTTTCTCAAAGATGGATCCTTCCCTGATTATGCCACCTCTGCCGATAGACGGGCAATTCGTCGCGTCTCGGAGCGTTACAAGATCATAGGTGGCATTCTCTACAAAAAGTCTCTCAGCGGGGTCTATCTCCGTTGCCTTGATGAATTCGAGTCTCAAGATGTTGTTGAAGCCGCTCACTCTAGTGAATGTGGTGGCCATGTTAATGGTAGAGCAATTGCCCAGAAATTGCTAAGACACTATTATTGGCCCACCATGGAAAAGGACTGTCGCCATTTTGTCCGTCACTGTGCTAAATGCCAATTGCACGGTGACAAAATTCATGCTCCTTCCTCTTCTCTTCACCCTCTCATCGCACCATGGCCTTTCGCCATGTGAGCATTTGACGTGGTTGGTCCTCTCGCGGACAGAACCGGAGAAATCCGTAAGAAGTCCTTCATTCTGACCGCCACGGAGTACTTCACAAAGTGGGCTGAAGCAGAAGCATTCATAGAAGTCAAAGCTTCAACAGTCGTCAAGTTCATCAAGTGCAACATCCTTGCAAGATTTGGCGTGCCTCGGGACATCGTCACCGACAACGGACCACAATTCACTTCACAGGAGCTTCGCGACATGTGTGGTAAATATGGCATTAACTTGCATCATTCATCACCATATTATCCACAAGGTAATGGACAAGCTGAAGCTACTAACAAAACTCTCATTAAAATCATAAAGAAAACATGCAAATCTCACAACAATGCTGACTTGCCAGATCGCTTGATTGAAGCTCTTTGGGCTTATCGCACCTCCGTCCGCACTCCTACGGGGCAAACCCCCTACGTTTTGACATACGGATCGGATACGATACTCCCATATGAGATCTTCGTCCCTTCGCTTAGAGTTCAATTGGATTCCGAACTTGATCCTGATCAACGTCGGGAAGCCTTGTTGGCACAACTTGAACTCTTAGATGAAAGGCGAATGATAGCGGCTGACCATGCACAAGTCTATCGTCAGAGAATTGCACGTTTTTATGCCAAAAGAGTTCTTGAGAGAAAATTCGAAGTAGGTGAATTGGTCCTAAAACGCAAAATCATAAAGGCACCAGGTCCCAGGAGCAAATTGCAAGAAAATTGGGAGGGTCCGTTCGTTGTCAAAGAAGCATACTCAGGGAACGCTTATAGGTTAGTGGATGCCGAGGGAGTTGAGCTAACGCACCCTTGGAATGCAGTCTACCTCAAGAAATTCTACCCTTAGTCAGTCAGTCAGTCCGTCAAGTCGGTCATTCATCACTTGTTAAGGTGTGGGTCTACTTTTCCTATTTTTTCCAATTGGTCATTAGTAAGGAAGGGTTTATTCACACACCTCACGATGTTGGAGTACTACCCCTAACTGGAAAATCACAAGTACACTCGGGCGGTCTCATCCGGTCAATGTGTTTCCCCTATTTTTTTCCCACTCAGTCATGTCTGGAAACGGAACAAATTACGAGTAGGGGACCACCCACTCTCTTTTAAGAAGACAAGGTCACCATAAAATAGGGGCAACTAATAAAAAGTAAGGGGCAAAATGTCAAATCAAGTCTCAAAAGGGGAAAAGAAAAGCCAAAAGGTCAAAAAAGGGTAGCAAAAAGTACGTACCCGGAAAAAGGCTAACCAACTCAAGGAGGTAGCAAAAAGTACGTGCCTCCACTCCAGAAATCAGAAATAAAAAAAATCTCCCTGAAAACAATGCTTGACCAAATCTGTTTAATATGAGATGTCGGTTTGGAAACAAAAAGTAGTTTGAACCAAAGTCCTACATGATTTTCTATACTTTTCTTCCAATTTCCCCCTCTACGGGCAATTTGATTGTATAAGACCTCTCGTGGTGGAAAACATCAAGAAGGCTAAGGGCAATGCCTAACATCAAAAATTCCATGCACGTCCCTCCTTACTCTTGGCCTCTGTGGTTAAGTAAGTCGTGTAAACTTTATACCGCAACATGTGATGAATATGTGTCTTAGAGTCAAAAAAAAAAAATACAAGAATGCAAAAACAACAAAAAAAGAGTCTTTTGATGTATATATTTTACGTTGTACATAATTTCTTCCAAAAAAGCCAAAAAATTAGAAAAATAAAAAATCCAAAAAAATAGTGGTACCATGTACATATACTAACATTCTCCTTATTTTCTTATCAAAAACAAAAACAAAAAAAAAACAACAAAAAATGCATGTGCATATTTCCCTTTCAGTCATTTTATTATGTTCCTATCTTTGATTAGAAATTAGCCCCTTGATCAGATCTCAAGAAAGGTACATCGTAGGCAAGGGGCTAAAAACAGATCTACACTAACCTGTTCTCTTTAAGTGTTGTGGAATGCAGGAATCAAAGAACATAAGCAAATCATTTAAGTGCAAATGTCAAAAGTCCACAAATTCCACTATAATGATCAAGTTCTGTACATGTCATGACAGGGGCATACCCCTGGTGGTACAAAAGCTCACTCCTCTCTCCTCTCACCCTCGCTAGGCCTCGGCCTACGCGAGCTGCTGACCTCCTCCTCCTCCCTCTCCCGACGCCTGTCTGGGACGGGAGGTCTCGTCACAGTGGAAGCCTCTGGGCGTGCTCCCGCTCCTCGTCCGACGGACGGATCTCCCAATGACACGATGTCATCAAGAGACCCGAACACGGACCCCATCCTCCCGGCCGCCTCCTGCTGAGTCTGTCGCTACTGCTCCCGGCATTTCTTCAACATCCGGTTCTTCAGGAACTCCAGGTCCGCGACAGCCTACACCCGGGCCTCGATGGCCAGTATCTTCTCGACCTCCATATCCCTCGCACTGTCCCGAAACACGGTCATGCGACCCTCCATCCTCGATAGATCCAGCCGCAGGGCCTCCACCTGCGCCTGGAGGGTCGCTACTCCTCCTGTCTGTCGCTGCACACCAAAAAAAAAAGCAAACACGTCAAATCAAATCAAATCAAATCACAAGTGTCCAGGTTTGGTTCAGTGTCTTACCTCCGCCTCGAGCTCCTGGATCCGCTCATTCGCCCTATCCAGGGCCTCCTGCAGGCGGACCGCCAGGTCCCCTCTAGCTGGCTGGGCGGACGAGCTCGCCCCTGCATCGTGGCTCGCCCGCACCCTCTGCTGCTCCGCCCTCTGCATTCACATATATTGGTCAGCAATCGAATCAAATCAAATCAAATTCAAGGGTTAATGCTACTTACCAGTGTCCTGACCTCGGCCTGGAGCCTCGTCAGCTCCACCTCCTGCTCGGCCAGTCGCCCCTTCAAAAGGCGGATGGCCTGTGACTCCGGCATCTGTCATTCACACTTCAAGGTTAGAATCAAATGAGGCAACCCACCAACCAAGGCTTAAGGTTAGAAGTTTCACTTACCACTCGCCGGTCAAGCCGGAGTCGCCCAGCATACCGTGCCTGGAAGTCCTCCATGTAAGCTGAGCTGTCGAGGAGGTCTGTCACTCGTACCACCTGCTCGCCGCCCTCGCGCCAGTAGGCGACGGTACTACCGTGATCCGCCCCCCAGTCGCAGTCCTCAGCGAAGAACCGCCGGCGCGAGTGTCCCTCTCTCCCGAGGGAAGGCACCTCGATGGCCGGCTGGTGCCAGCCCAAGGTCCGTACCACCAGCTCCAAATACAGTACCTCACATGTCCCGAGGCACAGTAACAGACGGTGGCGGTCGAACAGGGGGCGACCCGCCGCCACCGCTGGGTGCGAAGCGTCTGCCTCCCCCTGATATGGGGTCCACACCACCTGAGAAGAATGAGAAAACACTGGTCAGTAACATCAAATGTAGCAGTAATTGAAAGAATGCAAGAGCTAGTTGAGATTTTCATACCTGCTCGTGCGAGTAGTGGTCAAGTGCGACCCGCACGTCTCCAACCCTCCTGTCGGTGACCCTGGGGTTCGGGGCCACCTCCCACCTCCCCATGAGAGGCACCATTGTTTGGCGCCCCTCTGCGAGTGTCCCGCGCCCCATCGAGAAGCGCGTATACCCCCAGATCTACAAGGCAGCAAAAGATTGGTCAGTCAGGTAGTTAATCAAATTCAAATCAATGATGAGCATTTAAAGAAAATTGCATACCTGTAAGAAGGGGGTGAAGCCCCCTGTGCTCTGAGAGCACTGTGAGCTGCTGGGGAGGAGAGAGAAAAGATGTCCCAGCATTGCAGCACCCCAAGCATACCGCCCTGCCTGCTCAAGGTCCCGCAACAGCAGCACGAACTTGCAGTTCATCTGGGATGACTGCGTGGCGAAGAGGAGCCGCCCGAAGAAGTAGCTGACAAAGATCCGGACGCAGCGCTCCTCGCTCTGGCCTCCTAGATCCAGTAGACCCCTCACCCTAGCATAGAACTCCTCTAAAGTCTCCAGGGGGCCTCTCCGCCCTCCTCTTAGTCCCATGGCCTCGGAAAGCGATCCGAGCAGGATGCCCCGGATCGGCCGTCTCCTACCAGTCACAAACTCCGGCCCCAACAACTCCGCTATGTCGTCATGGTAGTCCCTCCTCTCTAGTCCGACTACCGGCTCTCCCTGAACCGGTAGTCCTGTCAGATACGCCACATCCTCCAATGTGGGTATCATGTGCCCCCAAGGCATGATGAATGCCTTGCAATCCTCCTCCCATCTCTCCCTCAACGCCTCTAAGTAAGGAACATCTAAGTGAAAAGGGCGTACCGATAGGAGATGTCCGAAACCCATCCTCGCTATCTGGGCCTGCTGGGCCTCTGGAAGCACCCGGTACCATGCCCAGCACAGGTCCCAAGTCACCCTACTCCTCATTCGGCCCTTGCCCTGCAAAAACACAGAAAACTTGACGTCAGCATCGACTGTCGTTTATTAAAAATTGATGGCGAGGGGTTTGCCGTTCACTCAGCGTCAGCGTCCAGGGGTGGCTGTCAAGTTCCTCTGTCAGCGACCAGCACCTTGACGTCAAGATCCTTCTGACGGCAATGGGTTGGACGTCGGGAGGAACTCGACGGCAACCGATGTTGCCGTCAAATTCCTATCTGACCCGACGGCGCTTCCCCTATTTTCCCTCATTTTCACCAAATCACAAACATGCATCCACAAAGGTTTTAGAGGCCTACCTTGGGCCGTCGAGGTGCCTCCGCCTCCGTCTCATCTCCTCCCTCGTCATCTCCAGCCGTCTCTTCCCCCTCCGGTGCGTCCTCCACCGCCGCTTCTTCCTCCTCCTCCGCCATGTTCACCTCCATCTCCTCCTCTTCCTCCTCCGGTTGGCGACGGCCCCGGAGAATGCCCCTTTTCTCTCGCATCCTCATCGTAATTTCGAGCAAGGTAAGGTTTGGGTTTTCTCCTCTCCCGGCGTTAGGAAGGCGTAATAGCGCCCGGGAGAGGGCGTCGGTTCAAAAAAAAGGTGGTTTCCTGGTTTAACGTCAAGGTCAGGCCGTTTAAATTTTCCTGACGTCAAGCTCTGGCCGCTGACGTACCATCAACGGCCATGGTATGGACGTCAATGTCTCTTCATTGTCAGACCTCGAAGTTTGGTCGACGACCAGGTCGGGACGTCTAGTTTAAAGTAGACGGCAACCTATCTAGACGTTGACCATCTGTCTCAGTGGTTGGCGACGGGCCCTGGACGTTTACTAGTGGTTGGCGGCCATCGATATGGACGCCAACAACCCCGCACTCAGTCCTCACAGCACACTCTTCTAAACCTTTTTGAGGTCATTTCACTCCACACATTCCACAAGTCAAGCAATTCAAATCAATTCAACACAAACGTAATTCATTTTATTCATCAAATTTGTGTTACACTTATTCAAAGCAGGAAGATACATCATTTTGCCCTACGGGCCATAAAGAAGTCACAAGAAGTGGGGCAAATGCCATCATTGAACTCCTCATATTTCCAAATCTCCTCCCAATTTTCCTGCACAGCCAAGCCCACTTTTTTGCTCACCGTGTACCTTGCCCAAGTCTTCGTGGCCTTCTTCATCAGCTTCTCATTTCTCCCAGTGACTATCATGTCGGTGCAGTTGGATGAGGTGGGAATTCCCCGTGGAATCCCAAGCTGATAATGACACCAGTGTGGCTGGTACACCACTATTTGATCAGCTCCAATCAGCCACAAATCTCTATCCTCCCTGGTGCGGACTCTGAACTCAATGGTTCTCATGAACAGTGGCCTCACGATGAACTCATCCATTCCCAAATATGCCAAATGATCCCTCCAGGCATCTCTGCTCTTCAAGTGTGCTGTCACACACTTGATCTCATCTTCCGGCTCATACCATGACCTGCTACAGTGAACCGAACTCCGAAGGAAGATTCTGGAGGGGGAAGGTTGCCTGTCAGTAAAATCAAATTTTAAATGAGCTTCCATCCATACCTGGAGCAGAAACAAACTCCCGCATGTGCGTCCGCCTAGGCTCATTGTGGTGAGCGAACTATACAGGTGGGCCAGCACTACAGGGGCAAGTGACTGCCCGCGCCACAGCAGAGAAAGTACTCCAACGTGCTCGTAGAGGATGAAATCGCCGCTCGTGGGGAACAAGAAAACCCCGGCCAGGCAAAGTGTCAGCCCTCGCGTCGCCCTCTCTCCGCCAATCTCCTTGGCATGTTGAATCAGCCACCAGGCCAGTCGGTCCAGGAAGATTCCGTTCTTGTTCGTCATCCGTAACACTTGCTTCTTGTCCCGTACGATGTCCGCGAGGATCTCTTCCCACGGGAGGAGAGGAGTCGCTGCATCGTACTCCAGGCACCGCCGTCATCCCAGGAACAGCTCAACCTCCTCCAGCAAGACGCTCACTTCGAACGCCTGGAACACGAAAGTATGTGTGTGTGGGTGCCATCTCTCTATCAGCGCCCCCAAAGCATCGAACCCCCACCACATGTCCTTCATGTTCTTCGCCAGTACCACCATGAAGTTCAGGTTCCACATGCCAACAAAGCCCCGCATGTCCAGCGTAATAGCGTTCACCAGATTCACGAGCCAGGAAAAGGCCCGTACCTGGCCTTGGCTTGGGAATGCTAGGATTTCCTGCATGGGGGCGGGGTTTTTTGTAAGAGCGCTGTTCGGGGCGTTTTCAGCCCAGGAAGAAGCAGAAATGATCATTGCTTACCTCTCCATTGGTTAGACGCATGCTCAAGTGACCCGGAACTTCACTTAGAACCCCGGGGTTCACGCCTGTGGATCGTCCGGTCGATGAGGAGGCCATCTTGCTGTCTTTCTCTGTCTCTTTGCTCTCTGGTTCGCAGCTGGAGCAGGGAGGGACGGAGGTAGGAGATGAGAGAGTCCTTATGGACTCCCATCACCTATTTTTTCGGTCTGATCCGCTGTCATGTAGACGTCCAGATCGGTGGACGTCAGTTCCAGGTTGGCGGCCACAACTGTGGACGTTAACAGGTATACTGGCGGCCATCGATGTGGACGTTTACTCCCCGGATACTTTTAAATGTCTTATTCTTTATATGGCCATTACCCATTATCCTTTATCTTGTGCTTCAAGTTGTTTTGCAGATATCTTAAGCACAAGCTGCGCTTCAATTTCGGAACGCTCATGCGACCTTGAGCGTTACAGGTATGTCTAACATAGAACCCCACCAGAGGCGAATAACTTGACGACTGTGAACCCTGAGTTTCCCTTCACCAAAAACCATGATGGGTTTGCGATCTCTCAGTTATTCGTATGGCCTTTAGAATTTTCCTCTGGTGCTAACTTGCATTTTAGATAGGCAACCCACACCAGCATGCATCTTCACTGCTAACATTCTCTTACTAACACTTAAAAAAAATGGTGATTTTCCTCGATCATATGATTGCTCCATGGCTCCCCCAGCTCAGGTAGCCTACTGGGTCCGCCCTTCATGACTATCCAGGTTGATATCGGGTCTTTGTTGTCCCCCCTTCTCCACTTGTCCCATCGTGTCTTTCACAAATAGTCAAGCAATCCTTATTGAGTTCATTTGAGCCTTCGCCAGTCGCGAGCTTAATTCCGGACTTCAGGCTTTCCAAGCATGTGATTCCAGTTAGAATCTTTTGATAATCCTTTGAGAGATCAACCAACTCCTTGTCTCCATGACCTCCTAAATTCGGGACCAATGTCCTGATTAGGCCAGCGAGCCCACGAGCTCCGGTTATGAGACCCTCCTGATTCAACCGTCATATTACAACTCCTTTGACTCAAACACACCAGAAACTAGTCAAAGTCCAACACGGCCATGCCAGGGACCCTGCCATTGGGTCGCAGTTGTAGTTACACGGGTAGATCACCCTCTTCTTACCCCTATTTTGTCTCTCAAATGATACGTCATCTGTTTCTAGCCTGACTCTTTCGTTTGGTTCGCTAGAATTCTTATCCTCGGAGATGGCCCTTCCATTAAATCTCCGCGTCCTTTGTTTACCGAGACACCAACCTTTCAGTCCGCTCTGCTCCCTTGCAAGGCCGGATGTCTCGGAGGGGCATTTGTAGACGCGAGATTTGGCCCATCTCCCGCAAGGCTCTTTTGGCCCATTAAGCATCGTTTGACCATTTGTTGACCAGCCTCGGATACCATGTAGACGACAGCATCGATGGCCGTCGACTACTGATTGGCGGCAATCCCCCTGGACGTTGACCAAAGTTGGCGTCCACCTCCATGGACGTCTGCATGCGGTTGGCGGCCTGATCCCTGGACGTCAACAGGGTTTACCTGGTCTGCGCAACAACCCCGAGATTCCAGCCCACTTGCACCATTCTCTCGGCCATGCAACGCATGTGACCGTTCCCAACGGGTATATGGGCCACCTAGGCACCACATTGACCTAGTAAAAATCCCACTTGGCCTCTCCCCATTGGTTGGACCTTTAATGCATGGATTGCCAAGTGTGCAAGTGTGTTTCTTCACACTTGAGCATCCAAGGCTCTCAACCCCGAGCTCCACTGTCTATATAACCTCCCTTTGAGCCCTCTGAGCCAGAGGAGGAAGGCTGGACGTCCATATGCTGCCACTTTGAGAGAAGAGAGAGAAACTTGCACCCTACCTTCTACCATTCATCCTCTCCTTTCTCTTCTCATTTGGGACGTCTAGAAGGGCTCTTTTGGAGCTGGAGGAGCCCTGCAAGGAGCCAACAACGCCAACGACGAGGATCAATTCCTTCCTCTTCCTCTCTTTCCTTTCCTCTTACTTTAATATCTTGCATGTCACACACACTTTCCCACACACTCTAGGCACGTAGGGCACCTTCCTACACACCTAGAAAGGGGTTTCCCAACCAAAAACGGAGGGAAGAAGGGTGGTCATAACATTTGGCCACCCCTCTTCTCAAGTCAGCAACCGGTACGGGACTCGCCTTTTGGGCTTTCCTCTCTTCGTTTTGAACATTTACTACACTGCATTTGAGTCTAATAGAGCTTTGTTTGTGGCAGGAACACTGTGAACGTGACCGTGGAGCTCTCTTCCTTTGGCCGGCCGAAGGAGGAGAAGTTGAAACCCCCATCTCCGTCCGCTGCACGAGGTTGCTACAACAACGTGGTCAAAACACTCCCTTGGGCACAGGTAAGGCCCTGGCGATCACAAACCTCCCCTTTCATCTCTGGTTTTCTTTGTTTCC
The DNA here is from genome assembly GCA_014218235.1 of Colocasia esculenta. Taxonomy (NCBI): domain Eukaryota; kingdom Viridiplantae; phylum Streptophyta; class Magnoliopsida; order Alismatales; family Araceae; genus Colocasia; species Colocasia esculenta. The sequence continues at coordinate 144,816,332 of CM024762.1, read as the reverse complement.
TCCTCAGTCAACCTAGTCAACCGGGGAGTCAACGAGGTCAACCAGCAACCCATCATCGCCAACAAGAGACCAGCGACGTCCGCGAGCCGGAGGACACCCACAGTCGACACGGGGACACGGCGGCGGCGAAACGGATCGTCCACATATTGTAACAAAGCTTAATGTACATTGTAATAGAGCTTAATGTATTCTGTAACAAGACTTAACATAAGTTGTAATAGAGCTTAATACATATTGTAACAAAGGTTAATGTATATTGTAACAAAGGTTAGTGTATATTGTAACAAAACTTAATGTACATTGTAATAGAGCTTAATATATTCTGTAACAAGACTTAACATAAGTTGTAATAGAGCTTAATACATATTGTAACAAATGTTAATGTATATTGTAACAAAGCTTAATGTACATTCTAATAGAGCTTAATGTATACTGTAACAATACTTAACATAAGTTGTAATAGAGCTTAATACATATTGTAACAAATGTTAATGTATATTGTAACAAAGCTTAATGTATATTGTAACAAAGCTTAATATACATTGTAATAGAGCTTAATGTATACTATAACAAGACTTAACATAAGTTGTAATAGAGCTTAATACATATTGTAACAAAGCTTAATGTATATTGTAACAAACGTTAATGTATATTGTAATAAAGCTTAATGCACATTGTAATAGAGCTTAATGAATATTGTAACAAGACTTAACATAAGTTGTAATAGAGCTTAATATATATTGTAACAAAGGTTAATGTATATTGTAACAAAGGCTATAATATACATGAGTTGTAATAGATGATAATGTTTACTGTAACATAACTTCATGTATATTGTAACAGAGAATGATATTGACTGTAACAAGACTTAACATAAGTTGTAATAGAGTATTATATTTACTACAATACTTAAATAAATTTATTATATGTTCTATTGTAACACAAATGTAGTTGTAACTTAGTGGTAAGGGTATCTTATGTTGTTTTTGTGAAGACCTGAGTTCGAATCCTGGCACTTGCAAACAAATAAAGTTTTTTTTTTCTTTTATAAGAACTTATAGCTGTAGTCTGTAACAGTTACAAAGGCTTACTGTAACAGATATAAAGACTTACTGTAACTGATACAAAGGCAACTGTAACGAATGTAAGTGTGTATAAGGAAAAAAGACTTACTGTAACAGATATAAAGGCTTATTGTAACTGATATACAAGCTTACTGTAACTAATACAAAGGCAACTGTAACGAATGTAACTAGGGAAATAGCAGAATAAGGAAGGACAAAATAGGAAAAAGTTGATGTTAAGAGAACGGCTCCTCTTCCAAGACTCATTAAATGCTGAGAAACAAAAAGCAGGGACTAGAAACAAAAAGTAGGGACTAGAAATTAAACTAACACAAAAAGTAAGGACTATATGACTTCTGATTTTCTGACAGGGGCTAAAAATTAAGTCAACACTCTGACAAGGACCCCTAATTAATTCTCCCAATTTATTTGAACTTTGACAGAAGTATATATATCATTATTAGGTTGGTCTTAAAGGAGAAATTAAGTTGCAGGTCCAACGATCTTTAAAGATTAACATTCCATTTTGTGGCCTTTTGTTTTGACCACTTTCTTGATAGGTAGTTGTGGCGGAGCCTTGTATGATAATACCTTAATCTAGCAAGGGGTATATGAGCAAATGGAAATATATAATAAGTTTTTTTGTATAATGTTCTTTAGTAAGAACTATATAAAAAAAAGACCGGGCAGAACGAAACCATTGCTGCTTATGTGCTTATCTTTTGGATGTTTGTTCTATCTTCTCTTTTTGATAATTGGGGTTCTCTTATCCTTAGGTTGGAATCTTCTATGACATAAAGTAGGGATTCTTCTTATTCTTGATTCATTATTTATACCAATTATATCCCCTCACATAAGACATGCTTATTGTCATCTTGGACAAATGTCCCCATTCTACCATTTGACAGTGTGAATTGGGGGGGGGGGGGGGGGGGACCCTCCATGTGTTTTCTTGTTCTTCCTTTATTCTTGGTTTTTCTTTCTCTAATTTCTCTTGTCAGGATCCGCCATTCCGGCTCCCTTTTTGTTCCTTCTCTTCGTGTTTGCTTCCATCTTCATTTCCCTCTATCTTGGCTCTCCATCCCCAAGTCCTGCCCTCCTCCTTCCTGTGCTCTGTTTCCACCCCCTTCTCGCCCCCATCCACTCGTCATCTGTTCCCCCTTTTTGCTTTTTATCCAGCTCTTTGTCCTCTTTTCCCTTTGCTCTGCTTCCCATCCTACCCATTGCTTGCCTCACCCCTTGTCCGTCACCCGTCCGCTTGCTCTTCTCCCATCCATTGTGTTTAGCTCTGTTGCCAAGACTGTCCCCCCAATCCGCCCTCATCTATCGGTGTCTGCCCCTCCTCCTCTTTGGCTCTTTTCCGCCTATCTCTCTCATCTCCAACTCTACCTTTTCTCATTGTTGTGGTGTTATTGTAACGTCGCGCATTTTTTCAGATCTTCGTGGATCCTTGTTTAGCGGGTCTGGTGGCCAGTGTGTGGTCCATTTGATTGTGTTTCAGGTGTTCTCACAAGTTTTTGGGGCTTGGTGGGCCGATAGTTTGGGCCCATAGCACTCGTTGGTTCACTGGTTGTGAACGCGGCAGGTGTGTGCGTCGCGTTCAGGTCGCGACGGCCCTGGCGGTCGCGTTCTCGTTATCGCAGTTTGGTGGTATTCGTCTGCATGGCTGCCGTGTGTCGCGCGCTGGGCAGTCAGCTGACGTCGACAGTGGGAAGGCGACGGTCTCCTACGTCGCGATCAGATCATGACGCAGGGCCACGTCGCGTTCCCAACCGCTGTGCATTTTTAAAGAAGGTTGGCCGGACAGAGCTGTGGCAAGCTCTGCTCGGCTAGGAGGGGCTGCTGCGGGGCTCCCTCGGGTGTTTCGGCTTCTGGAGGAGTTTTTGGCACACTCTCGCTGCGAGGACGTCGCGTGGAGCGGGAGAGACACCGTGCCGTGGATAGTTTTCGCATTCTTCGTGAAGGTAGGGAATTCTACCTTAATTTGTGATGTGGATTGCAAGTTAGCTTGTTTATCGCTTTACAAACCATAGATACCATGTCTAGGAGGTGAATTAAGCATGAAAATCGGGTTGGTTTACTATTTTGGGTGGTTTGCATGGTAGATCCGGAGAGAGGATTCGGATTAGGGTTGTCGCCCGACCAAGTTGCGACAGGCCGACTCGTCACGTTAGGATTCTCTAACGCGACATATCGGGGTGTCGCGATCTGAAGGCGACGTTATCCCATGTCGCGACCTCAGCCGTGAGGTCCAGTTGTGCATGGTTTTAACGGTGGAATTATCCGATTATTGTTATTTCTTGTGCATGGCTAGCGTAAGAGGTGCTTAGGCACCTGTAGCACACTTGATGCGTGTCGTTTTCATGATTAACGTATCGGATACGTAGTGGACATGGTGTTTATGTGGTTTGGGTATGTGCATGGCACATACTCTATTATGGTTTACTATGTTGATCGTAATGGTTGGGCAGTGAGGTTCCAGCGTGAACTTAGCCTCAGTCTTGTGATGTCCTTTATAGGTTAATAAGGATGGTTTAACTAATATAGTTGAGTAAAGTTAAGAGTTAGTATATGATTATTGTACATTGTGTTTATGTGGCAATGGAGGTCACGAGGTGACCAATGACAAGCCATGTTATTATCGATTAATGTGATTTATGTAAATGTCTGTGTAGGTTAGCTTGTAGGTCACAGGGTGACCGGGACAAGCTATTCCTCACATGTGTACCGTGGTTTGTAATAAAGATGAAACATGTAAGTGTTGTGGTTTGTGTATTGCCGAGTGTGGTGGTCCGACGCCTATTCTGGAATGCCTCTCTAGTAGGGTACCCCAGGTTCTGTGTGAGCCAGGCACGTGTGTTTGTTGTGCTCGAGGTTTGTCCCGATACTTGTGTTGTACTGTCGAGGTCTGTGTCGTCTGTCCTGGACACCCTCACTCCTGTGTTTGAGTTGTACGTCCAACTGAGGGAAAGACGACAGAGGGCAACGACTTGTGTTGAGCTGGTTTTACGTTTGGTCGCTTGTAGCGTGCTCGTGGTTGGGGGTACGGACACTAGTAGACGTATTGGGTCCCAGCTAGTCATGTTACCAGTGCCTCACTTTAGGGAGCTCGGGCTTGAGTCCCTAAAGGTGCCAGGCATGGGCCTGCAGTGTGTGTGAGGCTGCAGGTAGTGGTGGTGTTTGTTAGGAGCCGTAGCTGGACTGAGGGTCCGTGGCTACGAGACTGAGAGGTAGTTCTTGTGTGTGTGTGTTGTTCGGGTTGGATACTGGTTTAATCAGCTAGTAGTCCTTTCCCGTGTGGTGGCGTCGTCCTTTTCCGACTCGTGCTTTACCACCGATTGTGGCTTTTGTGTGGTTACTCGTTGAATCGATATTGTCATCTCCTCCTTTTGCTAAAAAAATGGTGTCAATGTGATGTCACGTAGGTGCCACATAGCCCAATACAAGTACAAAAATAAAATACATCTCTCTAAGGAGCAAACTCTAGAGGAGAAGTATTGAAACAATTGTTGATACATAGGAAGACGCAGTAGAGAAGTACTAAAACAACTATTGATATGTGAGAAGATGCCTCTACACTCCACCAACCAGTCCAAGGAGGACGTTGCCTAGCAAGCTCTCACATACAAAAGAAGAACATGAGCTTTATGAAATCATAGTGTACTATCTCAAATATTTCAGGATCACATTTGTCAAGTAAGCATGTTGATATGAGTCCCAATATGTCTCAAATGGAAGGAGACTAGTCCCCCGATGTGCCAACGAAGAACGCATGCACTGGGGCAACGACTGCACGAGGAGGAGGTGGATGGTAGCTCCCAACCATAGTGATCTTCTTTGACCTTCATATTTGTAGGTTCGTGCGCCTATAGCCCCATCACTGACCTCCATCTATAAAGACCCAGGCATTCTCCGCCTCACTTCCTAGTGCTCAGATGTAGAAGGAAGCATTTCTCCTTGTCCTTTATCTTCTTCTGCATGAACTGGGAGGATAGGGTATTTGTTGTAATGAGCCCCCAAGGGCATCTTCTTTGTAACGGATATGAACATGGATAACAACTAAAAAATGACCATAATTGTCATCAAAGTAATTGTCAAATAATAAGAAGATAAAAGGAGGGCTAATTGCATTAGAAAACATGAAAGAAAGAGTGGTTGAGAAGTGCACTTGAGAATGTGTCACGCTTGCGAGTTCAGAATACATCCATCACCCTTCTTGCATTCAAATTGTAAATCAAGTGACAGTGTTTCCTTCCTCCCTCTCGAGCCAGCCAACCAAAGAGTGAGCGTCCCAGGCTTTGCTATCTACCTTTATTTGCCAAAGAGATCAAAAACAAGAGAAACCCATTCAGAGATTCTAGGTTGATTGTAGAATACCTTGATTGACAGCTAATCTGATAGTTATTCAGAGATTCTAGGTTGAGTCAGTTTAATAATAAACTCATTTATATAATGAGCACATGCACATGTACCTTAGTGTCACCACATTGATAACTATGAGATTAGTCATTCTCATCATACAAGTAGGTATCATGAGCTACAAGTAGGTATCATGAGCACTAGTCTATTGAGATCTTTAATATCATGTCTCGAAGATCCTATGTCTAGGAACACATATGCTTCTAAATAATTGATTTCATTATCATAATCTCATCATAATTCAGTCATCAAGACATGTGTTTAGAGACTTCATTACATCAAGCAATGAACACATATAAAATAATAAGATATAATGAAGAAATTCTATTATTTGCTAATAACAAGATGAGATAATATAAGAAATGATGCCATCATATCTCATGTGATTGGCTTATAGGGCATACGTCTCTTTCAAAAACTTGTCAAGGAGACCTCTCTAGATGAGGTCCTCGATGGCGTCTCAAATTTGTAAGCCTCCTTAATATCGTGGCTATAGCCATGGTGAAAGCGGTAGTACTTCTTGGAGTTTTTCTTGCGGGGGTCATCCCTCATCTTGGGTGGACACTAGAGGAAAGGTTCATCATGGATTTCTACAAGAATACTCTCTGGAGGGATGGCGAGGGGCATGTAGTGCTTGTAAGTTGAATTGCTTTAATTATGGTCACAATCGTGGTCGCGACTCTTCTTCTTGCACAGTCACAGTCAGGGTGCTCAACAATGTGCTTCTTATGTGTAGGTCACCTCTTGTTGCATGGCTAAGGGCAACATGATCTCCTCATAATTGTCATGTCTTTGTGCCAAAACTAGAAGCTCTGGGAGAGTTGAGGGTGCTTGCACCCTAGGGTCCATCGGAGGACAGTGTCGCATGTGCCTTAGGACATCATAGCAGTGACAAGGTTGGCATCCTGGCAGGGGATGTTGAGGACCTCCTTCTAGAAGCGAGCAACAGAATCCCAAAGGGGTTTGTCATGCCCTTGCCTTAGTGTGAGTACACCGGTTGCAGTCATGGTTACCTTCTTGCTATCAAGGAAGTTCTCCTTGAACAATATTTCATCTGCTTAAACAAAGTGATAGACCCAGTAGGGCGGGGGGGGGGGGGGGGGGGGGGGGGAGTTGGAGGCTCGAGCCACGCATGAGCATTACCTTGCAAGGTGGTGGTAAAGGTCAGACACATCACAATGTCTGAGGCCCGATGGAAGCCTAGGTGAGACTCGAAATTGTGAAGGTGGCCAGCCGAGTCAGTGGAGCCATAGTATGTTGGGAAGGTGGGGAGTTGGAGTTCCGATCGAATCAACACCTCTCAGATCTCCCAAGTAAATGGGGCCTGGAAGTTGACGCCATCTTCCACCAACCCTTGAATCCGTGCTACACAGATGATGTTATCAAGGTAGCATGCCTTCCCCTCAAGCTCATGCTCGAGGTCGACCACCATGCCAGGGTTGGAGTGCAAGGGACCCCCATGGTGGGAGTCGAGAGAGGTGGAGGCGGTGGATGAAGTTTGCTCTCATTATGTGTGGGGACTAGATTCCACTTTGCTTCCTGAGAGAAGTGGCCTAACCATGTGCCTTGCATAGCTTACTAGTCAAGGAGACCTTGGTAGGCCTTTGCTAACACTTGGAGCTGGGCCCACATTGGGCACCAACTTTTAGGAGAGACAATCATGAGAGGTTGCAATTGAGGCCCCTGGCAATCGCTGGCTTGTCCATTGCATGAAGGCACTCAAGATCCAGTCCCACTACCATGACAGATCCCCATTGTCACACCCCCTCACCCTATCTAGCTCCCTTCACACTAGAGTCAAACTCTTTTTATCATCTAAGGGTTCTTGAAAATTGTTAAGCTACACGTGAGTCCTAAGACCCAATTGACATATTTTAGAAATAATGCATGCTTACCATATAGTATTACTTGTCTCAAATCAGTTTCTAATCGCACTATACTATGAGTTAATCTTATTCTAAACGTATAATACAATTTGAAAAGAATATATTTCTAATCACATAATCATTATGGGTTAAACATGAGCCACTGCATACCTTAAATTACATATAACATATATATGAAGAGCGAACTGATATATTGGAGATAAGTAACACCTTCTTATTTATCAAATTTGTGGCTCCAAATAATTAAACATATCAAATTCAAACATATCAAATTGCATTTATATGATCTTACTAGTTGGCAAACCATATTTCAAATCAGATCTTAACATGTTCAACTGTTATTCAGAAATTAGATTATATCGTATTCAAATGTAATTTATTTTTGCGTATGATGGCAAGCATCCAAATCACAACAGAGGGTCAAAATACAGATAATCAGGTACATAGACAACTAGTACTTAGATCTTACTTAATTGCGTAAGAGTGGAGGCTAATACCCCACCATCCACCAGAAAAAAGTCCAACTTTTGGATTTTAACAAATGTCCATCCTTAGACCCAAATGGCTTCATATAGTGAACAATACAAGGTGAGCCCCCCCCCCCCCCCCCCCCCCCCCCCCTTGTGTACTAGTCTTAATCAAACTCATGAATGTTTAATGAGAAATGATGTGCACCCAGGCGCCCGAGCATTAAGCATTTCTCATGTTTAATATGGTATACTGAAATATATAATATTGTCTTAATGATCTCTCCCTCTTCATGAATACTTAATATGATATACAAAAATATACAATATAATGTTAATGATCTCTCCTTGCTCACATAAACTTTTGCAATTTTAATCTGACAACTTATTCATTGTAATACAACCTTAACAAATATCATAAACCAAATTAAAGCTTGTAGAGTTAAATTAGCTTAGTATACATGAAATGTAATTGAAATAACTTTAAATCGTCTATGCATTATACATATATATATATATATATATATATATATATATATATATATATATATATATATATATATATATATATATATATAAACCTTTAGACATCGAATAACTTAAAATATTGGATGACATGATATCAATTCATCACATGTCTACCTCCCGATCGAGCTACCCAAACCAAAACAATGTAGGTCTTCCCATAACCTTCTATGGTGACTACAACACCTCCTTGGGCGAACCCCTTGATCATCCAAGATAGTCACCAATTAAGCGCCATCTCCTTCTTCTCTTCTTCCTTCTCTTTGGCAGCAACCTGAGCTCCGTACAAGTTGTTGGGATGAGTTTCTAGAATCTAAACTCTATTTTCCTCAAACCCCAAAATTCTAACCCACCGGGACTCCTAACACATGTCAACATGCATGCAATGCAGACGAACCCTCCTTACACGTGTCATCCATCTTAACACACATCAAACTCCACCTACACTCTCAAGAAATGTCACCATGTATGTAATGGTAGACATGATAAATATACCACTTTTATACACAAGTTACAATATACATTGACTTTACCTAGTATTTATGCTATTTATATAAAACACACAGTCACTTATTGAGAATCAGAGCTTAGCCAAATTCCACTATATTGCACAGTACACAATTGATTATCGACATATAACAAGAATCACTTAATTGATTATCATATTATTACATATCATATATTTTATCCAGTAGAAATCAAGTATTATGTACACATAATCGATTATCGAGAATACATAATCCCTTATCGAGAATTGGTATAGCTGATGGAAACTCTACTACATAGTATATCCATTATCAAAACCAATGGGAAACAACTTACTTGATTAAAGTGCTCATTGCATGGTACTTTGTCAATGAAGCCAACACTACATAGTGAGTAAACATAGTCGATTAATGGGACCAACAAGAGAAAATTCAATCCTATACAGTGAGTAGGCATAATCTATAATCACACCTATTGTAGCAACCTAGATTATTTAATAATAAATGAATAGAAAATTTTAAAAGAACAAATGGAGAAGAAACAAATAAAGATTTATAAAGGGATTAAACAAAAATTTTGAAAGTGTTAATGGGCCAAGAGAAGTCATAAATAAGAGTAAAGAGAAGAAAATATTATTAAATTCGGAATACCCAATTGCCCATAGCTAGATTAGGCTAAATAAGGTTAAACATAAAGATTCATGGGTCAAAATCATGACTAAATCCTAACACAACAAGGAACACTCGTTTCTCACCATAACTCTAACCTAATTAAGGCTAGGAGGCTCTAATTTGGATAACAAATCGCTAAAAAAAATGCAACCATGGAAGTTTGAGTCACAATTGAACTCCTAAAGCCCTAACCCTATAAGTATATCATTCATTCTTCAATCCCTCCTTGGCGACTCTTACTGCTGTTGGAGAGTTCTTGGATGAGAGCAAGGTGGTTGAAAGGAGGAAATCATAGTGGAAACTCTAGAATGTTGGAGTTCTTCATTGTTTTACCCTAGACCATTTGATACAACCCAAAGATAGGTGTTCTTACATGCTTAATCTAATTAAACCTCTTTGTAGGGTCATTTACATTCTAGACCATGACTACATTATTTATGCAATTTTTATTAACTATTTTGCAAGTGTTTTATAGATTAACGTTTGATGTTTCAGTATATGCATGTTCATCTAATCCATCTAAATCATGTAAATCTCATAATCCCAAGTTGTTTAATCACTACTGCAGATTTAGATGCATGTTTTAAAAGATTTTTAAGTGTTTTCTATCTTTTTAATTTGTCAAATATTGATATTTCTAGGTTCTAGATCGAAAACCATCGTAAAATGTTTCACTGCAATGAAATGTGGTAGGCATGCTGCCTGCATTCATGAACGTGCCTATGTTATACAATGCATTCAAGACATGCCAGTGTCCTCTTAAGTAGAACGTGTCGGGCTCATAGACCATGTATTGAATACGCTTGACACCTATGGGCATTCAGACAGATAGTTCTAAATTGCAATTTTCTCGATAACAATACCATACATCGATTCCAAATATAATAAACATTTACTGTTGGACCCTAAACATGTGATACAATGATAATACATGCAAATATAAAGATGAATTAACCTTTTCTATCATATATCTATCACTTGATTATCTCATGTGTACTTGATCCATGTTCATGATCTCATTGTTCAGTTAATTCCTCCTACTATATCTTCATGTTAGTCTCTATGTACCTTTAATTATGCCCTTGTCTTATTACATGATAACCTTGTTTTAAATACTCTCATCGAATGATACTTGATGATTTGGATCGATGTTACTAGAGCTGGTTCTCATACGGTCGCCGAGCAAAGTTTTACAATACACCCCCTCATTGAAGTTAGGACCCTTCATTAGATATTCCTCCTACCAGATTATAACTTCTTCATTGAGACCTTCGTACGTCTTTGTTAGCCATGGATTTTCACATGGTTGTCAAGCAGATTGCACTACTAACACTAAAAAATCCTTCTTGAAACTTTGTCAAACCATTACGACGTATTTCAACTAGCCTTTCTATGAAAAACTACACAATGTGCCTGCCTTCAAAGTTGCATTCAGAACGTGTCGATGACCCTAGCCGCATCTTCATCTTAAACGTGTCCTTGACCGTGACCGTGTTCAGGTTGCGACTATAGTCTTGATCGCATTCAACCCTATATTGTTAGTAGTCTGTATATTGTTAGTAGCCTGTGTATACTATGTAGATGTCATTTTTCATGTGTTTTACATATTGTTTCATGCATAGTCCTTCTGGAAAGTCTCTAGAAAATCAAAAACTATCTTTTTCTTAGAATCCAATATGATCTTAATTCATCTATCTTAATTACTTAGCTTATTTCCTTGGATCTCATTAGCCATTAAATGATTATCTAGATAATACATGACATCTTGTATTTATCTGAGCTTTCTACTAGTTATTGCTCATATACATCCTATTATCATCATGATTATCAACTGTTAACTTGACTTGTTATTTTGTCTTTAATTATTTTACTTGTTAAACCATTAATCACGTAAAACATATATACTTGATAAAGAGACATAAATCCTATTAAGCATCTCGGTCATCCAACTACTACGTATTTTTCAAGTGAGTCAGATGATGATGAACATGATGATGGGGATGGGCAAAAGTGATGAGCCTCCCAAACTGTCATAGAAAAGCTATCTAGAGTATCATTAATGTATTAGTAGAATATTAGAAGAATGTAGTAGATTTTCTTATTTATACTAGTTGGATGTATTTATCATGATGGGACTTATGTGTTAGCTTTGAATTAGTAGTTGTAATAGACATTAGAGAAATGATATTAATAAAAGTATTAGTTGATTATTTGGCACTTATTCATTTATTGTCTTGATCGTTTGTTACTATTATTTTTAGTTCATTGATCTGATTGCATTGCGTGATTGAATAACTACATGTTTTCATATTCCTCATTGGGTCGTGATACCTATTACTTGGGATAGTTGCAAAACCAACTCACATAGTGAGATATAATTGATTCGATTACCGAGGATGTATAATTAATTAAGTGACACTAAGTGGAACTTAGTCATGGGAATGAAAAACTCGTCATAGTAGAACATAATCAATTATCGAGATACTTAATTGATTATGGTCCCTATTGTGGGGACTTAGCAAAAAAATCAAAACTCCTGCTAAGGGAGCTTAAGCAATTAATGAGGAAATTGGTCACAAAAAACAAAATTGATTCTACTAGGAAGGCTTCTACCAAATAAGGCACCTATTGGGCATTTAGTAAACATCTAAGACATATCTGGACCTACCGAAATTGAGATGTTACACCGATACTCTGATAGTTTCCACACAGAGCCATGTCATATTACGTTCACAGAAAGTACTATATTTCTGTTATTCAAATTCGACGATGTCCCTGTCAGAGTGCGCACATCTGAAAAAAGTACGTGTGACTGTGTTAATAATGTAAGAGTGTCTCTAAATCAAAAGTAATCATATTTTATGTAAATAGTCATGCCCCACGTAATAATCATTGTCACTTTCAACTTTTCAATATCGTATTATTATTTGAGTATTATATTTTGAGGTGTTACATCCTGCCTTTGTGCATTTGTCAACTTGACGATCGCCAACAACTCGCCGTCGAGTTCGACACAATCCAGATCGAGTGGGATCTCACCTACATACATTGGTCAATTCCGACTTTTGATTTAGAGAAACTTTTACATTATTAACATAATCTCCCCTACTCTTTTCAGATGTGTGCACTTTGATGGGACGTCACCGAACTTGAGTAACAAAACTGAGACTAAGACCACCATAATTCTCAGAAAAATGTGATTATTCTAGATATGGGAATATCGAGAATTATTGGTGTACGGATAACGAGATTAATTCAATTTATTAATTTTTAGAGTAATTTTTACTCGACAAAATTTTATTCCAAAAAAATTAAAATCTTCGTAAATTTTATTATATTTCAATTAACTTGTGTTTAAAATTTCACCTTAATTAAATATCATTTAGATATAAAATTAAAGTATCAAATAAATCTAAATGAATTAATTTAATTTTATTTAAATAGTTACGATGTATCTTACTGTGTCTGCTTCGATTAACGTGTTGAATTTTGCTAATATATAAAAAACTTATATTGTAAAATTTATTATTATTATTTTAAATATATAAATATTAATAAAATTGTACATAAATATTAATATAAGAAGAAGAAAAAAAGTAACATGAAGAGAAGGAAGAAGAAGATAGATGGACGTCCACTCATGATCGACTTCTATTTTTTTATATATTTTTAAAAAAAGTTAGGAACCAGGCGGTGATGGTCCGATGGAAGGCGGGAAAGGAGAGGGGAGAAAGAGGAACTGAGGGTGACTTGTTCAACGGAGAGGTGGAGAGAGGTCTCCGATTTCGCAAAAGTGCTCTACATGTGGCACATGATGTTTGGTGACTATCTGAGTTCGATCTTCTAAAATACTGAGAGGAAGTGAACTTATCTTAATGGGACCCGAATATATGGCAATATGATATTAGATAACGCAATCTATGTGAATTTATTCCACCAAGACCATAGTAAAAAACATATCTCCTTGAGTAAATGGATGTTTATTAAAAAGTTAGTCATACACAACCACCGATGGACCAGCGGGTGCCATCATCTCCATGGACAACTCATCTAAGGTGACCTGCCACCAGTCCAAGTTCCCTCAGAAACCGACTACAAGTGGAAGAAACATTTGAACCTTTAAAGTAAAGAAGTACTCACTACATGTCAAAGGAGATAACAGAATGAAACAAATGCTCTATCAATGCTCCCCAAGTGTTTGAACAGCATCTTTTTAGGGATTTCCTCATTACAACACAATTTAAAGACATTGGTGCTTGGAGAGCATCTTTGTAGGGATTTGCCATTGAAGCCCCAAGATTTGCTCATTCATGTTGTTTACTCTAACCTTTTTTTTTACCGTGGATTTGATCATAATTGCCATTAGCTAACTGTGGACTGCTGGCTGCCATGCCTCAACCCCTCCCTCCCACCTTTTTTGACCTAAAACACCTCCTTCATCTTCATATAAATCTTCGTTGGGGTAAGGTCTCTCATCCTCATTGATTTCTTACTTTTTCAATTAATGAGAGAGAGAGAGAGAGAGAGAGAGAGATATGGGTTTTTTTATCCCGATTTTATCTCTGTTTGAGTGAGTTCTCTCATCCTCATTCATTTCCATATTTTAATGTGAGAACACAACCAAGTGCAAGTTGTTGGGTATCATGGAAGTGTACCAAACATATCCTTAACACTTAATTGTTAAGAAGATATTGCAGTCATGTTATAAATGTTCTTGAGTGTACTGCATGCCTTTCATGGTTCTTAACTATCGATGGCTTGGGAGAAAAGGAGTGTTATAGTCTCTTGAAGAAGCTCGTACATCTACCATATATATGCTCCATAGTAGTTTCACCAGGTAAAACAACAGCTAATGCCATGTATTGTCTAATAGAAGGCATAAGTTACATATTGTTCATTGCTAATAATGTTGCAACAACATGGTGGAAGGCTTGTTAAAGTTTTGGAATCAACACTTCTTAACAACATTGGTGGGCACTGTAATTAGTAAGAGAGTTGGACTTAAGAGGAGGAAGAGGAAGTTGACTTTGCAAAATAATGGTCATCCAATTATCTATCAATGGTTAAATTATAAAAAAGTTACCTTCTTTTACCTATATGCTAATATTCCTATGATAGATATACTAATGACAATTTTGTTAATGTCAAATCCTAAGCCACTTGATGACACCATATATTATCCAATAATAGGAGCTTAATGAAATAACACGTTTAAAATGCACATGGTGGACTTCTTGAGGTAATTCACGGGTCAACTTATACCTAGGTCCGAGAAATCCGTTATGCCACTATGGACGAGGTCAATGGTAGGTTGATTGGTGGCGTCTTTAAGATTTTGCTGATTTCATTGGCCGGACAATTCTTCGTCAGATATGCTCAACCAAGATTAATTAGGTCATTGCCGCGTGTCTATATAGTACTAAGAATATTTATATCTAGAACATTGAACTCTCTATGTGCATCCCAATGCTCACTTGGACGAGGTCAATGGTTGGTTGATTGGTGGCCTCTTTATGATTTTGTTGATTAAATTGGTCGGATAATTCTTTGTCAGACATACTGAATCAAGATTAATTGAGTCATTGACGTGTGTCTATAGTACTAAGAATATTTATATCTGGAACATTGAACTCTCTACGTGCATCCCAATGCTCACGATAGAGATGCCAGGTGTAACTCTAACCATTACTAGATCTTCCTCGTACTACATCTAATTTCCAAGATTGACATGTCAGGTGTACTTATTAATCCTCATACGATCTTCCTTGTACGTCTTTTTATCTCGCGTGTTCTCGTCATGACTTAAATATCGTATCGTGTCTCTAACACACTCGCATCTATAGGGCTACGTGGTACCTGCCCAATCCCATCGCCTTTTTCTTGCGTTGGCATCACAATTACCTCATCAAGAAGATCTCCATGCAAAAAATGGGAAGAACAAAAAAGAATGCTTCATCATATTTCTCTCACTCTAGAAACTTAGACAAGCCTCAGAAGCCCCCTCACCACCTTAGAGAGCTTTAACAATAGTCTTAGTGCAAAAATCTTATCCAATAATAATCTCTTAACTTTCATTGTCATCCATAATGACCTTATTAAGAAAAAAAACCTCCACCCCCTCGTAAAATAGGCAAGAAAAAAAAACAAATCTTTCTTTTATCTTCGACCCTAGGAAAACCATTGGCAACTAACTACAAGGTGGGGAAGGAAGATAAGGAGGTCATATCCTCTTCCCAAGGGTTTGTCTCCCTTGACACACTTCTTCCATAGCGCTTGGAGGGTGGAAGGGGGGCGGTAAAAAAAAAACCTGTGGGGTCCACCTTGCACGTGAGAAGATGAGAACGCACGATAATTCGGTCAAGTAGAAAAGGGCAACCCGTCCCCCCTTCTTCTCCTCTGTCAGATTCTCTTCTCGGCGACGGCGAGATAGAGCGAGAAAGTAGACAGAGAAAGAGAGGGAGAGAGGAGGAGGGCGCGAGGTTTGGGTTTTCCTTCTCCCGGGGAGACCGGCGAGCAGACCCACGAGCGCAGGAACCCCGCCGGCTCCGATCTCGGGTCGCCGCGCCGCCGCCACTCCTAACTCGGGAAAAGCGCAGCCTTCCCGACCTTCTTGCCGCCCTGTCTACTCGATCCCTGGCCGCTCTCCTGCGTCGTTTATTCTTTCTTTCCTCTTCCCGGGGTTGCTGTCCAGAATCCAGTCTGGTCCTTCGCCTTCCCTGGGGGATGCCGAGCGCCGCCCCCTGTGAGCCCCTGCCCGACCATGCGCGGCCTCTGATCGCACCCCGGAATTGAGAGTTTGAAACCTCAAGTCCTTCCCCGCTCCGAGTCCCCTCCCACCTCCCGAGCCGTCCGCCTGTAGCTGGTTCCTCGCGTTTTGTCCTCCTCTCCCAAGGTTCTTTCAGCATGGGCGACGTCCATGTCTGCCGTCCCCGGGCGACTGACCCGTTGGGCGGGGAGCCTTCCTTAGCGTTGGCGTCGCACCCCCCGAACCCCCGGCCCTCGGAGGTCAGCACGGAGAACTGGCGGCTGAGCGAGCGGGCGACCGAGAAGATAATTCGGCAGATTCAGCCCACCGGGACGGCCGATCGGAGGAGGAGGGAGGTCGTCGAATACGTCCGTGGGCTGATAAAAGCGGTCGCCGATGCCGAGGCGAGCCAAACGTTTCGCTTTTCTTTCACGTTTCATCTAAAATGACATGCACATTCTTCTCTTTTTCTGGTATTCTTTTTCAGTTTATAGTTCATGTTCTTATCGGGTATACTTTCTCTGCATGTCATGTTTTAGCTAATATATGCTCTTAAATCTTTTTATCTTGTCATTTTGCTTAAAATCACTAATTTCTTGGATCATACTTTGTGATACAGGATTCGACTAAGAAATCGTTTTTGCTAGAGCTCAGGCTCCTCCTTAGATCACCTTTCTTGATGTTTCGGTTGTGATTCGTGGTTTTTTTTCCTTCTTTGTTTGATATCTGAACACACTCAGAAGCTGGCCAGATGTTTCGTCAATACCGAGGCTTTTCACTGTCGGCGGTTTCTTTTATTAATGCACTTGGCTTACTTGCTTAAATGTATGCTGTTGCATTGCATTGATCTCCGAAAAAATATATGCTTGTGGTTTCTTCTAAACACGCTTTTCGAATATATTGCGTTTCTACTTGGTTTTACTAGATCGCATGTTCGGAAGCTTTTCTTTCATCCGCATTGGAATATTGGATAATGTCAATTATTAATCTTAGTCTGCCGAAGAACATCTCTGGTCATTTCATATGGCATGCATGTTAACATCAGATCATTTTTTTTCCAGGCCTTGGTTGCCATGGACATTTCTGGTTATTTGATGTCCCACACATGTTAAGATATATATATTTTTGTCAAAGCCTGTTTTATTTTTATTTTCCCGTACGTGTTGGCTTCTTTATTTTGCAGATTTATGTTTGTCAAGACTTTGATTTACGCCCCCTGCATGCTTTTATGCGCTACATAAAAAGTGATTATTAAGGTAGTCTTATCTGCTTTCATCATTAGTTGGCTCCATATGTCATCATTGTTTGTAGGAAACGCCAACTTTTTTTCTTTTTGTAGTTAAAAAAAAGAGACGGTTATGAAGCAAAGTTAAAATGAGCTTTCATACATTCAAGATCAATTTACAAAAAAAGAAATTTCCGAAAAAAAGAATCAAGGTTTTTTAAATAACCTTACAAGATCAAGTTTTTTAAAGAACAGATTTTCAAAGAAAGTTTTTGTTTACAAGAATGAAACCTGACCATGTTTTTTCGTTGTTTTTGTTTTTCATTTTATTTTGAGTTTTGAGTGGAATGGAGGATATTTCAACGTTTTAAATTCATGCTTGGAGGGAAAGATAACATTTTTCTGATATCGTTTTAACTTAACTTACATGTCAAATAATAAAGATGTGAGCGGCATCTTTTGAGGATTTAAAAGGGGAAGTGGAAGATTGAAAAGACCTTGCATGGAAACGATCCATGCCCCTAAACCCCAGTAGTTGGTAGTTGGTGTATGATCATGGGCTGTGGAGTATGTGTAATCCAGTGTTTCAAAATGCTTGCTTTGTTGCATTGCTGTTGAGATACATAGATTTGCCTATTTACTCCTATTTGTGGAAATTGATTGGCACTGAATTGTATTAGGTGAAATAAGATTTTACCATCTCAGACAAAGGGAGGCACCACATAATTCTATGCGCTCTCCTAATTCAGAATCCTCAATTAATTGGCAAGAAAGTTGGAGTTTATCCAGGGGTTCTTCTTGCATATTGTTTGCGGCAGCTATAGAGGTAGGCATGACATTTGTCGTAGAAGGCTCTATGAGTAAGGAAAGTGGTGATTTGTGCATCATGTCCAGAAGAGCATTCACTCTAATTAGACCATGTAAACAATAGTGAAGTTGGGCATGGTGGAATCATGGAAGGAAGATGTTGAAGGGCAGTGATCAAGCAAACATTTCCACAGAATATCCAGAGTATGGGGTATTGCCCTCTAAATATTCCTTTCTACATCTCTCTCTCTCTCTCTGACACACACGCCCCCCTCCCCCCCTACACACACACTTTTTCCCCATCTCTCCTCCATTAACCCTCTTCTTTTCTCTTTCCTTCTTTTTAATATTTGGATATTTTGGTGAACCATGGCCAAATGGGAAACCCTGATAATTAGGAGCAATTTCGAATGTTAGTTGACTTTTCAACTTTTAAGCCATGAGAAAGAAAGACAGGAATTTACAGAGGTTTCTATGATTTCTTATCAGCTTTGTGTTTCCCCCTCCATTAGTTACTGTGCTAGCTTCTAATATAGAGTGTATTCTAGTAGAAATGGATATTAATCAGTCAGGCCTGAGCAAGGCAGTCTGGTCCAGTTATTTTATTGCAAGCCCCAGTTTCTGGACCTGACAATGCAGGCTCAAGAACAGCGCATTGACAGACTTACAAGTTTATTCTATTCATAACCCAGCCTTTTTGTGTTTATATACATTTTCTCTCGAGAATATGAGGTTTCCTCCTTGTTCCTTGCTAAGGAACTGGTACTTGCCCTTCTAAAGGATGACACAGCAAACTGGAGCCAAGGTTTAAAAAGTCCTGGTTCAGGGACCAGAACAATACAACCTGATCCATATCCCTGGTGGTTATGGCCAAAACAGGCCAAATCTCACTACAAACCGGCCATCTGATCTGGTTCTGGTTCAAACTGACTAGTTTTTAGATCCATGACTAGGGCAGTGCCTCAATCCACTCTTATCTGCATGTTGTCCCCTTATGTTCATGAGGAGCATCCATGGTTTACAATCTTGTGGGAATCTCTCTAGATCTTGTGTGATCTCCTCTTTTCTGACTTGCTGACAATTGGAATGCCTGAAGCACCTACCTGAAAACATGCACATATCATGATTCATGTAACTTCATGCCTTTGAACCAACTGGATTGTGGGGCACGCTGTGATCACTTGGAGATGTCATGCAGCTGCTGTCAAGTGACTTTTTACCTTTGACCTGCTGCTATTGACTTGGCACATGCTACTGATGAAAGCCATGGAGGAGGAGGGGAGGGAATCTGCCAGCTACAGTCAACCTATCCACATGGCCTGCGAGCCAAAGTGGAGGACGAGCCCCCACTCGCCACCCCTGAAAATTTTGCACTTCCTCCTGCTTCCTTTGCTTTCAGTGGTCCTTATATATTTTACCACTGAGTGGCCATTCAACTTTTATCATATTCAATGGCTAAATGAATGACTTTATACTTTTTCACTACAAGGAACATGAACAATGATCTACGTTGTATCATCTCTCATCCATTCATTGAGTGGCAATTCAACATTTATTTCAAGTATGCTTTGAATGGTGAGGTTCAAATAGTGTATCCAATACATGAATTATTCATGTGTTAGATATGTGGTGAGATTGGGAATTTGAAAGATTGTTTGTTATGCCTATTGAATTTGATTTCAGATTTTTCCATTTGGTTCGGTGCCACTGAAGACTTACCTTCCTGATGGAGATATCGATCTGACTGCAATGGAAACACCAAGATCGGAGGATACTTTGGCAAGAGATGTCCTGGCTGTCCTCCAAGCTGAAGAGCAAAATGGGAATTCTGAGTTTGAAGTGAAGGATGTGCAGTACATTCATGCTGAGGTGTCATTATTGATTTCAATTCTTTAATGAGGCCTTAGTTGAATTTGCTTGAACCTGAATATAGTTTTCACCTTTTTGTGACCCCTCGTGCCAAAATTTCAGATCTTCATGTGCATCTGTATTTGTTGACACCTGATACCATTGATTGATTATGAAAAGATTGATATGTAGTATACTAGTATGTAGGTTTATCCTATATAATGTGTTAAACTATTGTATCATCGATTGATAGTTAGTAGGCCTGCTTGTGGTTGAGTATGCCATCTGCATTCCCCAGTTTGTGGTTGAGTGAAATTCATCTTGGATATCTTTTTTGTTGGGATTTACTGTGCTGTATGTAGCCTTGTCAAGCGTGAGATATTTCTTTTAGGATTTTTAAAGCCCCTATGATTTATCCCAGTTCCAAGTAAGTCTCTGTAATCTTCATTATAGCAAATACTCCTTGGAATGAATTCCTTTCTAACATAAGTCCGTGCTGTCAAGGGCCACACGGAAAATGCATCTTTTAACACACATTCCTTCTTTTAAAGTAAAAAGACCAAAGTGCCCTTAAAAATGCCCTGTTGCAGGGAGCAATGCCGGAGAGAAATACCCCACAATCTGGTTCTCTCTCTCTCTCTCCACCCTGCATCCGGTGTTTCTTCAATCTGTTAACTTTTATTCACGTAGAGAGATTTCTGCTTGCCTTTTTTCATTTCTGCCAGGCTCTATTTATGTTCATCTCATTTAATTTTGGAAATTTTTGCTAGGTGAGACTTGTTAAGTGCCTCGTTGATAACATTGTTGTAGACATTTCATTCCAGCAAATAGGTGGACTTTGTACGTTATGCTTTCTCGAGAAGGTAATGTTCAAAACCTTGTGATGATTTCAATATTTTACTAATTTATCTTCATATCTGCGTGTGGCAAAATTGTAATGATAATGTTTCTCTGCTATAGGTTGACAGAATGATAGGCAAAAATCACCTCTTTAAGCGTAGTATCATATTGATCAAAGCTTGGTGTTACTATGAAAGCCGGATTCTTGGTGCCCATCATGGCCTAATTTCAACTTATGCTTTGGAAACATTGGTGCTGTACATCTTCCATGTTTTCCACTCATCTTTGGATGGTCCTTTGGCGGTGAGTATTTTGGGAAATAAATCTTGAAGTCCTTGTTATTTGTTTGGTTGTTGTTTGTGAACGGCTGCTTTGAATTTTATATCCATCTCAAATCTGATCTGAGCAGATATATGTGTCTAGGTTCTCTATAGGTTTTTGGACTATTTCGGCACATTTAACTGGGAAAAGTATTGCGTAAGCTTGAATGGCCCTGTCTGTTTATCTTCTCTGCCCGAAATAGTGGGTAAGTAATGTTTTTTTTCCCTTACGAATCCTGTCTGGCCATATGACCTGCCCATTATTCTTTTTCGGAGCTCTAGACTTTTTTCTTTTCTTAATTTAAGCTGAGTCACCGGAGAATGATGGAGGTGATTTGCTGCTTTCGAAGGATTTTCTCAAAAGCTGCGAGAATGCATTTACATCTGTTTTTAAGTGGTCAGATAATAGCTCCACTTCCCGTTCATTTCATCAAAAGCATCTGAACATAATTGATCCTCTGAAGGCAAATAACAATCTTGGTCGTAGTGTGAGTAAAGGTACTGAAGGATGAGTATTTTGTGATTTTTGTGTCTGTTCTTTTTGAGTTCCTCCAATGCAACTTTCTCATGGATGGGTGCTTTGTAGGTAATTTTTATCGGATACGAAGTGCTTTTCAGTTTGGTGCTCGAAAGCTTGGGAGTATACTTACATTGCCCGGAGAAAGAATCACCGATGCAGTAATTGAGTTCTTCAAGAACGCATTGGAGAGACATGATAGCAGAGAAAGACCAGATGGTGGAGATGGTGTTTTTCCTGATAGCCTACCATCTATTTCTGGTGATTCTGTTCCTTATTTGTGGACATTCGGCACTGAGAAAGACATTGATAGTACCACTTCCCTACCTTCACCCATCGATTTTCATGGTAGGATGGTAACAGAACCTATGATACAGACAGAATTATACTCACAGACTTTGTGCAACCAGTTGGCTGAGAACTGTCTGCACAGATTTACCGATGCCCAATCTAATAGTCTAGCAGAAGGCAATGGCATTTTAGACATCCGTCGAGCTGGGGATGCAAAAGATATGAGCGAAGGCACAGATCCTAGAAACACAAGAAGTATATGTAAACCGTTGTCATCTAGAAATGAAGTTGGCAATTCAGCACCTCTTAAGATTCATCATGCGCCTCATCTTTTTTTCTGCAAGGAAAATGGAAATGTGTCTTGTTATGAGCCGGAGCCCAAGAAAATATTATCAGATGCTTTCCAGAGGAGAAGTATGTCAGTGAGCACTGACTACATCCCAGACGGTGAGGTAAGCAAGGACATGGCCACCAGCAACTGTTGCCCTGAGTCACCTGGCCCGTCAGACCTTACTGGAGACTATGACGCACACATGAAGAATCTTCTATTTGCCATGGGTTGTCTTGACAGGCAACCTTCGCCTCTATTTTACAACCAGCTGCATCAGGATCCTCTTTACCAGCTGAACATGTTCACCCACATGAATGCTAATGGAATGGTTCCGGGACCATTTCCTACTGGTAGCTATTACCCACTGGGTGCAACCTTCATCCCTGGTGCCTTTAGTCTGGAAGAATTGCCAAGAACACGGGGAACGGGCACCTACTTTCCAAATGCGGTATGTCTATTTTAAACTTTTGGCTGCAATGACTAGTAAGATATCTCGGGGAAAAAAAGATCCTTTGGGATAAGTAAAGCATGCAAGCAATCGGGGTTTGTGCATATCATGAGTTTTCTCTCATGATATTTCTTGTTCACTCAATTTTGTAGAACCACTGGTCATACTTGGAGAGGCGATCACCGGGGAGAGGGAGGAATCATGCTTCTGCGAGTCAGTCGTCCAGGTCTCGTAACAACGGTCGGGCCTCAACGACAGCGGATAAGGCCCTGGCAGACAAAGTAAGTCATGAGTCCACATCGCATGCTCAAGGCCATCATCCCAATGGGAATGTGCATTTGAGGCCTGGTCAATGGAGGCATACCAGGCTTCGTTCTCTTCATCTAGAGGGCTTCTCCAGGCCAATGGCTTGGCCTCCACACCTGATGATGGACTTGAATTTGGGACCTTTGGCTGTGTGAAGGTGGCCACTCCTCCATCAGAAACTCGAAGAAATCTGGACGCCCATGCTCCTCACGGCAAGACCTCTGGAACAACAGAGCTTCCATCAGCGGCACAGAATCTGGGGGTTAGCTCTACTGATGAAAGGTAAACGGTAGCATATGTTTCAGTCAGATGCTTCTCTCTTCGTAATATTCTCAACCAAGAAAAAAAAAAGACTGGCTGTATGTAAGACAGGTCTTGGATACAGTCGTAACTTCACCTTTGCTTTCCTTTTCACCTCCATATTGTCAGCTTTGAAGAAATTATCTTCATAATAATGAAGATATATTCATTCAGCATATTAGTGTAAAGGCTTGAGCTTTACTTTGAAGCCCTGTTCCAGGAAATACATGATCCTTACGTTAATTAATAAAATGTGCATAACTGTCCCTGCCTTGAGATCACATAGAACTTTCTTTTTCTTTTTTCAAATTGTGTTATGTCGTGCAGGCCAAGACGAACCTACCATCTAAAGAACGAAGACGATTTCCCTCCGCTGCGTGGTTTAGTCCATATGAATAGATAGAGAAAAGCGGTATAGAAGGGAGATGAGGTAACGACTACCTTGCTAACTAGCCCGAGCATTTTTGCCAGCAAGCTCTGCAGTAGGTGTATAAAAAAGTATTGCCCTTCAATTTGCCGCAGTGGAAATTTCTGTAAATTCTAATAATCTCTTCTTAACGGTTCCTTTTTTTAATTTTTAATTTTTATGTTTTAAAATAGATACTGCTTTCCATAGTTTTTCTCCTGAACATGAAGAGAGGAACCATGGCTTTTGTGCTTCCCTCCTCCTGGCCTCTAGAACCCCCACTTTCTTTGAGGGGCAGAGGAAAAATATAGGAAGAGAAAACGAAAGTAGACAACAGTAGGCATAGTTTGGAGTTAAAAAGGTATTTACATGTAAAATTTTGGTGGGGGAGCATATTTTGCTGGTGGGTTTCAATTAAATGAAAGTTGGTTTGGATTTACTTGAATTAATTTAGTTTTTTCAGACCCCACTTGATTGCATCACCATTTTGGTTTTAAAATCTCCTCTTTTTTACAGTGGGCTAGTGCAGCGCCGAAACGGGGGAAAATGAGCGTTAAACGAAATGTTCGGGGGAATGCCATCGTGGCATGTTTATCGTAAAAGAGGTCAATAGCTATAGCCGTCAAACTTCGGCTTTTTAATGTCTTCAAATGCGTGAACTAGATAGATGTAATCTTGTTAAAAAGGATGTCATTCGAATTATGTTATGATTATGTCTAGTAACTTGCAAGGTATTTTTGTTTACTTGGTAAAGAAAATTTGACCGTTAATTTTTTATGTTCGTGCATGTGCTATATAGGCATTGTGATTTTGATCTTTCCGTCGAGGGTGGACGAGAACGTACGTACCCCTAGTCTTTATCCCTGCCACTTGACTGCGCGCTGTCTCTCTTCCGTAGGGCTATCAACTGTCTCGGTGGGGTCACGACTCCACGGGGTTTAGGGTGGGCCATTGACGGGTCAATCATCTGGGCCGGCCCACTAAGCATATGGACCGGAAATGGCCGACAGCTGGCTAACTCTGGCCTGTGGTGATGGCAAGAACCCCTCTGGCAGCTGCGTCGGCGTGGCGGTGGGCGATCTCAAGTTGGGTCTAGAGGGGACTGGTTGGACCTAAATTTAGAATGTGGGCTTTTAGTGGGCCTTGGAGCAGTCCGACACGTTTGACAGTCGTAATCCCAACTGATTGAGGGAGAAGAAGAATAGATGCTTGCTGAAATGTAGACACTGCAGCAGTAATTAGCTGTTTCCATTGGGTTGATGTCACACGTATGTTTTCTTTTTCTCCCCCCCCCCCCCCTTAACAACTCACCATTGGTAGGGGACCCCGGTGGTTCAAATGATTAGGTCATTTCCTCATGGTAGGAGTGACCCGAGTTCGAAACATGGCCGGTCAATTGAGGCAAGGTAATATGGGTACATAGAAATTAGGGGTTGCTAAGTTCTGATCTTGGGGTTTATGAACACCACTTCTTGAACCTGACAAGTTACATGGTGTGGGATTTTTTTGGTACCAAAAAAAAAAACAACTCACCATTGGTCCATATGTTCACGAAAAGGGGAGGAGATCACACAGGTGACGATCTACAATTGTTTGTGTTGCTTTAATTACCATTAATTGTGTTGGATTTGTGCCCCTCTTAGAAGATGGGGAGGTTTTGACTTGAGTTGCACCATGACACTACATTCATTTGAGTCACTTATTACTACGAGACTCGTAGTGAATGGCCACTTATGCCTTATTTATTTACTTCATGATTTAGCGTCAAACGTAGAGGATTTCTGTGCCAGGTTGACCGTAGTGCATTCCATTCACTAGTAAACTCGTTTCTCTTTTGCTTAGGAGTTTGTTTGATCTTCTCATGCCCCAAAACAAAAAAATTAGACTGCAAAAAAAAAAAAAAAAAGGTGGCACAGTGTGGTGCAATGAATTGCACAAGGTGGATCAATGGACTTTCCGAAGGTACATTTAAAATTGCATTATTGTACTGAAGTCAGTGTAGATTCTATTTCCTTATCTTAAGTACTTAATATCCCTTGGCTATCTCCATTAATTTTTCAAGTCCTTTCTTTCTTTCTAATGTTCTCTAAGATCTTAGCATCAGCACTCTCATGCCTCTAGAAATCTCCTCTTGAAACACTTTTCATAATACATAATAATTTTGCCCTGAAATTCCTCTCTGATGTTCCATGCCTCACCTCCATTATGTGTTGTTACAGTAGTTGCTATGAGATCCTGATTAGGGTTGTGAATAGTTTGAGTTAAATCAAAAAATTGAACTGAACTAGCCGATTTGGGTTGATTCGGGTTGATTCGGTTTGGGAATCTCCTTAGTTCAATTCGATTTTTTATTGTGAAATTGATTGAACCGAATATATATTAAATATAATTATAAATATAATATTTCGCAACAGCCACCGTGACACAGATGGTTCTTGCTGAGTGCCTCTTGAGGCAAGTCGTGGGTTTGATACCCACATCTGTCATAAAAATCATCATTTTTTAGATTTCGGTTTGAACCCAATCGAACGATTTGATTCGGATCGATTTGGTCATGAGGTCGGTTCAGTTTCGGTTCGTCCAAAAAATAAATTGAATCGGACCGAACCAACTCATGCACAACCCTAATTCTGATGCCCTCATCATGTTTAACCCAATGTCAGTATAACAAATGAGTGGCCAAATAAGATAATAGAGAGAGAGAGCAAAAGACATAGCTACCACCTCATTAGAGACTTTTTGATGTACTAATAGTGAGAGTAAAACAACATGAATCAATGAGATAACCAAAATTCCATAACATTAAGGAAAGTTAGTTCTTTTAAAGAACAAACATGTTAAAAACACTCGTATATCCATGTGGGCTTCCGACCCATTTGACATTTAAGGTAAATAATTATCATCAATAAAACCCTAAATACCATTATTATTATTATATTGAAATGAATACTCAAAATGTTTGATATTTCATCCCTTGACGTTAACTCCCTTAACCAAATATCTCATCTTGGAATTTGATTAAGTTGCCCAAGCATACTCGCGCCACATTCAAGTGGCTCATGACTCCTCGTTGGCCTCACATCATTAACCATAAGTGGGATCTAATTTAATCATCCCATTCACCATATAATTATTCGCATGAATCTTGAAACCCATGAGGACCACCTAACCCTAAACTTTTCCTTTCTTAGGCCACCTTAGATGACGTCAGCCTCTCGGAGTTCCACCAAGCAAGGTGCATGACTTGTTATATGGAGGTTAGCTGATAAGGCCGGCCAAACTTTATCAGCTCACTTTACAGACAAAGATGTCCAATTTTTGACCACACCAAAACCTCCTATTCGGCTATTCCAATTCCAAGTCACTAAAATTGAGGGCAGGTGGTTTTAATAGCTCAAGTTGAAGGAAAGGAGGTCAACAATGAAATCCGCGTTGGATTGGGTGGAGTGGAGCCACGAAATTATCAAGTTGACTCTTCCAATAGGCCAACCTTAAGAAATCATATACGATATAGCTTGAAAATATAAATTCACCTGTAACATATAAAATGAATAAAATTTATTACAGTACTTAAAAAACTGCACTTGTACTACTTTGACATTTTTATTGACGAATGCACTAGAAATATATATTGTACCCATCTAATAAAAAATATATAGAAGAGTATGATAAAATGTAATTCTCAGTATAGTAATTTTTTCTCATACAAAAATAGGATTAATGCTATATAATGTCATGTCTAAAAGGATTACAGATGAAAATTTTCAAGATTTGGGGTACTCTTGTGGAACTTAGCTGTAGTGTGACATGCCCTACCGGGCATGGCTTCGTCGCATTGCTCAAGTACATGGATTTGATATGAAGTAATTAGAACTTAGTTAGGTACATCTCCACTAGTTGATGGAGTCCTCAAAGCAATCGCAATCACGTTAAAGGGCCCAACTCTGCAATACACATCTAACGTTGCAGGGAACGTCTAAAATAATGTCGTTGTCACAAGTTGCTACTTGTTGCAATTTATAAAGAGACTTTCGTCTTTATCTCTGTCGAAACGCAGCTTGAACAAGTAGAGGCAAGAACCATGCATGAACGGTAAATTAACACCAAGAAGCAACGGAGCTAGGCATATAAGAAACTCCTCGAAAAGATCTGTCTCAAGAGTCAAGACAAGTACTAATTCGATCCCTTTCAAAATCTTGTTCCTTTGATCTCATTCATTTCTATTGCTCAAAAGCCATACATGTTGAATTAGTCACGTCAAGGTAACAACTAACAAATACAAAAACCAAGATATAAACAAAAATCAGAAGAAGAAAAAGAGGCTATACTCTATATATGAACTATGATCTATGCGATATGTTTATATATATATAATATGTATAGATATTGTACGTTAAAGAATCATGAGGTGAAAGGATGAGACGACGAGAAGAAGAACGACTCTGAAACAGGGAGTTTTCTTCACGTCCTGTTGTCGTTGATCCCCGTACTGGGCGCCGACGGTGGGGTAATCCCCCTAGGGAGAAGGTTCAGCAGCAGAGGGCCGTACAACTCCCCCAGCTTCTCCCCCTTCATGGCTGCGCCGACGCCGGTGGGCGGCCGCTCCGCCCTCATCGCGGGCGGGCCCATGTCGCAGCCGTTGTCGCGGGTGTGGGCGAGCTCGTCGGACCGGCCGAGAGCTTCCTTCGGGAGGGCCACGCCCGCCGCTGGCATGGTGGCGGAGGAGAGGTCAACCGCGCGGAGACCCACCACCTGGCGGGCTTCGGCGCCTATGGGAGACGTGGATGAGAGGAGGAGGAGGAGGGAGAAGGGGAGGAGGAGGAGGGCCGCGGCGGAGGCGTGCTGGAGCTTCTTCCCCATGGAGTACTGGTGGTGTAAGAGGAGGAAGTTGGTCTGAGAAGGCAGTTGCCCCGGGGGGGGGGGGGTGTTTAATTAGGGAGCTGGGTGGAGGTGAGAAGAGGGGGAGTGATGGTGGTCCAATTTATGATGGAAGAAATGAGAGACGTCTGATCTTGGAGGGGGAGTTGATAAAGAGACTTCTTTGAGTTTTCCAAGCTTGACTTTTTGTCTATCTTCACCTACCTCTATTGACTTTTCAATATATATATATATATATATATATATATATATATATTATAGTGTGGAGTTCATGAGACAAATTAAGATTTCAAGGTTTGGATGTGAGAAGACGAGACAAATGGTGCGAGTTTGGCAAAATAATTAGTTATTGGGTATTGTTTTGAATGTGGTATATATATATGTGGGTCATCATCAACGTCATCGATCTCTATGTTGACGTGCATCCAATATGAATGCTCTTAGGATCTTCGTCATGTCTTCAAACTATCAATGGCAAAAGATTTTAAGCTTTTTTTTCCCCCCGGCCCTCCTTCCGTATGATCAACGCCCAAGACTAAACCCTATTATTAAACGCTACCTTCGTCTTGCGTACGTCTTTCCACATGCAGCTCTCCTTCCCTTACATCTCGATCTTGTCATTAAATTAAAGGTGCTGCTGGGCTAAAGACTTTCTTTAGGGATTTCCCTACATTTGCGTATGTTGCAATCCAGAGCTATAAATTGTACGTTTTTAAACCTAGAAATTCTTACAAACATTGGGCATGCTCGAACACATGTCTGAGATGCAGAGTTACTTTACAATTTAAAATTTAATCAAATTGAGGCCACTGAGACGCTTGAAAGCAAGAAGATTATGCACAATCATCTGATTCAAGTTCCCAAAAATACGTCAGTGTAGTATTTATTGACACCTCACTTTGGTTGGCAGAAAGAAACGAGGCTATATATATATATATATATTTATATTTTATTATTTATTTATTAAGCTGGTCCGGTGACTAAGATGGGTGCGCGTTTACAATTTTTTTTGAAACCACCACAAAGGAGATAGCATCGGCAGATTGTTGACCGATACTACAACATGAGAGGGGGAGCAAATTCTTATATATATATATATATATATATATATATATATATATATATATTATATATCACGCATACTGCATTGTATTGAGATGTGGTAGGCCTTTCTTTTCATGATATTTTCGTTAATGCATATCCATAAATTAACAGGGAGTTTGCTCATATTCCCCTCTAATTAGAATGACTGCAATTATGGCCTAACCTTCATAAATTGTCAAAACTATCTGTCGAGATGACAAAACTGTCCACTAATCAAGTGTTTTTTATTTAAAAAGGGATTTGACAGGATGACTGGAGTGTAAGGGCACTTTCAGCTTCCTACATTTCTCAATAGCTTTAGATGCATGGCATTCTCTTAGAATATTCTAAGTCAGTTGTACCCACAGATCTCTCTCTCTCTCTCTCTCTCTCTCTCTCTCTCTCTCCGCCCCCGCGTTATTTCCATGTGAGTCATGTACTCATGTTCACTTAAATTCAGATATAATATTATGAGAAATATTTATTATATATAAACTTGTAACAGGAATGACATAGATTGTAAGAAAGTAGCATATATATATATGTTGACTAAGAATACACTGAGTGTTTCTCTCTCTTTTCTATTCAATAGAATTTTTTTTTTTTTGGCAACCCACGATCAATATTATTGCAAGATTAATTTTGTAACAAATATTTCTCAAATATCATGCCTGAGGATTCAAGTTCACGTCTTTATTCCATTGGATCATATTAGAATTAAAGTCCACTGCCCTAATCCTGATTCTAATCAGCATGGAGTATTTCTTTATTGTAAACATGGACGCCAAGCTCTTCACGCATGTGTGGTACGGAGACATCCTAATCTTCTTCCAAAGTGTGGACTTCTTTGTAACTTGCTGTGGAGGAAATAAATGTATTATACCTTGTTTATTTATT
This sequence comes from Colocasia esculenta, assembly GCA_014218235.1. Lineage (NCBI taxonomy): Eukaryota > Viridiplantae > Streptophyta > Magnoliopsida > Alismatales > Araceae > Colocasia > Colocasia esculenta. The sequence goes on along the minus strand of CM024762.1, from coordinate 144,785,572 downwards.
CCCCATGACCACATATCCTATTTCTTCCTTCACTGACGTATAAAAGGATCCCATCTTAATTTTGACTTGTCCAATGTTGCTCATCGAATCTTCTCCTTGTTTATATATATTACAAAGCCCTCGATTTCAGAAGAAGAAAGTCCTCCGCTTTGGTGCAGCTTTTCCCACGCACGGCATGAAGTCGAGAAACTTTTCCAGCTGCAATGTGCAAGAGGGATGAAATCACATGAGAAAATTTCCGTGATAGAAAAAGAAGAAGAGAAGAAGAAGCAGCAATGGGATGGGTCCTTCAACCATCTCATCATGCCGACGCAGTTGGATTGGTGTGTGCTTGGGATAACAGACCAGGATTTTAATAGGGCTTTTAATTTCTTGGGTGCCCGCAAAATTGGGTAAAAATTTATTCTAGATTTGTACTTATATGTGTACCTTAATTTTTCAAATGATTTAATTGCCATGGATGCCATTCTCGCTACTTCCGATTAGAAAACCATCAAAATCTCTTAATATAAAGAGTGATGCGCAGAAGAAAACAGAATAGTTTATGGATATTCTGATAAGAGTTTACCACAAAAGCTCTCATGACAAATAATTCACATGAGGAAGGTATACATATTGCAAAGGCAAACTTTTATACCATTTTTACTTTTAGAGTCATGTTTTATGCCAAAAAAATCATCATTTTTAATAAGCTAGCTCTCTGGACCTTTTTAGCTAGCTGCAGTGTGTTGTAGTTGGAGGTAGGGAATTAATACCGATGTGGGGAATTAAGTTGCTCGGATCAGATCACCTGGTCGCCTTCCTGAGGTGAGACATGTATATAATTTTGATCTCTTCACTCGAATGAGAGGTCTCAATGCACACAAGTCTTCGACATCCAGAGTTAGAGAGTTGAGAACGACTTTGTATCTGGTCCAATTAATAATCGCACCCCTTGTGCAAAGACTCACAAGGGAGCGGACCCCTACACTCACAAACTAACAAGTGGAAGGGTTTTCCTCGCACTTATAGCGTCACTTGTTCGAGAGGAAGAGGCCTGTGCCGGCTGCCCAGCAGATCGATTTGTCGGCAAGATTCCTCAAGCTGTTCGAACTCAATAATAACAAGGACTTCTTCCATAAAGAATAAGAGCATTAGGGAAGAAGTTGGGAGAGGAGCACAAGAAGGGGTTGGGTCTTAAAAGTGGCAGGCATCTTTTAAGTGAGCCGACCGTTTGAGCTAGCTATATTATACAAGGTTCAGCTCAGATTTTTCTTACAAGGAAAACTCTTAATTAGTGACATGTTCTTGAGTACTGGTTGCAAAATCATGGTCAAGCTCAGTGGGCATATATCTACATCTTCGTCCACACATGAGTTTGCGAAATGTTGCTCAAAGTTAGTCAGACGCATGGAACCTGAGACATGTAGAAGCGGGTACGTACGTGGGGGAATTAATCGAGTCACTGAATAGTAGATCATCATCTTAACTATTGTGAAAATTTATGGATCCCCCATAGTTAGAGAAAAAGTATATATTTTATTGAAGCTAGCTAGTGACGTCTGGCTGATGTAAGCTTCAACAGATTAGAATCCATTAAACTGCTAATTTGTTGATGATGATGTCGAAATTAATCCCTTAATTTCATCAACAACTGCTAATTTTATACTGTATCCCTTTCATCTATAGCTGCTAATTTCCTCCTTAAGTTTGTCATACTCTTCTAAGGTGTGTTTTATTACTTTATTTTTTTGTTATTCAAGAGAAAAACTCAGTGTCCATGGCAGGCCACACACAGTAGAGTTATTCATCTCCACATGAAAAAGACAAGAAAACGCTGAGGGTATCGAGTAGTATATATAGACCTTGACCTTGGAAAGTGAAGTGGAATTGCAAAGCACTGACCATGTGGCCGACTCCACAAGAAACCATGTCTCTGACTTCTCCTTGTTTTATTCCGGAGAGCCCTTTAGATTATGACTGATCTAGAGATCGATGTTTGATGCGGACATATACGAAGACGTCAATAAATATATCCATGCTCAACGCGGTTTGCAGTCTTCTACCAAAGGGTGTGGACTATTGTATGCATGCTGTGTGATCGATCACTTCTTTCCTCTACCTTTCTGTCGTGTACAGAGCACACCAATTAAGCTTCTTCGTACTGCCGACCATGCCTCTTTTCTCCTCCTTTCACAACCTCTCCCTCTCTCTAGAAGAAGTCTCCAGGCTCGAGTAATTGAGTTCCAAGTTGCCGGCATCCCACGGCAAGGACTAGTTTTCTTTCAAGAGAGTACTGTTTTACATGTTATTTGATCTGATCTGAAATGTTGTGAAAGATTGTAGAACACCATGTTCATGTAACATTTTCTTTTTCTGCATGTTGTCACCGAATATCGAACCCCGTCAATCATGAATCCCCCCCACTCGAGGTGTCCATTCATAGACGGACCCAGAAAATTTTTCAGTGGAGTCACTCTCTTTAAAAATTTTTTCAATCAAATCAATTTAATGAAAATTTTAGACCTGTAAATAGAGTTTTAAAAATCCAGTGAGGTCACATGACCCACTGGTTCTACTTTAGATCCGTCTATGTGTCCAGTCCATCCCACCTTCGACGTGAAATACGTATGTTCCACATTGTTCTGCGACAATCATATATATCATCAAGTACAGTGGTGGACTTAGAATTTTCGTTCAGTGAATGCACCTTTATATGTATTTTCTTGATCCAGTGAGATCAATAATGATAAAATTATATATCACTAATGAAAAATTTTCAATCTAATGAAATCACACAATCTCACAGCAAGGTGGCTCCGCCACTGACCAAGCAAATGGTGTTATCAGCAAAGTCGAAGCGGATTGCTAGCTGTAGGCCTCTATACCCGGGTCACTGTGGCTTACTCTTCCTTAATTCGAGGGTCAGCGAGTAGAATCCTCACCCACCATTTCCTTCCAAGTCTCTTTCAACCGAGAGAGAGAGAAGAAAAAGTTGATCAAGCCTTTTCTTCCCGGTTGTTTCCTTGGTGGAAACCTTCGCTGGCCTTCTCTCTCTATCGCTTTATCCAGCATATGCCTCCTCGGTCATCCTTGTCTACTGTTCCCTAAGTTGACTCCATGTTAGTACCCCACACATACGTCCATCGCTAGATTACATCTTCTGAGAGAGAGAGAGAGAGAGAGAGAGAGAGAGAGAGAGAGAGGAGAGAGAGAGAGAGAGAGAGAGAGAGAGAACTCAAGCATTTTCTTCCCGGTTGTTTCCTTGGTAGAAACCTTCGCTGGCCTTCTCTCTCTATTGCTTTATCCAGCATATACGTAACTCCTCGGTCTTCCTTGTTTGCTTTTCTCTAAGTCGACTCTCCATTTTGAGTACTCCACACGTATGCCCATACGCCAGATTCCATCTTCTCACAAGTCCATTTCTACTCATCTTCTTTGATAGATAAACGCAAAATTCTGTGTCCGTGGAGAAAAATATGCAAGTAGGGGTGGATTCATTTGGCCCATGTTACAATCACCATGTTCGATGATGAAGCCCACATATATAACCAATATGTCATGGACATGTACACAAAATTTCTCACTATACAAGACCACATATTCTTTGGACGTCCTCGAAACATTGGCTTAAACATATATAGATCGCGTGTGCATACTATTCTATCCATGCTATCTGGCTACGTACATCCATGTCTTCCTTGCTAATTTCAAGATTGGACTCGGTCGTGGTAGGTACATATTGCGATAACTTTCCATGCTTTTCCTCCGTCCGCGACGACCTGATCCCTCCCTTTCTGCCGTGTATAGACTGCCTTGGACTTGTCCAAATTAGTGCCGGCCATTGCTCCTTAATTTCTCTTCCCGGTTCAACCTCGCCCTTTCTGGAGAAGAAGACTTCTCTTCTGGGTTCCGATCGATGAGTTGCCAACTTCCCACGCCAAGGACTTTTCTTCGCAAGGGATGACTGCTTCTAGGGGGAGATCTAGATCGGTGATCTGATCTCTGTATGCATGCCATGCTTTTCTAGATCTCCATTGTTTATTCTTCAGATTGGATGCCAGCGAGATGACATTCGAGCATGATGATGTACCTATAGATAGATACCCTCAGAGTTTAAAAAATGTTGAAGTTTTTAAATATCATATCCGAGTTTGGCAACTTCTAGTGTCTTCTAATTGCTAGATTGGCCTATTCTTCGCTTCTTTAATATCGAAGCATCTTTTTTTCTCGGGTAAAGGTGAGTTTTCCCTGGACTAATTCAAAACCTTGAAACCCCAAACGAAACTTGTACATGTGTTGAATGGTGAGTTTAGCCCAAATTCAGTTTTGGGCTAGCTTAGATGGTTCTTGATGTTGGCCCTGTCTAAATGACATTTGGCCAAACAAAACTGTGTGTGTTGGATGGTGAGTTTGGCCCAAATTCAGTTTTGGGCTTGCATGGTTCTTGATGATGGCCCAGTCCAAATGACACAGTTGGGCTAAATTGGGCTCCAACTAAGGCCCACACAGCACTACTTTGTTTCCATTTTGGCAGCTTACATTGCATGGCTTGAGAATGCACATCCTCGGCATCAATCTCAGCTTGAGAATGCACAGCAATCTCAGCAAATATTATCTGACATCTTGTCATCTCGACAGGCGCCATGGCACCCTCCTATTGGTTGAACATATTTTTATGTACAGTATGTGACGTTATCAAGATACCATCACGAGGAATAGAAAATTGAGAACCTAAGGGAGACATGTCGGCATGGTTGGATAGGGGCATCCTTGATAGATCCCTGTTGGTGAACCCCATTAGGTTAAAAGCAGAAGTGGAAACCGATGGACAGGGATGAGAGGATGCCTACTGATATGAAATGCCTTGTCTTGCATGGACAGAAGCCAAGAACCTTGTCTTCTCTTTGCTCATATCCATTAAACAAATATAACCCTGTCTTCCAGTTGACATCTCTCTCTCTCTCTCTCTCTCATGGGAGATGCTGAGCCTAGTTCCAAGCAATGAGTTGTTCTTTGTTTTTTTTTTTTTTCCGGGTTTATAAGTTGAATTCAAGACCAGGCTGTAGCCACTAGGGGGAGCAAAATCATCTGAAAATTGGATTATGTGATCCAAACAAAGCATATTGTAGACATGGTGTGTAAAGACCATGGGATATGTACCTTAAAAGAGATCTGAATCTAGTATTACAACCTACTTGTCTGAAGACTAGGAGGGGTTCACACGCAATCTAAAGAGAGAAACTAGTAACAAAAGTAACTATAATACAAAATAATAAAAATGAAGTAGGGGATAAGTCTTATGAACTCACTGACTCACTAGATATCTCCCAATCTCACACTCGACCAAACAACAATAAACATAGTTTATATAAATAACAAAGTGCAGAGTAAACTATTACAGCAAAAGCTAGAAGGAACATAAGTGACGTTGACACACACATACGGCAATCAAGAAAGTGCCAAAAATATGCTACATCATTATCAACTAGTAAACCATGCTAGTTAGCTATCACAAAACTAGTAGTAAGATCCACCACAGTTACCATGTCAGGCTACCGACGCGACAACCAACATGGACAAAACTAGAGATACACAATACTGCACAAACCTAAGGCCACAAGAGATGGACAACTCAATGTCTCACGCATAGGGACCCAAATGAGTAAACTTGGGCAAGTTGACTTCCAGTCTTGCACATAACACACTCGCAACAGTGACAAATAGAGAAACCATTAGGCTCGCAGTCAGGGTGCTTACTAACATCTCAACTTCTGAATACTGGTCCACACCTATCCACCCTACTCTCAAGTGAGATTAGTGAGGACTCAACATAACAACCTATAACATGGCCAAGTTGCAACCTCACGTCTATCTATCTCTAATGGATTCTAGGGCCCACTAGAGCGAGACAAGTGAGAAGAACATAACTAGTTGGAGACTAAGACACAAAACGAACCCACACGGTGGCCACACCCCCAGCCATGAGTGTACTCAATAGACGATAACACGTTGTCCCTGACCATCTTTTCCTCTATTCAGACATAGGCTCAACAAAAGGAGGTCCAAGAAGATGGCTCTAGACCTTTTCCGTGCCACCAACACAAAGACCAAAACCAAACATTGCACCCAGTGTAGAGTGCTTACAACACCAGAATAACTAATTATAACTAGTGTGTCGCACCATGACATAAAGTAGCACCGACAACCACCAAACTCATGGTATACATTAAACTATAAGAAAGTTGATCCACAATACATTGCTTCGGAACGTAGTGACCGCAGAGACTAAAACTGCCACAAGCACGCGCCCTTGACACGAATGCATTCCCATTGTGTCCAAAACCACAACTGCATCCGTTCCTCGACAAACCAACCTCAAAGTTGCCTCACATGAACAAATAGAAGGCAGTGCACCAAAAGCTAAAATATCAAGCAACGTGCCATGTAAGACACGCCTAGACTCCACATTACGAACACCTTAGCTCAACATTAAGAGTGCAGTTATCCACCAACTGGTCACCAAACATCGACATGCAAAACAGAGAAACACCATGCCTAGCCATGCAAACTAACAAGATTGAGAGTCCAACTCTGATGATTGGATCTTAGATCCACATATAAATCCGAATGGAAGGCAAACTAGGCATCTAGGACCATAACAGACACCTGATTGAGAACACAGTTCTGTTATGTGTTGCATTCTAAATGCGGTTAGGGGTCGACCACTACCAGCCCAAAACAAGAAATTAGAACACAATTGCATCACCTATCATGTTCAAAACGCAACAACCACGTCGACTGTGACCATACCCTGAATGTGTCGTGTCGCACAACTAGGTTCAAGACACGGCCCCTGGGTCTAGGCAAGCCCACATCGGAATGGTCATTTTGGCTCAAAAATTGCCCAAAAAAGACTCCAAACGTGGAGAGGTAGAAGGGAAAATTGACCCACAAACCACAAACACCATGGAAACCTCTTTGATCGTGAACTAACTCAATAGGAACATCAAGAACACTTCTTACACATTTCACATGAAGTTTTCTTCCCCAAAACATAGTAAATCCCATGATCTCTCACAAGAACACCCACCACCATGGAGAATATCACGAGAAACTATAATTAGAAGGCAGTGGAATTGTCATAAAATGATGAAACAACTTATCGATGCTTTCACGAAGATTGACCACCACTTCCTCACAATCTCCACCTTACATTGTCGTCACCAACTTGATGTCGAGCGCTGTGCCATCGCTGTTGACTGGGGATAATTTTAAAATTTTGAAGATATCTTCACTCTATTCTCGATCTATCTCAATACTAAATATGACTTAAAAGTGTACACCGACTTATGTGGATGTAATATTTCAGACAAAGACTATGGTTTGAGCATCAAATCTCCTGAGAGTACGCTGTGATCTTCCAAAGTTTTCCATATCTCCAAAGTTGAGGATTTGAAATGGGCATATCCAGAAGCTGTGGCTGCCCTTCACTCAGACCAGAAGTATCTGAGGACCTACCTCATGTGACCCTTCTTGGCTTCACTTGATCCACCTGGCTTCCCAAAACCCTCACACTCACGGCTCACCTCACCCATTTGAACTTAAACCCTTTATTTTTTAAAATAGTACTACCTTTCAAATGTATGAGTTTTAATTAGTTCATGAAACTTGAAAAATTAGAATCAAAGAAAACCTGAAATTTCACTGGATGGTGGTGCATCACATCATCTTACAGCACACCAAGTTATCATCTTCAATGTGACTTGACTGTGTCAATAAGGAATACAGCTGAAAGCCCCAATCCAAGCAAAGGAATTAGACCAACTAATCTAATCAACAACTCAATACCTCCATAAAGAAGAAAGAGACGTCATACGGACCAACAAGGTTCTGCTCATGTATGATTCTTATAACTCACTGTGAACAAGAACATTTGGCAGCTTCTTCAGATTAGGAATCTGAGTTCTGAGGAAGGAACATCCGCTAATGGACACAAGAAGGTCACATCCATTTGTACCCTTCACCATGGGCTCAAATCTCGGAGGACCACGCATTCGGGGTGCTACGTGGAGAGGCCCATTTGACAGCTCAAGCGGCCGTGGTGGACGCACCAACCCGTGCCTGCCCTCGTGTGCGCGTGTGACCACAGGTCATTTGATAGGCCCAACCCAACCAACCCAAAGGCGGGCCGGGCTGGGCCCTGCAATTAAGGGCGATGGCTACTGCGTGGTGCCGCACGTACGCGTGCACGTGGGCGCGTGGGCCACGGCCCACGGGCGTGATGGAAGTGATGAAGAAAGATACTTGGCATGGCTCTGAACTCTGAAGGCCATCCTATGTACATAATGGTGAGAGGTAGTAACCACCTCCTATCGTTATCTTCAAATTGGGAGAGAAACGTATCCTTTATCTCATAATATGAAACCTCTTAGATATGTCGTAATACGAAAACTCTTTATCTTTGCAATTCCTTCCACTTTATTATTTAGCTTCACTTAGACTTTGTTTGGTATGTACATTGTTTTGTAAAAAAATGTTTTCATGAAAAATTTCATACAATAAGTTATTTAATATCTCTGAAAAATTAACTCATGAAAAAATTTTCTTAAAATTTATAAATTTTGACGTCTTTGATTTTATACAACGACTAGCGGCCATAGCTTAATGCCCAACCACTAGTTGCCGACGACTGATAGGGCTGTAAACCGATCCGAATATTATTTTAATTTGTATCCGATTAAGCATATCTGTATTCGTTTAAGAGATATTCGACAGAGCGAATTCGGATATAGATAATATTCGAATAATAAACGGAGCAGACGCGGAAACAAGAGATCTGCTCCGTTTAAGATCTGATCTGAAATTGAATTAATTCTGACCATTGGATCCTAGATCTAATGGTTTATATATAATATATAAATAATAACACTAAATTAAAAACCCTATCTCCCATTCCCTCAGCGCGGAGGGGATGGTGATGCTGCCTGCGGCCTCCCCTCCCTAGCAGCCCTGCCCTCTCCTCAGCGCCGCCCTGGCCCTCGCCCCCTGTCGATCACCCCACCCCTCGCCCCTGTCGCCCGCCGCGCCCCTCGCCTCTGCAGGCAGCCTCGCCCTCCCACCGGCTCAGCCCCTCGCCCCAGCGGACCTCCCCGCCCTCCCACCGGCGCCGCGCCTCCCCACGCCCGTCGCGCCCCTCACCTCTGCAGGCAGCCTCGCCCTCCCACCGGCTCAGCCCCTCGCCCTAGCGGACCTCCTCGCCCTTCCACCGGCCGCCCATCCCTCGCCCTTGCCGGCTGCTCCGCCCCTCGCCCATGCCAACAGCACCGCCCTCCCCTCAGCGCCGCCCTGGCCCTCACCCCCTGCCGACCGCCCCTCGCCCCTGTTGCCCGCCGCGCCCCTCGCCTCTGTAGACAGCCCCACCCTCCACCGCTCGCCGCGCCTCCCCTCGCCCTCCCACCGACGTCGTGCCTCCCCTTGCCGCCTCCGCCCCTCTGTCCACCCCCAGCGCCTTCCCCTCGCATCAGTCGCCACCGACCACAATTTAGATATTGTTTGAGAAATTTTTAATTTTTAAGATGTTTAAAAAAAAATTATAGATTTTTTAGATCACTTAATAATTTTATTATAATTTATGATTTTGAAGCGGATAATATCCGTATTCGCTCCGTATCCGAATATTTTTCGATTAAAATATCTGCTTCGTATCCGAATCTTAAACGAACTGAATACGGATAATCCGATTAACTAATCGGATCGGAAACGGAAAGGCCAGATCCGCTCCGTATCCGATCCATTTATAGCCCTAACGATTGATGTCCGACCTTCGGCAGCAACGCTTACAGCCTGCGATCGACAATCACATCAATATTCAATGGCTGCCAACATTTGACGCCTGACAACGACTGATAATCGACATCCAACACTCGACGAACGACATCAGTGATCTACGTCAGCCTCGAGATAATAGACATCAATTAAGATTTATCAAATGCCACTTAAACCTACAAATATTGTGTTTGAGTTTTTTTTAATATTTTAAAAAAAATATTTTTGGAAATTATGTTGCTGAAACACTAAAAAATCTTTTAAAGAAAGTTATTTATGTGGATATTAAATGAATAATTATATATTTTTTAAATTTTATGTAAAACTTAAATATATCAATTTTTCTCTTAAAAAAGATGAGACCAAAGTTTTGGTTTGTTTTCTACTAACATAGTCAATTATTGCCCATGTGACCAAGTCAGAGACTCAATTGTACGGGGTGGAGCCCCTTTGTTGTGGGGGGGGGGGGGTGCTTTTGACCGGGGCTTTGAACCCAACAGCGCCAGCTACCGTCTGACCGCAACATCAAAGTTGGGTGGGGACTCTCCCTCCGACGTACGGACTCCCCCAATCTTGATTTCCAAGATCCGGCAAATGATACATTTCTTAAAGTTATTAGTATCATATATTTTCTTTGCCGGCGATTGAGCCGTCTGCGCCGGGGCGTAGTGTGCCGGCCAGATTAGCCTGACCCATTTGACCATGCATGCAACAAAGAGGAAAATTAAGTAGATTGTTGACGGTGGGCTACAGGTTGCATTTGGTCCGGCAATTAGTGTTATACTTTTTTAACAATGGTCAAGATATCTAGCTAGCTGAAGGAAAAAAAAAGACATTATTTAAAACTCTTAACGGGCATAGAAATAAAGATTTTAACTGATACTAGTATGAGAGTTATTGTTGGGTCAGTTTGAAGGTCTTCAATCAAAACAGTCCACATGTAGGAAGGAAATTTTGAATGATCTAGGGGTTGTATTGGATGGAACAGTACCCCCACTAGATCGATCGAGTGGACCCCTTGTCATAAACCTATATATGTTTTGTTATATGTATGTACCTATGTATATATGTATGTGTATATATTAGTATATATTTAAACTAAACTTTCATTAGTTAGAAATGAAAAGCTCGTTTGGTACACCCTCTAATGGTTGCAAAGAGATTGTTTGTTGTTGGAAGTAATGACGGATCTAGCAATTTCATTTAATTTGGTCATTAATTTGTTTTTAAAAAACTTTATAATCAAATCAATTTAATAATTTTTTTTATCTTTATTAATAAAGTTTTAAAATTTTTAATAGGATCACGTGATCTCTCGCCGTCTCGCCGACTCTAATTTAGATCTTTGGGTGTCTGGATTATGGGGAGTTCATGAGGACGATCTATGGAAACAAAGCAGAAGCTGCTAGTGAACAGATTCTCATGTTCTTTCATGAATCAGCTCTTGCAATATTATGACTCCATGCATCCACGTGCATTCGTACACTCATTTGGACGACGGAGATGTGAGGGGTACGTGCAAATAAAGAGAGAGAGAGAGAGAGATCTAGAGAGAGAGAGAGAGAGGAATCATCAGCCCTGCCAATCATTCTTCACACAATCCAAGCAGAAGAAAACACAGCAAGATATGTTGGTAGAGCAAGATTTCTCATGCATGGCATGCCCCCATTACATTAATGGTGGCCACAGTACAAGTTTTATATGCGATTGCCTTTATTGAGGCATGCATGCATTTAGCTAGTACATCTTATGGGGGAGGGTGGCCGAGAATAGGTACTGTTCGGATACACTTCATTACAACATATCTTAATTTGTGAATTTTGTGGGTAGCTAAACGGTACCATGTCCTACACTGCAGGTTCTTAAACTCATCTGGTCCATACACATGTTTTCATACGAAAACAAATGGATCCAAGGGTTTCCTGAACAGTTTTCCCCTCCTCCTTCCCCCCCCCCCCCCCTCTTTTTGTCACTAATTGACCAAAACAATTGCTGCAACTTATATATATTGATTATTTTTATGGGAAGAACATAAATAGAAGCTGGGCATGACAACCATTTGTTTGTTTGATCTGATAGTTCTAATTAACTAGAGATAGTTATCTTAGGTTTTTCACATATTAGTTTTTATAAACTTAATTAATTATAGATTTATCTTTCAAATATATATAATTATTATGAATTATCATATTAATTTATCAAAACTTCTAAAATTTTGCAGAAATTTTTTTCTGCAAGAGATTATTATGTAAGATTTAAAGATTTTGAGAGATTAATTAATACGATAATGATGAATTAATCTGCATTTAACTAAATATATAGGGATTAATATACAAAATTTTTTACATTTTTTTGTCGTTAATATGTTTAGCCAATTAATCTGTTTGATCAAATGATATATACAACTATAAGAGCGAAATAAAATTAAGCATGACACAAATCGTGATATACATGATTTGTTTCTCCATAACCAGAGAAAGAGAGAGAGATCCCACAATCCTTTCCAGTGGAATACGACGTGTCGACAACACCTCCGGCGATGGACACTGGTCGGAGGGACCGTGGTGAAGAGGATGACTGAGACGGGCCGTGTAGTACCGGAGGGTCCTGGCTTCGTGCCGGACGACCGGTGTGCGGCGTGCAATCACGCCCACATGCCACTGGCTGGCACTGTTTTGGAAAGCAAAGAGGAAGGGTCGGCTCCTGTGTGAGGCACCTACCAACCTTCATTACACATTGCCGGAGGGGGACAGGCAGAAACATCTTGCATTCGCGAGCACTTCCTCGTCCATCTCCACCCAGAGAAAACGTTAATGGTCAGGAGAATGGTGGATACAACAATTCCGGTCATTGTAGAATTCCTATCTGATCTCTCTTTCCCATGCGAAAGCCTGTGTGCAGTGAGTCTTAATTACTGTCTTAATTACCTTGAATCGAAAGTAGATTTGAGATAGGTGTGGGGGTGTATATATTTTCACTGTGTTTGTTTATTTGAAATTTATTATTATTATTTTATTTATGTGCATAGACGTGCTAGTCATTACATGACAAAAGATATTTGTCTCCGTGAGTCGTAAAACTTTAGATCTCATGAGAGTGTGCGCTGGGTATCGGGTAGGATAAAAGACACGTCGTACTATAAATATTATGGTGTTAATTACTTCTCTCGAAGAGATAAAATTACTGATTAATCGTCAGAACAGATGACTTTATGGCTTAGAAGTAAACATGTAAAAGAACACTACAAACTTGAACTGAAATTGCAACAAAAGAAAGTGCTTATTTGACGGGAATCAATTGGTTATGATCATTAATGAATTTTGTCATTTACTTTGCCATTTTTTATTCATATTTTATTTATTATCTTTTTGTTATCATTATTCATGCTATTTATTCATTATTATTTTGTTGCTGCCACCATATTCCATGGATGTGTCTCAATTCATTTGTTTGTCTCTCATGCTTATAATTAAGTATCATGATTATCTCTTTTACTTGAGACAATCAAATTTGTTTGCATGGAGTGCTGCAAGTTTCATCTTCCGCTAATGGTGCATGGGTGTGACAAGCTCTGATAAATATCAAACATGCTGTCCAACATCATATTAGTGCTTAATTATGAAATGCACGAGGAGGAAACTTAGGCATCATAACATCAAAATGAGGAAGGAAGTATTTAAATCATTTGACTAATGAAAACTTGTTACTCTTTCATAGGCTGAAGACAGTTTAACGACACCTCCCTTTGACCACCATGTGTCGGAGTGGTGTCCATGAGTGTCTATCTATAGGTCTGAGATGCATGGTATTGGCGGGTCAATGGACACACAAGTGGCAACATACATATTTGTCCGTGGCACCAAGTTATTGGGACAAGTTTACCCGACAATCAAGTTGATTGAGACATACTTGGGAAATCCCCATGAGAGTCGAGAAAATATGTGCAATAGAATCCACTTTCACAATGGGCTGAAAAGCCACTAGCTCATTGAGTGGATAAGCTCACTAGATTGCTGTCCCTGAGACCCATCAGATTAATGTATTGGGAGATTTTACCGGATCATTGCTTCATTGGACTAAGGTGTAGGGGATCTCACTGGATTGAAACGCCGTCGGTTTAGAAACCGCATTGATTCAAAAATGCCACCGGATCAACATAGTCATTAGATAAAAAATCTCATCGGTTTAGGAACACCACCAGATCAACTTGCCACCAAGTCAGCAATATTACCAATTTAGAAACCACACCGACTTAGTAATGTCGCTAAATCAAACAGAGTCATCAGGTAAGAAACTACACCGATTCAGTAGTGCCGCCAGACCAAGTATGCGAGAGAAATTTAGTAACACCTCCTCTTAACTGACGAATTTGAGAGAGTCTGCGATACTCATCCATCATAATAGAGACAATATCAATATCAGGGTGAGTGATGAGAATAGAACCACCATATGGCATATGACACCAACTCTCAAGGCACGTCTACGAAGAAATCAATATACGCTGAGATCATCAGATGGGGCAAGGAAATATGAATGTATTTTGTATTGAAACATTATTTAATATCCTCCAAGTTGCATATATTCATGAATCGATGGCTGCAATGGAGCTTGTAGTTTACCAGGTCATATATGCCCCGGGAAAGGGAGATTGTTTAGGCAAAATATGGGTGGCTGAAGCTATCACAGGGATGATCCCACTGACTCATTTTAGACAATGACATCTTGATGGGAGCAAGCTCAAATCATAACCTATTTCTCACCCATGATGCTTAATACAGAAAGAAAAGGGGAGTAAATTCTAAGGGTGGAAAATCGATGCATTCATTACATCCAAGAAAATGAGAAAAGAGCAACTGTAACGCCCCAGAAATTTAAATGATAAGAAAATAACAATAAATAAAAATGATGAATAGAAATAAAATAAAGTCATGGTTAAACTCCTAAAGAAAGGAATCAACCATTTAAAATATATTGGACCGAGACAACTCTTATTGGGCTAAGGAACAAAACCCAATGTCATTTAACCCCAAAATTCGTGACCATAATTATGCAGAAATAGGAAAGGTAAATTAGGGCTAAAACAAAGGTAATTAGTCATTCATAGAAAGCAAATTCGTACCCAGCCATGTTAGGAGGTTTCCTAATAATCTTGCTACTCCAAATGGGAGGAGAATCCCCAAAACTTAGAAGGGGCCAAGCCAAAACCGCAACCCTCTTTCCTAATCTAAATGGGACTTGAAATTAACCCTAATCATATAAATAATCGCCATAAGACTAGTTGGGAAGGTTTACTATTGAGTTGGGGTCGTGTGGAGGCGAGCAAGGGAACCAAGAGAGGAGGAGAACGGCCAAGAACTAGAGCTTCTTCTCCAACTGTTCTCTGCTGCGACCTGTGCATTGATCGGTCTTAGAACTACACAAAGGTAGGTGTTCTCGAGCTTAATCTAAACTTTGCGCATTCCAATAGGAAGAGCATTGAGTCTAGTTTCATTTGCATGTATTTTCCCCAATTTTTATGAACCATGCGAGTTGTATTAAGCGTTTTCCAGGAGTCGTGCATGTGTAGGGCTTTTAGTGTCCTCCCTGTGTTTCACGCGAACCGAGACTAAATTGGGTCAAACCAAAACCATAGATCTCTTCTACTTGTTGTCCTCGACACTTTTTATGTTCAGAGTTTTATCTAAAGATCACTAGATGTCAAGTTATAAGTCTTTCATGAAGGATTGTAGCATTTTTTTGCATTTTCGGGCAAGATCCAAGAACGCGATGACTACAGACGTCGCGTTTCACCTTGCATGAACATGATGTACATGTACGTCGCGATTCACGTGAAGATGACCGAACACCCCATCACGATTTGATGTCTGACCAGTCAACACTGACACATGAAACTGTGCGCCGCTTGGGTTTCAACACCCTCAAAACACCACAGCACATGCCGTCGCGATTTGACCGTTTTCCCGCCCAAGTTTTTGGTCTATTTTTATATTCGGATTTTGAAGTCCACTTCTGAACGTGACATATCGAAGTGTCACGATTAAAGAGCCATCACGACATATCGGCATGTCACGTTATGAACGTGACAGATAGGACCGTCGCGTTTCTGAGGTAGTAATCGATCCGAGAATCAATTTGGTCGTATCGACTCTGTCTAAACGCGACCATTGGAACCGTCACGATTATGATCTGAATCGATTTGGTTGTATCGACTCTATCTAAACGCGACCGCTAGAACCGTCGTGATTATGTTCTGAATCGATTTGGTCGTATCGACATTGCCTAAATGCGACCGTTAGACCCGTCCCGATTTAGACATTTTACACAGAGTTATGTTTTGACTATGTACGATGCTGTGAATTGCGACGACTGAACTCGTCGCAATTTAAAGGCCAACCCGAGACTGTTTTATTGAGTTGTACAGTCAACCATATGCATGTCTTACTGTTGTATCATGTGAGAAAGTTAGTCAATGGCCTAAAAATGATCAACCAACATGAAAGTCATAAGAATATGAACATCTATTCTAAGTGTTCTAATTGATTGTTTGACTCCATCTACATGTGATTGATATGAGCTAAAATCTGCCTTGTCCATAATTGAAAAGTGATTATATGCTAAAAGTACAACAACCATGTGATAGATTGAATTGCATACATGTCATGCTTGATTGTTATAAGCTATCTGTCGTGTTTTATACCAATGGATTGTGGATTGAGACACGTTCTACACGACACTTTGCACATATAGGCAGCCCTTTCTTGGGGGATTGGAAACTCACGGCCGATCATTCCGTATCGACAGTCTAGTGACCTTTCTCTTAAAACCTTCGTAAATCTCCGTACTCCGTAGATTCCCTCATGGAGACCGAGTTGGTTGTACCAATGAAGTACCCGGAAGATAGAATGCAGTTCTCTTCTTATCATCTTCTCGTGAGAGTGATTTGACATTGAAACTAAGCCATTAAGTGTAAAGATTGAACTAATGTAATTAAGCTGTTATGCTGCCGAAATTTACTCAGGATCATGTCCATTTACCTTGTTCTCTATAATCCTTAACATGATCTTTAGTACATACTGTTCATTTATTGAAATTCGTATTGACCATAAATGAATGAATGGAATTACCAGAATTTATTGGAACTTCGGTTCACAACCATGCCTGTGCAAATAGGGCCCAGTCTGGTCCTGGGAGGAGCACCCAAAATACTTATAAATCGCGAGAGTATATGATCCATTGAGGTGTCTAGCAATCACCTAATTGAATGCAAGATTGCTCTGGGTAATTTCCAAATTGTTATTGAATGATTGATTGATTGACTGATTGGACTGTTATATGTGAATGACCAAATCTATTGTAAATGTCATCGTTATTGAATCCAATATGTCGTTGTCTACTGGAATTCTATGGAATTCAACTTGAGATATCCATTGAACAAGTTATTGAATATTGAATCTCTTCCATTGATAAATGATCGCACTGTCATCCATCTCATTGTTAATCGTTCAGTCCCACATGAGAATTATCATTGAATTTGTCTACTGAACCGTCCTACTATATGTTATAGCTTGGAATTGTCACTATCGTTATTGTCATGAGCATTGCATATTAGTATCTTACTTGTTAAATTGTTAATTCACGTAAAGCATACCCGCACTATGAGATGTAAATTCTACTGAGCGTTAGTGCGCTCACGCCTGTTTTCCTTAATATTTCAGGTGAAGAATATGAAGAGGTAGAACATGATGGGGCTGGGGAAGAGTTTCTCAAATGTACCCATCTAACTAGCAAGTCAGCCAAGATGATTGGAGTCAGAGAGTCTGTAATAGATAGATTCAATTCCTTTGATGTTATACATACTTGAAATACATTAATGGGCCCTATGTTTGGCTCTGACTATGTAAGGTTTTAATTTATTTTGATGTAAATGAAATAAAGAGTATTTGACTGACAATATTATTGTCTTAAATTTTTTGTTATACTTAGTTGATACTATGAATTACTCGACTGTGATATTCATACATGTATCGCTCACGCATCCCGATATTTATTTCCGCTGCTAAATGTCGGGCTGTGACAGCAACAAATATGTATCTAGTGCATCTCAACATTGCAAATGTGGTGGCTGCTTTCTGCCACCTAAGCCCACTACGGCCCATCGGGGCCCATCAACGCCTCCCTTTTTTGACGTGACCTCCTCGTATGGTCTCAAGCCTCCGCAAGGACCAGTTAAAAGGGCCTCACGTGCCCGTCACCCCTAACGAAGCATTGCCGAGCTCATTAGCGGTATGCTTCCGAATATGGGCGTTAATCCTATTGCGCAGGATAACTACGGACATTACCGAACAACACGTTCGATCCCCCCATGCGGGTCACTTACTCGGAAGGCATGTCCAGAAGGTGCCGAACAGGTCTCGTGGCCTACGTCACGGTTATAACCGTCGCGGGCCACGAACCTCACCATCAAGGGGATCGTTAACTGCCTGGCATCCCAACGGGCCCCTGGGCACATAACTCCTCCCGTTATGTGCGCCCGTCAAGGCGCCTTTTCAGGCACGATCTATTGGCATTACGCATGCCTGCCTCAGCATCCTCGCCTATAAAAGTACAGGTACAGGACCATGCACAAGTACGTTCTCTCACGCGAACACACCCTCATACTCAAAAACCCCCTGCCTTGCAAGCCTCATACTGACTTAGGCATCGGAGGGTTTTCCCCGGTCTTCACCGGGCCCCCTGATCCTTTTCTGGTGACTGCAGGATCTCTTGTCCGCTTCCGGCGACTGTCTCCCCTCTCACACAAGTGTGAGGCCTGATCCGCTCCGGCCCAACAAGGAAAAGGCCTCCACATTTTTGGCGCCGTCTGTGGGAATGACACAGCCATGGCTCGCGGACGATCCTCTTACCAGAACGTGGGGAGTAGGGCGACAAGATCTCGCCACTCACGAGCGAGTTCTCCCCACCGGTCTACTTCTGTCGACGTCAACGTCGCCTCCTCCGGCGCAAATCAAGACGTCCCTGCACCAACGATGGCTGCACCGGAAACAGCCTTGGAGATGGCTGAACTCCGGGGGCAGATGCAACAATTAACGAGTGTCTGCCTTGCCTTGCAGGCTTAACTGGCTGTACCACCAGCCCCGGCGGCTCCCCTGCCGCGAGAGCGGCAGGCGGAGTTGTCGCATCGGCGCTCTCGCGTCCTCTTGGCGCCTCAGGATCAGCAGGCGGACTCGCCGCGCCGGTCGCACAGAGCCCCGTCTGAGGAGCGGGCAGCGGAGCGCCGCGGGCGCTCGCCCCGTCACTCCGTTGCCTCCCCTCACCTGCCGCGATCGATTGTGGGAACCAACTCCCACGCGTCCGCCAGAGGGGGCTCCGCCAATTCAGAGCAGGAGCTCGCCATGCGCCTACGACGCGTCGTCGACTTGGAACGCCGCGTGGACGCGATGGTCCAGCGTGCGGAGGGGAAAGCTCCAGCGAATGATGACCTGAACTTCCGCTCCCCTTTCAGTAGGGAGATCCTGGAGGCTCGGTCTCTCCCAAGCTCCCTCTGCCCACCATCGCGCCCTACGACGGCACCACCGATCCTGCCAACCACATTCACGGCTTCGAGTCGCATATGGTGTTCCACGGAGCATCAGACGCAGCCAAGTGCAGGGCCTTCCCTGTGACCCTCAAGGAGACCGCTAGAGCCTGGTTCGAGACCCTCCCGGCAGGCTCCATCTCCTCCTTCGGCCAACTGAAGAAGTCCTTTCGGGACAACTTCCTTGGTGGAAGGTCACAGCCGCGAACGGTGGCTTCCCTCCTGGCCGTGCGCCAGAAGAAGGGCGAAGTGCTCTGGGACTTTGTAAAGAGGTTTCGAACAGAAGCGCTTCGCATTTCGCGCCTGGACGTCCCTCTAGCAACCAGTGCCCTGATTCAGGGCACTCGTGATGGTTTCTTCCAGAGGACCCTTGGCGTCCAGCAGCCCTCCACCCTTGCCGAGCTGCTCTCCATCGCACAACGCCATGCGACTTGTGAGGAGAGCCTAGCAGCAAGCAGAGCAGAGCAAGGGGAGCAGTCAGACAAGAAGAGGCCTTCCGACAATGGTTCCGACCGTGATCGGAAGAAAGGACGACGCAACGGCGACTCTCCGCGCCGTCCGCGCCCCTTCACCAACTACACGTCTCTTACAGTGGCACCCGAATAGATCCTGGCAGAGATCAGGAATGAAGCATATGTTCGGTGGCCACAGAGGATGCGTTCTGACCCCCGGAGGCGCGATCAAAATAAGTACTGTCACTTTCATCGCGACCACGGCCATGACACTTCCGAGTGCCGCCAGCTTAAGGATGAAATCGAAGACCTTATCAAGCGCGGCTACCTTGGACGGTTCGTGCCCCGGAATGAAGACCGCCCCAGACGCCGAGAACGGACTCCCGAGCAGCCGATCAACAATGAGCCCAACGGACAGGAGATCAATGTGATCGCGGGAGGCCTCGGCGCAGGCGGGGAAAGCACTCGAAGCCGACGCGACTACGCAAGGCGAGTGCACGTTGTGGATAGGCTACCGGCACCTCGATCGTCTCCATATCCCACCAGTCCTGCACGCGCACCGCCCGAGGAGGCTATAACCTTCTCGGACAAAGATCTTGTAGGGGTCACGACCCCACACACTGATGCGCTGGTCATTTCGGCCACCATCAATCATTGTAACGTGCGCCGGATTTTGGTGGATAATGGAAGTGCCCCCGATGTCTTGGCTTACGACTTCTTCGTTCTCATGGGCTTGAAAGCCGATCAGCTAACCCCCGTAAACTCGCCCATGTTCAGCTTTTCGGGAGTTTCGGTGCAGCCCATGGGAAGAGTCCGCCTCCCGATCACTTTAGGGATGGCTCCAAGGATCGTGACCAAGGTGGTTGATTTCTTGGTCATCAACAACATGCCTGGATACAACGCCATCCTCGGCAGAGGTCTGATTGGCCGCATCAAAGTAGTACCTTCGTCACTCCATCAGAAGATGAAGTTTCCGACCCCGAGCGGGGTCGGCGTAGTGCTCGGGTGTCAGCGCGAGTCTCGTCGGTGCTATGTCCTTCCTTTAAGGGACAAGCAACCACTCGCAGATCCAACCCCGCCTACAACCGATCAGCCCTCCACCAGCCGAGGATCGCCTACTGAAGACTTAATTCCTGTCCAGGTAGACGAAGACCCCGAACACGTCCTGTACATTGGCGCCTTGTTGGCAGAGGCCGAACAACAACGCTATAGGGCCTTTCTGCTTGCCAATTTGGACATATTCGCCTGGTCCGACGACGAACTTCCGGGAATTCCCCCAGAAGTAATGGTGCATCACCTCCGACTAGACCCCCGGGTCCCACCAGTTCAACAGAGGAGGCGACCTGTGAACCGAGAACGACAGACCGTGATTCAGGATCACGTTGTCAAAAGCCGAACTGTTGGGCTCCTTCGAGAAGCTCAATATCCAAGATGGATCTCTAATGTGGTCCTCGTACGCAAAGCCAACGGCAAATGGTGTGTGTGCGTTGACTACAAGGATCTCAATAAAGCGACGCCCAAGGATAATTTTCCCCTGCCCCGCATTAACCAGCTGGTGGATGCTACTTCCAGCCACGAGCTTCTCAGCTTCCTGGACGCCTACTCTGGTTACCACCAGATCAGTATGCACCCTCCGGATCAGGACGCCACGACGTTCGTCACAGACCTAGGCTTATATTGTTTTACCAGAATGCCTTTCGGTCTAAAGAACGCGGGCGCCACTTACCAGCGGCTGGTCAATAAGATGTTCGAGCAGCAGATCGGGCGCAATATGGAGGTTTACGTTGACGACATGTTGGTCAAGACGCTTCCAAGCGTTGACCACATCTCCGACCTCCAGGAAACTTTCGCAACTCTGCGGAAGTACAATATGAAGCTCAACCCTGCCAAGTGCGCGTTTGGTGTTCGTTCGGGTAAGTTCCTTGGTTTCCTCGTATCGAATAGAGGAATAGAGGCGAACCCGGAAAAAATCCAAGCTGTACTTGAGATGAGCAGTCCGAAGACGGTGCCCGACGTCCAATGTTTGACAGGGCGTCTCGCGGCGTTGAACCGGTTCATGTGCCGAGCAGCAGAAAGAAGTTTTAACTTCTTCAAGTTGCTCCGAGGCCCTAAAAGCACCTCGAAGCAAGGGGGGCAAGTACGGTGGACTGAAGAATGTGAGGTCGCCTTCACCGAACTGAAGGCGTATCTGGCAGCCCCCCCTATTCTCTCAAAGCATGTGCTCGGGGAACCTCTGTTCGTATACCTCTCGGTTACCGAACACTCCATCAGCGCGGTTTTGATCAGAGAAGAAGGAGCGGCGCAGCATCTAGTATATTACATCAGCAGGGTCCTCCAAGAAGCTGAAAGGAGGTACCCCCGAGCAGAAAAACTCGCTCTTGCTCTCGTCACGGTCGCCCGGAAGCTTAGGCCCTATTTTCAGGCCCATTCCGTCACGGTTCTAACCGATCAGCCGCTGAAATCCATCCTTCAGCGGCCGGAGGCTTCCAGCAGGCTTATCAAGTGGGCGATAGAGCTTGGTGAGTTCGACATTAGTTTCCGACCGAGGACGGCGGTCAAGGCGCAGGCGTTGGCAGACTTCGTTGCGGAATGTACTCTCCCTGCCGAGCAGGATCCACCGTTGGCGGATGAACCCCCATGGGAGCTCTACGTCGACGGATCCTCTTGCGTCACAGGGAGTGGAGCTGGCTTGGTCCTCACCTCCCCGGAGGGATTAGAGTTCCAATACGCCCTCCGTTTCCGCTTTTCAGCTTCCAACAACGTAGCCGAGTACGAAGCTTTGCTGTCCGGTATCCGCATGGCTAGGCACCTTGGAGCCCTTCGCCTTAGGGTCTTCAGCGACTCACAATTGGTCGCCAGCCAAGTGAACGGGCAGTGCGGAGCAAGAGAGCCCCGCATGGCGCAATACCTTCAACAGGTCAAGAGCCAAGCAGAGGGCCTCCTATACTTCGAGGTCATACACGTCCCACGGGAGCAGAACGCGCGAGCAGATGCACTTACCAAACTGGCATCTTCAGGTGACATCGCCCCTTCTCGCTCCGTATTTATAGAAGAGCTCGCCTCGCCGAGCACAGAAGTAGACGTCGCAGCCATAGAGACAGGCCCATCAACTCCGAGCTGGATGGACCCTCTCTTGGCATACCTACTTCGAGGTGAGCTTCCGCCTGAACAGAGCGAGGCTCGGAAAACCAGGATGCATTCTCAGCATTTCGCCCTCGTAGAAGACAAGCTATACTGACGGTCCCTTTTAAGACCTCTTCTACGGTGCCTCAACCCTGAGGAGGCCCTGGCGGCCACCGAAGAGGTCCATGAGGGGCTGTGCGGAAGCCACCTGGGGGGCAGAACGCTGGCACGCAGCATCATCCGAGCAGGGTTCTGGTGTCCTTCTCTTCAGAAGGATTGCATGTCCTTTGTCAGGAAATGCCCAGAATGCCAAAAAGTTCGGACAGCTCATCAAGCAACCTGCCGAACAGCTTCATAGCCTGTTCAAACCGTGCCCTTTCGCCAGATGGGGCATTGACATCTTGGGTCCCTTCCCAGAGGCCCAAGGTCGGAAGAAGTTTCTATTCGTAGCTATCGACTACTTCACCAAGTGGATCGAAGCCGAACCTGTTGCCACGATCACCGAACAAGCCGCGTGGAAGTTCGTCTGGAAGAACCTCCTCTGCAGGTTTGGCATTCCAAGAGTGATCACTTCCGACAACGGGAAGCAGTTCGACAGCACCTTCTTCAAACAGAAATGTGCTGAGCTCGGAATCTATAACCACTTCACCTCCGTAGCGCATCCCCAGGCAAACGGCTTGGTAGCAAATGCCAACCGAACACTGCTGCATGGAATCCGCATGAGAGTAGAGGCCGCAGGAGGGTCATGGATTGATGAGCTCCCTAACGTCTTGTGGTGCCACCGAACAACGGCTCGAGTAGCTACAGGGGAAACACCCTTCCACTTGGCCTACGGCTCAGAAGCTGTTGTGCCTCTGGAAGTAGCCCTTCCCACCATCCGAACAACCCACTTCGATGAATCCGCCAATAACCGTGCTCTTCGGGAAAACTTGGACATGCTTGGCGAACGACAAAACGACGCCAGCATTCGCCTCGTTTCTTATCAGCAACGGCTCGCACAATATTACAATGCGCGAGTTCGGGAAAGGCGGTTCAACGTGGGAGATTTGGTTTTGCGCCGCTGCTCGGCTTTAGATCCTCGAAGAGCAGTTGGCAAACTTGCCATCAAATGGGAAGGACCTTATTAGGTCACCCATGTTCTCGGGAAAGGTTCGTATAAGCTAACTACCCCTAGTGGCGAAGCCATACCCAGGACTTGGCATGTCTCTAATCTCAAGGCTTATCATTTATAAAAGCCTTTGTTCAGCATCCTACTCCTCTTCTCCCCGTTCCTGTTGTTTCAAAAGCGTTTAGCATACACCCCTGGTCGTTACCCCTTTTGCGGTTCCCAATGATCTGCGCTGTACATGCAACGCTTACAAAACTAGTGGATTTTCATCCGAGCAGAACTATATAAAAAGGAGGAAGATGGAAAAAGTGAAGCTACAGACAAACCCCCGAAGCAGAAATGTTCATTTATAAAACTTTTCGCTTACAGATGGGCCTCTTCGGCCAATTCACAAAAGATGACGAAAAGGTCGGAAGGCATCAGATTACAATCAAGAGGCTTGTTTGGAAGGGCCGGCGCTATCATCAACAGGAGGCATTCGCCCTGACTGGAACTGGGCGAATCGCACCCCGTCCAAGCGCGCGTCGTTCGTACGACGCCGGCACTCCCTTACGGCAGCCTCAAAAGCTTCCCGAGCCCGCTCGGTGGTCACCCGACTTCGGCCGAAGTCCTCTCCGGCCTCAAGGCCGATCTTGTAGCAGCGCGCCCCGTACTGCTCCAAATCAGCCTTGAAGTCTTCTCCAGCCTTGTACTCGGCAACACCCTGGGCCTTGGCGTCAGCAAGCACTTTGGCAAGAGCCTCCTTCTCTGCTCGAGCTATGGCCAAATCGAGCTCAGAGGTCCGAAGAGCAGTCTTGAGGCTTCCCACCTCAACCTGCAGCTCGGCCTCTCGAACTCTGTGATGTTCCATCATCTCCTGGCAAAAAGCTTCTTGCGCCTCCCAAAGCGGCTGGTGACGTTGAGCTCGGTGCGCAAGTCTATGTAGCACCTCCAAGGACTTGGATACTCCATGCATGAGCGCCTCCAAGTCCACCTCTTCGTCGCCATCGGACCGGGCCTCGGGACGGTAGCCCCCACTGGAGATCTCCGGGGTCTGCTCGGAGAGGACCTGCTGACCCCGCTCCAGAATCTCAAGCTGAGAGGCGCTGGAGCAAGGAGATAGCTCCCTTGATTCAGCACCCTCTAAATTCTCTAAGGCGGCTGCCAGTGCTTCCTTCGAGGGCAGCTCGTGCAAACCCTTCTTCAACACCTCGATTAGGGGCTTGCGGTCATCCCCAGAGCTTTCGCCTCCAACAGCAGCGGTGGAAGATGGAACTCCTTCAACGACTGGGGCGACAACAACAGCACTTGATGAGACCACCAACCGATGTGCTTCGGTGGCCTCCTGCCTCATCGCTGGTCGCTCCTCCCCACCAGCTTCATTGGCAAGCGCCTGAGTGCCTCCCTCCCCGGAGTGGACTGCACCCTCGCCGACTACATCCTTCTCAGTGATTGCGTTGGCTGCGCCCTCGCCGACTACAATACTCTCAGTGATCACTTCGGTTGCACTCTCGCCGACTACACAGCCTATAGTGACCACTGAGGTAGGGGGCATGGGGGGCAGGATTTCTCCACTTCCCTGTGGAATATCCCCCCTCGGAAGAACTGCCTCGCCAGCACCAGACTCCGATGTCGTCACGGGAGTGGAAGTATTGACCTCTTCCACTCCTCTCCCTGAGTCCGCGGCGACTGCCCTGTCCTCGGCGCCAGATTTCACGCCCTCGTGCGACGCGCCATCCTGCTCGGTGCTTCCCTGATCGACACCTTCGCCGGGCAGGACTCCTTGGGTCTCGTGCACTGGCGACTTCGCCCGCCCTCTAGAGCGGTCCGATTCATCACTGACCATGATCAGACCCAGCTCGGTAGACATCTTCATGACCGCCTCCGAACGGTCCACAATCGAAGCCACGGACGCCCTCCGCTCAGGCGTCCTCACAACTTGGCGAGTTCTTCACGCCAGCAGAGGCTCAAGATCCTCCTCTTCCTCCTCTGCTTCTTCGGCGTCCTCTACGAGGCGCGGCATTGCCTTAGCCGCCCTCTTCTCCCTCTTGCGAGCTCGGCGCTCGTCGGACACCTCCTCTTCGGAGGTATGACCTTCGGCTCGCGACTCCATCTGGGCCGCCTTGCGCTTCTCTTTTCTCTTCGGTTGGGGGAGAGAAGCCGCCTCTGCGATCACCGCCTTCTCAGATGCCTTTTTCATGGCACCTTCTCCTGTCGCGGTCTTTGCCTTCTTGGTGGGCCCCATCCGAGGCGGCCTCACCTCTGAAGACACCGCCCCGGACTCCTTTACGGGGGCGTCCTCGTCTAGCCTTATCAAGTGAAGGCTGACAGGGATCGTTTCGGCGTATTTCGCCATTTCCTTCTGGCCCCGACCAGCAGCTACCTCTTCGTCATCTGGAAGAAACAGAAGAAGAATCAGAACCCATGCATGTGGGAAAATGAAACAAGCAGCAGAAGGCTTACCCCAGGCGCGACTGAGCTTATACTTCACAAGCTTGTATTCGGTCAGGTACCCCTCAGCGTGGTTGACCCCGACCGTGTTCAGCGATTGGGAGGCCGCAGCTTCCCCTTGAATCAAAAAGGGGGCCATGTCCGCCTTCCTCAGTAGCTCCACCAACCTCACAGGGAAGTCCCACTCTGGGACGTTCGCTCCTTTTCTTCGCCCCACAAAGAAAAGACGCCCTGTCCACCCCTTGTTGTTGGACAGGCGGGGCAAAAAGTTGATCCGCATCCGGTTTGTACGGTGCTTCATGTACACGATCCCCATCCCGGACTGCGGAGAGCAAGCCAAACCAAAATGGCTTCGGAAGATCTCTGCGGCTGCTTCGATCCCCCTCTTCTTGCATATGATGCAGAAGATGAATATGGACATCCAGGAGTTTGGCGTCAGCTGAATAGGCGCCACCTTCCAGCTCCGAAGAAGCTCCTTCACGATCTCCAGCATCGGTAGCCGGAGGCCAGCTTCCAGCAGGTCCAGCGAGAGGACGAAGCACCCAGGCCTCGTAGTCAAGTACGACTCGTCTTCACGCATCAAGAAGATGTCGTACTCTTCACCAATATGGAAGCGCTCTCGAAGACCTTCGAAACTCTGGAGCTTCACCGCTTTCGTCTTCACCGGCGGCATCCCGCTGGTTCCGGCGATCTCCTTCCCCTTCTGGGCCATCACTGGAAGGTGGACTACATGGCGGACAGAGAGGAAGAAGCAGAAGAGCAGAGGGAAGCGCGAAGAAAAAGATAGCTGGTGCCGCTGGAGACAACAAACTCTGAATTGCAGACGAAGGTCCCGCTCTCACCTCCTCCCCTTCCTTATAAGGAGGGTGAGGCACGAAATTCAAAGCGGGACCGGAAACAACGTTTCCCTCCACTCCAAGTCTCTTCTCGAATGACCCGCGGGTGACCGTTCAGGGCTGGCATGAGACGTTCCGGGTTTGACACGACCCACTTTGTCATCATGAAGGCTTCATGTTCGAGGTGAACCCTTCAGTAGCGGCGTCGCCACAAGACTATTAGGATCTCCGAGGATGATATCGCATTTATGGCAGAGGTGACGCCCGAACAGGTTGCCGCCCTCAAGCGCTCCGACTTCTGAGCCACTTGAGGGCGTGGGGGGCAAGTGTGGTGGCTGCTTTCTGCCACCTAAGCCCACTGCGGCCCATCGGGGCCCATCAACGCCTCCCTTTTTTGACGTGACCTCCTCGTACGGTCTCAAGCCTCCACAAGGACCAGTTAAAAGGGCCTCACGTGCCCGTCACCCCTAACGAAGCATTGCCGAGCTCATTAGCGGTATGCTTCCGAACAGGGGCGTTAATCCTGCTGCGCAGGATAACTACGGACATTACCGAACAGCACGTTCGATCCCCCCATGCGGGTCACCTGCTCGGAAGGCATGTCCAGAAGGTGCCGAACAGGTCTCGTGGCCTACGTCACGGTTATAACCGTCGCGGGCCACGAACCTCACCATCAAGGGGCGCGTTAACTGCCTGGCATCCCAACGGGCCTCTGGGCACATAACTCCTCCCGTTATGTGCGCCCGTCAAGGCGCCTTTTCAGGCACGATCTATTCGCATTACGCATGCCTGCCTCAGCATCCTCGCCTATAAAAGTACAAGTACAGGACCATGCACAAGTACGTTCTCTCACGCGAACACACCCTCATACTTAAAAACCCCCTGCCTTGCAAGCCTCATACTGACTTAGGCATCGGAGGGTTTTCCTCGGTCTTCACCGGGCCCCTGATCCTTTTCTGGTGACTGCAGGATCTCTTGTCCGCTTCCGGCGACCGTCTCTCCTCTCACACAAGTGTGAGGCCTGATCCGCTCCAGCCCAACAAGGAAAAGGCCTCCACAGCAAAGAATGAGATCCCGGAAAATGTAACTGTAGTTATACCTAGTTTGGGTTGCCAAATGATTTGGTTCGGCTTAGGTTGACCAAAAATGGGTCAATCCGGATTGAATCAGACTGATGAACAACTCTAATTTGAGGTCGACGCTATGTAAAATATGATTCTTAAATAGTAATGGAGAAAGGCGTGGAGCGCATCACATGGGGGTACACAAACCACCTTTTGATTAGATGTCCAATCATATTCATATGATGGACATCCAATGATAAGAGAATGTACACACGTACCCATACTTTCTTATAAGAGTGTGCTCCAAATCTTTCTCATAACAATATGATCTGTCGTGACAACTTTATCATGTCATTCCGCATGTTGAAGGAACGAATCTTTGAAAAAAATTTAAGAGAAAGCTAGCTAATTAAGACAATTTGTGCAAATAATCCTTGTGCCCTTGTTTGGGTTAATTATAAGCTGATACATTTAGGGTTGGTTCGGTTCAGTTTTCCGATTTGGACGCTCCTTCGATTCGGTTCCATATTGTGGAATCGAGATAAATTGATTATATATAATATTAATAATATATAATTTCACAATAAAACACATAGCACAGTTAACTAGTTCATTAATCTTCTTTTGAGAGGTTGTAAGATTGAACCTCACAACATGTTAAAAATGATTTTCTTTTTCGATTTAAACCAAATCAATTCGATTCGATTCGTCGTAAATTTTAATTCAATTTAACTTATAAAAAATATAGGGATGAATCGAAACGTGTTCACTCATAGACACATTTCATATTATTAATGACTAGACATCGGCCTAGCGTGTAACATGGACTGGCACCAACATTTAGGAGGGGGCATCATCATGAATCATGATAAGGCGCATATGACAGTGATGTTGATAAATATGGCAATTATAATTTTTAAAGGGCAGTGCATGACTTTATATAATGTGGTCGTGCGTTGGTCCAACGACGACATCTCTATCCATGCATGCAGGAGGGGTAGAGAACGAGGTGGGGAAGAGGGCATGGCCCCCCCATCATTCATGAGCACCTGAACATGAGAGATGGGGGGGGGGGGGGACCTGGCAAGGGATAAGGTGCTTCTGGTAGGGATGCGAACAAGTGCTAAGGAACAAATGACAGGTACTTGATCCATTGTCCATTGAGAGGGAGCTATATATATATATATTTAATGGGTCTAAACCCCTTGTTCGATTCCCTCTTATTATTGAGCCAGTCAAAGTATGGCACAGTTCTTTATTCAGAGGATCTTAGATGAATGATCTCGTATCATCTTGTCTTATAATGTACGTCTGCTCACATATATAGTACAATAAGAAGACATCAAAAGTTTTGTCTAGATTCCTGTTTTTTTCTTATTACCGAGTAACTATGGCCGTACGTTCTCTTTCATTCTTTCAGCCTCAAAATAACTCTTTATGTTCTAAGTCCCGTTGTGCCTCTCATAGACAAAGCATGTCATAGACGTTCTTTGTTTACAGGACGTTAGACCAATCATCTAAGACTGTTTAATAAGGCGTTTAAATTTCGAGTTTTTCTAGTCTAGTCCTCATAGGTTTTTTTTTTTAAAATTAGCCTTTTTACCCCCTATTTGTATAAGAAAAAAAATAGTTTCTCCTTAAATGAAAATACTTTGTATGCATCCAATCGGAAGTATTTAGCTGTAAGTAACATATATACATAAACAAACGTGAGTTTTGTTGTTGTTTTTTTTTTTATTGCAACCCAATAGCAAATGTCATTGGGTAAATGCAACTTGTCTCGGATTTGAAATCCGGGACCCAACCCTCTCGACCCATACCCCGCCGCCTAAAACCATCATGAAGAAAAACCTAAAGCGCACAAGACGTGCTTGAATGGTGGGGGATTTTGTTGTTATATTGATAGTGAATCATGTCCGTTTGTATGTGCAGATAGACGGTCCGATACTTTGATGGCCGGTCACAAAATATTTCTCTTCTCTAAACATCCCAAGGAACTTAAGCCGCAGCTAGCAACAATTCTTCCCAATGACGCAAGAATTGAATCCCTCTAAAATTACGATTTAGTGAGCTTATGCATACTATTTAGATCAACTAATTAATTAAAGATTGTGGAAGGGAGGCCTGCCAGTTAAGCAGGAATATATATATATATATATATATATATATATATATATATATAAGGTAAATTAATTAAAAGTTTTTGACTGTAACAGTGTAATCTTTACTGTAAAAGAACTTAACGTATTTTGTAATAGACGATAACATTTACTGTAATGAATTACAGTCTGTTAAGAACTAACAAATAAGTTAAAAATTTGATAAAAACTTCTAATTAATTGATATATATATATATTCTCTTTCCCACAGTGCATGGAAAAGCTTCGACATAAAGATATATATATGTAGTGTGCCAGCGTAGAGTGGCATGACAAATGAAAGTGGGAAGGCCAGCAACGTCCCTTTCCTTTACTTTCTCATTTTCTAGAGTGATTAATTACCAGGTGGTCACGCACATATGTACGTAGTTAAGAAGAAACTTACCACTGTTAAGTACTATTAACTATATATGCATGCTTTTGTAGGGTCAAATTTTGAACAAAGTTTCTTGTGATTTTGAGACAGATTGACATCTCAACGTACGACGGTAACCTTCCTTTCAGTGGATGGTGAGAATTGTTCAACGAAAGCAAGTGGCTACCCTTTGAGCAGATTAATTACCAGGGAAGAAGCTAGATGGAATGGAATGTCTGGATATATATACCACACTCTCCGTCAAACATCAAAAGATTTCGATCAGACGACCATGGATGCATGATCGAGATACGTACTAAATAGGAATCAGCTAGCTAGTTAAAACAGTCAGATTATCACTACAAAAAGAAGAGCATATGTCAGCGGTTTGGAGCCGCTGCCAAATGTCCAGAAAACGCTGACATATTGTTATGTCCGCGCCTCTCCAGGCGCTGCCAAAGCCGCTGACAAAAACCCCGCGGACATAACTTATGTCAGCGCTTTACATGTAGCCGCTGCCATATAAATATTTATCCGCGCCTACTGCGGCCGCGGCCATAAAGTACTATTGGCAGCGGTTGGGACCACCGCGGCAATAGATTATACAGCAACGGCTGGAAGCCGCGGCCAATAAATGTTATGGCCGCGGCTTACAGCCGCGGCCATATAATTTTTGTCAGCGGTCTTAGGGCAGCGGCCATATGTCCATTTTTGTCAGCATGTTGTAGCCGCGGATATATGTTCTTTTGGCAGCGGCTATTGAGCCGCTGACATATGATCAGAAAGAAAAAAAAAATTATTTAAATACATACAACACTCTATACTCACATGTGAACCACCTGAATCATTCAATTACATATATTATCATTGAGCCACCACCCAGGCTCGCTGGATCATTCAATCACATATCATTGAGCCACCACCCAGGCTCGCTGGATCATTCAATCACACACATATAATATAATGTGTAAAAATTGTTATACAAATATCCAGAACAATAGAAAATATGAATGTGTAATAAAATAAGGGGGAAATCAAGAGACAGGAACATCATGATCTAAATAATCATCTGCCGCCTCATCTGTCTCAGTGTCGCTCTCGCTCTGAACTGGAGGAGGTACAGGTACAGGCTGGGTACGTGCCTGTGACGCCTGTATCTGGGAGAGGAGTACGCTCATCTCGTCCACCTTCGAGGCTACACTCTGCAATTGAGAAATCTGTTCTTGCATTTCATTCATCTTATCTGCCTGTGCTTTCAATTTGTCTTCTTGTACTTTTAATTGTTCTTGCATTTGCCTTTCTCGCTCTGAATAGGCAGACGGTCCTGCAGATGTAGATCCATACCATGTCCTCAACGTCTCTCCACTCCCTGCGCAGCGAACACGCCCAGGTCGATCTTTTCCCATGACTGAAATGAAGGCGTCCTCGGGAGTCTGGCTCTCGGCATCAATGTCAGACGGAGCAATCATTTCACTCATAGCCTCCTACAACAAAAGGTAGAGAAAAAAATATTAATTATACAACTATTGTAATGAAAACATATTCACATAAAATAAATAGAAATAAAGTTTCTTACATATCGTCTCCTGCTCTCCTCATCTACCCAACTCTCAGTGCCGTCAGGTAAATTTTTACATCGACCCATCTTGAATACCTCAAGTCGATGCGGAGTACGTCCATGCATTAGAGACTGTTTAAATTAAAGACATATAAGTAAGTAATGAATAAAAGGGATAACATAATTCATAAAGCATAACTCACAAAATCACTCATCAACTGATAATGAGAAGTCCTGCCCCGTCTATATGACATAGATTGAGTGGCACGATTTTGCTTATTTCGATCAGCAATCCTCTAAAAAGACAAGAATAGACAGTTATTGTTCCATTTATAGAAACAAAATAATCATAAACAATTATATTCTAAGCATTTTAAAATATTACCCTCTCATCCCCAGTAGTCCACAACTCGCACATTGTTTGCCAATCGGAGGGGTCAACACCTGCTGGGACGGATGCAATCGCATCATCTAAAGGCTTCCCATTAAAATGCTGACATGAAAAATAAATTTTTGTCAATATATAAACAAGTATATAAAATAAAGTACATATGAAATGAAATAGTATATTAACTTACTCTTTTTTTTTGCTTGCTACGCCAGCTGCGATGCATGGCGCTCATGTGAGCAAGCATCTCCCTATCTGTTTGGTCTGTGCGATCCCACTGATATGTCAACTGCAAAACAAAGTCACTGAATTATAACAAAAGCATATGCATATATATTATTCAATTTAAATAATAATTACCTGCAGATCTCTGAATATAAACTCCTTAGTCGCAGCAGGCAGCTTCGCAAAGTCTTTTTGCCAAATCTTACAATATATCTTTGATACAACGCCCATGCGACTAGTAAAGTGATCTGCAGTAGGGCCGACGCCATAGCCTCGGACAAGAGAGACATTCCATTGTTGTCCATCAGGGCATCTCCTCTCCGTAACTCCCCTAGTCGGCCCTCGACGGCCATGACCCCTCCCCCAAGGTCGTGCAGATGGACCTGTTGAAATATAAACATTAAACATCATTAGAGAATATCTATTAAACAATGAATATAAAAGTTACATGAAATTAAAATATGAACCTGCTACAGAAGATGCAGATGCCGCCGAAGAGTCCTGAGGGCTGGAAGAGGGAGGTATCTGCTGTACAGTGAGAGGTAGAGGAAGCTGCTGAGAGGTGGGAGCGGGAGAGAGCCCCTGAAATGTGGGAGGGGGAGGCATCGCCTGAAAGGTGGGAGGGAGAGGGACCGATAGAGTCCGAAGCCTCCGTGGGCGTGAGCCATCACGAGAAGAGCGCTCACCAGTGGAAGTCATCTGTTACAAAAAATTGTTAGTAAACATGTAAACATAACAAGTTAAAAAATTTATTTGAAGCATGCACAATATAAATACTAATGTAAATAAATCACCTAAATGTCAATATAATCGTCCACTCTTACGCTACTTTCTTGACATAGATCCACATCTTGAATTTCTCCTCTAATGGGAACATCAATCAGATTGTCCTGAAACGCTTCGTCACTTGGTTCTATATCATTCTCAGGAGCATCATCTTGCAAGTCGTAGTAATCACGCGGACGTGCTTTGACAGGGATGATCCATCCTTCTGTTGTGTTATCATTGACATAGAACACCTGTTCCACTTGACTTGCCAGGGCAAATGGTTCATCTGTATTGAGTCTTTGACGAGTGTTCAGACTGATAGTTCCATATTTATCTATTTTAAATCCTCTGTCTTTTCTATAAACATCCCACCAGTCACACTCAAATAAAACAACACGTCTTTGATTATCAAAATATATTTCCAATACATCATTTAGACGTCCATAATATCCATCACATCCGGATTCAAGTTCCGCATTCACTATAACTCCACACAACTGAGTGACCTTTGTTGCATCAATAGATGATGCACGAAACCTGAATCCATTGACAATATAGCCCGAGTGTGAACGCACAAACCTTGAAGGTGTTCGTGCCAGACAGTATATATCAGGAGTACACCGAGGATCATTTGCATCGTACAAATCTTTCACATAAATTTGGAACCACTTCAAGAAATTCCTTTCTGTGTGGCTTGAACTCTCTACACATCTCTTGTGTTCAAAAAAATATTCATCGATATCTTCAATCTGTTTAAGAATGTACAGATGTGCCTTCTCAACTTCTTCTTCAGACAATATACGACTATTACCTGCTCCTCCTAAGAAACGTCCTGAAGACTTGAATATCGAACAACCGCCTTCATTATTGTCTTCAGATGGGACATCAAAGTTTCTTTCCCTTCGATTAAAGCGAGTGTCAATACCCTCCATATACATAGAACAAAATGAGATTGTTTCCTCCATAAGGTAGCCTTCAACAATTGAACCTTCTGGATGTGCCCTATTTAAAACATATTCTTTCAATTTCTTCAAAAATCTCTCTATAGGATACATCCATCGGTATTGAACTGGTCCCGCAATTCTCGCTTCATATGCAAGATGTACAACCAAATGAACCATGACATCAAAAAAAGACGGTGGAAAAATTTGCTCCAGCTTACATAATGTTACTGCAATATCACCTTCCAATGTAAGCAAACGATCAGATTGAAGAACTTTGGAACAGACATCTCTAAAATATATGCTCAACTCTGTAATTGGGTCTGTGACATCTTGATTCACAATACCACGAATCGCCAAAGGCAATAATACTTGCATGTATATATGGCAATCATGACTCTTTAGCCCTACCAATTTTCGACTTCCAATATCTACACATTTCATCAAGTTGGAGGAATATCCATCTGGAACTTTTATATTACGCAGAAAGTTGCACACAGCCGTTGTCTGCAATCTGTTCAATGTATATTCTGCCGCTGGTAACCTGGTCTTATTTTGACTGTCTGTTTGTGGATGGAATTCTGGTCTTATTCCCCACTGTGCCATATCTAACCGTGCATTCAGACTGTCTTTGCTCTTTTCCCCACCAAGAAGATTCAAAGTTCCCAACAAATTGTCACATACATTTTCTCAATGTGCATTACATCCAGGTTGTGCCGAATGAGTAGATTTGACCAGTACGGCAGCTCTCTAAAAAATATACTGTGTTTCTTCCATCCCTCTAAATTCTTGATATCATTCTTAAATTTCTTTCCAAATCTGATATGAGGAAGTTGAAGTTGTTGACTCCACATTGCAGCACCCGTTAACACTTCTGGACGGTTACGACGTTCAGTCACGCCATCAAATTTGTGTCGATATTCACGCCTTCTCCATCTATGACTGATTGGCAAAAATCGTCGGTGCCCTAGAAAACAAAATTTCCGACAATTTTGCAGCCATTTTGAAGTTGTATCATAATGACATGATGGACATGCACGCTTTCCTTTGGTACTCCATCCTGATAAATTGGCATATGCAGGAAAATCATTGATCGTCCACAGCAGGGCAGCTCTCATTTTAAAATTCTGTTTCTTTGAAGCATCATATGTTTCAACACCGTTGTCCCACAAATCTTTCAATTCTTCTATCAACGGTTGTAAATAGACATCGATATCATTTCCAGGACTTTTAGGACCTGGAATAAGTAATGACATCATCATAAACGTCTGCTTCATACACATCCATGGCGGCAAATTATAAACTACTATCATCACAGGCCATACACTGTATCTGCTACTCATCATCCCAAATGGATTGAACCCATCAGTCGCTAAGCCGAGTCTCACGTCGCGAACCTCTGCCGCAAAATCTGGATATTGAGCATCGAAATGTCGCCAAGCTTCAGAGTCAGCAGGATGTCGCATAGTTCCATTTTTCGAGTCCAATCGGCCATCTTTGTGCCATGTCATCCACTTGGCAATCTTAGAAGACATGAACATTCTTTGCAATCTATCTTTCAATGGAAAATAACGCAATATTTTATATGGCACCTGTTTGCGACGTCTCTTCTTCAGGCTACCTTGTTGCGTATTTTCTTTGTACCTAGGAGCATTACATGCTGGACATCGATCCCTATGTTCATGTTCATTTCGAAACAAGACACAATCATTCTGACAAGCATCTATCTTCTCATGACCTAACCCCAAATCTTTCATAGTCTTCTTCAATTCATACCATGTTCGAGGTAAATTAGCTCCTTCTGGTAATACTTCTCTAAGCAACTCAAGAAACATTTCCATACAAGAAGCTGTCACTTTGTTCATAGTCTTAATGTGTAATAGTTTCAACAGAAATGTCAATTTTGAAAATTTGACACAACTAGGATATAATGGTGTTTGAGCATCTTCTAATAATTGATAAAAATCTCTTGCTTTCTCATTTGGTTCATGTTCCTCTGCTCTTCCCTCTATTTCAGCCTCTTGTAACTCCTGCAACATTTCTATTGTTGTATCAATCTGCACTTCCATTTGTGCTTCATTAGCAGACGGGCTAACTTGCTGAACATGAACTATCGGTGCCTCTCCATGACATACCCAATTGGTATACCGTGTCCAAAATCCATCTACTTTAAGATGAATTTCAACATCCATCCGGGATAACTTCACTCCGTTAACACAGTTACGACACGGACATTGTATGAACTCATAATTCTGTCCATGTCTAAAACATTGTCTTTGCTCATCAAAAGCAAATTCCAAGAACTCATCTACTCCTTTAAAAATATCAAAGTAACTTAATAGTCTATAAAACAGAGAGAAAAAATTTAATTGTGAACCTTGCTCTTGTTCTTCATTTGGATTGTCTTGATGCTAAGAGAAGGCTAAATTTTGAGATAGTTTCCCCTAATACATTACTTTATTTCATGTTCCTTTTATGAGGAGGACCAAGAAGTCAATAATACATTGGTTTGAGATGTATCCTCCCAATTACTTGAACAATGGTATTGACTAATATATGATTTAGTCAAATATGATCGAAATTAATGAGGTCACTTTACAGTTGTGCAATATTAAAAAAGAGAAAAGAGGAACATCAGCCAACAATTTGGCCCACTTGCATGGTTTCCCCTCCATTTGCCAATATTAATGACCGGTAGTGATCAACAAAAGCCCTGTAAGGTAGCCAAGCACTATAAAACAGCAAGAGTAGGCAGGAACAAAGGGGAAAGAAGAATACTAAAGACCCCCCTGTTTCCTTGTCACGTGGCTGGCAATAACTTATTGAAACATCAAAGCCCTCTCCCGACAGCGGTTCCACCTTAAT
The DNA here is from genome assembly GCA_014218235.1 of Colocasia esculenta. NCBI lineage: Eukaryota > Viridiplantae > Streptophyta > Magnoliopsida > Alismatales > Araceae > Colocasia > Colocasia esculenta. Next base: position 144,747,919 of record CM024762.1, on the reverse strand, counting down.
TCTAGCGTCCAATAAAGCTCAAACCTTACTTCGTTCGGGTAGGGCTTTGAGGAGTCGTCTTGAGCCAACAGAAAACTCACTCAATTGCGATAAGGAGTCTACATCGATTGGATTTTACAGGGGAGAAGGTAGCAGCGTGGGCGAAGGGAGGGCGTTTGGTCTTCCAAGTTGCGGCAGGGGAGCAATGGGCGGTAGGGTTAGATGTGTACTCTATGACGTGTTAATGCTTCTCCATCATCTTCCTAGCAGAGGAGTTTGTTGGTCGATGTTGGACATAATAATCCCATATCACTGTGTGAGAGGAGGAAATTAATATATAGTTGTTCTTGCACATAGAAAATTAGGAGCAAGATTTTAACACCTCCCCCACAGAAATCATAAGATGATTGTTTTTTTATTTATTATTTACCCCCAGTCTTATTCTTGTAATATTTTGAGTGTAAACCTCTAATATCGATAACTTGCGGATTATTAAAAGCTGATTCTAAAGGATTTGAGAGACTTGAAACAAAAAAGATCCTTCAAAACATACTTGTTGTCGATGTAAAGGACATATTTTTAAAATTATTTAAGACAACATAGTTAAGTCACAGAATACATAGACTAAAAATTAAAAAAAAAAACATCAAGAATTCCTCAACATAGATTTGTCTATCTTAATTGATTTTAGCAACTAGACAGCAGCAGGTGGAACACATGCACCTTTAGTGCGAACAAATACCATGCATTCACAGTTTTCAGAGCTAGCAATACAGTAGGCCCATTTCCATTCCTCTACAGCAAAACAAAGCTATTATGCCATTTAACTGTGGTGTGGGATAAAGATGACAACAGCTCCAAACTTTGATGTTACCATCCTCTGATGCGACAAGAAATTAGGTGGTGGGGGTTGTAAGGTTAGGCTCACTCCCACTTAGTTCACCGTTTAAGCAAAAGATCTTAAAAGCTCTTGTGACATTCTGAATGAGACATAACAGGAGATTAACAGAAGATTCGCTCAGGTTAGAGTTCTGTTGTGAAGAAAGGCTCATCCCACTTGGTTTAACCTTTAATCAAGCTCAGACCAAACTGCTGATGAGATATAAAGAAGACAGCATGCCTCAAAATGTGCCTATTCTTCTTGTTTGTTCTGGATTCCTTCCAGAAGTACAGAAGAATATATTGATATGAATGACCAATTAGTGGCAGGTCAGGTTAGTTCTCCTACCCTGCTTAACTGATCCCACTGGTATTCCTTAGTCCTAATGTTTCTGCATTAAATAATTATATCATCGAACAAGGTGAAGTGACCACATTAATTTCTAAGACAGGAGAACGCTGCCAACTTCACGGTCCACACCTCAAAACGAATCATAGGGGAAAATTGGCAATCCCATGCCCCATGTCATTCATCCAAGAAATCATACAGATAACCCACTCACAACCCGGCCATTTCCCAAGATGCCAAGCAATAAGCGGAAGGAAGAAATGTGAAACCTCGGACAATAAATGGATAGTGAAAATCTCATCAGTGAGGCAACATCTACTGTCAAGCAAAAATGTGAAATCTTTGTGATGTCACAGGGTGTCTGGTTATCCGGTTCTTTGGAAAAGACGAGGGCTGACGAGAGTTGGGGTGGCCAAAGGACCGTCAAACAGAAGAGAGAGAGAGAGAGAGAGAGAGAGAGAGAGAGAGAGAGAGAGAGAGAGAGAGAGAGAACACATGGCGTAGCCGTCGACCTTACCACTGCAGATGCCGATAGGCGGCGGGGGAGTGTGGGACAACCCCAAAGACGCGGCCCCGAGGGTGTTGGCCGCTGTGACAGCGGCCATCGAGCGGCTGGTGGAGCGGAACGACCGGATCGCCACTGCCGCGGCGGAGGAGCAGGGGGAGGATGGGGAGGAAGTGGAGGCGATGGCGGCCCCCCTCGGGGGCCCCCTGGACGGCTTCCGGGGGGTGAGGGCACCAAGTATCGGCGTGGGGAGGTACCTCGAGAGGATCTACCGCTACACACGCTGCAGCCCTTCCTGCTTCGTGGGGGCGAGGGGCCACCGAAGGGGAGGGGGCCGCCGGAGAGAAGGGGGTGGGGGAGGGAGGGGTGGGGGCGCCGGAGGCTCACCGTAGGGGGTGGGGACAGCCGCCGGAGATGAGGGCGTCGCCGGAGCCACCGCCTGCCGTCCGTCGTCGGTGCGTCGCCGGAGGGAGAGGAAGGCGTCGGTGCGTCGCCAGTCTTCGGGAAGAGAGAGAGAGAGAGAGCGAGCGAGAGAGAGAGAGAGCGAGCGATATGGCGCGCAGTGGTGTTTTTGTTTGGCGGGATAGGCGAAAATATGGCAGCGGCTGTACAGCCGCTGCCATATTAGTATTTAGCAGCGGCTAAAAAAGCCACTACTATTTATATTTATGGCGGCGGCTAACCACCGCTGCCATATGTAATTAAACTTAAAAAAAAGTTGTTGCCACGCATCAGTGAGAAAGTCGGTCGACCGATATCTCGTGGTAGGACGACCGATCTTCTCAGTGCATTTAGGCTGCCAGCAGTGAGAAAGTCGGTCGACCAATTTCTAGTGTTCGGTCGACCGATCTACTCAGTGCATTTTGAGTGAGTTAGTCGGTCGACCTATTTCTAGTGTTCGGTCGACCGATCTACTCAGTGCATTTTGGCTGGCAGAAGTGAGTTAATCGGTCGACCGATTTCTAATTGTCGGTCGACCGATCGATTCAGTGCATTTTGAAACGCAGAGGTGAGACAGGCGGTCGACCGATTTCTATTGGTCGGTCGACCGATCTACTCAGTGCATTTTGGCTGGCAGAAGTGAGTTAATCGGTCGACCGATTTCTAATTGTCGGTCGACCGATCGATTCAGTGCATTTTGAAACGCAGAGGTGAGACAGGCGGTCGACCGATTTCTATTGGTCGGTCGACCGATCAAGGCAATCTATTGTTTGCAACGCCTACGCTATCCTCTTGCCTGACGGATATGTTCACTTAATTTGTGTATAAAATATTTATATTTGAGAATATTACAAGTATATACATGCATATCTAGCACAAATATACTTGATTATTTGTAATATAAATTAATAACATATGTATATATGAATCACTAAACTAAGGTAGAGATTAAGTTCATGCTAAGCTAAGCAGTTTTGTGTTGAGCCTCGTTTTGTCATCAAGCAATATACCATAAAGTACATCAAGCAATCACATACCAGATGAAGCAGAAAATATGATAGACATATTGTAGCTATTACATAAAGAGCACCCTTTTGTCACAGCAAAGAGGCGAGAGTAGGATACGAAAAGCAAAAGGTAGACATCATAGAACAGCTAAGGAATCACTCAGAAGGAGGCTGATTCTGAGAAGGTCGCAAATAACCCATGATTTCCCGTAACATTTGAGACTGGGAGTCCATGTGGCCCTGGTGGCTAACTCTCAACTCAGCAAGTTCTCTAGAGAGATTCCCGACTGTGTCGCCCACTTGCCGAACTTCTCCCCGAATAGATTCCATCTCCCCCTCAAGCCTGGTCAAGCTACCTTGGATCCGCAGTTGGAAGTCATCACCTCCGGCAGCCGAAGGAGGCAAATCTTGTTCCATAGGAGCCAAATGCTCTTCTTCTTCATGTCTATCGTCTTCACCTTGTGCTTCACCTTCGCCTTCATCTTCCGTTTCTTCTTGACTGTCTTCACCAGGGTCATCAGTGACATTCCTCATGAATTGTCCATTAACATTCCTGTAATTCATGAACCTCATGATGTTGGTTTCATTGTAGACCATGGAGACAGAAATATTTTCTGCTCGCTCATTAGTGAGGTCAATGCCAGCATGCTCAAACACAGCCGTAAGTTGGGCTGCATAAGGTAGAGATCTTCTTCTCTGATTCTTTACTAACTTGATCAGCGTTACCATCATCTCAGGTAAACACAGTGGTACATTGTGAAATAAGCAGTGAAAAATACATTTGTGCACTCGAGTGACTTCATCCCGAGATCCACCTTTTGGAAAAAGTATAGTGGTGATCATGTGGTGAATGATCCTCTGTAGTGGTGGAAAATGATTTGCATTGATCAAAGCATGATGTGCCATCCAAGGTGCCGGATCTTTTCCCAACAAAACTTGGCACATATCACTATCATAATACTGGACATGTTCCACTAAATAACCAGCATTTCGAATCTCTAATGCATGACTAAGAACTGTATCACTCACGTGAATCTCAACTCCATTAACAGCAGTAAATAGTCTGTTGTTGCTTGTATATAAATTTGCATAGAATTGTTGAACCAAATCTGGATAATAGACTCTATGGCTAGACATGAAGTGAACCCACCCTTGTGTTGCAAATAGAAGACTGACCATGGGCTCCGTATTGTCTAGATTGTCGAAGTCCACATACCGAGGGGGCAGAATTTTCCTTCTTGTTTCAACCAACAACTCTCCAGGAGCCAAGGGAACTTGTGTAGCCGCCCCTGATCCTTCACCAACGTGGCGGCGACGACTCGGGACCGAACGACGATGGCGCATCCGTGGAGGCATCGGAGATGGACAAGGGGTGAGGGAAATGAGAAGGAAAATGGAGAAGGGGTGAGGGAAATGAGAAGGAAAATGGAGAAGGGGAGAAGAGAGGGAAGTAGAGAAGAGTTCTAGGGCAAGTAGATGAAGATGAGAAGAGTTCTAGGGTAAGAAGGGAAAGATGGAAAAGGGGGGAAGAGTTCTAGGGCAAGAAGGAGGCAATGGAGAAGGAGGGAAGAGTTCTAGGGCAAGAAAACCACCTTAGGGGCTGGAGAGATGGAGGAGAACTTATGTGGGATGTTTCCCACCCACCCTAACATATATAGGAGGGGGTTTGGGTTGATACAAAGTGGGCCGGTCGCGACCGAACCGAACCGGACGAAATCGCGACCGGAATCGGTCGACCGATTCTAATATATCGGTCGACCGACCTACCCAGTGCAGATTATAATTTTAGCAGTGTAAACGTCGGTCGACCGAATGTGCATCATCGGTCGACCGATTAAAAATATGGCAGCGGCTATATAGCCGCGGCCATATTCGTATAGCCGCTGCTACAATCCACATGGTTTTTTTTGGTGCCACATGTACAAAAAACACATGTGCATGATGCCACATGGGCAAAAAACACATGTGCATGGTGCCACATGGGCAAAATGTCCATGTGACACTTATGCACTTTGCACAAGTGCACAAAGTCTCTCCTAGCACAAATATACATATATATTTCAAATATAAATAACATATGTATATATCAATCGCTAAACTCAAATAATTTATTATTAAAAAATGTATATGTTCTACTTATGACTGATTAAAAATTTTTATTTAAAAATGAATAAAGTAATATTTTTAAATTATTTAAATGTCAGCGGTTTGTAGAATTGCAGACATAACATATATATATCAGCGGTGGACGAAGCCGCTGCAGAATATATGTCCGCGGTTAAATAAAGCCGCGGCCTTAAGGCAACATTTGTCCGCGGTGAAATTTTAGCCGCTGATGTATGCTTAACTTTTATCAGCGTCTACAACTAACCGCGGACACAACGGTTGTATGGCAGCGGTCTACAATAGCCGCTGCCTTATATCTCTTTTGTCCTTGAATTTTCAGCCGCGGACATATATTCGTTGCCAAATGTTGGTTCTCCTGTAGTGTATTTTCAAAAGATTTGGCAAAAATTATGGCAAAATGTGTGATATATACGTCAGCAATTTTCCTACATATGAAGTAATTAACACGCACGCCATTTTATTACTCCAAGATATTCTCTACATGTACTTGTCGCATATCACCGACAAGTTGCACATGTAAACAACAATGATGCCCACCTTGTGATGGCCTAGCAAAGAACAAGTTGGAGTGGATGGATGCAGAGATCTAGAACTCGCGCGGCAGTAATTAGTTCATTAATCTTCTTCTTCTTCTTTTGACAATAATCATTAATCTTCTTCTAGACACGATCCAGTACTGGGGCACCTATATATATATACAGAAGAACATGACAATGTTGGAAGACGTGGATATCCCAAACAACAAGTGTCCGGATCATTTTTTTTCCTTTCTCCCGTCCCCTGTCGCCCTAGGTCCCTTCATCGCCTATCAATTTAGAGGGGAGAGGGATTTCGTCGTCTATGCAAAGCCCCCGCCCTCCTCCCTTCGCCAACAAGGTGATCGTCTGGGCAAGGGAGTTCGGCATCGGCTTAGGATCCATTTGGTTGTATGTAAAACAGTTTTATAGGAAAATAATTTTCTACGGAATAATTTTTTCGTGAAAATAAAACGTAATTGTGTATTTGGTTGTTAGGAAAATATAAAGTTGTATGAAAGGATATGAGATCTTATGATCTACTCAAATGAGAGAGAGTCATATATTCATTGTGTACGAACACTATTCATCATTTTTTAATTTTATTTTATTTTATTTTTTTAATATTTTTAAAAAATAAAATAAAATTAAATAACTAATGAAAAATAAGTAATTTTGACAAAGATAATTTAAAGTTGGAGAAATAAAATAAAATTGTAATTTGAATGAATAATATTCTAAATATATTTTAATAAAAAAGTAAAAAATAAATTAACTATTGAGAAATAATTAAATTTGAAAAATACTATTTAAATAAGTAGAAAAAAATAAAAATTCATGTTGAATGAATAGTGCACATGGGTGAAATGGCGCAGCAGCACCATTTGGAAAACGGCATCCGCCTTTTCCACGCGGATGCCAAAATCCGGAATTTTATGAATTTTATTTTACATATTTTATTTTTACATGATAACAAATGACTTAAAACATGAACTTTTTCTAAAAAACTTTTCCCAAGTGGTGTTTTACGATTAAACAAACAGATCCTTAGTTCTTTCTTTAGTTTTCTGTCCCATCCTATGGCTTGATGGATTTTGCCCTCCTTATTTGCCCTTTGGCCCCGGTTTCTCATGGTTTTTTGGGATTAGTCAGGCTTTGTACTGGGTTTTGGTAGTAGGTTGTTTGTTGCCGGCGATGACTTGTGAGCCCTTCGCCTGAACTCTTGTATCCCATATTCTATTTATGTGAAATGAAATGGTCCCACCGTCCTATGGTAAAAAAAAAAAAAAAAAAAAGGTGTCCGGATCAGACAGGGTATTGATCTAACGTAGCAATTCTCTGTCGTGCCTCAATTAATACGAGGCTGGTGGGGGTGCAAGGCCTTCACCGGTAACCGGCCGATCCATCCGGGTACTTGAATGTCCTAACGTAATTGGTGTGTCCGGTCCAGTCCACTATATATATATATATATATATATATATATATATATATATATATATATATATATTAATGCAGCTTGGTGGTTGCAGTGTGTCCCCAATTCAATGTGGTATTCCCTGGTTGCCGTGAGATGAAATCACCTGCGTTCTGTAGACTCAGGTCACTATATGTCATAAGTCAATATTTACTGGAGTTGTCTCAAATTAAAAAAAAAAAAATTTAATTTAATTTCAGATCTAATCGAAAAAAATCAGTTTGATTCAATTTTCAAATTTTGTAAATTAAATCAAATTGATTAAATTAAATTACAATAATAAAATTTTAATATATATATGTATATATATTTGTTCATTATATATACATAAATATATATATTATGGAAGGTAATATGATCATTGATATTTAATGTTTTGTTTCAGATTTGTGCGACAGTTCTCGTCGTTCAAATTCGATAACTCAATAACAAGTCTGACCCGACTCCGCCTCCCGCAAATCAGTCGAAGCCTCGCAAGGGATATCAACTAACACATGTCCGTAGAAATATAAAAGAACACATTGAACATATATGAGATTCCATATCTTATACATATTCACATAAAATGTATATATTCAGTTCTGAACTAAAGTCAAAGTACAGAGTACAAGTACAGCCTAGGGCATACCCCGAGGCACAACGAAAAGAAAATTACACTGCTGGAGGCGTAGGCCCAACTCCGCTATGATGCGGTTTCGAATTAGAAGAGGGACGAAAACCCTCTTACTCTCCTTCACCTGAAAGAGATAGGGGTGAGCCTCATGAGTCACTGATTTAGTAGGGAAACTCCCTCAAAAGTCGAAATAACAATCATCGTACAAGAGCAAGAGTAAGGCATGTACTTCAATAACAAATAACGCTACCTAGCATGGTACTACAACGGTAAGTAAATAAACCATTCTAGGATATGTACATGAAACAACCATTAATAAATAAACTGCAACTCACATTCAAGTGTAGAAACTAAAGAAGGGCACGCCACACACGAGTCACGAAAACTGGTTCGTGACACCAGTCACTGACTCGGACAAATCACACAAGACTATCTCTCAGTCTCGTAGTCACAGACAAAAGGTTCAGCTGCCGCTCCACCTCAACATGGTCAATAAACTATGGAGACCAACCAACACCACACCTGCAGACCACACGACTGCAGGTCTATGCCTGACACTTTTAAGGACTCTGGCCCGAGCTCCCTAAAGTGAGGCATTGAAAAACCGAACTAGCTGAGGACCAGTACGTCTATTGATGTCCGTCCTCCAACCACGAGCGCGCAACAAGCGACCGCATACCCACAAACACGAGTCGGTGCCCATTGTCGTCTTTCTCTCCGTCGAACATACAACTCAAACACAGGAGTGAGGGTGTCCAGAAAGACGACACAGACCTCGACGGTACACACTATACCAGGACAAATTCCGAGCATCACGTGCCTAGCTCACAATGAAGCTGGGGTGTCCGACTCGGGAGGTAACCACGGAAGGCGTTTAAACAACCCAACTTGCTATGCACACACAATCATGCAAGCTCGGTATTTCCAATCACGACAAGTACTAATGCACCGCTTTCATGCTTAAAATAACTTAAATAACATCACACATGCAATGAGCAACTAAAAAGAGACAAATTGGCCACAAAACCCAACAGCTCGGGTGGCCACTACTAAAAACGCAACGCACACAGACGCCACAATTCAAACTCATAATCGCGACGGACCAACCAGTCGCCTTCAAAACTGAATCGCAACCAGCCAAGTCGTCATGTTCAAAATGCGACGTCTGGGTCCGTCACCTTTCAAGCTGAAGAACCAAAATCGGACCTTCTTCTCCGAAAATCCCATTAAACACTCATTACATGTTGTAGACGCTATATCTAACCATCCACACAGTAACCTAAACATGCTTGCTACTGAATATAAGCAATACTACACTCTAAACACTTCAAACATGATTCAAACAATCAAAACATGAAGAAAGTCCCCTATCAATACAAGAACACGAAGATCTACTCCGCCCCAGTGTTACCCGCGCTCCGAATCACCTCCTTGCGTCGAAAACACGCCGAATCACCAACGATGAACCCCAAATCACCGGACAAACCTCCACAGAGCCCTTCCTTCATCCGAACAATGCATCCTGCACTGTTTGGCCAAGGATCGGAGCAAAACACAACATGGGCTAAATCGCGACGTATCGGGCCGTCGCGTTTAAAATGCGACATACCCCGTCGTCGCAATTAAGCCGTGGCACCCTTGCATGCGCCACGTGGCGTGCATGCAGACGCGCCCATGGAAAGCGGCGATTGATTCGCGACGTAGCAGGTGCTCGCGTTAATTAAGAATCGTGACGCCTGTGTTGGTCGCGTTCTTAAGAGACGCGCTAGAGCTCTTGCTGGGTTCAAATTTTCCAACCCAAGCCTCACACACCCGAAAGGCCACACACTGGCCACCAAACCCTTTAAGCTACGACCTGAAAGGTCATGCTATTACAATTTGACAGTGATTTATTAAAAAAATAAGTGGTTAAAGTCTTATTTGAGACTCATGAGTTCTAAAGGCCCATTTGTTTCCAAGTTAAACCAAACCAAATCAAATCAAATTATTTCATTTTGATTTGGTTTTGTTTGAAGGATATTTGATTTGGTTTGGTTCGAGTTGGCTCTGAATTTGATTTGATTTGACTTTTTTTAAAAAATTCTCTAAACCAAACCACTCCAAAACATGATCACCTTAATTTCTTTTATGAGGTCGAAGTTAAAATCGATCTGTCATAATCTTTACAGACATCAAATGTATTGTCTATGGAGAAACACTTGTTGCCCGACACTTTTTGTGTCGGACAACTACCAGCACTTATATGTGCGTAGGCTTCACTGCCATGTTGGCAGTGGGACTCACCCTAGCGTGTGGCTACTGGTACTTATTGCTCAGGTCTTTTACCCGGACAACAAATGTTTCTCATCTATGTATATGAGTACGGAAGAGTAGTGATCAAGATATTATGTAGAAGATATCGAAAATGAGAGATATGATTTTTTTTCATATATATTTAAAAGGTCAATAATGTGAGATATATATATATATTCTATAATTTATTATTTATTCTAAATATTCTTGACTTCTGTCATTACAAGTTCCGGTAGAGTCTTTATGGTACTGTGTATCTATAAGAGGAATATACATGTAAATATAAATCTAGTAAATATTCTTACACAATAAATCTTTTAATAAAGATATATGTGCAAAAAATTTAGTTGCATCAATTTTTAACACATATAACATAGGATAAATTACATATATATCATCGAAATCTTTCATATTTAATTATATACCCTCAAATTCTAATTATCAGATTGTATACCTCCACCCTGTGAAGCCCTCATCGATTGTAGTACCCCGGAAATTCATTAATTCAAAAATAAAGATAAATTGAAATTATATCAATTAATAAACTTAAACTAGTTAAAAGGTACGTATCATTATCGCATGCGTAAAACTCCTATAAAAATGTTGTAAAAATAATGATTATGCTTTAAGTAATATTCTCTAATGACTCATCAAGAAGTTTGGGCATAGAAAAATCATTTGGACCAAGTTTAAGAATTTATGCGACTTATTGTCGTAAATAAGGAATAAGTCGGAGAACCCATTATTTTATGAGCCAAAGTGGATTATAAATTAAAATAAACATATGGGTAGACTTTAAATAATATGGGTCGATAGTCCATTATGATATATGGACCAACGGACAATCTTGGCCCATGAATTAATTCTTTAATAAATAGATAATTAAAAATCTATTAAGTAAAGTAAGTACATGGGTTGTACAATTAAGCTCACATGAGTTATTGGGCCAAGAGTAAGAGCCCAAAGAATGAAGGTTAGAAATATTGGCATGAATAATATTTAATCAAATTAAAAATATGAAGTTACTTGAATAAGTGTGTTAAATATATTTAAATAAGAACAAAGGGTGAATAATTAGAATTAAACTAATACCCATTAAGTTAAATTAGTAATGGGTTTGGTTATTGGACCTAACATGAATTGTTGGGCCCAAATGAGAAGAGCCCATCATGAGATGGGAAGCAATTAGGCTAAATTCGTACCTAAAAATAGTAATAAATAAAAAGGGGTAAGATAATAACTATTTTAACTCCAAAATTATCTCAAAAAGAGTCATAACCCTATCCTAACTCAATAGGACTCTATCCTAATCTAAAAAGGGAATTTAGATAAGAAGAAATATGGATAAAAATAGAAGACCTATATTAAATAATGAAATTCGTAATTATATTATCTCTTAATTAAAAAGGAATCATTAAAGCACCAATATGACCTCTATTTATCTTAAAAAGAATCCTAGACATACCCAAATCCATTAGCCCTGAAATTTGAGTTCTCCACAAGCCAAATATGTGGAATAATGATAGAAAATGAGGAGATAAATAAGAAATTCAGAGTTAAATGGTTGATAAATTATATAAGAGTGAGATAATACCTAAATGAGTGGTAATTATCCTAAAAAGGAGTCCTCATCCCATCCTAACCCATTACCTACGAAATTGGATCCCTTCCCAACTCTATTAGGTGGATAAAGATAAAGAAGGAAATTCAGAGTTTAATGGAAGGGAGGACTCTTATAATGGCTAGGACTCCTATAGTTAGCCATATACCCCAAATTTCGACCCTAGCAACCCTAGTTCGTGTCTAAGCTCTTTGGAGATGAAGAGGAGAAGTTCTGGACGAAGAGCAAGGAGAGGAGGAGGCTTGGAGCTTGGATATTCTCTTCTTTTTCGTCATCAAACTAGAGCTTTCTTACTCCACGAAAAAGGTAGACAATCTCTCAAGCAAAAATCATGTAAAAATTATCCTAGGTAGCCTTCATGTACCTCTTCAAAAGCCCTATAATTTCCTTATATTCTGTTCATCCATTTGGGCGAATTTAATTCATGAAGCCCTGCTGTTACCATGAACCTGAAATCTCATGTTTTCTCTAATCCCCTACACGTACTTGTTCCCATGCTATGAGAAAATTCTCATTGATACTACAGTACAATAGCTTTCAAACGCCCTTGGTTTCGTTCTATTTCGATCTCCCATGAGGGAGAATTAATTCTTTGAATTCCTGTCAGATACATGCATCTGACCCTTCATGTTTGCTTGTGAACCCCATTTATACTTGACGTCAGACCATGATAAAATTTTCATAAATACTACATTTTCTTAGATTTTTAACGCCCTCAGTTTCGGAATTTTTCATCATGTATTCATCTCAAATTAATTCGTGGAACCCTGACTGTGTCTGTGTAGGTTACCGAAAAGTAACCCGATCAATGCATGACTAAACCTTGTCTATTATCAAATTAATCGTGCATGTTGATAGATCTATATGCCTATTTTTGTTTAAAACTGGTTTCGTGATTTTTGGATCACTGTGTGATTTTATATTGATTTTTTAAGAGTACTATATCACACTTTAGAGGGAAGGACCAAATTCAGAAAAGGGCTAAACCCCTTTTCTGGGTCGGGCTGCCTCTCTGAAGTCGCGACGGCGCGATACGTCGCGACCTCAGAGAGGTCGCGACCGGCTAGATCGTCGCGATCTTAACGCGACGGCCTGCATCCTCGCGTTCCCAACCCCCGAACCGGGCCAGGCCAGGCCGGTTCACCCGTCGCGCCAGGCCGCCCCGTCGCGACCTGGACCGCGACGGGAACTCCCGTCGCGTTACCAGTTGACGCACCCATGCTCCCCGTCGCGACGTGATCGCGACGGGCACCCCTGTCGCGTTCTTGGAATTTCGGCTAGAACAAATAATTATGCATGTGCCCTGTTGTTTAAGCTTTATACCCTTTAATTAGCCATGATTAAATCATGTTATAGTTAATTCGACTTGGTGAGTTAATAAATGACATTAATGATATAAATTTAATTATTTAAAATGACATTTGCACGACTTGTTATATCCTCAAGATTTCTTTACACTTACACACACATAACATTATTAAATGTCATTTGACCCTGATAAATTATGCAATAATGTATTCGGTAAATTAGTAAAATAAATGACTAAATCACCATATTTTATTAAATACAATTGTCTTCATTTTTACTCGCGCATTTTAAACACTGTTATCGTTTTCCCTCGGCCTTCGAGCACTCGAGGCACGACAGACCCATTTTTTACACACTTTCTCTTGACTTGGACCACCTCTCCACCGGAAATACTCTCGACTGGACCAGGGACTCCTTGTCAAGACCTCTGTAAGTCTTCTTGGCTTTGGCGCATGTCCATTGCCGACGAGCTGGTTGTACCTTAAATCTCATTACACTCTTAGGGATCAGTACGATCCATGACCTTAGTGTGTTCTTTCCTTATCTTGTGAACACGCCGAACCATCTAGCCTGTGTACACAGCACGGCTAGTGGGCGGTGGTGACTTCTACCAGATTGACGGCCCGCAGTGGTGTGCCGTGTAACCATATTATCGATGTTTAACGTGATTTTACAATAATACCCATGTCTCATCTATAGTCTTTCTCATCTGTTCACGTTCTCTCTACTACTCTCATCTATTTCTTGGTACTCTCTTGGCCATACAATTGATTGTCTAAATTAAACAACCAAGTACTATATGCCAAAGCAATAGGGCCCGGTCTGGTCCTGGGAGGAGCTCCCGAAGAGTGCTAGTTCCTTGCAAGGGTAACATGATCAGGATGTGTACGGCATGCATCCAGCGCCATTCAACAACAAATACAATTCAATTTATGACAATCAAACAATCGCTTTACTATATCTCTGGGTTGACATGATGCTCGACCGGGGAAGTGCTAGTGCACCTTGGTGCAGACGTTACATATTCTTTCACTATATGGCCAATCCTCTATCATACTAGTTGCAATTACTTTTGAATATGCTATCATCCTCTCGTTTGCTATCATTCTCTCGTGGTCAATGTGCTATTACTCTCTTGACTTTACTTGATCGATCTTACTAGTTAACCTGCTATATAAGACATTAATCATTTAAAACCTGCTTGTTTACATGAGATATTAAGTCCTACTGAGCGTTATCGCTCACCCTTCGTTATTTGTCATTGTGTTTTCAAGTAAGTCAGATGATAACCCTTCACTCACCAACGAGAATGGACTGGAGTGAAGAGCGACCAGGAGTCATAGCGATGAAGTGTCCTTAGTACCTAGAGTATAGATAAATGTTTGCTTAATTATCTTTTCCAGATGTAATAGTGTTATTGAGCCCTATGTTTTTACTCAGAATTAGTGGTTGTAACAGTTAGGTGATTTATCAATAAAATAAGGAGATTATTGCAATTATTATTCATTTAGATGCTCTGATATTTGCGAATGTGTGTGCAATTTACGTTATCATACACGTTGTTCATGCCTCCCTGATTTATTCCGCTGCTAAATTAGCGGGGCATGACATCGATGGTTGTGCCTTCCTCTCCTCCGATGAGGGACCAGCCATGGCGGTGAGGAAAGAGGCCAAAGGACAGGGGTAACCGGATGGCCCACAACCACCGCCGCCGAAGCCAACATCTCCTCGACTGAGGAGGCAGATCACTTTCTGAAACTTGGTCCTTGTTGCGACCATTGCCTAGCAGCCCACCTCTTGCCACTCCTGCTCTTGCTCCTACTCCTAGCAGTGTTGCGAGAGCAAGCCGATGAGCAGCTCCATGTTGTGGCCAACCAGCAAGAGCAATCGTAGGAGACCAGAGAGAGAGTGTGTGTGGAATAAAGAGAAGGAGGTTCTGGAGGAGTCTCCCCCTTCGGCTCCAATAGGAAGAGAGGAGAGAGAGATTAAAAAATATTATTTAAAATTTATAAAGGATAAGTTAGTCTTTTTGTTGTCTTAACTTTACTGTGGTTGAGTTAAATGGATGGAGGGAAACAGTAGGGGCATATATGATAATTTCTTTTTATTTGAGAGGAATATAAGCTAATAATTATATTTTGGGGGTATATTGTTGAATATAGAAGATTTCAGAACTATATTCCCTATAACAAAATGGAAATGGGTGAGACGCAGTTGGGGTGTGCTGCATGGAGGAGGGAAGGAGGCATCTCCCAACCCCCTTTAGCATACCCTGATCGGGGTGTGCTTCTGCACCAAGACCAACCCTAACAAAATTTGATGATAAGCCATGGTTGACCGTATCGGCATGCTGTCGCGACACACCATGGTACGCCTCGAACCGATCCGAGGTGATAGGCTGGGAATCGACTGAATGGCTTCGGTCCGGTCGGCCCCAGCATTTCACGCACACACAATGCACATTTTTTTTGTTTTTCTTCACCCCCCCCCCCCCCCCCCCCCCCCATCCACCTCTATGGCTCCACCCACTTTTTGTTTTTTGTTTTATTTTTTTACTTTTTCGGGCACATCCATCCAAGACCATCATTTTCTATTTTTTCCCCTTTTCTTGACACATCCACCCACGGGCACACATTACATTTTTTTGGTTTTTTTGGTTTCTTTTTTCTTCTTTAAATCAAAATCCACCCACGGCCATAGGCGGGTTGGACATTGGGGAGGAGTGGGAGCGCGCCACCCCAGGTTCGATCCCGGGGTGGCGCTGGGATACCGCCACTGGGCTACAACGAAAAAAAAAAAAAACCTCTCCTTGTGCAGATACATTCTTCTTCCTTCTCTCTTCCCCCTCACCATTTTCATGTGATTTATTTAAATTCTTTTTTTTGGGTCTTAAGTAGTGGACCGTCCCTCTTCAAGGTATGTATCATACCTTAAATCTACTTCTATTTTTTCAAGACTTAGAGTTCTTGATGAATAAATTTGAATTTTTTTAATTAAATTTTTTATTATTTTGATTTATGATAAAATGTTTATTTTGGTGTAAAAACATTGTAAGAGTATAAGGTGATCATACAAGTGCATGAGAATGTATTTTCATTAATATTGATTAATTGGTGATTAACAATTATTATATTATTTTAATATTATTTTGTCATGTTTTTAAGTAAAGTCAAAATGTGATGTTATGGAAAGAAGAGAGATTGCAATCTCATGTGTTATTTTTTAGTGATTATTACACGAAGATTATATTTAAGTTTGATAGTTTATTTGTTTATGTTACTTATAATGACATACTACTCTCATAGGCATCTATTAGTTGATCAGACGGTTCAAAATAAGGAAGGAAGAAGGATACTTCACACGGAGGACGACCCAAGAAATTTGGATGGACAACGATGATTTTTTGTTTCAGGAAAAAGAAAAGCACGCAACATGAATATCCCTTGACATTGTAGATGTCACCATAGTGGATGATTCAGATGTGACTCCTTTGCCATCTCAGAGATAGAGTACGAGAGATGACTCTTCAAATCCTTCTTCTCCATCTGGAACAGCTGACAACGGTTGTGGTGGTAGAGGTGGTCATAATGATGGTGGTGGTGGGAGCATGCACTTTACATTAGAGTTTGAATTCATGCTACTCAAGACACCATAGATCATGGTGCTCCACTAAGCACATAAAGAAGGTGAAAAGCAGATGTCGACAAAGAGTGGCACAGAGGGCCTGCAGATAGTACCAACTATCAAAAGATTATATCCAATTTGGAGATATTGAGCACATAGGAGGACACATCATCTGAGGCTGTCAGTGAGGGTCACAGTTTCTTTTCAGGACATATAGAGCTGGATCTATATGAATTGCATCATGTGTATGATGACTATTATATCTTTGGATACCAGTATGGTGATGATACATAGTTCATACATGCAGGTTCCGATCATTTCATCACCAGGGCCCACAATAGTGCGACAAGGAATACTCCAATATATAGAATATCAGCATATGTAAGAAAACATGTATCAAAATTACATGTCTTATGCTGATTATTTATGCTTTGTGGAGATCACATATAATGTGAGATTGTTCGTAGATAGAAGTTATACCCCTTACTACGAGGGCTTTGTGGACATACATACTCAAAATGATGAAGAGGAATAGGTAAATAAATTTATTTCTTGTTAAATATTCGTATTTAAATGATTTTCATAAGTAGAAATGAGACTCTTAATTGTTCTTGTAGATGCTAAGATGAGGAACGTGAGGACGATAATATAAGTATTGTATTTGGTTTGTAAGAATTGATGATTGCATCCTCAATATTTTTATGTATGTATATGTCATGATTTGACATATTTGTATGTAATATTAGATAAACACTAGATGATTGTGTTGGGTTGACCTGCATGATTAAATAGAGTTTCTTACATTTTTCAACCTCTCTATGTGATGTTCTTATGTTTTGTTCATTTTTAAAAAAATTTACTCATTTTAAATATTAATCAAGTAAAAAAAAATCAAACAATCATCTTTTCCATCGTATCTTAACGGTATAGTACGATACTATACCATGTCATAGAGAATACGACACGATCCTTGTAATAAACAATATTTATAGTACTTTCAATAGTACAACAAGTGTACACCTAAGAACTCATTATTGGTAAATACACTTTTGTGTTTGCATATAGACTTGGAAGTGAATTACCAATATATATATCCAAGTGCACTTGCACAATATTTTTGAAGATAACCATGCAGTAATACATGGACTTTGACTAAGTTTGCTTCTTTTGGCTCAAGGTATTCGCTTGTTACAATCAAACTCGAGTATCATTTTTAGTTTTTCTTTACACAAAGATGAAAAATTTGTCCTTACATGTTCAACTGTTTCAGATGTGGATGTTTTATTGAAACAAATTATATATTCATGGAACTTCTTCGTTTGCTCAGAGCATTTGGGTATAAATATTTGAGAAAAATTTAATACACTTAAGTTTTACATTTTTGTACTTATATTTTTTCTTTTTTATTAGTCAATGAAGAAAGAGCACAATACATTTATCTAATAAAAAGTAAAAAATATAATTACAAAATATAAAACTTAAGTGTACTAAATTTTTCTTAAACTTTTCAAACTTAACGCACAAGACTAAACCTCACGGAATGTCAAAAAAGAATGGGAAATGAATGGGCTACTTGCGACTGTGAGTGGGGGTACTCAAAGCATGAAAAAGCACGAAAGTCTGACTTAGACCCCTTTAAATTAGGCTTAGATATAATAAAATGCCAAGAATAAAAAGTCTCCCAAGGCCATTTGCATGTACAAGAGAAGGTTTTTAAAAAAAATCTATATTACAATAGGAGGAGCGTTTGAAAAATAAATCCAAAGTTTAGATAGACTAAAAAAAATCTAGAAGTAGCCTAAAAAAAGAAACATCGAAGGTCTCCAAAGAGGAATGAAAAGCCCGTCTCTACGAAAAAGTGAAGAGAGCGGAAAAAAAAGGTTCATGGCTCACGGTGGAAGATAGAAGAAAAGATTGAGACAGAGCTCTCTATCTCTCTCTATCTCTCTTCGTTGGTACTCAAGTTCCCCCTCTCAATCTCAACTCACGAATGGATTGGGATTTTGATGGAGGGATCTTTTGGACCGGCCTCTTCGTTGACCGTTTCCTGTGACCTCTTATTTGACCCCTTTCTGTCATTGGTTCAAAACACATGCTCTAACGGGACTATCCTTTAAAAGTTTACATCTTTTTAGAGCAACCATGTAATAGGAAAAATCTCCTATATATCCGGTTTTTAAGAGAGAGAAAAAAGTACACGTGGGTTACATTTATTTATTAGGGGATGTGAATCTAGAATTTGATAATTTTAGAAATAAGAGATGTCCTGATCAATTAAATAAATATATTTGATTTGAATCTGAATCTCTCATACTTTTTGCAAATCTAAATTAATACCACTAAGTTATGATCTTCTTGCCAAAAAAATAACTTTTACATCTTCTTTCTTGCAGGGTACTTACCCACCCCGTAAAAAAAAGGGGAAAAATGGTAACCCAAGTGACAAGTTCTTGTAAGTTGGGGCGCACTGCACCACTTTCTTGGTGGTGTAATGGAGCCGGCAGGCACTTCTCAGTTCTCTCCCCCATCCCCAATTATTCACTGTCTTCTGTGCTCCCTTCTGCAACCCCCACAGTCGCCGAATCCCAACTCCGTACCTGCGCACTCTGAAATCGCCACTGTAACCACTTGCAGTGGGGATTCTGTGTCAATGCTAACAGGTGCTGCAGTAACGCATGCTTTACTGAGATAGATATGGTACTAATCATCCAACATGTTTAATTACCTTTTTACCATAAGAAGCATGACAAGATCTAGTGCTGTTCTAGCGCAAGGTTGATATGTGGTTCTTCTCATTATAAGTTGATAGAGAAAACACTTATATTACTCTTCAGTTATATAGCGGTTGGTTGTTGTCATGGATCATCAGACGTGTGATACACATATGATCAGGCACATTGATGTGTAGTGAATATATATTTCTCTCGAATCCATATTGTTTGGGAGCTTCATAATTTTAACTCTACTTCATAAGCAGAAAGTACACCACTTCACTAATTACGAGTGTCCAGTAATGGTGTAGCAAAAAAAAAAAATCATTGGCCTCACAGGTGACAAGGTTGAAGAGAATTCAGCTAGAAATGTATATAACATTATAAAAAAAAATCAAAATTTAAGCCTTTCATTTCAATATATTGCTTAATAAAGAGACTTTTTTTTGGGGGGGGGGGGGGGGGCGCAATGGAGGAGCTTAAAGCTCTTTTCATTAGATTAAAACATATACATATAGTCTAATACATGGAGATAAACTCACATATAGCATCAAGAGTTGCAAGAAGAACAAGAACTAAGCAAATCACAAAAGAGACGATTATAGAACTCAAGCACGATACATGAGGTTAGGAAGTGGATCGAAACTCCAACTTAATTAACATCTATAAGGGACAACACAACAAAACAACTTATTAGGACAAAAGGCTCTTCTCCAAACTATAGAACAAGATCAAACAAATTTGGAGTATGTTTGAGCAATATCAGTCGAAGGAAACTCAATTGAGGGCTAACCCTGAAGGAGTTGATCGTTGCAATCTTTCTAAGCAGTAAATTAGAGGATATATATAATTCGAGAAATATTTTCTGCATTTGTGAAAGTGCAGAAATATCTAGTCATTCTATATTTTCCTCTTTTTATTGGTGGGAATGAAATTGTCACATAAACCTCTCTTCTCTTTTTCACTAATGAGAGGAGAAAATTACAGGATGATTAAGTATTTCTGCACTTTCACAAGTGCAGGAAATATTTCTCATATAATTTTGATGACACAGTTGTTAGAGAGGAGTGCAAATGGGATGCAAATCACGAATTAAATTTGAAATTCCATAACTCTAGATCATCCAAGGACTCTTGAGACTTGACAACCTTGAATTTACATCGCAGAGACTCGACAGATTACAAATATATAAGTCAGAAAAATGATCTTGAAAGAAGTAGGAGAAGATCAAAAGATGCAAATTAAAGAAGAAAAAAATGAGAGATGATTCTAGATAGAATGTCCCACTAAAACTGAAAGGGGAAGAAAATTGCTACCCAAAACAAACTAGGGGTCCAAATGGAGGGGGAGGAGATTGAGAGAAGAGCTATGGATATTAGAAAATACATGATCTTGAGATTGTACCGTTGGGATAAATAGTACTGTACATGACAAACTACACTGATTAGAAAAAGTTCATATTAAAGTTCCTCATGAATAAAAAAAGGTGCAGATAACCCAATGTCCTTGCTCGTGGAGAACTGCGCACCATGCATCACCCCCCATGTTAGGGGGTTCAACATGTCCAGTCCGGAGGGGGCCTTCCCCCATGATCCCCATCCATGGAGATCACTGTAGAGACATCTGGGGAATCACTCCCCACACCCCCACCCCTTTCCGACAGGTCCACCGGAAGCCTTAGTGATTGGACTGCTCGGCGGGCCACCCGACCAAGCGGCCGCCGTCGATTGGTCGCCAAACCACTGAGAAGTCGCTGCAGCTAGCCAGCGGCCATGTTGTTCCGGCGGGCAAGGACTGGCCGTCTGACCGAAGACCCAGGAGTCCCCCGCCGGCATCTCCATGCCCCCGCGCGCCACCCGGCGGTACGCCGGTGAGCGGCGGGCGGCGACCGGCACAGAGCACCCGTGTGGATCCACGACGACGACGCTGCAAACTGTGCGGCACCGCAGGCGCACGAGCTCGCAGAGGGTGCACACGGGCCTCGGCGGAAGCGAAGGCTTTTACGGCGTCTTCCCGCTGTACGGTCCCCTGGTTAGGGTAGACGACAGTCGCAGACGCGTCATTCCATACTAATGAGAGAGAAAGAGAGAGAGAGAGAGAGAGAGAGAGAGAGAAAGAGGCTGATGCTTTTAACCATGCAGGACAGGAAGCTTTTACTTTGTGTTCTCTTCGTCTTTTCTTCCTCCCTCTCTCCCTGATCTGATCACTGTGCATGTAATCTGGTTGGTTTAAGCAAAAGCCCTATGGTAATCTATCTTTAGGGATTGCACTGTGTGTTCTCCACTCGCTTTTGCTAGAAAAAGAAGCTTCTTTGACGCAGTTCCACTAAGCTGTTGCTCGGTGTCACAATGATGTAAAATAATTATGCTCTAAAATACCCTTTTTTGTATGTTTATGATTTTGATTTTTGACTGAAAATTAAATTAAAATTCGAAAAATCTTAAGACCGGTGATGTTAAGATGGAAGGATATATAGCATACCAAGAACACCAAATATCACCTTATAATATATGTCCAAAGATATGTTTAGGGAATCATTTGAGCTTTTTTCTGCGAGGATCTTAAAATATTATTTTTTAGTGTTGCCACTACTACTGTGTTAAGAAGCTTTAAAATCTAAGGTACAGTAATCTACGTGTCACCTTTTCTTCTCTGATCTTGATCTTGTCCTCCATTCGATGATTAATATTATTAACAGTTGGAATGCAAAATTCTTAAACTGAAAATTTAAAATTAGAATTTGAAATAGAGAGGGGGCATATGCAAAATGAGAAAATTTCAGCTTTCTTCCCAATGAATGAGAGAAGAGACAGAGAGAGAGAGGGGAGACGGGGAAAGAAGTATTAAAGGAGGTTTCAAGCGCCACATTAAATCCCACTGTTTGTCTTCTCCGAGATGGGTTCTGAGATCTGAGGCAGCAGGGCTCGTAAGGGCTTGCGGAAACTGGAAAGGAAGAGGTAGTAGTAGATATGGGAAGATCAGATTGAGCCGGAGATCTCCGTTCTACACCCCGCACCCCCACAATCCCAAACCGCCGCTGCTGCGTCTGGGCTCCCTCTTCTCTATACATAAATCTGTTGGGCCAGGTGCTTGGGTTGGGGTCTGGCCTTTCTTCCCCTCTAAGGGGTTCCTCCCTCTGTTGGATGGAGCTGGGAGGAGGTAGGGGAAGGAGCGGGAGGTTGGTGGCGAGGGTGAGGGCGCCCAGTCTGCTCTGCGTCTCCTTCTGCTGCTGCTGCTTCTTTGCCTGCGCTCTGTTCGCGGACGCTGGGAGGACGCCTGCCCATTCAGGTGAGCAAGCAAGACCTGGTCCTCATGCTGAGGTCGTACCTAGCTAGAGTGTCTGCTGGCTTGCGTTAATGGAGTCTCCTCCATTTCCACAACCAGCTTAATCGGCAGACTCCATTTTATTGGAAAGAAAATTGTTTTCTGCTCTGCCGACAATCATCTGTTCCTTCTCTCTCTCTCTGTCCCATTCTGCAACCAGAAGAGCCATTCTGGTCTTAGCATCGAGCATCGGGAAACCACCCATATCATTGTTCTTCTAAACTTTAGCCATACTGGTTCCTGCACTTACAGATGTTCTCCTCACTGTGTAATGAACCCATTGGGAAACTCCCGATTACTCGCTCCTTCTCCTTCCACAAGAACCCATTGTCACGCCCCTTCCTGATTCCCAGTCTCTATTTCACCTCCGTGGACCTATTTCTTTGCGAAAGGTACGATCTTTATCCCAAACCTTCTCCCCCCTGCTCATCGTACTAACCCCCCTCCGGTCACCAGCAACGGATGCTGCCCGCCCTTGTTAGCCATGCCGGGCACCATATCAGCCATCTACAGCCATCTGCGCAAAGATCTAATATAGTAGTAGTACTGACTTGTGCTGGTCTGAAGCTTAATCTGAGAAGCGTTGTCACTCCTCTTCTTCTCCTCCTTTTTGATGCAGCGACAGGGATTTCCTTCGGCAGAGGAAAGAGCTCTCCTGTGCAGGTGACTTCCCCGTTCCTCTTTTAAACTACCGCTATACTCATTTGATCACTTCTTTTTTCTTGTTATATCGGGGAAGGTGGGGATGCTTTGATGGTTGAGAAACCCAGACCCGCCCCCCGCGGCATTCATCCTGTGAAGAAGCTCTCGGGGTCTTGTAGCTCCCCGCCGCCCGGCGGCACACAGTGGCGGCGGCCGAGGCGGCTGGGCTTAATAGTACCGTGTAGTAGTAGTTCAGTATTCCGGGGGAAGTGCTCTGCATCGTGTGGCGATATGAGCCACATTGATGTTTGACGCGGCGGCTGCCCATTGGATGATGTCATTGCCAGGGTGCGACGAGCCAGACGAATGCGATTGTGCCACGTATCCTATGAAATCTCAGTTCTCCCCGCCGGCCCTGATGGCGTTCTGCGTTTGTGCGTCTGTGTATGACAGAGTGTGACAGCGGCTGCGGAGATGCTGTGGCGGAGGAGGACGACGGCTGCGGCGGCGGCGACGGCGACGGCGGCGACGCGGAGGTACCTGGTGGGACCGGGGTCGTACCCGCCGCGGTGCGCGTCCAAGTGCGGCGACTGCATCCCATGCAAACCGGTTCATGTGCCGGTCCCGCCGGGCACCCCCGTGATCACCGAGTACTACCCGGAGGCGTGGCGCTGCAAGTGCGGCGGCAAGCTCTACATGCCCTGATCTCCACTACCCCTCAGTACCTATTCCATTACAACCTATCGCCATTAAACGCTCCGCCATGAAGACTGAGAAACACAGAACAAAAAAAAAAACAAGAAGAGATCTTCCGAAGTCATTCAGTAGCTGCTAGCTGGTTGTATCGTTTGCGTCCCCTCATGTTCGTCTCCCTAAGATGCTTCGCAGGTTGAAGGGGAGCTTAATTTGTAGGGAAACAAAAAGCCCATTTGAAGTGTCTATACGAGTGTACAGGGTTCTTTTTCTTTTACTGTTAAGACCAAGTTGATTAGCGCTGCTGCCATTCCATGATTTTGCCCTGCTCTGTATATACTCCATGGATTCTGTATGATTAGTGTTGCAAACCGAGATGTTCTAACTTCTATCCCACTTGCCCGTCAGGACAATTATCTGCCCAAGAAAACGTGTCGCACAAACTTGCCGAATACTTCCCTTGTCTAGTAGTGTGTACACATGTATGTCTTCGTCCACGCACTCTTACTTACATTAATATCTGGCGCTATTCTATGTTCCGCGTAGATGACAAAACTCCCTATTCTGAGAGCTCTGCTTAATGGCGGATTCCCTTGTGATGATGTGCCTGTGGTGTTGCTCCGTGGAGGAAGCTGAAACCGCCAGCTGAAGACCCCAGGGGGGGTACACCGGCCAGACCAGGCCCGCGGACGGCGCCCGCGCGGCCGCTGTCTCCGCACAGTCTTTTCGGCGGGCCGGCCCAGCGTGCCGTCCCTTTCCCGGCCCTTTCCTGTCCATCTCTCCGTAGCCTCTCGCTCGTCGAGAGAGGTTCCCGTGCTGCTCCCCCGGGTCGCTGCAGTATAAAGTGTCGTGTTTGATGGAGAGTGGAGAGAAATGCGGAGGAAGGAGACGACCACCCTTGCTGTGTGACTTCGTCTGCGTTTGCGAGCACGACAGTCGGCGTCACGCCCCGTCGCCACTACGTTATCTGCTTGCACAGTCACACACAGAAAAGAGAGAGAGAGAGAGAGACCGTCCTCTCTCCTCTCTGTCCCTAATATGTATTTCTCTTCTCATAAGTCATAACGTCAAATATCATCGACAAAAGAAAAAAAATTACCCATAAATTGGACTACTTTGCTAGGAGATTATACATTTCTGGATTAAGATATTTAGGTGTAATTTTTTTGACCTAAATTACTTTTTTTAAAAGAGAGTATTCTTTATTAATGTTTATGAGTAATATTATCTCGTTTGGTGGGGTCATGTAGAATTACCTCCACATATTCCTTATTAACTACTCGTATCCTTACTTAGTTTATATCACTATGTTATTTATACCCATATTCAGGGATAAAATGGTTGCAAAGCAGCCCGATCTGATGGTAAACTCCCCTCCTTAAGAAAAAATGAGTTGAATAAATTTTTGCACATCCTTTAATAGAAAGACGTGTATAATTGGTCTTATTTTGATATAGGAGAAATGTGATGTTGTTACATATTCTTCCACATAATTTGAGAAAAAAAGGGTTATTATCACCTTGACCTAGAATTTGACATCTATCATCCCAATAATTTGAGGGAAAACATGGTCCTCTTCCCCTCTTTCTTGGCTTTTGGGTTTCCCCAGTAGGAGGCGTTGTGAGGCCCAAGTAAATGATACTATAAAGGTGGTGTATCTTATATAAAGCTAACCCTATGTTGTTATGGTCTTTAATGATCCAAAATTCTTTTTTTTTTAACGTAAACATCTTTGATTAACTTTGTTTCTAAAAGATATAAATGTCTCTCCCACGGTAACATAATTAAGATGAGAATGTAACCCTTCGGATGACATCAAATGGAATAATCATCTCATTTTTTCTTTGTGAAGAAACTTTTTAAAACATTGTGATTCAGTAACTAGAAGAGGTATTATTTCTGTAAAAATTTAAACTAACAAGTTCTAACAGATCTACTGTGCACTTTTGTTATAAGCTTATGAGCTTTCACGTTCCTTCTCTTCCTTCGTGTATGTATATCTATCCATGTTACAACACAGTGGCATGGTATCATACGTGTTGTGATCTCTCCATATTTTGATGATAACAATGTTTATTTGTTAGATTAATCAAAGTTTTATGTATATGTATAGTGAACATGTTTTAGGAAATCTGTCCAAGTATGTGAAATCCAAGTTTCAACGGAAGAATTAATTGGATTGAATTTGATTTTGATTTTGAGGTTAGATTTTTGGGATGATTTGTAGTGTTTGATTTGATCTTTGCAATGAGTGTGAGATCATGTTTTCTTGGCTTGTGTATTGTGAAAGTCACAACTCTTTGAAATTAGCAATTTTGTGTTCTTGAGGGTGTAGTTGAAGGTGTCAACATATTGCAGTGAACTTGGGAATTCAACTATGATTTGGAAAGATTTGGGTGAATCTATCTTATGCTGCATTTGGGATCGGGTTTGAAAAAAATTTAAAATTATAAAATTTTGACAAGACCCGTCCCATTCTCAAACAATTCAACTTTCACATTGACTTTAAAATCCTACAAAATCGTGAGAAAGAGAGAGATAAATAGATAAAGAGGCATGTGAAAAAGTTGGTAGACTGTCACTTCTAAAAGATTTTGGGACAAGTAGAGAGAGAATGACACAAGGCAGTGCTACGGAATTTTTTTTTAATTTTTTTAATTACACGGCACAAGTGACAAGACAAAAATACAGTCTCACGTCATCTTCGGTAAAACTACACTTTCATCTATTCTTACTTTTTTTAAATCGTAACTAAACGCTATCTTAATATTTTTGAAAGATTTTGACCTCTCATTGCACTGAGGAACTTCCTAATATATCTAGAGAGTCTTTAGGACCTAAGGGTGTTTAAACTTCTTTGTGTGAAGATAGAACTGCAATGCTAAAATTTGGGTGAAGTGCTCTTGCCCTATTCTTAGACTTGCTATGGCATATCTATACCATTTTGAAGCTTCTTCGAGGATCATTTTGGAGGATACTTCTATGGTGATTATTCTTCAAATTGGTTATCACTTTGTAATCTACACTTTCAATGTTTGTTATTTAATTGTGACCTTAGCGCGGGTTGAGCATTTTTTCTTTTAAATATACTTGCACATTTATATTTATATATATATACACATATATATATGTTTGTAATTGTGGAGATAGGTGATCCAACATCTTTACGTCTGAAGTGTGTATGTGGTTATTAGAGTTATAGTACTTAGGCCTAAGTGTTTTTGTATATGGCATAAGACAACATTTTATTGAGCCAAACCTATTTAAAAATTACACCATCTTATCGTATGATTGACTCCTCTTTTCTTTAAGTCTTTCTTTGTGATTGTGTTTTGAGATTTTATGAAAATTCTAAAAATTTCATTAACATCTCCAAACACTTTTATTGTAGGAGTAGTGATGGGGAAAGTAAGCTCTTGATGCAATTTAATTAGACATCACGTCATGCCAACTAAACATGAGGTGCTGCAAGGTGGCAGTCATTAGGCGATAGTGATGATAATTTGGGGGAAAATGGTTTAGTAACACTATTTAGTAACACATTAAAATAACACACCAATCAAAATGTACCATAATCTCATCATTTATGAGATGTTTTTAATTTTTAATTTTAATTATTGATGTGGCACAATTTTAATGGTGATGTTGCCAAATGATATTATCAAATGGTGTTACAAAACTATTTCTCTAACTTAAGTTAGGGTGTTGCACCACATCACGTCCAATTGACATCTAATTGAGGTGACATAAAACTTAGATGGATTGTTTGGACTTATTATTGCCCTCAGAGTCGGCCACATCATTGTTATTGAGATCCTGTAAGAGTGTGAAGATGGTTTACTTAACTATGTGTGTTTACTCGTAAGTGAATGAGAAAATTATTTATTTATAAAAAAGTGAAATGCTAAAGTACCCTCTAAGACGAGTAGCTTGAATGCGCCCAGCATATATGACCCATGATATCTTTTTCCACCCTTTTTTCATATAGTTTTTGTCATTCCTAATCAACTATTTATTACACTTAGCTACAAATAAGTTTAAGGCTAACAAAAAGGTTAAATCTATTTGTCACTATCACAAATAAATAGTTTAAAATGATTTAAGACATGTAATTGGTTATTAGTGATAACTTAAGATGAACACATGACACATTGACTCCCGATAAATAAAGCTCACACACTGCACTCTAAAGAAAAAGCTCTCGTCGAAAGAGGTTCAAGAAGGTAAGTATAAATTATGACATCCGTTAGAATATTTTATAAGCAAATTTTAGTACACTTAAGTTTTACATTTTTATTTGTATTTCATTATTTTTATTGGCGAGAAAAAAAATACAATACACTCATTTAATGAGAAATAAAAAAATATAAATGTAAAGTGTAAAATTCAAATACACTAACTTTTTCTCATATCTTATTTAACGATTTACATTGGTGATTGGTTTACGAGTTCAACAAAATTTGGTTGCTTCATTTAATTTTTCACAGGTATGAAGCAATTTCCCAAGTTATGGCAGTGGAGTAGTATGACTTTGGATTTAAATAGTCCCATAATAAAGGTGTTTTTCGATTTATCAAAATCTTCATTTGGTGAAGCGCACACCACAATCTCCCATTAATACGGAGACAACGAGAAAATATATTGGCATACAGATATGGCTAATGGCTGTATTATTAAAGTTTGTTTTTTAAGTACACAATCCGATAATTAAATACAAATGATTTAATTTAATGTCTCCATTAAAGGCCCACGAGTAGCAAATTCACATAATTCTTAGTGGGCCCAATGGGCTAAAAACGTTTGCTGTCTCAGTAATGCGAAGACTCGGTCCACTATCCAACAGCGACCCATGCGGAGATCAAGGGAGCCCAACTTGGCAACTTGTCTTGGTTCGCCGACGGAACTGTGATGCCACGTCATCTCCCATACCAATGGCGTGCTGGAGTCCACTGTGACTCGTTACCAGATAGGTAGCATTTTTGGGATGGATGGCCACGTCATTTCCCTCGGCTTGGCGGGAAAGCCCGTCCTCTCTTCCCGCGCAAACGCTTCCCGCCTGGCTCTTAACGGCGCTCCTCGCTTCCCTCTCCTCCCCAACCACGGCGGAGAAGAAGAAGAAGAAGGTGGGAGAGAGGTAAGCAGAGAGATCGAGGGGAAGACGATGGTGGGGCTGCCGTACGACTGCCTGGCGAACCCTCTGGGGGCCGTGCGGCTTTCGTTCGAGAAGGCCGCCGCCGCCGCGGCGGTCTCCAGCGGCTTCGATCCGGCGACCTTTGATCGCAAGGACTGGGGAGCCGTAGATCTCTTCCGAAGTTTCCTCTTCGAAGAGGACGGCCTCTCCCAGGTAGATAACGCGACGAGGCACCTCTCCGCACCCTATCCCCTTTCTGAGTGCTCAAACGGATCGCATCGAGAAAGTTTGCTTATTTGATGCGTCTACACTTGGTCCCAGGTTCCCGTTCTTGATTCATCAAATCTTCACTTGATCCGTCCCAACTCTCTTGTGCGTTTTAGAGGGTTGGTTGAAGACATGCTCGGCAATGAGTTATACATTGGTGCTTTCAAGGTATTACTTCTGTCCAATCCTTGCGTTTCACCAGCCGTTTTCACTTTAATCTTAATGGTAATTTGAATTTGTCCACCGATTTTCGTTCCCCAAAGGATGGTTCAACATGGAGGACAAATAAATATACGGATGTTGCTTCTGTTCCTATGGCATCTGCATCCCAAACTCGACTTTGGGAACGACGGCTTTTGTACTGTGTCCCGGTAAGATCCTTTCCCTGGCATTTGAGATTTTGGAACAGATGTATTCGGTACTTAAAACTCGTCTCTTTCCTTTGCTTAGGTTCCTGGGCAGAACTCATGGACGTTGCAATCTGTTTCTTCTCCTCCTGCAACCGTGTCAAATGATTGGTTATTGCAACATGGTGAAAAGCGTAGGAGAGATGAAGACAACAATGGCATGGATTTGAGTGTATGCAATTACACTTAAACCCTTCTCATTCTGTTACTGGTTTTAGCTCATCTTTCTCTCAACTGTTTTGGCTAGTTGCAGGATTTTGGCCATGGAGAAAGCGGCTCACCGACTAGCAACAAGAAGCAGGTGACACAGGCCTTGTTGTTGTATATTTCTACTAGAACATTCAAAATATTAGTTCAATTGGGACGCTCATTC
This sequence comes from Colocasia esculenta, assembly GCA_014218235.1. NCBI lineage: Eukaryota > Viridiplantae > Streptophyta > Magnoliopsida > Alismatales > Araceae > Colocasia > Colocasia esculenta. The sequence continues at coordinate 144,717,636 of CM024762.1, read as the reverse complement.
CTTGCTGTAATAGATGATGATTGCTAAGAGCTGTGAAATGTGTCGCCTTCAATTTCAGAAAGAGGGCGAATTCTCTTACAACTCCTCACAAGGGCTGGCAGTTCAACATTTAGGACTTTTGTCAAGCACAGTGCCCCTTGATGCGAACCCCCTCTCATGTCTGATCAAGGTAAAACTTCTCTTGTTATTGCACCATAGGGCAACCTTATGGCATTACTGTTCTCTCCTGCGTCGCTGTGTCATGTAAAAATATCTTGTAACAACACAGAGTTTCCTTTTTAATTTCTTGCAGATGTATGATCCGCCTGAGAATGATATAAAGGTCAACGATGTTATTGAGTTCATAGGTGTCTACACCTTTGATCCAGAGCTAGCCGTTCATAGCGATGACAATGATGATTTACCATATGACCTTATGGAAGATGCCGTGGCTAATTTGCCTCCTAGTAAGGTTTGTACTGATTGTAATAATAAATGCTATGATTCTAATACTTGTTTTGGTCTTGTTGATTACTGATTTTCTTCATTGTCTGTAAGTTGGTTCTGATCAGGCCACTGGTTGAATTAGATTGTACAGACTGTTCTCTTGAAGTTTTGCCCTACCAAGAACCTGTGACATCTGCTCTGTATGAAGCCCGTCCAAAATGTGTTTTGCATCCATCTAGTTGGCCATTTTACTACTCACTCTCTTTAGATGTGGTGGTCCATAGTGGTAAAAAGTCAGGTCATTGATTAAGCCACTTATAGCATGGCAGGTTTGCCTTGTTTGCTGCGCCAAATCTCTATATCAACGTGCAAAACTACTCCCTCTGGGAATCATGAGTTTCTAAAATCTTTCTAAAATTCAGCTTTTCATACTTCTTCCATCAACCTGCCGCCACTGATTAAGAACCGAAAAGGATGTTTGACACCCTTAGCTGACCTAAACGTGATTATAAATTTCTGGAAGTGTATGATACTAAAAGAAAAGTTGATCCAGTCAAAAGAGGGAAGTGGTAGTATACATGCATGTTGTCAGTATGCTCCAAACTAACCCCGTGAATACTCCACATCCCCACCACTCAATGAGGGAATGTTTTTTTGGTAACGAGGAAATCTCGCCCCATGTGGGTTTGTGGGCTCAGGGATTGGTGTTCCTGAACTCCAAGATCAGGACTTGGCAGTTCTTAATTTTTGTGTATCCGTATTGCCCTTACCCCATGTGACTGGAAAAACTCCGGATCTACACACTTCGAGAATTGCATGTAAATCAGGTAAACTCCCCCAGGAACTCGGGACCTCCTGTTTTTAAGCAAGAGTTCTAACCGATCGACCCAACCGGGGTTCTCAATATGAGAGAATGTTGATCCTCCACTCTACACAAAATCTTGGCTCGATCCCTTCTCAAAAAGGAAAATTAACATCCGGATTACAGCTTACAACTACCTGTCTTTAACTTACATTTGGTAGCATTACGTTTTATTCTTCTCTTTCTTTGATATTTGATCTTTTGATAGTGCCTTGAAGATTGTACTCTGGTTTTTGTTTTTTTTTCTTTTTGTATGTGATGTCTGTCGCTTTTGTCAATTGATTGCACTACCTTGATTTATTTTAAAATAGAAATGCTGGCGAAATGATGCAATCTACAGCTTTATAGAAAGATACCCTATTCATAATTAACTTCGAGTTATCCCATTCTATTTTGGGACCATGTGAAGGCCGACTTCATGTCTCGCTGAACTTTTTCAAAATTGGAGTTCCACATGACAATCTTTTTCAATTATAAGCATCCCATCGAACAGCACTATTCCACTACTTCCTTTCTGCTTGCTCCATAAAGGACTTACTCATTGTTTAGATTCTCCTACGAAACTCCGTTCATGCACCAAACATTTACTAGTCTACGTAATCTTCTCATGCTCCAACTATACCTCGCCGCTAGTTCCTTGTCAAAGGTTATGGAATGCCCAGTTGGTAATTTTACACTTTGTATGTCATTATAAGCACATTGATACTTTCTTATTGAATATCCTTATGGTCTTACTCTGCCAATGTTTGAAATGTTGCTTCAGGTGCCTCGTCTTCATTGCATAATATCTAAGAAATTGAGCCTTCAGGACTTCGTATCCAGATCATGCTTCACCCAGGTAATTATTTGATTTTCAGGGCTCAAGTCTCCAACGTTTTTATTTGCAGTTCTCATCGTGTTAACTTTTCTGATAGAATCAGGATTGTTATATTGTGTCCACTATAAATCAACTTTTGTAGGAGCCATTTAGTTTAAATTTCCTTACTACTCCTATGCTTGCTAATGATGACTATTATATTGGGTTTGCTTGCCTTCAGGGGTTACCTAACATGGTGAAAGGTGTTCGAGAATCTTTGCTAGGGCATCTTACAGCAGTTTTAGGCAACGATGGGTTGGCAGCACAGTTCGTCTTGTTGCATCTTCTTTCCAGGGTGCATTACATTTCCTTTTATTTGTCAGAATCTATCATCTGTGTAGATCAAAATCATGAAGTGATGTTATGTTTTCTATCTTATTAATAGCAATTCCCTCCTATCGATTTCTCCTCAACATTGATTTTTTTTTGCTTTTGAACGTCGACTTTCTTCCTGGATATATGTCTGGATATTCCCTTTCATTTCATACGTGTTTGGATAATGGGCATTTCCTGTGTTTTATTTCTCGAATCAGCTTTACTTTTAATCCTTGGATTAATGGCAATGTTGACCCAAAGGATGAACTGAGATTGTTCCATGTCTGCCATCCCTTTTGTACAGGTTCGAGCCAGAGTAGATGTTGTCGTGGTGGGAAAGCTTTCAGTGAACCTGACTGGTTTTACCAGAGAAAGTTCATCTATCTTTGGGAAGGAACTTACTCGTTCAATCACAGGGTTGCTGCCATTTTCACAAGCTATGCATCTCTCTGTGGAGTATCTAAATACAACTAAGCTTCAACCAAGAAAGGATAACAACACAGGAAGGTAACAGAACATATCTTCCATTACATCATGAAATAAACTATTTTTCAATATTTTAAATCTTCCCGTTAAGTAGAGTCATTTTCTCGACGTTTATCTGATTTCTACACCCGCTACTCTTGTTGACCTGATGCACTTGAATGCACGACTGGTAGACCGTAGACGTTGGAGTTGATGTCGGCTGCATGTCTCTTATCACAAGAAAAGGCTCGTTCATCTAGACATGTGCGATGGACGTGTACTCTAGCATATTGCTTGCTCAATACCACTAAATAAATAACTTATCCTGTGAACAAAGATGAACCTATCCATTGTATTTACCTGACGAATCCCTGGCCATTGGTCATATTTCATATTCTCTATCAATATTTCTTTCAGAATGATGACTGGAATTCTGCAACTGGCTCAAGGCACACACTTGACTGTTGATGAGACTTCCTTGAATGCTGGAACACTCAATTCCACTGGTGTTGAGAATGCAAGGTTGCTCAGACAGTTAATGGAGTGGCAAACGGTAATGCTCAAGACTATATTTTACCCTTTTATCAATATCGTTGTTGATCAAAGTCAAACAATCCTACTCTGTCAACTTAACGTTGAACATAAATTCGGAGCAAATAGATTGTAGCAGTTTGACTGCGCAGGTTTGCATCTGATAATGTTAATCACCTTGTAGTCAGTGCTTCTATATCTTTCATGATCTCTGTAGATTCGTTATTTCAATAGACCACACTGAGATTCGGAGTCGCTATGCTCGCAATGACAGATGCCTAATTACAAGGGATGACGAACATGGAATCTTATGCTGTAGTTTTAATGTCTACATGGGCAGAGTGCTTGCTTATCATCTGCAATTCCTTTCCAGGTTGGATATGATTTTGAGTACTATAAGTTGGAAATGCCTGCGGATGTCCAAGTGCTGATCTTGTCCGAGAAGAAGTCCAACATCCTACCTGCTGATCTGGTGTTGCCTTTCCATCCCGCCGTCGTGAATACTGACATACATGCAACGGATGAACTCCAAGCTTGGAGGTGGTACTTGGCCACTATGAGATACCTTCCTCATTCCATTGAGCCACAGATGCAGAAGGTAAACCTGCACGTCATTCTTGTTGCATGTGTCCCTAGCTTGGAAAAAGAGAAGCTATGGGCTTTGGTTTAGAGAAATGCTCCCTTTTGTTTCTGAGTTTGTTTCCAGGTCCTTTAGGTTGAAATTCTGAGTTTGTTTCCAGGTCTTGGAAGATGACTTCGTTGCTGCGAGGCAGGAAGACAAGAGCCTGAAAGCAGAAGACTTCAGCAGGTTCGCCATGTAACCAGAATCATTCATCTCAAAATTACAGACATTTTCGTTATAAGCTTATACATGCAGCAGGGTAAGTGCACTGAGCTTGGGCACTGTTTTTGCTCCAGGTGGTTGACGATGGGCCAGCTAGTGTCTGCCAGCTTTGGCGAAACAGATCTCTCGTTAGAGCACTGGCAAATGGTAAAGGAATTTGAGAGGCTCAGGAAGGAGAGGCTCAGGTGACATGATGGAACGACATGATGGAACATTAAGTCGGGGGATCCCGGATGTCGTCTGCCCACTGTAATATATTTCCTCTTTATCTTCGTAGTCTCTGTCAGCTTCATCTAAATTGAGAAGTGGCAGTGGAATTGTAGAATGGGACCTGCTATCTTGTCCTCACACTGTGGTTTGTGATCAAGATAGAAGGATGAAGAGTTGTTGAAGAAGATATAACGAATTAGTGAAGAAATTCCACGGAAGCTGAGTGAAATTTTTTCTCCTATCCACGTTCCTTGATTGACGTTTCAGATATAATCAATATCAATTGTTCACACAAAAGGTTACAAATAATAAAATGCACAAATGAGAAAATAAGAACAGTGCTAACCATGGTTTTTATTTAACTATCCATTATGCTTCGTCTTTTAATTGTACCACGGATCCTTGTGGAAAGTCATCCGGTGGTACAACTTAACGTGCTTGTTTGTAGAATTACTTGAAATCGGAACTTCTGGACCAGGTGTTCAAAGAGTAACATACCCTTTTACAAGCTTACGAAGTTCCAGCATAGAATGGATAAAACTACTTGGTCTGTACCACTGAATTAACATTTCAGAACGCTGCTAAGCCCGTGAAAGTAGAAACAAACATGTATTTTAATTGTGTAGTAGGCAAGTAAAAGTATATACAATGTGTAAGTTGTGAAAGCTATATGTAGCAGCATGGATAGACCAGGGGAGGTGACCAGGGGAGGTGTCTATTTAGCCCTTTCTGTTGCCCAGCTCTATCTTATTAAAAGGAGACTTCATACAAAATGACATAAATTCACAGAACAAGTCTGGCAACTTGAGGACCAAGCTCCCTCTCATGGTCTCCCCCTAATGCTTGAACAGTTGCAAGTTGGATTTCCACGAAGCCAACCGGATCATACTTGCTGGAGGATGCAATGCAGCCAAGTTCCCCAGTCCTCTCAGTAACCTTTGCCAATGTCAATAATATCATAGGCATCGCTCCTTGTGTCTTTTATTATTTTTCTCTGTATCAACTAAAAGGCCGGCTGCATTAGAAGGTGAAAAGAAGTCCCCACTATACTGACAACTTGAGTTGGAGATCCCCATATCTGCCCCCGTCATGCACAGCCCAATCCCCTAAACATAACACAGAAGGGAATGGTAAGGAACTGTAATACTTGCATAATCAACAAAATAAATACAGTAAGTTTGGCGGATGAACATCAATGCAAATTGTCAAAGGAGTGAGGCATTCAGAACCCACGCTGGAACTCAAATTAGAGAACTGCCTAGTAGCCTGTCTTGGCATGAAAATTATCATTCCAGCCGATATGCTGAGACTGGGAATCATACCAAATCTTGTGAGATTGCAAACCATCATGTAGACAGTCAAATGGCTGTTTACTGTCAATTCTTCGAAAAACCAAAGCAGATTCGGTGAATCCTTCTTTGCTTTAAACCATCGTACACCTGTTTTGCCAACCTATGTTTGTATTCCTTTTAAGCACTGCAAACACTGTGGCACATTTCCACCGTTATTCTCTTGATGATATTCAGAAAACTTTACTTAATTTTTCATATACTTGATGGTCAACCACATCTTCAGACTGAGATAGGGGTGCTTGGCACACACATAGCAAGCAAAGGGTGTAACATCCGGTAGCTTCTGCCACACATTGTTAAAAAGGGCATGCGGCAGCGTCTTAGAAAGCATAGAGCACTACTGGGAGATTAATTAAGAAATGAAATGAACACTCCAGATTGAAATTTTATAACAAGTACATGAAGTCATATGCATACGTTTGTTTCCTCCAATGGTCAACTGACTACAAAACAGGAGATCCAACAAAGACTTCCAGAATGAAAGAATATCCTAGAAATTAAACCATTTCCAAGAAAAAATGTAACTAAAAATATGCACTCATCATGAAAGCAAGGAGAAAATAAAAAAGAATAATACAATCTGCAAGAAATATAGTTCATTTTCTGTGTCTTTTTTGGTTTTAGTTCATTTTGTTTGTCATAACCAGAAAATGTCATTTTCGTGATTGGCTTAGACAAACCAATTATTGTGTAAAACAACTATATAAGGCATGCTCCAAAACTTACTTGGAGTTGGACCAATAATGCGCTGGCAGCTGATCAAATGTCTGGACTCTGGTGGGCTGCTGATCTATTTGCACTTTCATATGCCACATCATTTGGTGAAGGGTTACCGTTAAAGTTGCCTAGAGAAAAATGATTTCCTGCATCACCTGGAAAAGAGTACAACACAGACTCCTGCAGCCATGGATCATTCTCATTCAGCAAGGGAGTTGCTGAACTCATCATACCATCATTCTGACAATTTGCAACATGAACAATGGGAGAATGATTGAATGCACTTTGGAGGATATTGTTCTCCTCTACAGCATGTGATGCCATAGCATTTCGGGCTGGTGGATATATGATCTCTTCACATGAACCTTTATTCTGTGTTGGGGCTGAAAGACTGTTGGCAGGTGTAGCAACTAAACTCAGTAAATCCCGACAAAGAGGAGAGCTCCACATTTGCCATGTTCCCTGGTTTATAACATTAGACTCATCACCAGGTGAATCGCCATGTACTTGGGATTTTGGGATACAAGAACCAGAGGCAATTTGTCTGTCCTCAAATAATCGCAGTTTTGACATAGGTGCTTCAATTGGTGAAGGCTTCTTTTTATCAGAACAATCAGATACATTCTTATGAATATAGAGGTCATCCGACCCAAAATCAGCTGTCAATCCAGAGCCAGCATCAATAAAGTTGTCCAGTGACTCTGAAACCGACCCAATTAAGGTGATTGGGTCAGGAGCATAGCATGGGTCTTCAAAGGTTTCCACCCCTTCTCTTGCAAAGTTATGGCCTGGATCTCCAGCAAGAGGGAATTTGGGTTCAGAAACCAGAGAAGCTGAACCACCAGTTGAATAGCTGCTCGTGAAGGGATGGGCAGTGACACATGATGATTGTTTGATTTGCATTTGCTTATGTAAGGGATGGCCTGACACTTTTTGATCAAGTAACTCTGAAACTTGAACTTCTGATCGGCCAATCCGATCCAATCTTTCTGTGTCATTTTCAGGAAATGGTGAACCTGCTGAAGGAGAGGTAAATAACTGATGCCATGATCTTTTGAGGGTGCCTGTTTGAGTCTGCAAATCAGGACAGACTTGGTAAATATAATATTGATTTATGAACTGGACAAAGACAATGTAGTGGAAATCTATGTGCTTGCCCGGAACAGCATGAAGGAATGAAAACTTAAATATAAAGAGATGAATGGACAAAATTAATACTTACATGCTGAGCATAAGTGGTTCCAATCATCTTAGGGTCTCCACTGGATAAAGATCTTCCATTCACATGGCCTGCAGCATGACACTCCCTCCTTTGCATGGGATCAGCAAGGGCACCAGTCAGCTTACCTGACTTGGCAATAGAAGCAGCAGAATTGTGGGAAACCTTCCCTCGCGTTCGATCAAGGTGTTCAGACTTCTTTGACACATCCTTTACACTATTTGCAATGTCTATATTGACTTTCTGGCTTTCAGTTCTAGGATTACTAGCATCCCCTTTTTTGGCCTCAATCTTCCTTACAAATTCATCCTTCTTTTCAGTTTCGCTAATTCCCCTCTTCCCATGGCCTTCCCCATCAGAGTTACTTCTACTAGAATTCTTATCTTTCTCCTTCCTTTTATCACGGGATCTTTTTTCTGATTCTGATCGCTTCCTGTTGTCTCTTTCTTCATCTGAAGCTCTACCCTTGAATACCTCTTTCTCAGCTTCCAGGTTCTCACCCCTAAACTTCCTCCTCTCCTCGATTAACCTGGCAACTTCTTCCTTTTGCCTCCTCTCCTCTTCCTCTAGCATCTCCTTTTCCAACCGAGCCTGCCTCTTCTCCTCAACCTTCCTCCTTGCCTTCTCTACTTTGTCCTCCTGGCTGTTCACCCTATTCTCACCTTTTCTTAACAATCCCTTCTGCTCTGTGTCTGACAAATCATCTTCTGCATATGAAGCTAAGCTAAGCACCCTTCCATAAAACCGCTTCACACAAGAGAAAAATGATAAAAGCAGCTTCCAGATAAAGAAGGCAACCCTTGAATACGATTTCTCTGTCAAGAATTGTTCTTCGCCATCCATTGCCCAGCAGAGTGGAAAGGGACCACCGTAATTCTCACTACCATCCGCTGAACAGTCCTGGCTGCAGAACCAACTACTGTTTCCAAACAAGTCCCTAATGAACCCTGACCTCCCTGGAGAACCAGGTAGGTCCAACACGGGTCTCCTGGAGACATGCCCACAGTAAGAACACATGAACTTCCCACCGCCGGGGTTCTGCTCCCTGTAGATCGCACGGCAGTTGCGGCACTTCCGAGTGGCGGCCTTCCGGAGCTTCTGCAGCTCAAGAGCCTGAATCCGCTGTTGCTCCCGGACGCGCACCGACCTCCGCGCCCAATACGCAGTCACTCGAGGCAACAGGACCTCGTACCAGAAGACAGTCACAAGGAGGACAACCACACAAGCCATGCGCGGCGACGTGATCTCGAACTGAAGGCCGGGAGCGAGAAGATGGGAGAGACCCCATAGCCCTATCAGCGGGATCACCAACCAAGGCAGCACCCCAATAACTCTTCGTGACCACTTCTGCACCACACAAAGCATACACATGATCGAAAGAGCTTATCTTTCGGACAAGGGATAGCCGCCCTCCACCCGCAGATGCCAATCTGAAGGCCCCCAAACCAAGAAAACCAAACACGGAACCAGTAACCAAGTCGATGTTCTTCCCTTCTCTCAACAACAGCCCAGTCCAGAACCTATTCCAAAAGCACAACTTTTTTGTTTTTTTCCGAATCTACAGATCAAACTGTTCGACAAAAGACGATTATGAGCAAACCCCAGAACCTACAAAAGCATCACCTGGAATCCGCCGGAACCCAAACCTCGGAATCCAAACCCTGTCGGAAGGATCGGCCGTGGGGGTGCAATGGGTCGAGGTGAGAAGAGAGAATATGCTCGGGGAACAGCAAGAGAGACAAGAAGGCTGGGGTGGCCAGATGACCTCATACGTCCATGCTCACGGCGGAAACCCTAGTCTTCGATTTACGGCGCTTCTTCTCCGCCTCCGTCCATCGAACAGGTCAACAAAGGGGAAATGGAAGGACAGAGAAAACGAACGACGACGAAACATCAAGAAAAAAAATACTTGAACCTGGTCCTCACGTTTAATTTTCCTTTTGGATTTTCTTAGTTTCGACCCCTACAAACTTTCGTATTTAGGATTCAGTTCCTATAATCCACCTATTTATTATGAAACCCCCCAAATCTCTTAACTCATATTATTAAACCCATCTAGTTAATAATCGTTTGCAAAAAGATATATGCAAGGGTATATTTCTTCCATTACCATCCTAAAAAGTTTCTATTACCCAAAATGCCCTTCATTTACCCTTTAAGCTAATGGAAAGGTTTTTATGAAGGCAGGCTTCCAATCTCGCAGTCGCTCTCCTTGGTCGCGACGGTGACCACTGGCCATCTTTTCTACAGTGTCTTTGATGTTTGTCGGTGACTACAAGTAGGGGCAGACCTAGCAAGGGTCCAGTGGATAAAATTTTTTTGTATTAAGTGGATAAATTTTCACCATGGGTGACCCCACTGAAATTATATAAGTGCACTATTAGGACTCTAGTGAAATAAAATTCTGGATCCGCCACTGACTACAAGCCATCCCTTCCATAGCGTCGACGACACTCGATTGGACTTGCAGCGACACTCAGTGACCATAGGCCATCTTTTTTGTGGCAGCGGCGACATCTCCCCTCTCAACTATGGTAGTCCTAACCCATATAGAAGCAGCTTTTACCAAACCCCTCAAGCAACACACTGTATGGAAGCAGTGATCTCTATCATCTTGGAGGAGTAATGTCACAAATGGTATGTTATAAACTTGCACAAGAACTGTTCGATCAATATGAGGTCACACTATCTTGTGTATCTCTTGTATGAGATAGTCTTCGAATGTTTGCGGAAATGCACACAACCAATAGAATGTCGTTGCAAGAAAAGATTTTGCCTTGTTTTTATTTCTCAACGAGAAAGATCTAAAGGAAGACATTTCTATCGATATTCAAATACTACTAATCCACATTAGGATTATAATTATTTGAGTGAGTTGATGATGCTGGGCATACTACTGTAGATTTGAAATACCAAATGATGGCAATGGAAGAAGATGTGGCCAAGAAGTTTGACAAGTCGAAGAAGCAAATGCGACTGTTAAAGAATATCTTATTATAATCATTTTACTTATGTTTTTGGTATGGAGATAAATATATTTATGATCTTCTTGTTGTGGACATTTAGTTTTGGGATGACAATGTACTTACAGGAATGAAATGTAATGGGATTTCAATTTGCTTTTGATAAGATAATGTTTTTAGTGAAAGCAATATGTTGTTTGTCTTCTTGTCAATTGAGAACAATATTTATCACATAAACACAATCCAGGACAAAGCTGATCACATACATCATACACAACTAAATTGTTCAGATGTTTAAACACAAAACTAAGGACAACACTAGTATTAATCAAATGTTTAATCATAAAAATTGATCACACAAAATTGAGGACAACTAAGGGCAACCTCGTACAGATGCTCATCGAAAGAGAACTGTTCAAATATTATCGACTTGGTGTTAGGCACCTCATAATGGAAAGCTAATGCCTATCATGTTGCCCACTTAGAAATTATGGCCATATCTTCCATCGACGTCAGTCGACTATAATAGTCTATACAAACTATTAGAGTCTTCATCCGCCTCAGTACATAGTTCACATTGCCCTTGGGACTGGTCTACCAGTAACTGCCAAACCTATATGTAAGCTTCAACTAGGGCTCCCCCACAACCATTCTATATGCTTGATTCAATGCTTATATACAGAAAAATCAACATAAGAAGCGCAATATATTAACTAGAGAGATGAAATATCTCAAAACCTAAACAACCATCAATCAACCTTGAACCCTAAACATGAACCTAAAATCATATACCACATATCAATAGAGTAACTAGAGAGGTAAAAAATACATCTTGCACTCTGCAGTCCACATTCCACGATGGCTTGGTGATAGCTGAGGTTGGGCGATGGCGAATGTTGGTACTAGTTTCAAACCCTAGACATAGGAAAGAGGGGTAGAATGAATGCCATCTGGAATGCAAGTACACTGACAATTGGGGACCCATCGGTGAGCAGATGGCGATGGCGATGGGGGACACAAGTTGTTGGTGAGGGGGGACGGAGCCTCGAGCCCTAGGTCCTAAGCCTTCATGCATTGAGGCATTTTTGTTTCAAAAAATGTAGCATCCCTTCTCTTTGACCAGCTAGCCTCTGATGAAGGTCGCGAGGTATCAGGCCGTCGCCTTTTGAAGGCGACGATATGGTCGTCGCATTTTGGTTGAGAATGCGACGGGTTCATCGTCGCGTTCACCTTCTGACAGTTTTTGGCCATTGATTGTTCTTTTGTCGTCTTGTTGCCGGGACAGTCGAGACACATGTCGGGGTGCATGCAACCTGAAGGCAACATGTCAGTCGTCGCATTCAGGGTGTTAGACATGGGAGGGTGACGCATGGCGGGTCCGATTGTTAGGTTTGATCAGGACTTTGAGATCGCGATAAGAAGCCTGCCACGTTCATTAGTGAATGCGACGAGTTGGCTGTCACGTTCTCATATATGAGGCCTATATATGCAAGACCAGCAAATCTCTCTCCCCCCTTTCTCCTTTCCTCTTCCTCTCCTCCCCATTTCCCCCTCATTCTGTCCAAGCTCGACTATGGAGGACTGTTGGTGGTGTGGAGTCTTTGATCTCTCCTTCCTTTCTTCGACGTGAGCATGGCGGCTCCCTCTTCAATGTGTGACATCTTCTTCGACGTGTAGGAGGCCAGACCTTACTCATGGACGGTGTAAGTGTGGAGTTTGGAGCAAGGAGGAGGTGGCCATGCACACGAGAAGACCCCAATAGGTTGACTCTTCTATTTGAGGTAGGGACCCTCAACTTTCCCCCTAGTTTTTGCATGCTAGGACCTCCCTCCCCTTCTTTAAGCCTTGTAGAATTCATGCTAGGTATGTGTGGATGCATGTTTGGTTTCCTTTAAGCTTGATTAGGGTTGGGGGTTTGAGTGGTTCCATGATGTGCATGTGAGATTTTTTGTAACTACCCCGATGCCCTGACCCTCGGTTCCCACCAAGGATCCGACCATCGGGACCGCCGCCCACGAGCCTAAAGACCCGGAAGGCCTAACGGATCGGTCTAACAAGATATGTAATAGAGACAAGTAAAGACAAACGCACTAAAAAATACTAACAAGTGAAGGAAAAGAGTCCAACATAGTGTATGAGTCTAGTACAGTCCCAAAGCAGTAAAGTACAAGTGTAGAAAGTAAAAGGAATAACACGTCCCTTAGGGGCATATCTCGAGGGTGAAGTACACTGAACTGGAGAACACTGCTCAAGATAGACGTCGTCTACTACAACCCCGTCTCCTCAACCCATTGCAGAGGGTGCTGCTGTGATGTCTCACCTAAAAAGGAGAGAATGAGCTTCACGAAGAAGCCCAGTAGGGACTACCAATCTCCCACTGGTTCTAACAGCAGAATAGATCTATATGTATAATAATTAAATAAATAGTAAATCTATTTTACTAAACAGAGTAAAGTGTGGGAGCGTGAAGAAACTACACGGTCTACGGTCTATGCTAAACGTCGGGATCGGAAAACCCGTGTAAACCACGGCACTGGAAAGAACCCAAGGCTGTAACGTAGATAGTAAACAACTGTCTGGATAGAGACACTAGCCACAGAAACACTACACTAGTCAACCGGCCAGGTGCGCCACGCGCCTTACCATCGACCGACAGTCTTTGTCTAGCACCTCCCGTCGGAGTGAGACACGGAACAAAGTAACCACAACTGCCATAGTCTGGCCGGACTACGGTTCCACGCCTGGCCCCTCTAAATGGTTCCGAAACCACGTAGAGTGAGGCAGTGAGAAAAGGACTAGCTGATCTGCGCCGGAAGAGCTACCAACTACCATGGCGTCCCAGACTCAGCTAAGAGAGCTCTACAAACGACTCTACGCTGCTGTCCCCACCGTTTTCCCCTTTGCTACCAGAGTCCGTGACTCGAGCTCACCCGCCGCCCGGAGAACTCTCTCTAACAGGCGCGCAGGGACTGGGGTCCAGGTAACGATAACAACCTGTCTCGTGGACAAGCCCTTATGTGCCTAGCATCGGGCGAACTGACTAGAGTAGCACTGTACTAGGAACAACACAGGTGCAAGGAAACAGAGTCGCAGTGGAAAGAAAACTCCGAACAGGTCACCAAGTCCCTTCTCAGTCTGAGAAGGCGACGCACAGGCTGTCGCTACCTGAAGGCGACACCCTGTCTGTCGCGACTAGGGTCAGAAGGCGACAGGAAACCTGTCGCGATCAGGTTGCGACAAGGGCATTTGTCGCGACCATAGACAGTGGCACAGGTGACCACCTGAGACCTCCCACTACACACGGTGTAAACTCGAGGAGAAGGCGACAGTCTCCCTATCGCGACCAGGTGACAGGGTAGGCGTCGCTTCCTCAAATCGGAAGGCGACGTGTCGGGCTGTCGCGACCACAGGTTTTGCACACTCGAGAGCGCCACCTTCAGGTCATGCATCACCCATACAAACAAACCAAGGGGAGAGGAACATGGATAGTGATTAAAAATAACTCAATTAGCATCAAACCACCCATATAAACACCCAAGCATATCAAGAAAGTCTACACTCAAATAACCTCACATGAAACATGGAACCCACATCAAGCACACCCCATTCCAAGCACCATTCAACCATCACAGAAACATCTATACAAACCACATGAACCATAGAACACAATGCACAACCTAGCATGGGTTCTAATGGGCTTGGAGAAGGGGGATTGGGCCCTAGCATGATAGAACTAGGGGGAAGGTATGGGGTCCCTACCTCAAAATGGAGATCCACCCCAATGGGGCCTTCTCGTAAGCATGCAACCCTCCTCCTTGCTCCAATTCCCCCGGAGATGCCGTCTACGAGCCACGAACGTCCTTCACAAGCCGAGGAAGAGGATCACCACGAGGAAGAGCACACCGAGAAGAAGAAAACACCAAGCACCAAGAGCACACAACACACCTACCTTCACAAAATGAAGAATCCTCACACAAGCCACACAATCCTCTTCCCAAGCTCCCCACGAAGCCACCAGCAGCCGCAGAGGCGTCGGAGGGGAGAAGCCAGCCGAAAATGGGGAAGAAGAAGGCTATTCTCAGGCCTAGGTCATTTTATGCCTTGGAGATGAGAACGCGACAACTTGCTTGTCGCGTTCACTCAAGTGAATGCGACGGCCAACCCGTCGCGATCGCACGGTCAAGGTCAACCTGACCAACGGAAACGCCATGCGTCACCCAAGCAACCTTGACACCATGAACGCGACACTTGTCCCATCGCGTTCATCATGTCAGTGGGTAACACTTGTCCCGTCTGCCCCGACAACAAAAAGACAAGAATGCATGCTGCGGTCAGAGGCTGAATGCGACAACATGCCCGTCACGTTCCCAAGCAGAAAGCGACGACTATCTTGTCGCCTTCATAAGGCGACAGCCCAAGCGTCGCGACCTTCAACAGAAGGTGGCTGACCAAAGGCAAGAAGGGATGTTACATTTTTGGAGTGTAGTTTCTTCTCCGTGGCATGCATGGGTGTGGTGGTTTGTGTTACTTTCGTGTGTATTGATTGTTCTCCATGCTCCCCTCCCCTTGTGCACACCGGAATTACCGTTTTGGGGTATTTTTAGAGGTCTCGACTAGGCACCCAGACCTCTGTCTGTGGTTGCGATAAAAATATGTCAGGCGGCTATCATAAGATAGGACATTAGAGTAATTTTCTTACCCTTGGTTAAAGGATACCATGGCTAGTTAGCATAACCAGATATTCTCTTATGGCTATAGATGTCAGCTTTTTTTATAGGTGACAATAGAAATTGTGGGGGGGGGGGGGGGGGTTAATAATAAATAGATGGATTATAGGGACCGAATCCTAAATATGAAAGTTTGTAGGGGTCGAAAACTAAATAACCATTTCCTTTTGTTTTCTCTTTATTCTATATTACACTTTTATGCACGATAGACGTCAAAAGTTTAATATTGGGATAATTAATTAGAGATCATTATCAGATTTGGAGATTTATTTCATATTTCTTGTCGGATAAAGTAGTATGAGATAGTCCCTACTTTTGAGGACATTTATTTTATAGTCTATGTTTTTGTAAAAGAGTATTTAATAATACTTTTAAAGCATCTTTTGTCCTCTTTTTCTTAGTCACTTTTTTAATTCTTATTTTTCCCTTATCTCATAAGATGTCTTTTATCTCTTTTTCTTTAAGCATAATTAAGTTAACTTTTAAAATAAAATAGTATATGTTTTACAATGAATGTGTATATGATTTAAAGTACCTATATATATGATTTAAAGAACAATACTATATTACTTAAAGCAGTTTCTATTTCTTTGAAACAATATATGTTTTGAAGTAACATTCACAAGTTTTACAGTAAAAGTTTATGTATTATAAAGTAAAAGTTTAGATGTCCTAAAGTAGCTATTACTTTACTTAATATAACTTTAACAACAATTAAATTTACCTTAAACTATTACTTTATTTTAATAATCTAAAAAATATTTATTTTAAAATTAATTAACATTACTAGCTGTTGTTGTCGCCGCCATCGACTACCTGCTGCCATTAGTCTCCAACTGTTGCTAACCAATAATTGATCATCAACTATCGGCCATTGTTAGTTGTCGTCGACCTCTAACCGTTGCTATCCAACAACTGGTCGCCAATTGTCACCACCGTCATCGGATGCCACCTGTCGCCGCCACCACCAGCTTAAGTAATGTTAAAATAAATGTTCAAAGTAAATGTTAAAATAATGACTTTAGATAAATACCTTAGAAAAATACTTTAGGTAAATATTAATTGGTTTTAAAGTAAATATGCAAATGTCATAAATACTCTTTTACTTTAATACATGTGAACATTTACTTTAAAACAAATAAACTTTTACTTTAAGATATGTGCTCTTTTACTTCAATATCATATATGTTCAAATGTTCAAATATTCTCATATGTTTTAAATCATATATTGTTTTACTTTAAAGTATATATTGATTTACTTTAAATCATATACTCTTTTACTTTAAATTCTATATTCTTTTACTTTAATACAATATTTATTTTTTACTTTAAAATAATACATAAAGAAGAGAAGAGAAAAAAGAAGATAAAATTGAGTGGAGAGAGTAAATAAGAAATGAAACAATTCTATGACAGAAAATATTAATAAGAGATTAAAAAATAAATCTCACTAAAAAGTAAAGAATTTTCAGTATATCTTTTTTTAATAGGGACTTGAAAATAAGTTCCCTCACTGCCAAGGACTTTCAATTAATTTTATCTTTAATATTTGCATAAGTCATCATTGGAAAGTATTCATTTATTTACATAAATGAGATTTGAGAGAATCTGCCCATATTATTTGCGTACAAATAGCAACTAGATTATTTGTCTTGATGTGATTGGAACGGCGCTTTGTCCAGTTCTCCAGGGTGAAAACTGTTCAGTCTCCCATTTGACTGGGTCACGATGTGTCCACTATCAACATCTGTCCGGGTGAGATTTGATCCATTCCAACTTTGGTATTTCTTGGATTAATTAAAGAGTTGTGCTTGCGTCGGCATGGTGCACCGTGGTTTGCTTGATCTTTTCTTACTTTGGAAATTTTTTATTTTGATCAAATCTAGATTGTTGGATGTATTTGTACCGTAATTCTACCAATGAAATTAGTCTTTTTACAGCACTCATTATCCACACTAGGTTCAGGGAGCTGCAAAAAAAAAAAAAACTCTTACTTCCAAGTTCTATACTATGTCCACCATGGGCCATGAGTATTTATGATTTGGGGTATAAATTAAAAGCCTAAATTGTTGGAATTTTCTTTCCTAGAGAAATCATAGGAAAACTGATTTTAAGTTCAACACTCTTGAGCTCGAGAATGTTAAATTTAGATTATTTATTTTAACTTCCCAATCCTCCAATTTCAAGTCAAACACTTCATAAAAGAATTTTAAAAAAGGAATAGTTGAAAAGTGTGACACCCTAATATTATACTCAAGAAATCTTTATTACACAAAGAGGACGTCATGACACACCGTGAGGTGCCATGCGAGCGCCTTGCTTGCATAGAGCACGGACCGTCCACTGACGGCCCACTTTTGCAAACTTGCAAAAAATATTTCTCATATTACTCTACCTAATATAAGTGTAACTAGAGTGGGAGCATATTGAAGTAACAATTGGTCCCAACACGTTGGAAGGGGGTCATATGAGTTCTCATTGTTCAAACCTTATCATTGATCCACAGTCTAAACCCACTATCTGTATGGTGGAAGTTCCCCCAACTTATTGGTTGTCAAGAATTTTTGGTCCCTAAATTATTGAGTGGTGGTAGTATTAGTATTTTTTTTGTAAGCTAAAGGGTGTATAATTGGCCATTTTATTAATAGAAAGTTACAATGAAATAACTGAAGTTAAGTACAACCGAGTGACATAAGTATGAAGACAATCACAAACATAGAGACATCAAAGCACAACAACTAGAGTCTCAGACCCAAGAAAGCAACTTCTTAAAACTCCACAGACAACTGATCCCAAAACTAATTTTTCTCCAGACATAAATATATTTTCAACTTTAGCAAACTCTACAACCGAGAAATACATAATCGACCTCGCCTCAATATTTTCTTATATAACTTGAGCTGGGAAGGAAACAACAATTGGGGACTAGTGCAACGAACTGGGAGATCGAGCATGTGAAATCTGCAAACATATTCTAACACCTCCTTTCTGATTAGGACATGTTTTAAATTTTCGACTACCATATGATGAGTTGGTAGTATCCTTATTGGCCATATCAGTAGAGGATGATGAACTTGTCTCAACTTGTTGAACTCCAACAGGTGACCGCTGCAAAGTCTCTTTATAAGAATAGGTTTCTAGAATGCATATATGTTTTTAGATTGTAGTATAAATCCTTGGGGATCATCTCCGACATAGTCCGAGTCCACTAGTGTTTCCATGGCTATTGGGCTTGACGAGACTACTAGCCCATAAACACTATTGTGAGCCCCATCTCAAGCTAGAAGGGCGATGGGGAAGTTGTGAGAGCCGAAGGTCCTTGTATTGGACGCGAGATATTCACCTCCACCGGTCTACTACCGGACTGGGTGCCACACTCAACGGGCTTTACAGTTTGTAGGGAGATGAAACTCTACTACCATAAAATACGTGGCGTGTTTCTCCAAATCACCTTCTTGAATCTTCACATTGGCTATTGGATTATTTGATTTAGAAAATTAGGTGGCACTTAAGCTCGCCAAGGTCGGATCTGTAAGAGAAACAAAGAATCAAGAATCTTAGAAGTGGGTCCCAAGAATAACCCTCTGATACATAAATAAGAGTAGGCAAGAGTACAAGAAGCGATTCGAGATTGTTCTCCACTATTTTGAGTGCTAAAAATGACTTATTTCTTTGAAGAGCTATCATTGGGATTATAAGGGTAGTCGCTCCCCCCCAACGAATGGCTCTACATGACATCATAACCATTAAGGTTGGCTTGGGGGCGTAATCCCCTAGGATAATGGTCGCCATGGGTGTTGACGCCCATTACAAAGGTTGTGGGTCCGATTGTGGCTGATCATGTATAACCCCTCATCTTCGTCTTTATAGTTCCACTTCCTCCTGGGTAACCATCATGTGAGTGGGGTCCACCAACCATGCTATTAGGCATGCATATCAGCTACATCACTTTTTCCCGAGTCGAGCTAAAGACCTTCTAGGTTAACCTCTCCTATCGGACTAAGGGCCTCTAGGGTTATGAGCCTAGAAGCAAAGGGCCTGCCAGGTCGAAATTCGTAGATCGAGCTAAAGTTTGTGATGCTACTGGTTTAGACGTGAACCAAGTGAACCCTCTGTCTTAGCACTTTCCAAAGACGCTACTTGGGAATTCATTCTTAGGCATTGCTTATCATTTGAGTTTACTGAAGCGGGTCACAGTTTAACAACTAGATTTTTATATATTGGCCAGATTCAACAATTGGACCTTATGACTTTAAATTAGAGGGCTGAGATTCTCCCTCTCCAATATTCAAAGAGTCACTTAGTAGTAACTAAATATTTTATACATACTAGGCTTAGAAATTTGACTCCCATTACCAAGTCCATTGAGTTATCTTCCTTCTTGGTCAGTGGACTTCCTCAGGAAGACAAGGTCAAGATAATAGGCAACACCCTAGTGGTGCATCTTCCTTTCTTTCCTTAATTTTTAAATGTAGTGGTTTGAAATGTGGCCGTGAGTTCCCCTAATTTCTCTCCGTGATCACTGGTCACTTAACACTCTTCTCCAAGGACCAAGTAGAGAAAAGTAAGGCATCATCTTTCTTGTTCAACTTTAGAAGCCTTCAATTCCAAGTGCAACCACAACACAAGTGGAAGAAAAAAGTGGTTGGGGACTAATTAGACAGACAAGTGGACTACTTTACAAAGCGTCCTATGTATGGACAACAACATTTACAAAATAGACACTTGAACTTGCTGGTCTTGCCGACAACGAAGTCGGCACTTGTCATTTGTCGTTAAAGTTGCCTTCTTGGCAGAGATAAATATGGTGGACCATCAAATATGGGTGTGATCGGGTTGCATTTTCTGACTTCCTCGAGCAGCTATAACATTTTTTTTCTTCCAAATTTCTCAGCCAAGAGAAAATTAATGCTATAGAGCTTTGACAGAAGAATCTTTCATGGCAATATTATATGGGTTCTGAGTGCTTTAAGAAGTTGCTACTTGGAGGGGTTGTCTAGTTACATGTCTGCCATGAGCAGCATGCTCATCATCTCAGTGACTAGGGCAGCGTCTGGAACTGCATTTTATTGATTTTACTTTTTGAGAACCCTAAATCTTGCCAAAAACTTCCCCATCTCAGTTTTTAAGACACAAACTCCAACACATTATTATTCTTTTTTTCTCTCTATCTCTCTTCTATATATATTTTTTGAAAAAATAAATCTGTTTTATACATTTGATATTATAGTGAGAAAAATAGAATCTAGAATCACTTTTTTCACCCTTGTCATCCAAAACTGCAGTATCGCTATATCTATTATGGTATTAAAACTAAGCAATTGTTAAGGACATGCAAATTCACTATACTCCAATCAAATATAACTAAATTTTTTTAAAGAAAGTTATACGTATGGAACACCGTGCTGTGCAGCAAGCAAAACTTTGTTTCGCGTTGGACTGCGTGGGCCGAGGACCTCATCAAAACCACTCACGTGCACGTCGGCCCAGTGCAGAGCCCTCGTTAAAAAAACACTGCTACTTTCTGTCTCGTCCACTACAAGAATAATATAGTTTAGCTACAAAATTTAGCTACGAAAATATTTGTAGCTAATTCGTAACTAATTTGCTACGGATTAGCGACAGATATATCGCCGTCGCAAAATTTACAATTTAGTTACAAATTTGCGATGGAAATAATTTGTCGCTAATTCATAGCTAATTAGCTACAGATTAGTTACGCGATTATTCCATAGCTACATCCATAGTTAATTAGCTACGGATCAGCTACGAAAACTTTCTATAGCTAAATCCGTAGCTAATTAGCTATGGATTAGGAATAAAATTATTCCGTCGCTAATTTGTAACTAATGAGCTACAGATTTAGCTATGGAAAGTTTTCGTAGCTAATTAGATATATATATATATATATATATATATATTGTTGTATATACTTATACATATTTATATACTTATAAAATATGTTAATTATGTACTTATATATACACCCCATATAAGAATATGTTAATGGACTAAATCAGCAGACTACCAATAACTTGGACTAGTCATTTTCAGAGTTCGAATAGGAAAAGAACTCTGAAGTTAAGCGTGCTCAGTTGGGAGTAGTGATCCCAGGATGGATGACCATCTTGGAAAGTCTACCAACTAGTATGGTTGTTGGACCAGTTTGTTAGTTGGGTCATCACATTATAAGTATATAAAATGTATAAGTGTATACTTGTATAGAAACTACATATCAAGAAATATATAAGTAAATATATATGTATATAACTATGTATATTTCTACTGAAGTATTTATAGGAGTATATATTTATATTATACGTATATAGAAGTATATACATATAAGTATATTAGTATGCATAAATATATAAATATATACATAAGTATCTACTTATAAGTATATGTAATGTATAACCCGAAAACCAACTAAGATGTACTCAGCAGGTTAACAGATTTTAGGTAGTTGCTTGCATGCATTTCGCCTTTTCAACTCATTTAATGGTTTCTTTCTAATTACATACCCTTTCCCAAGCTCCCAGTCATTATTGTGTTGGCCTGGCGCTTTCCTTCACCTTGTTGAAGGTTGACATCGAACATGCAGTATGTTGGA
Source organism: Colocasia esculenta (assembly GCA_014218235.1). NCBI lineage: Eukaryota > Viridiplantae > Streptophyta > Magnoliopsida > Alismatales > Araceae > Colocasia > Colocasia esculenta. Next base: position 144,695,539 of record CM024762.1, on the reverse strand, counting down.
AGATTTGATCAAATTCCTGTATATTGTTGAGACCTCCGATTGATGGGACATTATTTATGATAATGATATTATTAATTTTTTGTTATTTATTTGTATTAGATTGTGAAATTTTTGTTACTCTTGTATTTTCAGGCCTATATTGAGAAAGAAGATAGCAAAAAATTGAAACAGAAGGAGCGGGGACGCATTCAACCAAAAATGGGGAAAATGGATATCGATTATCAGGTCTGCTCTTGTGTGCATGTTTTTCTTTTAATTTCACATTTTCAATTATAGTTATGGTGTCTAGTAGCCTTTTTTGTTTTACAGTTCTGTCACTTCTATTGCCTCTTTTGATTGAGATTCACTAAAAATTTTGTACATGTTCTTCATGATGCATTTTTCATGTGAAAACAAGATTACTGGGATGCCATGTGTGACAAGTGGGCGACGGAGGACTTTTGACATCGCTACAGGATTGCTACAGAAAATTGGACTAAAATGCTTGAAGCGACTTTGCATACCAGTGGCTCTATAAGTTTTGGGAGACAAAAGAGAAAAATGGTAAAACTTCATATGTTTAATCTTTATTATATCCATACTATTTAAACTAATATTCTTGTTATATTTAAATTTGTAAGAGAAAGAGAAAGGCGGCCTTGTGTCTTACAAGGAGTTATTTGAGCATACACATCGAAGAAAAAATACAGGTGATTTTGTTTCACAAAAGGCAAAAGAGGTTATGGTATGTATTTTTTTTCTACAACTTATATATTGAACATTCTTCAATGTTCATGTATATTTTAGATTATTAATTAATTAAAATTTTAATATTTTGTAGGAGACGTGTGCAGAACAGATGGTAGACAGACATGGCAGTGACTCCACTCAACATCCTGAGTTTGATGCCATGGCTTAGTTGGCTGCAACTGGCCAACCCAAGAAAGGTCGAGTATTTGGATTTGGGAGTAGTTTAGATGCCGGTTGAGTCATCAGCTCCTCTCAGGACTCACATGGATCCACTATCGCGACGACTCCACCTTATAGTAGCACACTACCCAGCGACCAAGTTCGTGAGGTCGTTTTTGATGTATTAAATAATTGGTTAACACAGACTCTGGTCCCCACTTTACAAACTATGGGTGTTGGTCTTAGATCGCTTGCTAGTGTGGCTTCTTCTGGCGCTAGTCATGTATGTGTATATTTAATTTTTCTTCATCTTATTATGATTATTTACATGTTTGTGTAATAATTATTGTTTCTATTTTTTGTTTACAGGTTCCTCCTATTCGTGATTCTACTATTGAGGCTCATCAGGTCGAGAGAGACGATGATGAGGATGAGGATCCTCGTATTCAGGATGACTAGGAGCGTGTTGTCATTTTCTTTTTATAATTTATAAAACAATCTTACTTTTGTTGTGAACTTTCTAATGAGATATTAAATGCAAGTGTGGATTTATGTTTTTATTTGTGTGATATGTCTATGTGTGTGACTGTATGATTCTATTGAATGAATGAGCAGGTTTACTGATATTATTGGATGAATGAGCAGGTTTATAGGTACTTGTACAAAATTTGTGAGAAGGTCATTTTTAAAATTAATTTTTTTTTCTGTGATTTTGGTTTAGCTACGGAATTTGTTGTAGCTAAGTCGTAGCTAATTAGCTACGGCTTAACTATAAAAAGTTATGTTAATTAGTTGTAACATTTTTGTAGCTAATCCATTGCTAATTAGCTGCGGATTAGCTATGGATAATTCAACATTTAATCTGTCGCTAAATTTAGCTATGGATTAACTATGGAATTATCCGTAGCTAATCTGTAGCTAATTAGCTAAAGCAATATCTGTAGCTAATCCGTAGCTAATTAGCTACGGATTGGCTAGCGAAATCGACTGTCGCGAATTAGCGGCCAGAAATTAGTTACAGGCACAATCTATAGCTATTCCGTAGCTAATCGGTAGCTAAATCAGTTAACTACGGATTAGCTACAGAATAGCTACGATTTGTGTCCGTAGCTAATCTGCAGTATTCTTGTAGTGGCCATATGAGCTGTGCCTGTGTTGCCGACTGAGCACACATTGATCATGTTTTAAATGGAGCAAAGAGAACACATTATAACTACTCTATAAATAAGAAAAGAAACAAATGACCAAATGAATAAAAAGATCAAATGATTATACATAAGATGATAATGATCACAATAAATTAAATATGCCATCAAATGAATATCTTTTCTTGTTACCACTTGGGCTTAAATTCCAGATGTCCTTTTGCACTCATATCAGATGTTTTCTTCTTAGGTCATAAAGTTTTCTACTCTGGTGATTAATCAAGAATTTTCTCTTTTAGAGAGATATAATTAACGTCGTTGCATTTAGGCAACGACGAGATATTAGTCCTTGCTCGATATTCACTTTCGTTTGACGAAGTCAAATAGTGCACAAATTAATAGACCTAAAGTCTTCTGACTCTCAGAGATAGAATATGTTGTCACTTATGTGACTGGCATGCCTGCACTCTACAATTGCAGGTTAATCTTCCGTCTCCATGACTTAATTATATTGGACGGGACTTGAATTTACAACATGCAACTATATAACAATGAGAACATGATAAATATAAATTAAATGAAAATCATCGTGATGGATTATTTCCATGTCCACATCGATAAATTATGGTAAATACTTACTTTCCCTCTACAAATGAGGCGGTAATAATTAATATTCGATCAAATTTATTTGTCCTCTTTATATATATATATATATAATGTGTGTCATCTTAATTTAGGAGATAAGAATGATAAATAGGTTCTAAAAAATGTTCTTACTATTCCTTCAGACCAAAATTAATCATTTTTCTATCTTCTATAGATATTATCTCGCTTCCTTCCTTATATCACGCGCAAAAAATGTGATCTAAAGCACAAGAAAGTAATACATCAGAGACCAAGACAGAATTGGGAGACGTGTCTTGACTACATTGTTACACCTGATTTAAACTTCTCAGCTCTCCTTTTCTAATGAAGTTATTCTCAACACACATGAGAATGTTGTGCTCTCCCTCTTTTTCTTCTTTTTCTTTTTAATAAACGAGGTTCAAGTCAGCCCACAACATGTCAAAAACAAAGCAGTGGACTTGTGTGGAACTCTTGCAGCTTCCGATCAAAGTGCAATATTATACCACCGCACTAATTATGACCACCGTCTAATGACTGTCATTATAGTAATGGAGCCTACATTCACTTTGTGAGAATGGAGGATTGGGTTGAGCATTAAATCTTTCTCCCACAAAAAATTACATGTAGTTCCAACGCCTAGGGAGTGTTCACTAAATGATCAACCCCAAAATGGAACTGAATCGAGAGAGAGACGGAAAGAGAGGTGTGCTACTTTCTTGTCTCTAAATTGAGAAATAAGTGTGTTAGATACGAGCACATGTTTGGTGTGCGTCTAGTCTATTCTATGATTGGCAGAGGCACAGATAAGATACTGTGTCCATCCACACTGATCAATCACAATACCAAATGTGATATGTCTGACGTATAATAAATATTTCTCTTTTAAAAATTTTTAGTTACTATAGTTAAGTGGCAATTATACCGACTTAACATCTCTGCCATCAATTAGAATTTCCCTTTTTGCTTAAAAACTGAGCACAATTAGTACACAGTGACCGAACTGGGAATCCTCCACAAGGCACATTAGTCACGGCCTTTTTCTGAATTCAGACAATAAAAAATGATTCAAATACGAAGCATAAAAGAATGTTTATTAAAATTGGGATCTCATCTTAAGACAATAATGACTTTTTCTTCTTCTTCTTTATATTCCCTACTTTTTCTCTAGCCAACTACGAGACCTCGATTGAACCACACGACCATTCGTATGGTTCTGAATTGGAGAGAGAGGTGCAGCAAATATTACTCAAATTTGAGATAGGCTAATTGTGGGCCTACGTTAATGGGTGAGGCCCAATTCATAGAAAAACAAAATTTGAACCATCTCTACTGGTCTAGTTTGGAAGCAAGACAAAGGTGGGGGATATCCGGCCATTATATAACCATCGAATAGACTAATATGAGATCTGAGAAGGATTGGTTATTGAGAAATACTTAATGTTCGACCGAAATGGTCCAACGAGCATTGAGAGTGTGGGTCCTACTGCCAACTTGGCAGCGGACCCTCCGTTTGTGAGAACGGAGCTCGACTGAGCATTAAGTGTTTCTCTTGGTTATATATATTGGACTTAATTTTGGATGATACTTTTATGTGACGGGTTAGCCAATCTACTTTATTAGGACTGGATTGCATATGAACAATTACTGCATGATCTTTGTTGATTTTTTTTTTTGACTGGCAAAGAGGTATTTTCATTACTGATAAGCAGAGATAATACATAAGTTGCTGAAAATAGAAGCATATGTGGGTATTCCCATTCACCCTCAACGGCAGATAGATTAATTAAAGGAAAGTTGAGCGAAATGATGTGCCAATATAGTAGCAGTTGTAACCTCAAACTGGACATGAGTAACGGGGGGAGTCTAGCAAGTGCTCTGCAATCTTCTATTATAGAAGAACAGCACCAAGGACTAGGAATCGATCCCTGAATAGCTTTAACCACAACTTGGGCAACCCTAATGATAAGAATCTGAGAGTTAAATGATTGAGCCCATTGTAATCCCATTAAGATGGAGAATAGAGGAATTTATAAGCTTGGCTTTGCAGTAGAGGATATTTCCATCAGAATTGAAGATAATGATACTTGCCGCATCCCGCTGGTTCTTTGAAGGCTGCATCTATGAACATCCTGGTTTGACCTCTAGTCGAAATAGTCACCTGATCAGTTGAAGGTTATATATATATATATATATATATATATATATATATATATATATATATATATATATATATTTATATTTATATACTGATCAGGTTATATATATGTATATTCCTGAAAAGTCACCTGAGTTGAAGGTTGATGTGTGATCTTTGGCTCCATAATACAAGATTCCCAAAAGATCTGGGGGGGGGGGGGGTTGTTTTTGTTATTGTGGTGGCCAAATCTGGCCCCCTAGACCCATGATAGCCCGTTACGGCCCTCTAACGTCCTATCAACGGACGTGGCTCCGTTTCAAGGTGCCACGCCCTCATCAGGGCAGTTCAGAGGCCTCCAAGGCATAACCCCCATGATCGGGCCTCGCCAAGCTCCGCAGTCTCATACTTCCGAGCAGGTCGCCAGACCTTTTGCACCGAACAACTACAGATGTTACCGAACAACACATTCGATCCCCACGTGGGTCACCTGCTCAGTAATCTTGTCCAAAGGTTGCCGAACAGCTCTTCGTGTCCTCACGACGGTTATAACCGCCTCAGGCCACGCGCCCCATCATCAAGAGGTGCGTTAACTGTCTGGCATCTCAACGGACATCTGAGCGCATAACTCCTCCCGTTATGCGCGCTCGTCAAGGTGCCTTTCCAGACACGATCTATCAATGTTATGCACGTTCGCCGCAGCACCTATGCCTATAAGAGTACAGGTATAGGACCATGCACTGGTACGCTCTCTTTCACGCGAACACACCTTTACACTCAAAAATCCCCTGCCTTGCAAGCCTCATACTGACTTAGGCATCGGAGGGTTTTCCCCGGTCTTCACCGGGCCCCCTAATCTTTTCTGGTGATTGCAGGATCCTTCGTCCGCTACTGGCGACCGTCATCTCCCTTACACAAGTGTTAGGCCTGATCCGCTCCGGCCCAACAAGGAAAAGGCCTCCACACTTTTGGCGCCGTCTGTGGGAACGACGTAGCCATGGCTCGCGAACGAACCTCGTACCAAAACGTGGGGAGTAGGGCGACGAGATCCCGTCAGTCACGAGCGGACTCTCACCGGCGATCCCCTCCCGTCGACGTCGACATCGCCCCTGCTGGCGCTAACAACGACATCCATGGGCCAGTGGCCGCCGCGCCGGCAACTGCCCTGGAAGTAGCCGAACTCCGGGGAAGATGCAGCAGTTAACGGGTGTCTGCCTTGCCCTGCAGGCTCAGCTGGTTGGACCACCTGCCCCGGCGGTTCCCCTGCCACGAGAGCGGCAGGCGGAGTCGTCGCATCGGCGCTCTCGCGTCCTCCCGGCGCCTCAGGATCAGCAGGCGGACTCACCGCGCTGATCACACCGAGCCCTGTCTGAGGAGCGGGCACCAGAGCGCCACGGGCGTTCGCCCCGTCGTTCTGTTGCCTCCCCCCGTCCATCGCGATCGGTTGTGGGAGCCAACTCCCACGGGTCCGGACGAGGGGACCCTGCCAATTCCGAACAGGAGCTCGCCAGGCGCCTGCGACGCGTGGTCAACCTCGAGCGCCGCGTGGACGCGATGGTTCAGCACGCGGAAGGGAAAGCTCTGGCGGAAGATGACCTGGACTTCCGCTCCCCTTTTAGCAGGGAGATCCTGGAAGCTCGGGTCTCTCCTAAACTCCCTCTGCCCACCATCGCGCCCTACGACGACACCACCGATCCGCCGACCACATCCACGGCTTTGAGTCGCACATGGTGTTCCACGGAGCATCAGATGGGGCCAAGTGCAGGGCCTTCCCTGCAACCCTCAAGGAGACTGCCAGGGCCTGGTTCGAGACCCTTCCGGCGGGCTCCATCTCCTCCTTCCGCCAACTGAAGAAGTCCTTTCGGGACAACTTCCTTGGTGGAAGGTCACAGCCACGAACGGCGGCTTCCCTCCTGACCGTACGCCAGAAGAAGGGCGAGGCGCTCTGGGACTTTGTCAAAAGGTTCCGAACAGAAGCGCTTTGCATCTCGCGCCTGGATGTCCCTCTGGCAACCAGTGCCCTTATTTAGGGCACTCGCGACGGTTTTTTGCAGAGGACCCTCGCGTCCAGCAGCCCGCCACCCTCGCCGAGCTACTCTCCATCGCGCAACGCCATGCGGCCTGCGAGGAGAGTTTGGCAGCAGGTAGGGCGGAGCAGGGGAGCAGTCTGACAAGAAGAGGCCTTCCGATAACGGCTCTGACCGTGATCGGAAGAAAGGATGATGCAACGGTGACTCTCCGCGCCGTTCGTGCCCCTTCACCAACTACACCCCCCTTACTGTGGCACCCGAACAGATCCTGGCGGAGATCAGGAACGAAGCATATGTTCGGTGGCCACAGAGGATGTGCTCCGATCTCCGGAGGCGCGACCAAAACAAGTACTGTCGCTTTCATCGCGACCACGGCCATGACACCTCCGAGTGCCGCCAGCTCAAGGACGAAATTGAAGACCTTATCAAGTGCGGCTACCTGGGACGGTTCGTGCGCCGGAATGAAGAACGCCCCAGACGCCGAGAGCGGACTCCCGAGCAGTCGATCAACAATGAGCCTAATGGGCAGGAGATCAATGTGATCGCAGGAGGCTTCGGCGCAGGCGGAGAAAGCACTCGAAGCCAACGCGATTACGCAAGGCGAGTGCACGTTGTAGATAGGCCTTCGGCACCTCGGCCGACTCCATATCCCACCAGTCCTGCACGCGCACCGCCCGAGGAGGCCATAACCTTCTCGGACGAAGACCTTGTAAGGGTTATGACCCCACACGCTGATGCGTTGGTCATTTCGGCCACCATCAATCATTGTAATGTGTGCCGGATTTTGGGGAATAATGGAAGTGCCCCCGATGTCTTGGCTTACGATTGTTTTGTCCTCATGGGCCTGAAAACCGATCAACTCGCCCCCGTAAACTCGCCTCTGTTCGGCTTTTTCGGGAGTTTCGGTGCAGCCCATGGGAAGAGTTCACCTCCCGATCACTTTAGGGACGGCTCCAAGGATCGTGACCAAGGTTGTTGACTTCTTGGTCATCAACAATATGCCTGGATACAACACCATCCTTGGCAGAGGTCTGATCGGGCGCATTAAAGCAGTACCTTCGTCACTCCATCAGAAGATGAAGTTTCCGACCCCGAGCCGAGTCGGCGAAGTGCTCGGGTGTCAGCGCGAGTCTCGCCGTTGCTATATCCTCTCCCTAAGAGACAAGCAACCACTCGCAGATCCGGCACCGGCAACGTCCGATCAGCCTTCTACCAGCCGAGGTACGTCTGCCGAAGATTTAATTCCTGTCCAGGTAGATGATGACCCCGAGCACGTCTTGTACATTGGCGCTTTGCTGGCAGAGGCCGAGCAGCAACGCTACACAGCCTTTCTGCTGGCCAATTTGGACGTGTTCGCCTGGTCTGACGATGAGCTTCCGGGTATTCCCCCGGAAGTAATGGTGCATCACCTCCGTCTGGATCCACGGATTCCACCAGTTCAACAGAGGAGGCGACCTGTGAACCGAGAACGGTAGACCGTGATTCAGGATCACGTTGTCAAAAGCCGAACTGTTGGGCTCCTCCGAGAAGCCCAATACCCAAGATGGATCTCCAATGTGGTCCTCGTACGCAAAGCCAACGGTAAATGGCGCGTGTGCGTTGACTACAAGGATCTCAATAAAGCAACGCCCAAGGATAACTTCCCCCTGCCGCGCATTGATCAGCTGGTGGACGCTACGTCCGGTCACGAGCTTCTCAGCTTTCTGGACGCCTACTCTAGTTATCACTAGATCAGTATGCATCCCCCGGACCAAGACGCCACGACATTCGTCACAGACCTAGGCTTATACTGTTTTACCAGAATGCCTTTCGGCCTAAAGAACGTTGGCGCAACTTACCAGCGGCTGGTCAACAAAATGTTCGAGCAGTAGATCGGGCGCAATATGGAGGTCTATGTCGACGACATGTTGGTCAAAATGCTTCCTAGCATTGATCACATCTCCGACCTCCAGGAGACTTTCGCAACTCTGCGAAAGTACAATATGAAACTCAACCCTTCCAAGTGCGCGTTTGGTGTTCGTTCGGGTAAGTTCCTCGGTTTCCTCGTGTCAAATAGAGGAATAGAGGCAAACCCGGAGAAAATCCAAGCCGTGCTTGAGATGAGCAGTCCCAAGACAGTGCGCGACGTCCAACGACTGATGGGGCATCTTGCGGCACTGAACCGGTTCATGTCCCGAGCAGCAGAAAGAAGTTTTAACTTCTTCAAGTTGCTCCGAGGTCCTAAAAGCGCCTCAAAGCAAGGGGGGCAAGTACGGTGGACTGAGGAGTGCAAGGTCGCCTTCACCGAGCTGAAGGCATATTTGGCAGCCCCTCTTGTTCTCTCAAAGCCTGTGCTCGAAGAACCTTTGTTCGTTTATCTTTCGGTTACCGAACACTCCATCAGCGTAGTATTGATCAGAGAAGAAGGAGCGACGCAACATCCAGTGTATTACATCAGCAGGGTCCTTCAAGAAGCTGAAAGGAGGTACCCCCGAGCAGAAAAACTCGCCTTCGCTCTCGTCACGGCTGCCCGGAAGCTTAGGCCCTATTTTCAGGCCCACTCCGTTACGGTTCTAACCGATCAGCCGTTGAAATCCATCCTTCAGCGGCCGGAGGCTTCTGACAGGCTTATCAAATGGGCAATAGAGCTTGGTGAGTTCGACATCAGCTTCCACCCTAGGACAGCAGTCAAAGCGCAAGCATTGGCAGACTTCGTTGCGGAATGCACTCTCCCTACTGAACAGGATCCACCGTTGGCAGATGAACCCCCATGGGAACTCTATATCGACGGATCCTCTTGCGTTACAGGGAGCGGAGCTGGCCTGGTCCTCACCTCCCCGGAGGGATTAGAGTTCCAATACGCCCTCTGATCCTGCTTTCCGGCCTCCAACAACGTGGCTGAGTACGAAGCTTTGCTGTCCGGTATCCGCATGGCTAGGCACCTCGGAGCCCTTCGGCTTAGGGTCTTCAGTGACTCCCAATTGGTTGCCAGCCAAGTGAGTGGGCAGTTCGGAGCAAGGGAACCCCGCATGGCTCAATACCTTCAACAGGTCAAGAGCCAAGCAGAGGGCCTCCTATACTTCGAAGTCATACACGTCCCACGGGAGCATAACGCGCGAGCAGAAGCACTTGCCAACCTGGCATCCTCAGCTGACATCGCCCCTTCCCGCTCCGTGTTTATTGAAGAGCTCGCCTCGTTGAGCACTGAAGTAGACGTCGCAGCCATAGAGATGGGCCTACCAACTCCGAGATGGATGGACCCTCTCTTGGCGTACTTACTCCGGGGTGAGCTTCCACCCGAACAGAGCGAAGCTCGGAAAATCAGGATGCGTGCTCAGCAGTTCGCCCTCGTAGAAGGCAAACTGTACCAGCGGTCCCTTTCGAGACCTCTTCTACATTGCCTCAGCCCTGAGGAGGCCCTTGCGGCCACCGAAGAGGTCCATGAGGGGTTGTGCGGAAGCCACCTGGGGGGCAGAATGTTAGCACGCAGCCTCATCCGAGCTGAGTTTTGGTGGCCTTCTCTTCAGAAGGATTGCATGTCCTTCGTCAGGAAATGCACGAAATGCCAAAGTTCAAATAGCTCATCAAGCAACCCGCCGAACAGCTTCATAGCCTGTTCGAGCCGCGCCCTTTTTCCAGATGGGGCATTGACATCTTGGGTCCCTTCCTAGAGGCCCAAGGTCGGAAGAAGTTTCTGTTCGTGGCCATCGATTACTTCACCAAGTGGATCGAAGCCGAACCTGTTGTCACGATCACCGAACAAGCCGCGTGGAAGTTCATCTGGAAGAACCTCCTCTGCAGGTTTGGCGTCCCAAGAGTGATCACTTCCGACAACGAGAAGCAGTTCGACAGCACCTTCTTCAAACAGAAATGTGCCGAGCTCAGGATCTATAACCACTTCACCTCCGTGGCACATCCCCAGGCTAACGGCTTGGTAGAAAATGCCAACCGAACACTGTTGCACGGGATCCGCACAAGGGTGGAGGCTGCAGGAGGGTCATGGATTGACGAGCTCCCTAACGTTCTTTGGTGCCACCCAACAACGGCTCGAGTAGCCACTGGAGAAACACCCTTCCATTTGGCTTACGGCTCAGAAGCTGTTGTGCCTCTGGAAGTAGCTCTTCCCACCATTCGAACAACTCATTTCGATGAAGCCGCCAATAACCGTGATCTTCGGGAAAACTTGGACATGCTTGGCGAACGACAAAACGACGCCAGCATTCGCCTCGTTTCTTATCAGCAACGGCTCGCACAGTATTATAATGCGCGAGTTCGGGAAAGGTGGTTCAACGTGGGAGATTTGGTTTTGCGCCGCTGTTCGGCTTCGGATCCCCGAAGAGCAGTCGGCAAACTTGCCATCAAATGGGAAGGGCCTTATCAGGTCACCCATGTCCTTGGGAAAGGCTCATATAAGCTAACTACCCCTAGTGGCAAAGCCATACCCAGGACTTGGCACGTATCTAACCTCAAGGTTTACCATTTATAAAAGCCTTTGTTCAGCATCCTACTTCTCTTCTCCCTGTTCCCATGGTTACACAAGCGCTTAGCATACACCCTGATCGGAACCTCATTTTCAGTTCCCAATGATCTACGCTGTACATGCAACGCTTATAAACCGGTGGATTTCCATCTGAGCAGGAACAATGACGAAAGGGAGGAGATAGAAAAAGAGACGCCGTAGTCAAAGGATAGAAAGGGAAATCTTCATTTACTGATCTTTTCTTACAAGCAGGTCCCTTGGACCACGGTTACAAAAGGGAAATACAAGAAGGCATGGAGCGGGGAGATTAAGGAGCCTGTTCGGAAGGGCCAGCATCTTCACCCGAAGAAGGCATCCGCCCAGATTGGAATTGCGCGAAGCGCACACCATCCAAACGGGCGTCATTGGTGCGGCGCCGGCACTCCCGAACAGCTGCCTCAAAGGCCTCTCGGGCACGCTCAACCCAAGAGAGCCTCTCCCCGAGATCCTTCCCAGCATTAAGGCCCACTCTGTAGCAGCGGGCCCCATACTGCTCAAGATCTTCTTTGTAGTCCGGCCCAGCCTTATATTCTGCAACGGCGCGGACCCCCGCATCTGCTACAACCTTGGCAAGGGCGTCCTTCTCAGCCCGTGCCAAGGCAACATTGATCTCTGAAGCTTGGAGGGCGCCTTTGAGGTTCTTCACCTCCTCCTCCAACGCCGCCTCACGAGCCTTATGTCTCGCTGTGAGGTCCTCGCAGAAAGCCGTCTGCGCCTCACAGAGATATTTTTGTTTCTGGCCCCGAGCAGCTAGGGCCTTGAGGATACCCAGCTACTTGGACATTCCGTCCGCAAGCACCTCCAGATCGACGTCGCTCATGCCCTCATCCTCTTGGCCCTCCGGGTGGTAACCTTCTGTTGGTCTCTCCGGAGTCTGCTCGCGGGGAAGATTCAAGCACCTCGCCAACTGGTCGAGATGGAAAGCAGTGGGGCTCGCAGGCAACTCCCTTGGCGCGTTTTCCATACGACGAAGTGTCGCCTCCAACGCTGCCACTGAGGGGTCCTCGGGAAGCCTCTTCAGCAGTACTTCATTGAGAGGCATCCGGTCGTCATCAGACTCTTCAGCCCGAAAACCGCCCCCAACTTCCGCTGCCTCCCCTCCAGCACCATCAGCTACCTTGGCGGTTGCAATTATATTAGCAACCACCTCGGTGGGGGGCATGGGGGGCAGGGTGCCCCCAGTGGTGGCGGCGATCTCCTCAGCGGCCCCCGTCGTTACGACCGCTTCTTCAGTGGCCCTGGCAGCAGGAACCACTTCCTGTCTTCCGGATAGGGTCGCCTGTGGCACTGGAGCCACCTCATTGCTCGTCAGCATCCCATCAGCGGTGGAAGCTTCCGTCGCATCGACGTCTTCATTGGTCCTAGTGCTCTTCGGGGCGACGATCCCCTCATCCTCCTCAGCAACGGCGGTCTCTGTAGCTACCACCCCCGCTGCTTCGACTAGCAGAGGGTTCTCCTCCCCCCGAGCAGAGGATGCCGCTACTCCTTCGCTCCTCCAGGAGGAAACTCCTGCAGTATTGCTGGCGGCACCGTGCTCAACACCACCAGCGTTGGAAGCATTTGAGAGCTCCCTATCCCTCGAGCAGGTGGAGCCCCTGGCCTCTTCTCTGGCAGGGCTCTCCGACCCATCGCTCACGACGACGAGTCCCAGTTCGGTCGCCATTCTTTGCGCGACCTCCGGACGAACCACGGAGGGCATCCACGGTGCTTCCTGATCGGCCGACTCCACGACCTTACGCTTCCTGCGCAGCAACAACTGCGCCTCTTCAATCCCCTCTTCGGTCTCCTCCTCGCTATGTTGAGGGGCGGAAGAGACCATCCTTTTCTTCTTCCGAGCACGGGGCTGGTCCGCGTCCTCTGCGCCCTCATCAAACAGCACTGGCCTCTTCTTCGTAGAGGCGGGAGGACGAGTCGTCCCATCGCCCTTCTCCGGCGGAGTCCGAGCTCCTGCCGAAACCACCTCCTTGGTGGCCTTCTTCTTTAGGTGAATTCTTCCGGGCCCCTTCTCAGGGACCCGTGCCTTCTCTGGAAGCTCCTTGGTAGACAAAGGAGCACAAGCACCGTTGTTACTGCGGCACCAACCCTCACAGCAGAGGGAACCCGAACAACGGTCGCAACGTCGTCGTCCTCGTACACCATGTGAGCCAGAATAGGGATATGTTCGGCGAAATCCTCGTTCGCCTCAAGATCCCTTCTAGCCTCCAACTCCGCAGCGACTGTACACACAAAAAATAGGGGAAGAGTTAGAGCAGGGTCACCAACCAGCAGGTAAACGACCAAAGTCTATATACTTACTCCATGGTTTGCTCAGGCCATGCTTGACGAGCGAGAATTCGGTCACATAGCCTTCTCCATTCCTAACACCTGCTCGGAGAAGACTATCAGAGGCCCTCGCCTCGTCTTGGATCAGCTTCGGAAAACTGTCCTTTCGTGCCGAACGGATAACAGTGGGGAACCCCCACTCTGCACCATCCCGGTGGCGCACGAAGAACATTCAACCTTTGTTGTTGGAGTACTTGTTGGATAGTTGAATATGCATCCTATCTGTTCGGTGCTTGGCGTAGTAGATATCCGCTCCTGACGGTCGAGAAGCAGAAAGCTTGAAGTGAGCTCGGAATACATCCGTCGAGCCCCGGATCTCCTTGATCTTACAGATGACACCGAAGATACATATGTACCTCCATGTGTTGGGCGTCAACTGTATTGGCGAGACGCCCCAGCAGTTGAGAAGCGCCATCGCTACTTCCGGCAACGGTAGCTGGAATCCTGCCTCCAGGTGATCTACGGAGAGGGGGAGACAACCTGGTTTGTTCACCAGGAATGATTCCCCTTCCTTCGCATCGATGATCTCGTACTCGTCACCGATTCTGAAGCGCTCACGAAGCCCACTGTAATGGCGGCATCGTGGCCCGCTGGACGCCGCAACGGTGACCCCGCTCGCTCCGACAGCCGCGACCGCCTTCCCTTTTCCTGTCATCGTTGTACGATGTGGAGGAGAACGGCAAACAGGGGGAAGCGGGAGGAAGAAGACGATCACCCAAGGGGGGCACGAAAACCTCTCGAACGAAGAAGGAAGGAAGCTTGAGAAGGAAGAAACCCTGAGGACTGACTGCTGGAAGAGTTTTCGAAGGCGTGGCTCCTGCCTTCGCCCCCTCCTTTCCTTATAAAGAAGGAGAGGCGCGAAATTCGAAGCGAACCCCAAAACGCCTCCCCTTCCAGTTTTCGAAAACTCCTCCTCGATCGCACTGCTGGCGGCCGTTCGAACGCAACGACGATGCTCCTAGCTCGACACGACCTCGCACCCATCATGATGGGTTTAGCCGTTCGACAGGGCTCCAGGCGACGGCACCTCATAGCTCCCTGCAACGGGCCATCGCATTAAATGCAGAAGCGACGCCCTCGAAGTGCTCGTGTCACCGAGCCACTCGAGAGCGTGGGGCGCAAGTGTGGTGGCCAAATCTGGCCCCCTAGGCCCATGATGGCTCGTTACGGCCCTCTAACGTCCTATCAACGGACGGGGCTCCGTTTCAAGGTGCCACGCCCTCATCAGGGCAGTTCAGAGGCCTCCAAGGCATAACCCCCATGATCGGGCCTCGCCAAGCTCCGCAGCCTCATACTTCCGAGCAGGTCGCCGGACCTTTTGCACCGAACAACTACAGATGCTACCGAACAGCACGTTCGATCCCACGTGGGTCACCTGCTCGGTAATCTTGTCCAGAGGTTGCCGAACAGCTCTTCGTGTCCTCACGACGGTTATAACCGCCTCAGGCCACGCGCCCCATCATCAAGAGGCGCGTTAACTGCCTGGCATCTCAACGGACATCTGAGCGCATAACTCCTCCCATTATGCGCGCCCGTCAAGGCGCCTTTCCAGACACGATCTATCAACGTTATGCACGTTCGCCGCAGCACCTATGCCTATAAGAGTACAGGTACAGGACCATGCACTGGTACGCTCTCTTTCACGCGAACACACCTTTACACTCAAAAATCCCCTGCCTTGCAAGCCTCATACTGACTTAGGCATCGAAGGGTTTTCCCCGGTCTTCACCGGGCCCCCTGATCTTTTCTGGTGATTGCAGGATCCTTCGTCCGCTACCGACGACCGTCATCTCCCTTACACAAGTGTTAGGCCTGATCCGCTCCGGCCCAACAAGGAAAATGCCTCCACAGTTATCAAATACTGTATTGCACCTAGATTTCCAGATGTTCCACATGACTGTCACTGCCCTTATTAAACAGCTCCATGTATCATCTTCAGTTGAAAAAGGAGGGGCTAGCTACCCACATAAGTAGCCTCTGATCCAATGACAACTTTAAATTATCAAGTTTATAGGGAACCAAATTGCTCTTGCATATTCACGCTCTAGTAACATATTCTGTAAAGTTTCTTCCTTGTCACCATAAATTGGACAGTTCTTACAAATTCTTGGAGAGATTACTGCAAAGTCTGAAAAGAGTAGAAAGTGCGTTTGCTAAGGCCTTCCAAATAAAAGTTGTGATCTTTGGAGGTATCTTTCTTGCAATTTGGGGTGCCATATTAACTTCCAGACTGGGTTTGGGGCAGATGAGGAAGTCTCTGCTTGAGAATTTCTTAGATATCTATAAGCTAATTTTCAAGTCTGAGAATATGACTGAATTGGGATCCTCAATCTGAGAATTGAATCTACTACATTCTAATCGAAGAGGCTGGTGATTGTTGACATTTTCCATATGCCATCTTCTATCAAGTCGGAGACTTTGAGAGGTTTAGTACCTTGAGCATCAATCTTTGGAGTGAGGGTAGTTATTTGATCTGGGATCCAGAAATCTTGCCATATATTTGATGTTGAAGCCATTATGAACCACCCAACAACTTCCTCTCCTCAGATCATCTCTAACTGACATCATTGTCTTCCATGTATGTGAGTTTGATGGGGCTAACTTAGCTTGCCAAAAGGAGTCTGCACCTAAATGTTTTGCTTTGAGAATACTTGACCATGATCCACTTGAATCACTGGCAAACCTCCATGCAAGCTTTTATTATTGAGGCTCTATTGAAACCAAACTCATGAGGTCTCTAATACCCAGAACCCCCATCATCCTTTTGGTTTCTGAACCCTCTACAAGAGGTGATCTAGCAACTCCTTTTGTTCTCTCCCCACCAGAATTCCCTTTGAATCTTGTGCAAACTTTGAATAGTGTCCTCAGGGAACATCACATATGTGTTCATGATGTGAACTGGGATGTCACTTAAGGTGTATTATGATCTTTGTTGACAGTACTTCATCACCTCATTTCTTTAGAGCTACCTTAGCCATTATAATTGACCTCCTGAAATCTAGAGGGCACGTGGGAGCTACTTAACTGCGACCAAAGAAAGGTAGAGAAACAGTAGTTGTGGGCTTGAAGGTGACATGACCGAGGGGAGAGAGAGTGAGAGAGCCGGAATTGCATGCACAGCAACATGGACTTTAAAAGAGTGCCGTGTTGAACTGGCATTCCTGTTTAATATACTAACATTACGAAAAGGACTGGATCTCTATTGTTTAATAAACAGCCAAATATTTCATGTTTGCTGACCTAGCATCCCTGGAAATAGTCCCAGCAGATTTGAATTGATTCGCATATGTGATTCATTGGCACAAATTAATACTGTCAGTTTACTGCCTGTTAAATGCAAAGCCATCTTTATTTGTTGCTAGCAACAGAAATTTCTCATGACAAATTATACAAAAATATTAATAGACTGCTTAAGACTTTCCAAGATTTGGATTACCTGACCCTATAAAAGGGGTCATGTGGAAATGGATTTTTCATAGATCCATCACAAATTTTTAAAAGTAAATGTTCTTTATCATGTTCTCATGTGTGTTCCCGCATATTACGAATTCAAGTCCCGTTTAGTGCTAAGCAAGTCACTATAACGAAAGATGAATCCGTATTGCGGAGCGCAGGCGTGCCAGTCGCTGAAGCGACAACAAGTTCTGCCTCCGAGAGTCGAAGGACTTAGGTCTGTTTGCGCGCTGTCTGACTTCGTCAAACGAAAGTGGTGATCGGGTCGGGACCAAGATCACGCCGTTGCCTAAGCGCAACGACGTTAATTACATCCCTCTAAGAGGGAAAACCCTTGATTATCGCCAGAATAAAGAGTCTTGTGGCCTTTGATGGAAACATCCGATAAAAGATATGCGCAGAAAAGTAAATCTAGTTGCGCCTAAAGTGAGACGACCAGAATATAACACTTGACGCATTTTTGTTGTTATTTCAGAATTATTAAGAGGGCTAAATTATTGATTTGACTTGTTTTCTTTTGATCTTTTACAATTTCTATTGTGCTCGATCTTTTATTGGATTGTCCTTTTGTCTGTTGGTCTTTTGATTTAATTTAAATTTGATTGTTCAATTTGATGTGGAGCTTTATTTGATTTCAATTTTTTCTTAACTTATTTGAGTTTGAAATTTATTTGAATTTTTGTTCCGAGTCAGGAGCTTAACCCGAAATTATTTGATTTGATTTCTTTGGTTTAGGGTTGCTTTATTTGATTGATTGATTTTTTTTTTTTATTTAACTTTGGGTTTATTTTGAAGCTGTTATCTTTTTGTTGCATTTATTTTGGTATTGTAGGATTTGATTTGAAATTATTCATATTTTCATTTGTTATTTGATTTGAGATCTCCCTCGATTATTATCTCTTTGATATGAAGTTATCATGTTGTATTTCTTTTAGATTTGATCTAAAGTTGCAACAATTAAGTTTGTTTTATATGATTTGATTTATCTTTTTTTTTAATTGTATATTGTTTTGACAATTTATTAATTATTATTCCATTAATTTAATTTCCACTCCATATCTGCTTGTGAAGGATCAAATAGAAGTGGAAGATTTGTAGGCATACGTATACACATATGGGTTTAAGATGGGTTATGCTTGTGGGTTTATTTGGGTATGTGCATGCATGGCACGTGGAGTTGGAATGGTGGGGTATTTGATGTTTTTTTTAACGAAAAGGAGAAATGGGTCAGAATGGCAGCCTTGCTGTGGGTGATGGGTTAGAACGGCAGGCTTGAACAGCGGGAGTTTTAGATGTTTTTTTTTTTTAAGGGATATGTGTGGGAATTTATGCACACAGATATGGGTGGCTGAACGGCAAGGTGTGTTGTATGTGGGGGTGCTGATCGGCAGGGTGTGTTGTGTGCGGGGTGCTGATCAGCAGGGTGTGTTGTGTGCAGGGGTGCTGAACGGCAGGGTTTTGTATGTATGAAATGTTTGAACGGCAGACCCTTTCTTTTCTTTGGAAGCTTGAACGGCAGGGGGTCAGGGAGTCTGCCGATGAGCCTGAACGGCAGGGGGGAATGGTGCTGACGGCAGCCTGCTAATTTCTCTTATTGTCATTTATTTATTTCCATTTTTTAGTGTTTTATATGCTTTCATTTTTTTTGTTAATTAATTTTTTTTATTGACCTATTTTCTTTATCAATTTACTTGTGTTGTTTTCTTTTTTATTACTTTTGGTCATTTAAATTTTTTTATTGATTTGATCGCCTTGTCCATTTGTTGTTTGCTGTCTGCTCTTTTGTTATTCAGCTTCCACTTATTCTTTTATTATTTCTATTATTTGTTTTACTTATTTATTTCTGTTTGTCCTCGTGTTCAGCTCATCGGTCGAAGGACGCAATCATACTGGCGCTCATTTGTCTCGTTCTTACACATGTACATACATGTCACACAAATTAGTAAGATCATGGCTGGAGAAATGACGTTTAAGCTGGCGGAGAAACCCGTCATGTGGTATAATCCGATTTGATAGTAACTTTCCCTGCCCACCATATGTCGGGCGTTACTCGGGTGCGCTCACCTATGACTTAAGATGGTGCACAGAAAACAATGTTTGCCATCGAGAGGCAATATGCTGTTTGCCAATGACGCCGAATTATAACACAAGTTATACGGTGACTACGTTGGCACAAATGTATAACATTATCGTTAGAAATGGATAAGTGTTCGACTCGAGACAAAAATCCGACAGCACCTCCCCTTAGTTTGCGCTTTGGGGGGGTGTGCATGACATTCGTCCACCGCGATGGAGACGATGCCAATAAGATGTTGATGCCGAGGCAACAACATCAAGGCACAAGGCACCGGTTTCCGAGGCGTCCTCAAGAAAATCGGTAATGCCGAGGCCGGGAGATAGCTTGAATGGTGACCCTCAAAGCATTGCGTAACTGAACCACCTTAAACAAAGGGGTATTGGATTTTTAATGGAGAGAGAGTTGAACGGCAGCACTGCGTAAGCATTACACAGGGCTGCCGTTCAAGACCCTCAACATCCAAGCAACGACGGAGTGAGGGAGTGAGGTGAACGATGACACTTCGGAATACACAATATTCGAAACGGCAGCCTTCTAAAACATAAGAATATTTTGAACAGCTACCCTCCAAAACATAGACATTCTGAACGGCAGCCCTTCAAAGATATGAAATCGTCTGAACGGCAGCCCCCAAAATATGAAACATTCTGAACGGCAGCCCTTCAAAATATGAAATCTTTGAACGGCAGCCCTTTAGAATGTGAAATCTTCTGAACGGCAGCTCCCGAAACATGAATACTTTGAACGGCAGCCCATCAAAATGTGAAATCTTCTGAACGGCAGCCCCCAAAACATGAAATACTTTGAACGGCAGCCCTTCAAAATGTGAAATACTTTGAACGGCAGCACTGTGTCATCACTGCGCAGGGCTGCCGTTCAAAGCCTTTAACGCCTTGAACAAGAAATAATTGTGTAAATTGACTAATATAAAAAAAAGGTAGGCCAATTTAGTCCCTGGAACCAGGCATGGGTATTATTTTCACCCTAACCCGAGAACATCTGGGATCCCATTTAGGATACGGAGCAGGTAAAGATAAATGGAAATGAATCATATCTTAAAATAAGAATCACTAAAATAGAAGGGGACGATCACAAAGCTATTCTCAACAGGTCGGCGATGTAAAAGACTGGGGGAGGGGATTCAAGCTCGTCATGCCAATTGTTTAAATACACCGGATAAGAGGATATGGAGGCATCCTAACCCGGCATGAAAACTATTCATTAATGCTAAAATGGTCAACAAGCAAGACATTCATAACCAGTAAGAACAAGGGAAGATAAGAAGAAACGTCAGATGGGAATCGGAGAGAAACACTGAACCAGAATCAACAAATTGCCAAATTCAACTTAATCAGAGGAGAAATTCTATAAATTTAGAGAAAAGAGTACAATGGAATGGGGGGAACTCGAAGAAAACCCCGGTTTCTCTCTTTTGCCCAATCTCTCTCTGTGGAACACTCACCCTCTCCCTTTTCTTTCTTCTTCCCGAAGGATCTCCCCAGCCCCTGCTTCAAGAAACCCCGCAGTAGTCGCCCTCCTCTTCTTCCGGTTCTTCCTTCTGCTTGCCCAGAAGAACCCAGAGCCGCCAGAAGCCTCCCTTTTCTTTCTGCTACTCCGTTCTCCTCTCTTCTGCATGGGAAAGGGCCTTTTTAAGGGCCATTCTTTGAGGGCTGACATGGCAAAAGCCAGAGCCGAAGATAGACCCCTCATATTTGATAAATTTACAATGCATGCCATTGTTGTTTGCCGCGGATGCTTGTTGGTCTTGGTCCTTTCTTGGGCCGCAATCCATTCGAGGCCCATTAGCCAAACAGGTGTAAACAATGCCCCCCACCTGGGGATGGTGCAAGCGAGGATCGAGCGGAGCAGCGTCCGCAGGTGTACCCCTCACAGCCTCATGGAGAATTGTCTTGTGCTCTGCTGTCGTGTAATTTCATTGCTGTCAATCTCTTGTCATTCTGTTGTCTTGTGACGTCTAGTGATCTGTTGTCTCATGGTCGGATGGCGGTCCTTGGACGTGTTTCCATGCCGATGGTCTTGTTGAAACTGATATTATCATGTTGAAATCGACAGCCAGTGAATGATTGCTACGATGACAGTTCGTTGAATTAACGAGTCTGTTGAGCTACACCATATGAACGGACGCAAGCTTCTGGATGGTTCCGTTTAATGTACTGTGGGTGTTTCGACCGGCACATTAATCGGATCGGCAATTTTCACCTCGATTGATGCAGCGACGTCTTGGTTTGATGACGTCAACTAGCAAAAATATTGGTATTATGGCCCTTAATACCACTGTAGTAACAATTTTTTTTTTTGACATAATTCTTGGCCTGACGAGGGATTCACGGTAAACTTACCGTTTATTGCTTGTAGATATATATATATATATATATATATATATATATATATATATATATATATATAATATTTAGGTAGAAGGTGCCAGAACGGCAGACATGGACCGGGCACACTTCTTCTTTGGAATGACCAAAAATCATATCGGCAGCCCTTGAACCGGTACGGGACTGGTTTGAACGGCAGCCCTTGACCCGGCTCTTGCTGCCTTGAACCGCCAGAGATTTGGCTTTGGAGCGGGCCTGTGGGAGACCCGATAGGCCAGATCGGCAGGCTCCGCCAGGACCTCTCCAGAAGGTGCGTGGAGGGCGCTGAGCGGCAGGCTCCATTTGGGTCTGTGAGGACCCAGGAAGCTGAGTGAGTGGGATCCGAAGGGCCTGAAAAGGTGTGCCCCTCCTTTCTCTTTTCCCATTCACAAAACCTGCCGCACAAGCTTCTCCACTTCTCTACGTTTCTTCCTCCCTTCGCACTGCTTCCCCCTTCTTCGCACTGCTTCCCCTTCTACGAACATCTCGAAGGCAGCAGCGAAGCGAGGCAGAGAAGACGACAGCATCCTCATCTCAGTCGTTCCTCTCTTTCCCCCTTGCTTTTGTACACCCCACAGCGAGATAGGCGAGCGCATTCGGGGGCTTCTTCAGCAGGGGATCTCGCGACGGCAGCGGCATAGCAGACAAAGGCGACAGAGCAGAAATCTGGTACCTTCCCGTGCTCTTTTGTTACCTCTGGTTTCTCTTCTGGCTTCTGATTTAAGGACCCCTGAAAGGCGACCTCAGTGCTCCTGGTTTTGACTTTGACAGAGCACAACAAAGCGACGGCTTTCCTTTACCCGTGGGGCGGATCTAGTGACGTCAGCTTCGGGCCTCCGGCGATGGCAACCTTCTGCAGCAACCGAGGTTGCATGCAAACAAGCGGGGGGTTCATGTGGCTGTGTTTCATGGCTCTAGAGAGGCGTGGAGGAGGGTCTACGGCGGTGTTCTTTGTTCCTGTCAGCGTTAGTGACCAGGAGCAGTAAAGGTGCTGGGCGCTGTCTTCCCTCAGCTTCTACGAAAGCCAAACATTGCTGGTATTTTCTTTGGAGAATCTCTACCTTGATGTTTATTTGGCTAGATTTATCTTACTGCTCACAGCAATAGATGCACTTTGAGGTATGATATTGGCAGAATCAGTTCTATTTGAGAGGGCTTATTAAAGCATGGTTGCCTGGATGGTCACAGCAGTACATATCACCATCTTTTGCCCACCGCCCACATTATCTTCCTTTAGCTTCCGTGAGAGCTGAACACCGTCGTATTTGGAGGATTCCGATGATGCCTAGATTTACTTTTAACTTTCAACCATCTGAGAATCAGAATTTTTTGTTGACCACCCTCTATTGTGTTGTCCGAGACACCTTGTCTCCCACTTTGCCCATGCAGATATGTGGTCTTCAATATCTAATTGAGGCCATTTCCTGCTGTGCGCAGCCTTGAATTCCAGATGTTCCCTCCATGCTCTGCTTATTAAGAGTGCTATTAACTCCAGATGTGATGTCAAAAGCAACTTCCTGACTTCTTGCTT